>CM016724.1:31501541-32101541 GCA_005771605.1 Scutellaria baicalensis | reverse complement strand
CTGAGGAAGCTGCAGACAGAAAAGAGGTTGAGCATAGTAAAGATTAGAACAGATAGGGGAATGGAATTCACGAACAAATTCATCGAAGCCTACTGTTCAGACAATGGAATCAAGCACAAATACTCAGCAGCCAGAACACCTCAACAAAATGGAGTTGCTGAACAAAGAAACAAGACACTGAAGGAAGCTACAAGGACGATGATAGCAGAAGTGCAGCTACCGAAGAGATTTTGGGCAGAGGCAACCAACACAACATTCTATACACCGAATAGATGCTTGATCAACAAGGATTTGAATAAAACTCCATATGAATTGTGGTATGGTTACCCTCCCAATATAGCTTACTTCCATAACTTTGGCTGCAGGTGCTTCGTGTTCAACAACGGGAAGGAATATCTCAAGACTTTCGATGCCAAATCAGACGAAGGAGTATTCCTAGGATATTTGTAGGTAAGCAAAGCCTTCAGAATCTTCAACAAGATAACACTTGTTGTAGAAGAATCTGTTCATGTGGTTTTTTGATGAACCACATTGCAATAAGGCTGATATAAAAGAACTCCAAGAAGAAATGGATAAAACTCACATCAGCGGCAATCATGTTGAATACATTGATGTGCAGTTACCTAATCTTCAACATGAGGATGGAACTCCACCATCCCAGACCCAACATAATCCTAACTTGCAGGTACCTACACAGAATCAGCAACCGGAAGTCAACCAGGAACCTCAAGGAGAGCAGCCACAAACTGCAAACCTAAACGCAACTGAAGTACAAGAAAAGATCAATAATCTTGAAGGAATTTAGCTAGAAGTTCAATTGGACATTCAAGAAGACCAACCTCAGCAAGTTGATGAAGTAAGAAGAATATAGCTTAGAGATCACCCCAGAGACCTAATTATCGGAGATTCAACCTCTGGAGTACGAACAGGAAGATCAAATCCTCATAAAGCTATGTTCACCTGCTTCATTTCTCAAAATGACCCCAAGCATCCTGAAAAAGTGTTAGAAAATACTAATTGGGTTCAAGGTATGCAAGAGGAGTTGAACGGGTTTGAAAGGAACCAAGTTTGGCACCTCGTTCCTAGACCAACTCATCAAGGAGTAATTGGAACGAAATGGGTCTTAAAAAACAAGCTAGATAAAGAGGGACAAGTTGTTAGGAACAAAGCTAGACTGGTTGCAAAAGGTTACTAACAGGAAGAAGGAATCGATTTTGATGAAACCTTTGCTCCAATAGCTAGACTTGAAGCTATATTCCTAGCTTATGCAGTACACAAGAATCTCACTATCTATTACATAGATGTTAAGAGCGCTTTTCTAAACAAAATGTTGGTACATGAGGTGTACGTAGAGTAGTCTTGTATGGACTCAAGCAGACACTTAAAACATGGTAGGATACTCTGTCAAAAGTACCTGCTGGACAATGAATTCAAGAAGGGCAAAGTGGATAAGACCCTGTTCAGGATCCAGGATGGAGATAACATCCTGCTTGTCCAAATCTATATTGATGACATCATCTTCATTTCAACCAACAAGGAGCTCTGTAAAAAGTTCTCAGAATTAATGCAATCCATGTTTGAGATGAGCATGACAGGAGAATTAAGTTTCTTCCTCGGATTGCAATTCAGACAACTTGATAAAGGAACCTTTGTAAACCAAATGAAGTACACCAATGAGCTGATCAAGAAGTTTGTAATGGAGAATGCCAGTACAGTAAGCATTCCAATGCCTACATCAGGAAGCATGGACAAAGATGAAGAAGGAAAAATAGTCGACACCACCAAGTACTACAGAAGGCTATATGGTCACTAATCTACCTCACTGCAAGCAGGCCTGACATAATGTTTGCAGTAGCCATGTGTGCCAGATACCAAGTTGCACCCAAGGAATCCCACCTAACAGCAGGAAAGAGGATCTTCAGATACCTAAAAGAAACCCAGGAAGTTGGCTTATGGTATCCTAAAGATGGAGGAAACAAACTAATAGGGTATACTGATTCTGATTTTGCAGAATGCAAAATCGATAGAAAAAGCACCAGTGGAACCTGCCAATTGCTTGGAAATCGTCTAGTGTCATGGTTCTGTAGGAAGCAAACCTTGATAGCAACCTTAACAGCAGAAGCCGAATATGTTGTTGCAGGAAGCTGCTGTGCTCAAATTCTATGGATTCAACAACAACTCCGAGATTACGACATCATTGAAAAAAAGACTCCAATTATGTGTGACAATACAAGTGCAATAGCAATCACACATAACCTAGTTTTCCACTCGAGAACTAAACACATTGACATTTGACATCATTTTATAAGGGATCATGTGGAGAAGAAAGACATCCTACTGGAGAAGATTCACACCGATCAACAGCTAGCTGATATATTCACAAAACCTCTTTGTGAATCCAGATTCTCCTTCCTTAGAAATGAATTGAGAATTATTAAATTAAGCTGACTCCCTCTGATGAATATTTGTTAAGTATTCTCGACTTAGGGGGAAGGCAGGAAGCTTCACAAACGCTAAATGCCAGGAAGCTTCACAAACGCTAAATGCTAAGAAGCCCTGAAAAGGAGCAAAAAGTTATTGAAAATAAAGGTACTGTTTGAAGGTACTTGATGAAGGTTACTGATAAAGCTCACTGGATGACACGTCAGCTAAGTCAACTGGAAACACAATCATCACGCAGGAACCTTAAAAAAAGTACACGTTGTGAAATAACTATCAATCCCAAGACGTGGGCACATCAAATCCGGACCAGTTACCCAGCAAAGACGGTGCTATTTACAAACAAGTCCCTGAAAAGATTTCAATATCATAAAGTACAGGAACCTCAGCCACAGGATGCGAAAACTGTTCAGATTCAAAATCGATCCCGGTGAAGGAATTCTACACCAATGCAAAGGTTTCTGCCGACAAAACTGGAATCCTTTCCAGTATTGGAGGTAAAACCTTAGAGATTAGGGCTAGTACCCTAGGGAAGATCTTCCAGCTCCCAACTGAGGGGATGAATGCCAGTGAACTGGCCATGTATAGAGAAGACCAGCTGGAGGAGTATTGGAAGAAGTTCACCAGCACTGACGTCCTGGTGTCGATGAACAAGAGTTGTAACAAAAAGCTCTTCCAGGTGGAGTATCATATGCTCCATGACTTCTGCTGTCACATCATTGAGAACCTCTCAGGTTCTTTTGATAAGTGTACCAATCTGAGGTATAGGATGATGATGGCACTCATGGAGGTGGAGGAAGTGAACTGGGCGGAGTATGTGTTTACTCGCCTGAAGGAGGATGTTGATAAGAACTCTTAATCCTGAATACCATATTAGGGTATTTGGGATTCGACCTGTCACAGGGTAAGCCCATTCAAAAGGGCAAATTCATAGGATATGGCAGAATCTTTTCTAAGAAGGGGATGAAGGCCTCTCCAGTAACCAGGAAGGTTACTGAGGCGAAGGGAACAGAGGTTCAGGGGGAACTTGACAAGGAGAGCTCATCGGAGGGAGAAGCCTCGACAGCTACTGTATACCCTCCGCAGCTCCAGAAGAGGGCGAGGAGTGTGAGGCCCAGAATAAAAGGGCGGTCTAGAGAAAACTCAGGATCTTGGATGATGAAGCATCCTCATCACCACAAACGGTGATGCTATCTCATCCTGCTCCCCCAAGCAAGAAGAAGGATGTTGAGTCTGAAATACTCACAACTGTACATGCAGATGAGGCTGTACAGGAGGTCACTGCTCAGTTGAAGGAGTAGTTAGGCCTATTCAGCATCCTGTTATCTAGCAACCTGGTGTCTAGCGTCCTATAGTCAGAGCTTAGTCATATCGTCAAAGGTTCCCCTTGAATTTAGTAGCCTATTGTGTGAGGGTGAGTTGACATTTTTCTGGAGTTTTCAGATTCTTGTGGCAATCACATCTTGCTTTGGTTGTATGGGTTGCTTCTTGGCGTTTACTTCTTGTTTTCTGTAGTTTTTATCATAGGTACCTACAGTGAGTATACTTTTCTAGGTACTCATACGAGTATGAGTCCTTTTGGGTTAAGTTTCTTTTAGGAACTTAGACTTTCCTTACAGCCCATGGTTGCTCTAGAGATAGTTTGATTCCTGTAAGACCTTTGTTAGTAAGCAAAAGAAGGTGTGTGCAAGTGTTTACTTATTGTATCTCTTTAGAGTATGAACGCTTTTAGGTGTAGAAAAGACAAACTATGATACCAGTATGGTAGACAGTTTTCTTTCCATTTGGAGTTGTTGTTCTGCTTGCTTTCCTCAGGGAATGTCAGGTTGTTGCGAACATTTTACAGCATACCCATATCCTTTGGGTTTCTCCAAGGACTTAACTCCTTTGTCTGCTGAGTTACCTTGATTGGTACTAGAAGTTCCCCCTTATTTTATGGTTCTCTTTTAAGAAGTAGGGTCACTTTCAGTACTATCTTAGGTAACTTTGCGGTTTGCATGAGTGGGTGAAGCATCTTCTTTGTGAATGTCAACGTACATGCTTCCCTTTCATTCTTAAGTCAAGTGATTAGTGTCTTCCAAGCCTGTAGTCCTCTAAAGATTCTTTTATTTGGCTTTCTTGATTGTTGATTCTCATGTGATCACTTGAGTTTCTTAACAGGATAAAAATAAGCGAGACATAAATCATAAGAGTAAATTAGAATGAGGTACCTGGTCTTCGTTATTCCTTTCTTGAGAGTTGGTTTGAAGAGTAGATCCTCTTTCATTCCTTGCTTCCTTTCTGGAGGATGGTCTGGTTGATGGAGTGAGCTTCTCTTCTTACTCTTTGCTTGGCTTTTTCAGTACTTTCCTCCAAGGTTACTTCTTATGGCTGTTGATTGGAGTCTCCGGTATGATCCATACTTTCGGCTTGGCGTTGCAGCAACTTCCTCCTTTTCTTCATCAACATGCACCTTTCTTGTTGATCTGCTCCGTATTGGTCTACTTCGTGATAGGTAGAAGCTTGCTTCTCATGCACATCTTCCTTCTTCATAGTCTGTTCCTAGAGTAGCTTGTTGTTCACCAGTTTCCTTTTTCTAAACAGTTTTTCTTCACAACTCAGCTTGATTTTCTATATCCTTTAGCTGCTAGTTGTCTTCACATTAATCATATCCTTTACCGAAGGCAATAGATTTTTCTGATCTATGATGTGAAGGAGAGAGGGAGAGAGAGATTTATCTCAGATGGGATCTGGATAGATCGATTAGATCTTATATTTCATCCATCCTGCTCTGATGCCACTTGTTGGTATCAGATATAATTTGATGGATGATTAGTCCAACCTACTCTGATACCACTTGTTGATCCCAAGTGACACTAGGCTTAGAGGGGGGGGGGGTGGATAAGCATACTCATATTCTAACTTTTCTTCTTCCCAGGAGGCTTTAGTCGGGAGTCAGTAACTTTTCGAGAGGTTACTAATCAGAGTTATGTTGTAGAAGCTTCTTCTCCTATGAAGACCAAATATGCAAGACATGCATCTAGTATAGGATATGCATATAGGACAGTAAGCATATAGAAACGTATAGATATACAGAGGTTCGAAGGTGGAGTAATCCTTCTACATCCTCTCTGTCTGTTCTCAAGAGGGAACATTTGTTAAGCTAGTTGATTTACATAGCCCTATCTATTACAACCCTCACTTAACAAGTAAGTAGCAAGCTTACACATAGTTTCTCACAGCTGCTTGCCTACTTTTCTAATTGACCCACACATGATCCTACCTAACCCACCCAGGGTCCTCACTTTCTTCTTTAGAAAGTGGACAGCTCAGCTGGACTTTATTCCTCGCACTGAGCACTCCTAGACAGTCCTTAAAAAAGGGTTTGTCTTCTTCTTCTTCAACTAGGTGCAACAAGCTTAGGCTTCTTTTGAAGGTTGAACTACTGTAGCTTATTGCCAGGACTGTGTGACTAAGTATGCGTTTCTGTGGTGTGGGGTGTTTGAGCTTCTCTTTTCTCTCTTCTTCTTTTCTCCCACTTTTGCTCTTTTTTTTTTCTATGTGGCATTCCCCCTCTTTTCTGAGCTCTCTTCTTGCGCTCTCTTCTGTTTGCGCGATATCTCTTGCTCACCCTACATCTCAGTCTTCAATCTTCTTTTATTTATAGATTAGAAAATTTGCCCGTTGAAGGTAGGTAGATTTCCATCATTATATACATCTTACTTCTTCTGTTACACGCCAGCTTTTTGCTTTCCTCGTGTCTTCTTCTGATTGGTTCCTCTTCTCTTCTCTCTACCGATAACTTTTGACTTCTTCCCATGCCTGCTTTGTAGCTTCCTCCTCGCGCTTACTCTGGTGCTTCCTTCTCTGGCTTGCTCTGTCAGGTGGCTTGAGGCTTCTGTAGCATGCTGCTCTGTAGAATGCTTTGGCATGGTCTCACAGGTAGCTTCCTGTCTGGTAGCTTGCTGCTTTGTAATCTGCTTTGGCATGGTCTCTTCCAGTAGCTTCCTACAGTCATCAGTATCCTTTTAGTTAACCCGATTCCTTTCACTATTCTCTTAAGTATCCTTCCTTTGACACTTTCTCTGATTTGTCTTTCTTCTAGAGTAACCTCGTTGCAGTAACCTTACGAGCTAGGTTTGCGTATAAAGTTAGGATTACTTTCTTTAAGGTTTTGTCTCATTAAAACATACTTAAATGTTTCCAATAGAGATCGTCCTGGATATGGCAAAGATAAAGGCGGACTTCAGGAAGCAGATGGAACGCTTCATGGACTGGTGGGAATACAGGCACCTTCCTTGCCTGGACCTTCTCCAGTGGTCGGAATGGGTTGCTAAGGAGGAGTGGGCTCTCAATTGGGCTGAAGCAGAGAGCATCAAGGATGAGAAGGTGCTGGAGACAAACTTCCTCAAGGGTCTGGAAAAGAGGGAGTGGAGGGTATATTAGGAGTCTACTGAAGCAGAGCTAGAGCTTGCTGCCAGAGCAGAAAGGAGGAAGCAAGCTGAACCTTTAGCTCTGCCCCCACCTTCTCCAAGGACGATGAAGGGAAAGAATCCCATCGAGCAACCTGAGTTCTTTAAGGATAAAGTTATATTGGAGGTATCTGCTACTCGGGTTAAGGCTTGCGATGATGTGGGCTTTGCAAAAAAGCAGGTTGAGGTGTTCGGGCAAAAGATGCGGAGGAAAGGATGCCGAAACAGGCTCTGGATGCCAGTTTGGTTGAGACTAGGATGAGGCACAGGCCCCAACCTATGTAGCCTGGTTAAGGATCCTCCTATGCGACAAAGTCGATTGAGCCACCTCTAATGGTTCAGCCACTCAATCAGAGGATACCTTCACCTCCAACACGAAAGGACGAGTCCAATGGAGCATTCAGTCAACTGGTGGATATCTTAGTCCTGCCTGATAAGGAGGTGACAGGATCAGATATCACAGGAGAGGTTCCTACTCTTAAGGATGCTATTGCCACCAAGTAAAAGGTTGACTTGCCGATGATGGAGCCCCCAACTACTCCGGAGGCTAAAAGGTTGGAAGTCCTTACAGTTGCTGTTGAGCTAGAAAAGACATTGCAAATGGCTTAGGAGCCTGGAGCAGCAAATGTTGAAGGACCCTTCCTTTCCAGCAACTTTTGATGAACAGGCACCGATGGAGGAAGATAAAACGGCTGAGGAAGTTACTCCAATGGAGATGGGGGGAGTAACTTCTAAGGATCCTGCGAACCTTGGTGAGAAGGTTGCAGAGGAGGCCGCAGCAGGACAGGTTGCTATCACAGAGCCTCCTGTTGCAAGTGTTCCAACAGATCAGGCTACTCCTACAGAGCCTATTGTTGAAGAGTCTGCTCCCACAGAGACTTTGGGAAAGTTGAAGAAGGCTGAGAAGACGCTCGAGGAGATGCGAGGGCCTTCTGAAGAAGATATAAGGAGATACCAATCCTGAAAGAGGATGTGCCTCCTCAGGACGATTAAGTTGAGGAGGTGGCTGAATAAGAGGTTGAGGAAGAGGAAGATGAACTCAGTAGCTCTTCCAGTAGCGTTGATGGTACACCTAGTGAACAGGGTGATACCAGAGCCGAAAAATCCACTAAGCTAACCTCTTCTTCTTATGTGTAGGTTGCTGACAAATCAAAGACCGGCATTTTCAAAGCGGTGGAGAAAGTTGGGAAGTCCCTGTCAAAAGCCAGTAGGAGAATGCGCAAAAAAAAGAAGGATCAGCTGAAGGGTGAAATCTACATCAATTCCCTCAATGCCACCTTGGCCAGGCTGCAGGCAACTATATCATCCCAACTTCCAACATCAGGAAGCTCCTTAGCTGAAGTCATCAAGAACTTGATGGACAAACTGAACGCCCAGAAGAAGAAGATGGTTGAGATGGAAACGGAGCAAAAGTCCATCACCTCAACCCTGAAGAAAGTCGATGATGCACAATTTGAGCAGAAACAAACCTTAAAGGATCATACTGACCTTCTCACCAGTATGCATTCAATTATAAGGTTTGGAGTAGGCTCATATTATGATGACAAAAAGGGGGAAGAAGTGGTGAAGATGACGTGTGGACAGCTTGTCATTGTACCGAGAAAGGACACTGTTGGAGATGGAGGAAGCAGAGGAGGAGGAGCTTGAGGTTAATCAGATAGCGGAACCAAAAGAAAATCAGATGTTGTCTCAGGAAGCATTCATCCGGGCCTGCGTAGAGGACATGAAGAACGGGAAGAGAAAATGAGGAAGGTTGAGGATTTGTATCATGAAATGGATCAGTTGATCGAGAAGTCTACCAAAGAAAGTCTCGCAAGATTGTATCCACCCCAGAAGCTCTGGCTGAAAATGAGAATCAACTTACCGGACTCCCTGGTCATCTTTTTGGATGGGAG
Organism: Scutellaria baicalensis; assembly: GCA_005771605.1. Taxonomy (NCBI): domain Eukaryota; kingdom Viridiplantae; phylum Streptophyta; class Magnoliopsida; order Lamiales; family Lamiaceae; genus Scutellaria; species Scutellaria baicalensis. The sequence goes on along the minus strand of CM016724.1, from coordinate 32,092,756 downwards.
CCCCGACATCAGAAGCTCAAGATTCCAAGAGTGGCAATTCCCAGAGTTCGACTTGCCTACTGCCTCCAACTATTTCTACCTGCAGATCGAGAACTTCAAAAGGGCCGAGTACCTGAAGCATTATATGAAGTTGTGCAAGGAGTCCACGGTGATTCGAGGAAGATCCCATAGGGAAGGACTTCAGAAATTTAGAGAGCTCGCCAGCAAAGGAGTACTCCTAATTCAAATGAGGCTGAAAGGCCGAATGGAGAAAGGGGAAGTTATTCCATTTCATGAAGACTTCTGGCTCAGGTACGATGAAACCTCGGAGATAAGAAGGATGATGGAGCCGACCTACCAGGAATCTCTTCTAAACTAGTGGAAAGGCTCCTAGAATGAAAAGAGACCAAAAGCATCCTGGCTCAAGATCTGTAGGATGCCTATCTCCATTATCTTTGTTTTCTACTTACTGATTCTTGCTCCTTTCTGCTTATCTTTGTATCTGTTTTTGTTTTGCTCTGATATCTTGTTTATTCAACTCAATAAAATTAAAATTCTATTTTGAAAAGCTCACTGCTCATGAACTTATCTTTCTATCTGATTTTATATTGGTTACTGTTGTTCTTCTTAATAAAATTTGATAAAGTCTTTGATCCTCTTAGAGGAGTTTTGACATCATCAAAAAGGGGAAAATTGTAAGGAACATTGTATAAATTTTGATGAAGACAAAACATGTAATAGTTAGGGCCTAAGATCCTATGTATATAGATTCAGTTGTATTTGCCTAAACTAGGATTAGGAGGCTTGAAGATCAAGATCAAAAGCTTGAAGATGGATGAGACCTTGCTGCTTAAAAGAATTAAAATTGACTAAGTATAGGTCACTACAGCAGGATACTGGAAAGATGCTGGGAGGATGCTACGATAAGATGCTACTCGAACGAAATAAAAAAAATCGGCTAAGTATAGAAGAATTCAGCAACCTTGTGAAAGGTTACTACCAAGCAGGAAGCTAGCCGAAAAAGACAAAAAACTAGCAGCAGCAACTGTCTCATGAAACATTTACCTCAAAGTGAGCACACTGAGTTTATGTTGGAAACATTCACAAACAAACTAATCGGAATGAGCCACGAGGAAAACATAAAAGACGAAAGGACGAGCCAATCAAATGAAGACACGTCACCACAAGCACGCTGCAAAGGAGGAAGCTCTCTTCAACAGGCAGAATCCTCACGCCTATAAATAGAAGAAGACCTGGACTTGAAATAACTTGAAACCATAAACTCTTGCAATCAAAGCATTTAAGCTATCAATCGCTCAATCTTTTAATCTTTAGAAGTTTCAAGTCCAGTCTATAGCAGCAAGCAAACTCTGTTTTAAAAGAGCCAACTGTTCAAAGCTTGCTACACATCTGTTGAAGAAAACTCTATCTTTTATATTCATAGACTGTCGGAGTTGCTTGATCGGAGGTTGTTATTGATCAAGCATATACGTTCTCAGTAGGAGAACAAGAGCTCTGTGTGGGCTACTCGAGTTTGGTCACTGTGGAGTAACCCTGTGTAGGATAGACTGACAGTTCTTGTTAGGTTTAGTTTGTTAAAGCAGTGCTTTTGTTATCCAAACTTTTACTTAACAAAGTTCCTCCTTGAGAAGGAGTAGAGAGGACGCAGAGGGATTACTCCACCCTTGAACCTCTATATATCGATGTGTTCTGTATCTGCTTAAGCTTACTGTCTAATTCTCTCATTTATCTTGCTTATCTGTTTTACTTTTTTTATTCTCTCCCATAAGCATCCTAAAAGGTTTTCAGAAAAGAGCATTGCTTTTAAGTAATTTCCGATATGCACAAAACTCTCTTTGATTAAGTTCACAAGGTAACTACACAAGCAGTAACCTCAGGATCAGCAAGCTGTCTAGCTACCTGCCTGTGTGTGACTTAAACATAAATTTGAAAGAAAAGTTAGAAAATTTTTAGTAGGCTTATTCACCCCACCCACCCCCCCCACCCTCCAAGCCTGCTACCACTTGGGACCAACAAGAAGGCTTACACCACCTTCGAACCTCTATAAACTTTTATATTTATTTTACTGCTTTCAGTATACATCTCTCATTATCTTGTTGCATGCATTCATATGACTTATCTGTGCATGCTCTTTAACTTGTCAATTAACTTAAATAGTAGCTAAGAGCACCAACCCCATAGGTTAGAGCAAGGTAACTAAAAGGCCATTTAAGTTAAATTTTCTAACAATATTAACAAGGATATGAGTAATGGAAATAATGTCCAACAAAAGGATTGGTATAGCATTGATAAAACAATTGTACCAAAAGAAAAGGCAAAAAGGTCTGAAGTCAGCAAATCTCTAATGAACCTTAAACACCTATAGTACTTCTGCACAAAAGAACTTAAACACCTCTAACCCCCAAGGACCCGTACATGTATGCGTACCTAAATCTGAGTGACCATCATGAAGGTACAGTTGCAAGGTAGCAGCCAGGACTTATGGTATATCGATAGTGACTGCTCAAGACACATGACTTGAAATAATTTTTCACTAAGGAACTTCCAACAATGCAAAGGACCAAAGGTGGTGTTTGGCGATGATTCAAAAGGCTATACTTTGGGTACAAGAAGTATAACCAGAGGGAGTGTACAAATCAATGATGTGTCATATATAAAGGGGTTGAAATACAATCTGTTGAGCATCAGTCTATTCTGTGATAAAGGACACAAGGTGGAGTTTACTCAGAACCTATGCCTTTTAAGGGATGCTGCAACTAAAGAAGTGAAGCTGAAAGGAACCAAGAAAGAAAATGTCTGCTAAGTAGACTGGGAATTAACATAAGAACCAATCTGCTTCATAGCAAAAAGTTCACCAAAACAAAGCTAGCTGTGGCACAATAAGATGAGTCACCTGAACTTCAAGACCATCAACAAGCTAGTCCTATTTGGACCTGTTGAACCTGTGAGCATGAGTGGAAAGAAGTACTCTCTGATCATTGTAGATGACTATTACACATTTTCCTGGACAATCTTTCTTGCTAAAAACTTTGAAATAGAGACAAGATTTTCAAAATTCATGAAAAGAGTGCAGAATGAGGAAAGTCTGAATATTGTAAAAACCAAATCAGACAGAGGAACATAATTCACCCAAAAATTCACAGAGAAATTCTGCTTTGAAACTGGAATAGGTCATGTGTTGGTCCCAAGTGGTAGTAGGCTTAAAAGGGGGATGAATAAGCCTACTCATATTTCAAACTTTTCTTCTTTCCAGGAGGCTTTAGTCGGGAGTCAGTAACCTTTTGGGAGGTTACTGATCAGAGTTATGTTATGAAAGCTTCCTCTCCTGTGAAGACCAGATATGTAGGACATGCATTTAACATAAGATGTGCATATAGAAAGTAAGCATATAGAAATGCATGGATATACAGAGGTTCGAAGGTGGAGTAATCCTTCTACATCCTCTCTGCCTCTTCTCAAGAGGGAACATTTATTAAGCTAGTTGATTTACAAAGCTCTGTCTATTACAACCCTCACTTAACTACTAAGTAGCAAGCTTTACACAGCTACTCACAGCTGCTTGCCTACTTTCCTAACTGAACCACACAGGATCCTACCCAACCCACCCAGGGTCCTCACTTTCTTCTTCAGAAAGTGGACAGCTCAGCAGGACTTTATTCCTCGCACTGATCACTCCAAGACAGTCCTCAAAAAGGGTTTATCTTCTTCTTCTTCAACTGGATGCAACAAGCTTAGGCTTCTTTTGCAGGTTGAACTGTTGTAGCTTGCTGTCTAGACTGTGTGATTGAGTACGCGTTTCTGGGCATAGAGTATATGAGCTTTCTTCTCTCTTGTTATCTTTTGTACACTCTTCTCTTCTTCTTTTCTGTATTCCCTTCCCCCTATTTTCTGAGCTCTCTTCTTGCACTCTCTTCTGTTTGCACGCTCTATCTTGCTCGCCCCTCTTCTTCTCTTAGTCTTCAGTCTTCTTCCATTTATAGATTAGGAAATCTGCCCATTGAAGGTAGGTAGAGTTCCTAATCTATAGCTGCGCCGCACTTCTTCTGACACACACCAGCTTTTCACTTTCCACGTGTCTTCTTCTAATTGACTCCTCTTCTCTTCTCTCTACCGGTAACTTTTGACTTTCTCCCATACCTGCTTTGTATCTTTCTCCTCGCGTTCACTCTGGAGTATCCTTCTTTGGCTTGCTCCGTCAAGTGGCTTGAGGCTTCTATAGCATGCTGTTCTGCAGTATGCTTTGGCATGGTCTCTCAGGTAGCTTCCTGTCTGGTAGCTTGCTACTTTGCAATCTGCTTCGGCAAGGTCTCTTCCAGTAGCTTCCTGCAGTCATATTTATCCTTTTAGTTCACCCGATTTCTTTCACCATTCTCTTCAGTATCCTTCCTATGACACTTTCTCTGATCTATCTTTCTTCTACAGTAACCTCGTTGCAATAACCTTTTGAGGTAGGTTATGCGTATAAAGTTATGGTTACTTTCTTCAAGGTTTTGTCTCATCAAAACATACTTAAATATGTTTTAACATCATGAATACTCAGAGCCTACAACAAGAATCGCACTTACAAAGAAATAGCATTCTTCCAGTTCACTCAACCAAGGAGCAAGTCATGAACAATGATCACGTTTATTGAAGACTTAGCTCTGTTTTAGTTGAAAATTTTCTTTTATTATACCAATATAGTTGTGTGCTTAGATTGTTTTTGGTGTCCACAGTCGAGAGGAAAAATACCTCGTTGTGTGTTTTAGTCCTTGTGAAGGATAATACCCTCTGTGAGTCACTGTTTGATTTCTGAAACAAAAGAAGGGAGTAAGAATCTTAGTAGGTTGTATCCTTAGGCGAAACATGTATGGATTGAATCCTGTGAATCATTTGGCCTAGTGGATTTCCGCCTAGTGTAGGAGAAAGAGAGGACATAGAAGACTTATACCACATTTGAACCTCTATAAACCCTCGTGCATTTACCTTCTGGATCTATAACTATCACTTTCTTATATATTTTGTTGTATGTTGTTTGTTTTAGTTTAACTATTTTGTTGGTCCCGGAACTGTTGTAGGTAGGCTTAGAGGGGGGGGGGTGAATAAGCCTACCTTATCTTTTAATTTTTCTTCCAAGTCTATTGGCTTATTTCTAATATCAGTAACCTTTTGGGAGGTTATAGATCAGAGTGAATGCGAAAGACTATCTTTGTGCCCAATAGAAGATATGTAGTTTATCAGAGAGAATAGATGCAAGGCAGTAAGCAAATAAAGACGCAAGCATGTATAGAGGTTCGAAGGTGGAGTAATCCTTCTACTTCCTCTACACAAGAGGGAACCTTTGTTAAGCTGGTTGATTTACATAAACCTATCTATTACAACCCACTCTTAACAAGTAAGTAGCAAACCTTCACACAGATATTTGCCTACTTTCCTTTGACCCACACAGGATCCTACTCTACCCACCCAAGGTCCTTACTTTCTCTCCTAGAAAGTGGTAAACTCAGCAGGACATTACTCCTCGCACTGAGTACTCCGAGACAACCTTTTAGAGAGGTTTATCTCCTTCTTCTTCAACTAGGTGCTGCAAGCTTCACCTTCGTATGCAGACTGATTCTGCTGAAGCTTGCTGCTGACTGGCAGACTATGTGTGTGTTTTCTTGGGGTGTGGAGTGTTCGGGCATTTCTACTTTTCAGCTACTCTGTATGAACACTCTCCTCCCTTCTTAACTTCCCCCTTTTACTGCTCTTTTCTTCTTTGTAAGCTCTTCTTTCTTCTTTTGTGCTTCTCTCTGCGAGCTTGGATATTCTGATGTGGTCACTTCTCTTGCACACTATGTGCTTCTCTCTCGCACGCCCTGTGCTTCTCTCACACACCATCTTCAGTCTTCAGTCCTCCTCTTTATAGGGTGTGAAATCTTCCCGTTGAAGGTAGACAGATTTCCATCATTTCTGCGCCGCACTCCTGACATACACCAGCTTTTCACTTTCCATGTGTCTTCTTCCAGTTGGCTCCTCTTCTCTTTTCTCTCTACCAGTAACTTCTTGTGTCAACCGGTAACTTTAACTTTTCTCCCCATGCCTGCTCTGCAGCTCCCTCTTCTAGCTTCACTCTGGAGCTTCCTTCTCCTGGCTTGCTCCTTCAGGTGGCTTCGAGGTTTCTATATCATGTTGCCTGTGCAGTATGCTTTTGGCATGGTCTCCAGGTAGCTTCATGTCTCGCTGTGTTATATTTTGGTAAGGTTCCTTCCAGTAGCTTCCTGAAGTCAATAGTATCCTTATTAGTTCATCCGATTCTTTATAACCATTCTCTTCGGTATCCTTCCATTTGACACTTTATCTGTTTCTTTTAATCTTCTGCAGTAACCTATCATAAGATTGTTTATGCATATTAGAGTTACTTTAAGGATTTGTCTTATCAAAACATTCTACAAATGTATCCAACAATTTCACCCTTTTTGATGATGACAAAACATTTACAGAAGATCAAAAGAATATAACCTTTTAAGCATATAAAGCATATTTAAAGCATGGTACAAATGGGCATACTACTTTCATACACAAATCATATATAAATCTAAAAGGAAGGGCACAAGAAATGAGCTTTTTGAAGAACAGGAGACATTTTATTAAGATAACATATCTATATTACAATGCTGTAAGCAAAGTTACAATAAGCATCCTATCTAAATTCATTCTTTTATTCTTCTTGCTCTTTCCTTTCTTTCTTTTCCCTACTTGTTTGCTGCTAGCTTCTTTCTTCTCTCAGCTTTCCTTCCTCCTCACTTGATGCAGTCACCTGCTCCCAATAGTTTCTTCTCTTGGGCTAGAGGGAAGAGATGTTAGAAGATGTGAGAGGCGATGAGAGAGATAAGGAATTCGTTTTCGAGGAAGATGTGTAAAGAAGTAGAGAAGTTCAGACGTCAGTAGCTTGCTGCCGCCTTTCCTTCTTCTTCAATCTCCACTCATCCCTCAAACTATCCTTCTTTCTGATTCTTTTGCATCTCAAAAGAGAATTCACCTCATGTAGGAGATGAATTCTTTTTTCCTCCACCTCTGGAAGTCTTTTGATCTTCCATGACCCTTTACAGTTTCTTCCCCCTTTTTGGCATCATCAATGAGATGACGCTCTGGGGATGGCTGGAGAGGGGTCTTCAGCTCTGTCCCTCTGCCTTGAAGAGAAGAACTTGAGTGCAGGTTCTTGCAGGTGAAATGGGAGTTGAAGGCTAGAAGATCAACTCTTCTGAGAAGGGTATGCTTAGCGAATATCAAACGTGAAGGGTGAAAATATGAGATTTGAGATGTGCTTGGTTGATTATTTGCAGAGAATGTGTCTTTTGGAAGAGATGAAGAGAAGGGTTTCCAACAATCAGGTTCCATGATGAACATAAGGACGAGAGAGAGTGAGGATATCGATATATGTTTTATGAAGAAAATGAGTGCATGTATTTATAGGGATAGAGATACTCCCTGTTGCAGTTTGGATCTTTAAAGATCTCATTAACTGCTCCGCCAGTTTCCAAGGCTGATGTTGACAGTTTCCACAGCTTTATGTCGTTTCTCTTGATTTGATTGCGTCTGTGGTCAGCGGTTGAATCTTCACCCTTGGATTTTTCTGATCGTGCGGCTATTTGTTGCTTTTAGGGTTTTTGAAAAGGTAGTCTATTTCTGGATATAGGCGATCCTCCTTTCTATGTTCGCACGTTACCAAGAAATATTTTCTCAGTAACTGCTCTATCTTGTAACATCCAAGAGATCTCTTTATCCTGTTTTGATGATAAGTTCTGACTTCAAGTAACCTAGTATCCAGAATATTGAAATCTAGCGTCCTGATACACAGCGACCTGGTATTTAGTGATCTAGTGTCCAGCTACTCGGTATTTAGCGTCATGTTGCCCAGTGACCTAGTGTTCAGCGATCTAGTTTCCATCCCCAGGTATATAGGATCCTGATATCTAGCGTCCTGCCACTAGTGACCTAATTTCCAGTCAGCCTGGTATCTAGCATCCTGATATCCAGCATCCTGCTATCAGCGACATAGTATTCAATATTCTGGTGTCTAGCGTTTCTTTTAGTCAGAACTTTATCTTTTTCTGTTAGGACCTTCTACCTTTTCTATTGACTTAATGACAAGTGTTCTGATTTCTAGTAGCTTAGCATTCAGTTAGCTTGGTATCTAGTGTCTGGGTGTACAGCGTCCTGTTATCCCATGACCTAGTATCCAGTAACCGAATTTTCAGCATCCTGTAGTCAGAGTTTGTCGTTTTATCAATGATTCCCCCTAAGTTTATTAACCCTTCAGATGTACCTGCAAAACACTTACCTTGTATAAGTACTCATACAAGTATGAGTCCTTCTGAGTTAGGTTTTCTTTCAGAAGATTGAACTATCTTTACAGCCCATGATTGCTGTAGAGAGAGTTTCGGCTCCTTCAAGACTTTTTAAAGAATAATCAGTGATAGTGTGTGCAAGTGTTTATAGGCATATCATGATAGACAAAGGTAAGTATTCGTTTTTTTTGTTTTTTATTATTTTTCTGGAGTTGTTGTTCTGCTTAATTCCTTATGGAAGGACAGTTTCTTGCAAACTTTCTACAGCATACCCAGTTTGGGTTACTCCAAGGATTTTAACCTTTTTGCCTTCAAGGTTTCCTGGATTCGTACTAGAAGTTCCCCCTTACTTTATTTTAAGATGTGGGGTCATTAACAGTACTATTTCAGGTTACTTTGAGGCTTTGCATGAGAAGGTAAAACAATATAATATGGAACCAAGCATACAGGCTTTCTTCTCATTTTTAGAACCAAGTGACAACAATTTAAAGTCCATTATCTTAGAATATAGTCACTTGAATTCCTTGACAGAAAAAGACATGATTATGACCAGAATTAAAGAGTATAAAATTAGAATGAGGTACCTGGTCATCATTGTTCTTTTGAAAGAGTAGGCCCTCTTTCATTCTTGTTTCTGTCTGGAGGTCGATCTGGTTGATGGAGTGAGCTTCTTCTTCTTACTCCTTGGCTTGACATCCTCATCGTTTTCCTCCATGATTTACTACTTATTGATTGTTGTGTCAGCTTTTTCTTCAGCTCCAAGTTAGTCCATTTCTTTCTGCACAACTTCCTTCTTTGCAGCTTGTTGTTCCCCCTCAGAAACAACTTTCCTTCACAACACAGCTTGATTTTCTACCTCTTTTAGTTGTTTATTGTCTTCACATCAATCATATCCTTTTAGAGCAAAAGGTATTGAAATGATCTCTGATGTGAGGGTGAGAGAGAGAGAGGATTTTCACAGATGGGATCTAGATAAATTGATTAGATCTTTTGTTCATCCATCTGCTCTGATACCACTTGTTGGTATTAGATTGAATAATCCACCTGCTCTGATACCACTTGTTGGTATCAGATGGATTAGCTGGTGAATGATCCAACCTACTCTAATACCACTTGTTGGTCCCGGAACTGTTGTAGGTAAGCATAGAGGGGGTGAATAAGTCTACCTTATCTTCTAATTTTTCTTCCAAGTCTATTAGCTTATTTCTAATATCAGTAACCTTTTGGGAGGTTACTGATCAGAGTGAATGCGGAAGCCTATCTTTGTGCCCAATAGAAGATATACAGTTTATCAGAGAGAATAGATGCAAGACAGTAAGCAAATAAAGACGCAAGCATGTATAGAGGTTCAAAGGTGGAGTAATCCTTCTACGTCCTCTCTTCCTCTACACTGGAGGGAACATTTGTTAAGTTGGTTGATTTACATAAACCTATCTATTACAACCCACCCTTAACAAGTAAGTAGCAAGCCTTCACACAGATACTTGCATACTTTCCCTTGACCCACACAGGATCCTACTCTACCCAACCAGGGTCCTCACTTTCTCTCCTAGAAAGTGGTAAACTCAGTAGGAAATTACTCCTCGCACTGAGTACTCCGAGATAACCTTTTAGAGAGGTTTATCTCCTTCTTCTTCAACTGGGTACTGCAAGCTTGGCCTTCGTATGCAGACTGATTTTACTGAAGCTTGCTGCTGACTGGTAGACTAGGTGTGTGCTTTCTTGGGGTGTGGAGTGTTCGAGCTTTTCTTCTTTTCAGCTCCTCTGTATGAACACTCTCATCTCTTCTTAACTTCCCCTTTTTACTGCGCTTTTCTTCTTTGTAATTCTTCTCTCTTCTTTTCCGCTTCTCTCTGTGAGCTTGGATATTCTGATGTGCTCACTTCTCTTGCATACTCTGTGCTTCTCTCTCGCACGCCCTGTGCATCTCTCACACATCATCTTCAGTCTTCAGTCCTCCTTTATATAGGGTGTGAAATCTTCCCGTTGAAGGTAGACAGATTTCCATCATTTCTGCGGCGCACTCTGGACACAAGCCAGTTTTTTGCTTTCCACGTGTCTTCTTCCAGTTGGCTCCTCTTCTCTTTTCTCTCAACCGGTAACTTCTTGTGTCTACCGGTAACTTTGACTTTTCTCCCCATGCCTGCTCTGCAGCTTCCTCGTCTAGCTTCACTCTGGAGCTTCCTTCTCTTGGCTTGCTCCTTCAAGTGGCTTCGAGGCTTCTATAGCATGCTGCCTGTGCAGTATGCTTTTGGCATGGTCTTCTAGGTAGCTTCCTGTTTCACTGTGTTCTGCTTTGGCGAGGTTCCTTCCAGTAGCTTCCTGAAGTCAATAGTATCCTTATTAGTTCATCCGATTCTTTATAAGCATTCTCTTCAGTATCCTTCCATTTGACACTTTTTTTGTTTCTTTTAATCTTCTGCAATAACTCTATTGTAGTAACCTATCCTAATATTGGTTATGCATATTAGAGTTACTTTAAGGATTTGTCTCATCAAAACATTCTACAAATGTATCCAACATATTTTGTGCTTACATGTGTTGTAACCTTCTAACTTTCTAATTAAACTGTTACTTTATTTGTTAAAACTCTATCACAACCAATTATGATGTGTAAAAACTCTTAAGTGTTTTGCTTCTGCATCTGATCATTGCTGCAAGCAGAACATACAATGGAACGAGTTTGCTGCAAGTATCAATAACTTGCAGCATAACTGTTTGATAGAGTTCAAAATTAGAAAAATGGTAGAGGTTCATTCACCCCCTCCGCCAAACCTCTACACCACTTGGGACCAATCTTTTGTGCATATAGTTTAACTTATTGATTATTGAATTCAATTTTTATTTTAAAATAATAAAAGTATTATAAAAATACATATTATTTTTTTCCTTTACGAGTCCAATATTGATATATTTTGAAAAAATATTAAATTTATGAATTTGTGTTTTATATTTGTAAGTTCGTATTTCATACATCTATTTGAAGATTGATTTATTTCTTTTCAATTTTGTATTCCTGAAATTTTAATTTCAACTTAGTTATTATGTTAGTAGCTTATTTTAAGTCTATCATAATTTTTTGTTTTAAAATAGTTGTGGTTTGATTGTTGTTTTTCGATTTCATATATTCTATATTTGTAACTTAGTATTTCACGCATTTTGTAGTTTGATTAGTTGTTTTTTGATTTCGTTTTTGAAATATTATATTTTAATTTAATTATTGTAAATATCGAATTTAGAATATCAAATATTTTTTTATATATTTCTTACATTTAAAAAAATTAAAAAAAATATATTTTTTATTAAATAATAAATAATTAGAAAAAAATATATTTTAAAGGTTGCGTTGGTGTCACTAATACACACTTAAATAGTTAGAGGTTGGGTTAGATTATAAGTTGTGTATGTAGATGAGAGAGAAATGATTTTTTTTATTAAAAGGTTGGGTTAGGTTGTGAATATACCAAGGACAAAAATATCGGTTTCGGTGAATATATACCCTAATTTTATGGAAATATCGGTGCATATATCGGTTTCGGTGGAAACATTGTAAAAAATTAGAAAATATATCTGGTAATTGAGATAATGTTATAACTAACATTAATACATAAATTGGGTCTTAAGATTTCAAATAAAATGATATATTGACAACAAAATGAGAGATAAACTAATATATACAGTGATAATATGAGAAATTTTGTACAAATTTTATTTATGTACTAATAATAGTATGAACTACTGTGAGGTTCAAATGAATGAGATGACAAGGCATCTTAATTTAAACAATATTGATACCAAATCAAAATATACATACTAAAATTCTTGTACAAATAATTTAACAAAATACAACATAATAATTGCATAATTAACTTTTTTATTTCAAAAACTACATACTAATTGAATCACTAACCTTTTGATCTCAAAATATACGATTCTTTTTTATGTCTGACAATTCTTGAACGTGTTGTAGAAGGCAAATTTGAATGAGTAATATACTAATATTTAGACTTGAAAATTGATATGTTTGCTCTTTGATATAATATTTAGAATTGAAAATTGATATATTTCCTCCTTCATATAAAATTAAATCAAGGAGGAAACATATCAATTTTTCAAGTCTAAATATTATATCAAAGAGCAATTTTTCTCAATTTTTAAGTCTAAATATTAGTATATTACTCATTCAAATTTGCCTTCTACAACATGTTCATGATTTGTTGAAGGAGCAAACATATTCTAAATTGGAGACAATATTTGATGAAATTTATCAATGATATTTGATGAAATTTATAGACAAATTTTCTGGTGGAACTGTAGACAACAAATCTTGATATATTGATTCCTATCCACTTTTTTTGTTATTGTAGAGTGCATGTGATAACACTATGTTTGAGTGCAATAATTGTATTTTATGTGGCCAAAAATCATTTGAAGTTTATATCATAAGAAATGCATGAAAAAAAAAATCTGCATTTGCATGAATTTCTACCGACATATGAAATGTGCCGATATTTTGCCGATATATGGGCGAAATATCGACGAAACCTGTCTTTTTCTTCCTTTATCTCACCGAAACCGAAACGTGAACCGAAATGTACCGATATATTGCCGATATCGGCGATATTTTGACGAAAAATACAACACCCCATTTTTATATCGAACATCATTTTTGGACAATATATCGGCGATATATCACCGATATTTTGCAATTTTTTGTTCCCTGGAATATACATAGTCTTAGGAAAAAATTTAAAAAATTAGGGAGTTTATTCACCCCTAAACCTCTTATAACCAACACATATATATATATATATATTATATACATGTGTGTTACATGAGATTTGAGACTCATTTTATTAAGGATAGATATCACAATTAACATGACTATAAAAACAATATTTTTATGTTATGATTACTATTTAGAAAAAAATGCTTATCACATTTAATTAATTCTGTTGTGGGAAAAACTCATTTTTCATCCTTCTTCATAGCCATTGTTCGTTACTAGTCATGTGAAAAATACACTTCTTTTAGTTTGGTCCTATAATTAAAAATTTCGTCCAGTTTTGGACCCTTTTTGTCGGATTTTTGATTTTCGAGTCACATTTCGATGAATGTACTACACTTTCCCCAATCTGTAGCCGGATAATCTAGAATCCGGAAAAAAAAGGTACAAAATTGGACGAAATACTCAATTACATGACCAAAATTGAAAAGGTAGGACAAAAATTGGACAAATTTTTCAGTCACGTGATCATATTTGAAAAGGTGCATTTTATATGATTAAAAATGGACAATAGTTCTTGGGTAGGACGAAAAATGAGTTTTTCCCGATTTGTTGTTGTCTCCACTCTAAACTATCATGTAATTGCTAATGTTTGTAAACATCTTAATTCTAAAACGATTAACAAGTTCACTAGATAGAAACCTAGTCAATTTGGATAGGTAGATTTGAGAAGAAATTTGAAATTCATGGTAGCAAGTCCTTCAGTGGTGTTTGGATGGATATATGGATTTTGAAATCCATGATTTTCATTTTAAACTTATTTTAGATTCATTTTGGTGGATTTCAAATTTACTCTAACTTTAGTGGATTTCAAATCCACTCATTCCAAATATTAGATTTCAACTCATTCTACCCAAATGAGTAGATTTGAGGAATTATTTGAAATTCATGATATCAAATCCACTGATGGTATTAGATGGACATGAATTCGAAATTCCCGACATTATTTTAAATTAATTTTGAACTCATTTTTGTGGATTTCAAATCCATTCCAATTTAAATTGATTGAAATCCATTCATTTGAAATTCGAAATTTCAAATTAGTCTATCTAATGGAGTCTTAAATCTTTTACGAATTCAAATTGATATGAATGGCACCTTAATTCCTAACAAAACTAGTTCAGAACATGTGTAATACACGAGATTACAAACTTAAATTAAATTTAGTAAATTTAAAAAATATTAATTATTAATATATTTATATATAAGAAAAAAATATATATTGTTTTATACAATGCACAACGTTTAATTTAGCATTAAAAACAACACAATCTAATTTCGCAAATGTTGTTGTGCACCAGGTGCACGGATCTGGATTGGTGCAACTGGGGCGACCCGACCCGGATCCGCGCACCTGGGTTTCCTTTTTTTTTTTTTCTTTTTTTCCGCTTCAAGCTGCTACCTTTATGTTGTTAGGATGTGACATTTACGTTATATAAGTGTGACCTTTATATATAAATGTTATGACCATTACGTTCAGTAACTTAGGAAAAATTTGAGATTTTCAGGTTTTTTCGCTTCAAATTGAGACCTTTATGTTGTATTGTTGTGACCTTTATGTATAATTTTTGTGACCTTTATATACAAATATTATGACCTTTATGATCCATAACTTTTAAAGAAATGAAAATTTTCAAAATTCAGCGCATTTTTAGGATGAATATAAGTGCACCTAATATTACATAAAGGTAAATATGAACAAATTTTGCTAAAATTCTTTATTTTTTTCTAAGTTAGAGTATATAAAGGTCATTACATTTGTACATAAATGTCACACTTATATAGCATAAAGGTCACACGCATATAACATAAAGGCAACCTGAAGAGGAAAAAATAAAATTCTAAAATAAAAAATAAAAAAAAGTACGCGGATCCAGATCGACCCGAACCCGACCCAAATTGTATGTGCACCAATTGCACAGGAGACTAACTCATCTAATTTATGTATTATCTAGTTAAAATATATGTTTCATTAGTAAAATAACATGATTATTTTTTTCTAATATTAAATTTAATTATTATTACATATATTATTCAAACCCTCAAATTTTATTTTTGATAAAATGATAAAAAATGAATGTCAAGTATGTCTAAATAAATTTCAAATTTATTTTACAAGACATATTCCCAAAACTATATGATCTTATTAATTAATTAGTTAATTTGCAACATTTGAATAATTTCTTTTAAATCAACCCACATTTATTTGATATTTTATTACTTATTTATTTACTTATATTTTACTCTAAAAATTTTAAATTAACAAATTTCAATTTTACTAATCCTTTTTTCTAGTATGTGTTACTTTAACAAATTAGTTAATTTTTTTATATTATTTACTAATGTATATTATTAACATTAATGTATATATCATTAATAAATAGCAATATTAATTAGTTTTAAATAGTTTTAATTTGTAAAAAAAAATTAAAAAGAGAAAAATTGTTGAATTTACAAGTGTCCTCTATAGTTATTCCTTTAGTATATATAAAAGATTTGCAACATTTGAATAATTTCTTTTAAATCAACCCACATTTATTTGATATTTTATTACTTATTTATTTACTTATATTTTACTCTAAAAATTTTAAATTAACAAATTTCAATTTTATTAATCCTTTTTTCTAGTATGTGTTACTTTAACAAATTTAGTTAATTTTTTTATATTATTTACTAATGTATATTATTAACATTAATGTATATATCATTAATAAATAGCAATATTAATTAATTTTAAATAGTTTTAATTTGTAAAAAAAAAAAAAAAGAGAAAAATTGTTTAATTTACAAGTGTCCTCTATAGTTATTCCTTTAGTATATATAAAAGATTACTAATCACACCTCTTTGCTCTCATCACTCTCTTTTTTCGAAAACCGCCAAATGCTAAAGCCAATTCAAGTTACATCCCTCACCATATTTTTTGGCTTTCATTTTTCGTTTCTATGATGTACATGCATAAGGTTTTTTGCCATATGTGGATTGTGGAAACTACTTCATCCATTTCATAATAATTGTTGTTTTACAGTTTTTGTCATAAATTAGAGAATATAAGAATTGGACAAATATACACTTAATTAACTAAAGACATCAATTGAAACCATAAATTTTAGCCAATAGTATTAGTAGGGATAATTTTGGAAAAATATTGTATAGAATTTTTAAAACGAAACTTAATATGAAACAAAATTTAGATTTAGAACAACACATAATATGATGAAGGGAGCATATTTTAATGTGTCATTATCTATATACAAAATATGATGAAATTTAAATGAGAGAATGAACTCTATCTATAATCATATGCTCTTGACAAATCAATTGTAATTACATTAGAATGTTTCCCATGGTGGATAGTGAAAATCCATAATTTTAATAGTATATATGCGTCTATGTTAATGAAGTTGTAAGAATACCCTCACGTGCAACAAGATTCAAGTATACCTTTTGTAAGTATGTCTTGTAGAGCTATGAGTAAGTCTCCTATGAAACAGGTACATGAATCTGAATCCATACACCAGGGTCAAATCTAGGTCAGGGGACTCGCTTCTCCTTTTTTTTTTTTTTTTTTTGCGTATAGTGTTTTAATTTTTGCACCTACCAATATGTTACGTTAGACCTACATTTACATTATGTTAGACATACATTTACGTTATGTAAAACGTACCTATCTGCCCAAATTTCATACCTTTTCTTTTTTACGCTTGATTTTTGAATTTTTGGACCTACCATTATGTTATGTTAGACGTATCTTACGTTATGTTAGACATACATTTACGTTATATTAAACCTACCATTCTGCCCAAATTTCATACCATAAACTTAAAAACAAAACCCTAGGTTTGACACATATATCATTACATTATATTAAACATACATTTATGTGTAGTTAGACATATTTTTGTGTTATATTAAACGTACCTACATAAGGTAAGTCTAACATAACACAAACGTAGGTCTAACTATACATAAAGATATGTCTATTGGAGCGAATTTGAGTGGGTTTGAGCGCAAGTATCAAGCACGTGGGGCGCGTGAAACATGTATGAAATTAAGCACTTTTTTAGAGTATGGATTTAGATTTGTGTGTCCAATATATATAAGTTTTTTTACCTTCTTTTTATATAGATAATAAATATAATGAATTATGGATTTATCCATCTCACGAATTTGATATTGCGCAACAATCCACAAAACATAATGTAATTAATCAACAGATAAATGATGTCATCCACCATTAAAAGTAGGAAGAGCATATCAAAGTGAGAAAACAAACCCAAGCATATAAGTGTTCGAAAGCAGCTGTCCTTCTCAGCCAAAAGTTTATATCATATCAATGCCCCAAACTATCTAGTGTAGTCAACAAGGAGCATATAGATGAATAGTTAAGGTTTAGCCCCTTCTTGTCAAATCTCTCTCTCTCTCTCTCTCTCTCTCTCTCTCCCCATATATATGAAGAAGCAAAGCGAAGCAAAGCGAACAAGAAGCATCATCATCATCAATAGTCCCATATGTACACATTCATGATATAGCTTGGGCTTAAATCATCAAGAATAAGACCCATGATGCATTGTTGTAATGACAATCAAGAAGCTATCCCTAACTACAATACGACTCTCTTCCCCGAAAACGACAACACCTCTTTCTTTCCAAATTCCCCACACATCCACTTGGAATACCAAGATGCTTATCTCCAATTCCTTCACCTTTTCGATCAACACCAATCCACAACAGAACATGACAAGAAGGATGAAAACCATCTAGCAGCCGATCCGAAGAAGCCAATCATGTCCAAGAAAGACAGGCACAGCAAGATCCACACCGCACGTGGGCCCAGGGACCGTCGCATGAGGCTCTCCCTCGACATTGCTCGTAGATTTTTCCATCTTCAGGACCTCTTGGGCTTCGACAAGGCCAGTCTCACCATCGAATGGCTGCTCCGTAACGCGGGCCCCGCCATTACGGAGCTAGCCACAGGTCGGGGCCTCAGTGTCCCGACCTCTGAATCCTCCACCTGCGAGCAAGCCCATGACGCCCACCAGGCTGCTGTGTCCTCCAAAGAGACTAGGATTAAGAGGAGTAAGAAGGTTAAGAGAGCAACTGTAGAGAGAGAATCAAGGAGGAAGGCAAGAGAGAGGGCTAGAGAGAGAACTAGTCAAAAAAGACGGCTCATTTCTACTGTTCAAACTACTGAGGACTTGCCACTAGGTTTTACTAGCTTCAAAGGGTCCATGGATTTGAGCTCTCATTATCACCAACAACTTTGCACTACAGCTGCAACATGGAATCCATCCACTCTTTACAATTTCCAGGTTTTTCATTCATTCTAATTAGTTATCTCTCACTTAATTTTTGTTTTCTTGTTATTTAATTAATATTAATTGCATACATATATGTATGTGTTAATTAAAAGGGGAAAAAAAAAAGGGGTTTAGGAATATGATTCTCAAATTCTCATTCTAAAATGGGTTAATGGAAGAAGAAAAATAGGGTGGAATCAAGGGCAAAAAACACGAAAACCCTAATAAGTGGTGGATCTGGATGGTTTTATTGAAATGTATCCAATTACGATCTCGATGAAATGTACTGTTGATATTGTAATTGAAAAAATATTTCGAAAAATATTAATATAATTTTTGAAATTTATGTTGGAATTGCAAATTAATAGACTTGTGTAATTGGTCATGATCTTTTGGTAACTTGCTTAATTACAAAATCTTAAGAAAAACTAGGTCTTGAAATGTAATTTTGCAGGATGAGGCGATAGCAGAGTTTGAGTTTAGTGGGAAGCCATGGGAAGACTTCAACGGCTTCAATCTATCTGGATAATAATATGTGTGATGCTTGGGTTAAATGTACATAGAATTCTGCTTTAATTTGGTTTATTTTTTTCTGTAATTGGTTAATTTGCTTTCAGTGAGGAATATTGACTGGGAATAAGAAGAAATAGGTTAAATTGGTGGGAAATCATGTGTTTGTGTATATATCAATATTTCTTTGTAGTTTCGTTTCGTTTTTATTTTTTTGATTACCGACTCAAGGATGCATTTCATGCTAAATATATTTGATTTCATGAGTTGAATTAATTAATTAATACACCATAAATCAATAAACTAGATTGGATATATTTAGGATATTCTTGGATTTACCTAACTTATAAATAGCTTACTTTCGTACCCTTAATTACATGTGAACATAGGGAGAAGCTCTAATGTCAATCAGATATATGTATGGATCTGGATCCGGGTCGTCCGGTCCGCTTTTTTTCTTTTTTCTTTTTTTCATCCTTGTTTTTTTAATTTTGGACATGACCTTTATATTATGTTAGATATATCCTTATGCTCAGATTTTATACATTTAACTTAAAAAAATTAACTTCAACAAATTTTCTATATGTACCTTTTACGTAATATTATTTATACAATGTTATGTTAGACATACTTTTATATTGTATTATTACATATCTTATATAATCTATAAAAGTATAACTAACATAGCTAAAATGTATGACTAATATAACTAAAATGTATGTTTAACAATACTAAAAGATATATTCTAAGGGTATGAATCAGGACACTAAGTATCACTAACATAACATAAAGGTATGTCTAACTTAACATAAAAGTATGACACTTGGAGCGAATTTGAGTGAATTTGAACGCATCCACCCAAACGCGTGGGGGCTCGTCAGACACGTGTGGGAGCGTATTTCTTGGGAGCGTGGACGTTTCTAGATCCACGCACCTGATGTATAAAAGCTTTTGTGGAAGATGGGTATGCAAGGGGTTAAATTTAATTTTAGTCCATTTAAAAAGCCACTGTCCAATTTTCGTCTACCATGAAAGCGGTTTTCATTTTTAGTCCAATTAAGTCAAAAATCGTCACTATTTGATCCATTTTTGTCACTATTTCGTCCACCATGGAAGCGGTTTTCGATTTTCAGTTTTCAATTTTAGTCCAATTAAGCCAAAAATGGACCAAATTGTGACGATTTTTGACTTAATTGGACTAAAAGTGAAAACCGCTTTCATGGTAGACGAAAATTGAACAGTGACTTTTTAAATGGACTAAAATTGAATTTTTCCCTAAATGTTTAGTTAGAGCATGCATAGCTCTTGTATATTTGATATGATGACTTTAATTTCATTAGAGTATTGTATTTGAATTAAAAGATTCGAGAACAAGATTTGAAAATCATAGCAAATTCATTGGGGAATATATGAATATTTCAAAAAAAATCTCTATTATTTTGAACAACTTTTTGAGCAATTTGAGTAGATTTTAAATGCATTTGTACAAGGGGGATTGTTTTCTCTTAACTAAACAATATGTTTTTGAGCAATATGAATGTTTCGTGCCTTGTATACGGTTTTCTTTTTATTTTCTTTATAATATGTAGATTTATTAAAACCAAAAACACACCGGATGTAATTTGAATGGGTTTGAAATATGCATTTCATTTCAAATCATTTCATCCAAAGACACCTTTCACTCCTAGATGATCATGGGATTAGCAAATATAACTCTCTCCTTTATTTGTTCTCATAGAGCGAGTGCCTTACAGTTGCAGACTCTCTTAACTAAACAAACGTGACATTAATTAGTGAAAATAAAATACAAGCATGAAGCAAATGAAACATCAAGAACAAGGGAAACATCAAATTAAGAACACTGCAATAAGGATTACAGCAATATGTAATGTCTGAATTAATGAGTGACCAAGAGAAGGTCCTTAATTAATTAATATCAAACCACATTTTGATTTTTATAGTTAGAAATTCAACTTATATCTTTGTTCATTGCCTAGTTCTCTACTCTCACAGCTTAATAGGGTGTTTGGCTAAGCTTATAAGTTCTTTTAAAAGAGCTTATAAGATGTTAAGTGTTTATAAGCTAAGTGTTTGACTAACTTTTAAAAATAAGATTTATTTTATGAGCTTATAAGATGTAAGAAGCTTATAAACTCTTTTTTATCCCAACTTAGGGGATGTTTGGCTAAACTTGTTTTTAGAGCTTATAAACTATCATATCTTATAAGATGTTTTTGGAGCTTATAAGATGTTTAATTTAAGTTTAATATAAGTTGTTGAAGTGTTTGGGTAAATAAGATGGTGGAGCTTATAAGTTGTTAGTAATGACATTTGTGTAATTTCAATGATTAAACTTGAAGGTGTTTTGAAAAATAAGCTCTTATTTTATAAATAAGTTGGGATGACCCAACTTTTCAAAAAATAGCTTATAACTCCTTACATCTTATAAGCTCATAAAATAAGATCTTATTTTTAAAAGTTAGACAAACACTTTTGAAGAACTTATAAGCACTTAACATCTTATAAGCTTAGCCAAACGCCCTATTATTTCTAAAATAAGAGCTTATTTTTCAAAACACCTTCAAATTTGATTATTGAAAATACACAAATGTCGACATTACTAACAACTTATAAACTCTACCATCTTATTTACCCAAACACTTCAACAACTTTTATTAAACTTAAATTAAATATCTTATAAGCTCTAATAACATCTTATAAGACATGAAAACTTATAAGCTCTAAAAATAAGTTTAGCCAAACACCCCTAAATCTACGGCACTCATCAAATGTAATGGTTAATAATCGGGTAAATCGTGATGAATTGTTTGACTTGTCCAAGCAGTTTGACACGTCAGCTATCAAAGTGTTGCAAAATGAAAGCCAAAGTCTGTAAACAGTTTTTGTTGGAAAAAGAAAAATCAAATGAAACTTAGGATAAATTTTTATATTGGAAGTTCGAAATTTCATTCAAAATCGATTACGAATCATATTTGTAGTTTGGATATTAAACAAATATGTGAATACAAATATCCACCAACTTAATTAAACATATAAAATAGATAGTTTGGATAATTCTTCACCGTAGATTGATTCACTATTTAACAATGTGTTTACCAGAGATATACAATGAAACTATAACAATAATATCAAATTTACAATATCTAGACAAGATATACACTAACTAAATCAGTCTTTAATTGATTTAGTCCTGTTACCCCCCACCCCCCATGATGTGGATGTAAAATAACACAGAGTTTGGATCGGAAAAGCTCGAAGAGTGGACAAGACAAACTCTTAGTGAAAATGTTAGCCACTTGCAAAGAAGAGGGAAAATTGCGTGTCTAGTTGACCGAAAGTGATAAGCTCGCGAATGAACTGGTAGTCTAAGTCAATATGCTTGGCACGTTTGTGTGCCACCAGATTTTGATTAATGAAGAGAGCACCTTTATTATCAGAGATCAAAAGAGGAAGTCCCGCCTGCAAGATGGTCAATTCTCGTAATAAATTGATAATTTAAACCATTTCTTGAGCAGTGTTGGCTAAGGCTGGATATTCAGATTCATAACTAGATTTAGCCACAGTTTGTTGCTTCTTAGCACTCCAAGACACCAATTACCACAAAAAAATGTAGAATACCCGTAGGTGGAAGTGGAACGACGGGTCTCCACACATCGAGCCCAATCAGCATCCCAGTAAGAGAGAAATCCGGACTCTTGGTAAATGATAAATGAAAATTCAAAGTACCTTTCATATAACGCAAAATACGTTTGACTGCAAGGAAATAATCATCTGTGGGGAATTTCAACGATCATCTGTGGCTAATTGCAAGAACTGAGCTACGTGATTTACCGCATAAGATAAATCAGGGCGCGTGATGGTGAGATACTGTAATGCTCCAACAAGCGATCGATAAAGAGTAGGGTTATGAAAGGGAGAACCTGTGCTAACAAGAGATTCGCTGGCAGCAAGAGGTGTTGCAACAGGCTTGGACTCCAAAAGCTTGGCATGACCAAGAATTTCAGAGGCATAATGGAAAAGACCATCTCCCGTGTGAGAAACTTTCAAGCCAAGAAAATAATTTAATCGGCCCAAATCCTTCAAAGTAAATTCATGATCAATACGGTTAACAAGCTTTTTGAGAGCAATGACATTATTCCATGTGACGATAATGTTATCAACATACAAAAGAAGATAAATAAGAACATCATCATGACAGAAATAAAAGAGGGACGTAAAATCCGACTGCAACAGAAACCCAGATGGAGTAAGAAATCACTGAAGCAAGTGTACTAGGCACGAAGAGCTTGACGAATACCATAAAGAGCCTTTTTAAGGCGACATATGATTAGGAAATCGTGGGTCAACGAAACCAGGCGGCTAAGACGTGTATATAGGCTTAGTCAGAATCCCATGCAAAAAAGCATTTTTAACATCCAGCTGATGTAAATGCCAACTATTACAGACAACCAAGGCTAGAATGATCTGAACCGTAACAGCCCGAACCACAGGGCTGAACCACAGCCTGAATTCTGAGAGAACCCATGAGCAACAAGACGAGCCTTGTAACGTTCAATGGAACCATCATAAAGAAATTTAGTCTGAAATACCATTTTAGAACCCACAATATTTGCAGTAGGGGGACGAGACACTAAATCCCACGCATTATTTTTATCCAAGGCAGTAAGTTCTTCATGCATGACAGCCAACCAATGAGGATGTTTCATAGCAGATCGAAAACCCTTAGGTTCATCAGAATGTACAAGAGCAGATAACAATGGTGTAGTAGTGAAGTCTGTAAAGTAACGGGGCTTAAAGATACTTGACTTAGAGAGAGTGGTCATGGTATGGCTCGAAGTAGAAGGAGGATGCTGCTCGGAAGACGGCTGTAAAGGAGCAACAGGTTGTGTGGGAGGAGGTGGTGGAGGTGTATATAAGTTGAGCACCGATTCGTGGCAAATTCGGCAGGATTGTACTGGTGATTGTGGAAGTGAGATGGAAGATGGAGATGTCGAAGAACTTCATGTACATGATTCCATAAAAGATGACACATAAAGTGTGTTAATATCAGAGTAGCGAGTAGAACCAAAAATATGGAAATACCAATACATCAAACCGAGCATGTCGAGTTGTGTAAGAATGAGATGCAGAGGATCGAAACACCGAAACCCTTTGTGAGAGGAGCTATACCCCAAAAATATGCATGGTAAGCTTCGAGGGGCAAGCTTGTTTAGAGCATAATCACGAAGATACGGAAAAACATGACATCTTTAAATAATTTAAAATTGGCATAATTTGGAACCACGTGGTAGAGTAATTCAAATGGGAACTTGTTATCAAGCAGCTTGGTAGGCAACCGGTTGATGATATAAATTGCACTAGAAAAAGCATCCAACCAAAAACAAGCAGGAATATTAGCATGAAACATCAGAGAGAGACCAATTTCAGTTATGTTAAGACATATTTAAGTATGTTTTGATGAGACAAAACCATACAAAAGTAACCCTCAATCTATAAGCATAACTTATCTTGTAAGGTTACTGGAACGAGGTTACTGTAGGAAGATACGACAAATAAAGCTTCAAAGGAAGGATACTGCAGAGAATGGTGAAAGGAATCTGGTAAACTAAAAAAGATACTGCTTACTGCCGAAAGCTACCTGAAAGAGACTATGCCAAAGCATACTTCAAAGCAGCAAGCTACCAAAGACTCAAGCTACCTGACAGGAAGCCACCTGGAAGAGACCATGCTGAAGTATACTACAAAGCAACAAGCTACAGAAGCCTTAAGCCACCTGACAGAGCAAGGCTGGGAAGGGAGCTACAAAGCAAGCATAGGAAGGAAGTTGAAAGTTACCGGTAGAGAGAAAATGAAAGGAACCGATCAAATGAAGACACATGGAAAAAGTAAAAAGCTAGCGTGTATCAGAAGCAGTACGACACATTTAATGCTGGAAACCTACCCACCTTCAACGGGCATATTTCCTAATCTATAAATAGAAGAAGACTGAAGACTGAAGAAAGAGAGGAGAAGAGAAGAGCGTAATAGAGAGCGCAGAAAAGAGGGGGAAGAGTATATAGAAGAAAGAGAGCAAAGTGGGGGAATAAAGAAGAAGAAAAAGAAGAAGAGAGAAAATAGTATATAAAAGGTCAAAAGAAGAGTAGAAAGCTCAACCACTCTAAACCCCAGAAACGCTAGAATACTCAGTCGTTCAATCGTGCAACAAGCTACAATAGAGCAACCTACAAAAGAAGCCAAAGCTTGCTGCATCCAGTTTAAGAAGAAGACAAACCTTTTAAGGATTGTTTGGGAGTGCTTAGTTAGGACTAGGATCCTGATAAGTTGTTCGCTTTCTGAAGAAGAAAGTAAGGATCCTGAGTGGGTCAGATAGGATCATGTGTGGGTCAGTTAGGAGAGTAGGCAAGCAACTGTGAGCAGCTATAAGTAGGCTTGCTACTTACTTGTTAAGTCTGTGTTGTAATAGATAGGGCTATGTAAATCAACAAGATTAACAAATGTTCCCTCTTGAGAAGAGGCAGAGAGGATGTAGAAGGATTACTCCACCTTCAAACCTCTGTATATCTATGTGTTTTTTTTGTTCTTACTGTTCTATCTGCATATCTTATATTAGATGCACATCTTCTATACTTGTGTCTTCAATGAAAGAAAGATTTCTCAATATAACTCTGATAAGTAACCTCTCAAAAGGTTACTGCTTCTGGAACTAAGCCTTTTGAAAGAGAAAAGTTTGAAAATACAGTAAGCTTATTCACCCTCTCTCCTAAGCTACTACCACTTGGGACCAACAAGTGGTATCAGAGCAGGTTGGATTAAACATCTGATCTAACTGATCAATCTAGATCACGTTCTTGAAAACACCTCTCTCTCCTCTCTCACATCATAAAGACTTTTAACCAAAAAGCATCATATGACTTCTTTGAAAAGTATGGCTGATGTGAAGACAACAGCGGCTAAGAAGAAAATAGAAGAGCAAGCTGAGTTGTAGTGTAAAGCTGCTCAGGAGCAGGAAGTTGGTGAACAACAGGCTATGCTCGAGACACAGTCTACTAAGCAGGAAGCTGTGCATGAGGAGCAAGCTTCTATTTAGAAAAAGTGTAGTGCAGACCAACAAGTCAATTAAGCTGCTGAAACATGAATCTTGGACATAAGAAAGCTACTATAAAGCAAAGTTGTGAGTATGGAACACACTGGAGCCTCTAGACGACAGCAACAAGCAGACATCAACCTTGAAAGAAAGTGCTGAAGAAGACAAGCAAAGGAATAAGATGAGAAGCACACTCTGTCAAACAGTCCATACTTCATAATGAAGCAAGGGTCTACTCGATAAGCCAACTCTTAAGAAGAGAACGATGATGACAAGGTACCTCTTTCTAAAATCTTGCTCTAAATATATCCTATGTCAAGATAGTTTCGATTATCTATATCTGGTTAAGAAACTCAAGTGACCCTGAGAGGGTTAAAATTCAAGATAGCCAAAGGAAAGAATCCTCAGCTCGAAAGAGAATAACAGTGATCTGAGGGCTGAAGATAACAGGCTTGAAAAATTCTGGTCACTTGACTTGAAGATGAGAAGGGAAGCCTGTATGTTAATTTCCAAAAAGGATGCTTCACCTACTTATGCAGAAACCTCAGGAGAACCTAAATTCGTACCGAAAGTGACCCTACATCTTAAAGAGATAATCATAAAGTAAGAGGGAACTTGTTGGTCCCCATAAGCAATTGGTAGTAGGCTTAGAGGGGGGGGGGGTGAATAAGCCTACTAAACCATCACACATTTTTTTTCTTATGTCAGTAACCTTTCGAGAGGTTATTGATTAGAGTGAATGCGGAAGCCTTTTTCTAAGTCTGGTAGAAGATGAGCAGTTTATCAGAGAGAGTATATGTAAGGCAGTAAGCAGATAAACATGCATGCATGTATAGAGGTTCAAAGGTGGAGTAATCCTTCTACGTCCTCTCTTCCTCCACACTGGAGGGAACCTCTATGAAGCTGGTTGATTTACATAGACCTATCTATTATAACCCACCCTTAACAGGTAAAGTAGTAAGCCTTTACACAGATAATTGCCTACTTTCCTTTGACCCACACAGGATCTTACTCTACCCACCCAGAGTCCTCACTTTCTCTCCTAGAAAGTGGTAAACTCAGCAGGACATTACTCCTCACACTGAGTACTCCGAGACAACCATTTAGAGAGGTCTATCTCCTTGTTCTTCAACTGGGTACAGCAAGCTTAGCCTTCGTATGCAGGATGATTCTACTGAAGCTTGCTGCTGACTGGTAGACTTGGTGTGCGTCTTCTTGGGGTGTGGAGTGTTCGAGCTCTTCTTCTTTTCAGCTCTCCTTGAACACTCTTTTTTCTAAGGCTTCCCCATTCTTCTGCACTTTCTCTCTTTTTAGCTCTTCTCTCTTCTTTTGCACTTCTCTCTGTGAGCCTGAATATTCTGATGTGCTCACTTTATTTCTCTCTTGCACACTCTGTGCTTCTCTCACGTACGCCCTGTGCTTCTCTCACACACTCTTCAGTCTCAGTCCTCCTCTTTATAGGTTGTGAAATCTGCTCGTTAAAGGTAGACAAATTTCTGACATTGACGTGCCACACTCCTGACACATGGCAGCTTTTCGCTTTCCACGTGTCTTCTTCCGATTGGCTAATCTTCTCTTTTCTCTCTACCGGTAACTTCTTGTGTCTACCGGTAACTTTGACTTTTCCACCCATGCCTCTTTGTAGCTTTCTCCTCTAGCTTCACTCTAGAGCATCCTTCTTCTGGCTTGCTTCTTCAGGTGGCTTTGAGGCTTCTGTAGCATGCTGCTCCCTGCAGTATGCTTTTGGCATGGTCTTTCCAGGCAGCTTCCTGTCTCGCTGTTTTCTGCTTTGGCGAGGTCCCTTCCAGTAGCTTCCTGAAGTCAATAGTATCCTTATTAATTCTAAATTCTTTTCACCCATACTCTTCAATATCCTTCCTTTGACACTTTTCTTTTTTTTCTTTTAATCTTCTGTAGTAACTCAATTGCAGTAACGTTATCCTTAGATTCGTTATGCTATAGAGTTACTTTAAGGATTTGTCTAATCAAAACATTCTACAAATGTATCCAACAGAACTTATAGTACAAACCAAGATAACTCAGTAAGCTGTAAGATGTCTACAACACTGTAGAAATCAAGCAGATGACAGCAACTCTGAAAGGGAAGAAAACCAGCTACCTCACTTGTATCAAAATCTGTCTTCTCTATATCTACAAGAGTTCATACTCCTAGAGAGATACAGTAAGTAAACACCTACACTCACCCAAACTCGTTTTTATACTACTCTTACTGGCAAAAGTCTTAAAGGAACAAACTACTACTATAGCAACTGTAAGGAACATTGTATAGATTTTGATGAAGACAAAACATGTAATAGATTAGGGCCTAGGATCCTATGTATTTAGATTTAATTGTAAAATCTCTAAGTATAGGATCAGGAGGCTTGATGATCAAGACTGGAGCATGAAGACCTTGCTGCATAAAACCTTAAAATGATCTAAGTATAAAATCTCTGCAGTAGGCTGCTTGAAAAGGATATTGGATGCTCACTGCACAAGGATGCTGAGTTTGCAAGCTGTACGAGAGACAAGTAAACTGAAGCCGACTGAAGAACCAGGAAGCATCAACAACATGTTTTGAAGCAGTTACTTCGAAGTCCGTGTACGAGTTTACGTTAGGTACAGCCGCAAACTCATCCAATCAAATGATGCCACGTATTAAAATAAAAAAGAGAGTCTGAAGATATGTCAGACTGGGTATGACGATTGCAGGAACAGGTACGTATGATCTCAACAACCTTGTATGAGCAAATTAGAAGAAGCCACGTTGCTCCATGTATGCTGCGAAGGAAGCTCTCTCTCAACGGGCAGAATTCTAATCACCTATAAATAATAGAAGAACTGGACTTGGAAAATACTTGAAACCTGAAACATTGCTATCAAAACGCTCAAGCTATCCAACACACTATCTTTCCATTCTTAGAACTTTCAAGTCTAGTCTATTGCAGCAATCACACTCTATCTAGAGAGCTATCCTTACAAAAGTTTGTTGCCTGTGTTATTGAAGAAAACCCTTTATTTACTTTCGTAGACTGTAAGGAGTTGCTTGATCGGAGGCTGCTCCTGATCAAGTATTTACGTTCTTAGTAGAAGAACAAGAGCTCTGTGTGGGCTAGTTGAGTTTGGTCACTGTGCAGTAACCCTGTATGGGAAATACTGACAGTTCTTGTTAAGTTTAGTTTGTCTAAGTGAGGCTTGTGTAAATCAACCCTTATACTTAACAAAGTTCCTCTTTGAGAAGGAGTAGAGAGGATGTAGAGGGATTACTCCACCCTTGAACATCTATAAACCTTTGTGTTTATTTTTGATATAGCTTACTGTTATTCTTATCCTTGTTATTGCTTATCTGCTTTAAACTGCTGCATATCTCTCATAAGCATCTCAACCGTTTTCAGCAAAGAAGCTTTGGTCAAAAAGAATTTCCACTGTGCATAAAACTCATTTTCTCTAAGCTCACTAAAGGTAACTGCTCAAGCAGTAACCTTCAGGACAGTAAGCTCTTTAGCAATCTGCCTGAGTGACTTAACATTAGGTTTTAAAAGAAAAAGTTTGAAAATTGAGTAGACTTATTCACCCCCCCAAGCCTACTACCACTTGAGACCAATAGCAACTATCGATTGTAAGGAAATTTTGGTTTCATGAGAGAAAACTAACCCAAAAGGACACATACTCGTATGGGTACCTATGTAAGGTTATTCGTTCTATAGTTACCTCTGACAGAAGGCTACAAGAAGCAACCTTCAGACCTCCAAGCAACCAAGAAGTAGATCTTCAGGCTAAAAAAGGTCCTACATGAACTAAAGCAAGCTTCAAGAAACATATCTTCAAAATAAATAGGAAGTAGACACGAAGAGCAACCCAAACAATAGAAGCAAGATGTGATTGCCACATGAAACTAAAAATTATAAAAGAAGGTCACTCCACCCTAGACAATAGGTTACTGAATCTAGGGGGAAAGCTTTGACGAAGTGAAAGAATGACAAATTAAGTTCTGACAACAGGACGCTAGACACCAGGCTACTGGATACTAGGTCGCTGGATAACAAGTCGCTGGATATCAGGAAGCTAGATACCAGGTTACTGGATACTAGGTCGCTGAACACCAGGTCGTTGTATACCAGGACGCTAGATACCAAGTTGTTGGATACTAGGTTACTGGACAATCAGAGCACTTATCATCAAGTCACTGGAAAAGAGGTCACTGGTGGGTTACATCTCACCAAATCCAGTGGTTACCAAATCCAGCAGACCACCTTTTTCAGAACCCTAGGATATCAGCCATGTGATTAGAAAGATCTAAGGGTTGAGATTCAGATGTTGACCATATATTCAAGCAATCACCGCATGCAGAGGCAAAAAGCAAAGCTGTGGAAACTGCAACAACTTTATTGGAAACCAGCAAAGTAGTTAATGAGATCTTTAAAGATCTAACCTCAAAACAGGGAGTATCTCAAACTCTATATATACATGTATTCTTTACACATATCTCCATTCATATCTTTCTCTCTTATCCTTAACAACATGACACCAGACTGTTGGAAACTTCTTCTCTTCGAGGCCGGAAGATAGAGAGAAGGATCCCTCTCCAGTAACACCAGAGCTTCAGCTCGATGATGATGTCAAAAAGGGGGAAGAAACTGCGAAGGATCTTGGAAGATCAAAATTCTTCCAGAGGTGGAGGAGAGAAGATTCCAGCCCTTCCATGGGGTGGATTCTCTTCTGCTTAAAAGAGAATGAGAAGGAGAGACAGTCAGAGGAGTTGGTGAGGTTAGAAGAAGAAAGGCTGCAGCAAGGTACTGCACCTAATCTCCTCTGCCACTTCACGTTCCCCTCCGATTGAACCTCCTTTATCTCTCTTCAAGCCTCTTCACCTTTTTCCGCTCATTTCCCCAATCAAAGAGGAAAATGAACAGGGAGTAAGAACTTGTACAGAAGAGGGAAAAGCTAGACCGAAGATTAAAGCTAGCAGCAAGCTAAGGGGAAAAAGAAAGAAAGGAAAGAGCAAAGAGAAAGAAGAATGAGCCAGAAAAGCAAGATAGAATATTTACATTGTACTTTGCTTACTGCGTTGTACTATAAATGTTTTATTTATATAAAATATCTTCTGTTCTCTAAAGCTCACTCCTTGTGACCTTTCTTTTTGACATGTAAGTGGTTTAATGAATGCAATATGTTCTACATTTATATATCTTACATCCGCTTTCTGTGCTTAAATGATTATAACCTTTTGATTTTATCTGCAAAGGTTTTGTTATCATCAAAAAGGGGGAAATTGTTAAGACATATTTAGGTATGTTTTGATGAGACAAAACCATAGAAAAATAACCCTCAATCTATAAACATAACCTATCTTGTAAGGTTACTGCAACAAGGTTACTGCAAGAAGATATGACAGAGAAAGCTTCAAAGGAAGGATACTGCAGAGAATGGTGAAATGAATCTAGTAAACTAAAAATGATACTGCTTACTGCAGGAAACTACCTGGAAGAGACTATGCCAAAACATACTGCAAAACAGCAAGCTACCAAAGACTCAAGTTACCTGACAGGAAGCCACCTGGAAGAGACCATGCCGAAGCATACTGCAAAGCAGCAAGCTACAGAAGCCTAAAGCCACCTGACAGAGCAAAGCTGGGAAGGGAGCTACAAAGCAAGCATGGGAAGGAAGCTGAAAGTTACCTGTAGAGAGAAAAGGAAATGAGCCGATCAAATGAAGACACGTGGAAAACAAAAAGCTAGCGTGTATCAGAAGGAGTACGGTGCATTTAATGCTGGAAACCTACCTACATTCAACGCACAAATTTCCTAATCTATAAATAGAAGAAGACTGAAGACTGAAGAAGAAGAGAGGAGAAGAATAGAGCGCAAGAGAGAGCACAGAAAAGACGGGGAAGAGTATATAGAAGAAAAGAGAGTAAAGTGGGGGAATAAAGAAGAAGAGAGAAAAGAGGGTATAAAAGGTCAAAAGAAGAGTAGAAAGCTCAAACACTCTAAACCCCAGAAACGCTAGAATACTCAGTCGTTCAGTCGTGCAGCAAACTACAATAGAGCAACCTGCAAAAGAAGCCAAAGCTTGCTGCATCCAGTTGAAGAAGAAGACAAACCTTTTAAGGACTGTCTGGGAGTGCTTAGTTAGGACTAGGATCCTGATAAGCTGTTCACTTTCTGAAGAAGAAAGTAAGGATCCTGAGTTGGTCAGATAGGATCCGGTGTGGGTCAGTTACGAGAGTAGGCAAGCAGCTGTGAGCAACTATGAGTAGACTTGCTACTTGTTAAATCTGTGTTGTAATAGATAGGGCTATGTAAATCAACAAGATTAACAAATGTTCCCTCCTAAGAAGAGGCAGAGAGGATGTAGAAGGATTACTCCACCTTCGAACCTCTGTATATCTATGTGTTTGTTAGTGCTTACTGTTCTATTTGCATATCTTATGTTAGATGCACATCTTCTATACTTGTGTCTTCAATGAAAGAAAGATTCCACAATATAACTCTGATAAGTAACCTCCCAGAAGGTTACTGCTTCTGGACCTAAGCCTTTTGAAAGAGAAAAGATTGAAAATACAATAGGCTTATTCACCCCCTCTAAGCCTACTACTACTTGGGACCAACAAGTTATATGCCGATGCTTACGTTCAGCCCGACCATTTTACTGAGGTGTATACGGACACGAAATACGATGATGAATGTCGTTAGACTAAAAATAAGTGTGAACATGCTGATTTATAAACACAGTACCCCCATCACTTTTATCACCTTAACAGAGTGAGAGAATTGGGTACATACATATTTGTGAAAGCTAACCAGAACAACATAAAATTCAGACTTAGTTTTCAAATCTTATAACCGTGTAAAATGGGAAAAAAATCGTCTACCAAAATCACATAATAACGAAAACCATCATTAGTGAAAACAAGTGTAGGGCCCCATAAATCGCCATGAATGAAATCTAAAACATTAGACACCCGGTTGTCATTTAGAGAAAAAGACAAGAGTTTGCCTTTGGCCATTTCACAAGACGAATACAACTGTTGGGATGGTAGCAGGGAAGTAAGAGATAACTGCCCCAATTTATTGAACATAACAATAATTCAAAATGGAACATGATCTAATCTATGATGCCAAAGTTCAAGGAAGCTTTTAACGAAGTGGAATGTAAGGCTGCAATCAACACTAAAATACCTTGTTCCAAAAAATAAAGTCCACAACTACGTCTGCCTGAGCCAACAATGCTTTTGTCAGCTGATTCTGAATCACAAACGACTGATCAATGAATAAGACATCAACAGGATAGTTCGAAGTTATTTTTGGTCCCAAATAATGTAGTAGTAGGCTTAGGGGGGCGTGAATAAGCCTACTGTAATTTCAAATTTTTCTTCTTTTCAGGAGGGTTTGGTTGGGAGTCAGTAACCTTTTGGGAGGTTACTAATCAGAGTTACGTTGCGGAAGCTTCCTCTCATGTGAAGACCAAATATGAAGGACATGTATCTAACATGAGATGTGCATATAGAAAGTAAACATGTAGAGACGCATGGATATACAGAGGTTCGAAGGTGGAGTAATCCTTCTACATCCTCTCTGCCTTTTCTCAAGAGGGAACTTTTGTTAAGCTAGTTGTTTTACATAGCCCTATCTATTACAACCCTCACTTAACAAGTAAGTAGCAAGCCTTCACACAGCTGCTTGCCTACTTACCTAACTGACCCACACACGATCCTACTCTACCCTACCCAGGGTCCTCACTTTCTTCTTCAGAAAGTGGAAAGCTCAGCAGGACTTTATTCCTCGCAATGAGTACTCCAAGACAGTCCTTAAGATAAGGGTTTGTCTTCTCCTTCTTCAGCTGGTGGCAGCAAGCTTAGACTTCTTTTGCAGGTTGCACTTCTGTAGCTTGCTGCCTCGACTGACTGACTGAGCATGCGTCTCAGGGGCTAGAGTGTTTGAGATTTTCTTCTCCTCTTCTTATCTTTTGAACACTCTTTTATTCTATTTGGTCTTCCCCTTCTTTCTAAGCTCTCATTTGCGCTTTGACTTCTTCTATTCTTTTTTGCGCTTTCTCTTTTCTCTCTTCTTGAGCTCTCTCTCTTCGCCTCTCTCATTAGTCTTTAGTCTTCTTTTTATTTATAGATTAGGAAATCTGCCCATTGAAGGTAGATAGATTTCCATTATTGATAACGCCTCACTTCTTCTAGCACACGCAAGCTTTTCGCTTTCCATGTGTCTTCTTCTAATTGGCTCCTCTTCTCTTCTCTCTACCGGTAACCTTCTTGTGTGTACCGGTAACTTTTGACTTTCTTCCCATGCCTACTTTGTAGCTTCCTCCTCGCGCTCACTCTGGTGCTTCCTTCTCTGGCTTGCTCCGTCAGATGGCTTGAGGCTTCTATAGTATGCTGCTTCTGCAGTATGCTTAGGCATGGTCTCTCAGGTAGCTTCCTGTCTGGTAGCTTCCTACTTTTCTACTTTAGCAAGTTCTCTTCCAGTAGCTTCCTGCAGTCATCAGTATCCTAATTAGTTCACCCGTTTCCTTTCCACCATTCTCTTCAGTACCCTTCATTTGACACTTTCTCTATCTTTGTCTTTCTGCAGTAACCTCTCCTAAGATTGATTATGCTTTAGAGTTACTTTCTTAAGGTTTTGTCTCATCAAAACATACTTGAATGTTTCCAACAATTTAACCCTTATTGATGATGACAAAACCTTTGCAGAAGATCAAAAGATCATATAATCATTTAAGCACAAAAAACAGTTCGTATGATAAACAAAGTTATAGCATACTGCTTTCATCAAATCACATATAAGTCAAAAATAGAGGGCAGAAGGAATGAACTTTTAAAGAACATAAGAAATTTTATTTAGATTTGACATTTACAATATGACGCAGTAAGCAAAGTACAATAAGCATCCTATCTAGACTCATTCTTCTTTCTTCTTTCTCTTTCTTCTTTCTTTTCCTCTCTTGCTTGCTACTGGCTCCTTTCTCTTTCTGCTTTTCCCTCTCCTTCACTTGGTGCAGGAACCTGCTCCCAATATTTTCTTTTCCTCAGCTAGAGAAGAGAGCTGTGAAAGGTGTGAGAGGCGATGAAAGAGAGAGAAGGAATTCGTTCGGAGGGGAACGTGAAGAAGCAGAGAAGTTTAGGCGTAGTAGCTTGCTGCTGCTTTTCCTTCTCCTTCAATCTACACCGACTCCTCCAACTGTCCCTCCTCATGATTCTCTCACATGCAAAAGAGAATCCACCAAATAGAAGAGTTGGAATCTCTTATTCTCCACCTCTGGAAGTCATTTGATCTTCCATGACCCTTCGCAGTTTATTCCCTCTTTTTGACATCATCTATGAGCTGACGCTCTGGGGCTGCTAGAGAGGGGTCCTTAGCTCTATCCTCCTGCCTCGAAAAGAAGAACTTGGGTGCAAGTCCTTTGGAAGTGAGGTGAGGGCAGTAAGCTAGAAGAAAGAATCTTCTGAGAAAGGCTTTCTTAGCAAATGTCAAGCATGAGAGATGACTTTTGGTGATTTGAGAAGTGCTTGGTTGATTATTTGTAGAGAATGTGTTCTTCGGAAGGAATAAAATGAATGGTTTCCAACAATCGGGTGCCATGATGTATCGAGGATAAGAGAGAGAGATATGGATATATGCATAAATATGGGTTTGAGATACTCTCTGTTACATTTAGATCTTTAAAGATCTCATAACTGCTTCGTCGTGTTTAAATAAAGTTGTTGGCCGTTTCCACAGCTTTTCCTTTTCCTGAAGTTTTCACAGCTTTTCTTTTTCCTGAAGTGATTGCTTGAGTGTGTGGTCAACAACTGGTTCTCCACCCTTAGATTCTTCTGATCATACGGCTGAAATTCTTGTAGAGTTCTGAAAAGGTGGTCTATTTCTGGAAAGGTGATCTACTTTTTATGCGCGCACGTTAACAAGAAATTTTTCAGTAACTGCTTCTGATTTGAGAGTTGTAACCTACAAGTAATCCATTTATCCAGTGACTTGATGATAAGTCCTGATGTCCAGTGACCTAGTATCCAGAATTTTGGTGTCTAGCGTCCTGGTACACAACAACCTGGTGTTCAGCGATGTAGTGTCCAGCATGTTGGATACATTTGTAGAATGTTTTGATGAGACAAATCCTTAAGCAACTCTATATATGCATAACCAATCTTAGGATAGATTACTGCAATAGAGTTACTATAAAAGATTAAAAGAAATAGAGAAAGTATCAAAAGAAAGGTTACTGAAGAGAATGGTTAAAAAGAATCGGATGAACTGATAAGGATACTATTGACTTCAGGGAGCTACTGGAAGGGACCTTGCCAAAGAACAAAATAGCGAGACAGGAAGCTGCCTGAGAAGACAATGCCCAAAGCATACTGCTGGAGCAGCATGCTACAGACGCCTCGAGCCACCTGAAGGAGAAAGCCAGAAGAGGAAGCTCCAGAGTGAAGCAAGAGGAGGAAGCTGCAAGGCAGGCATGGGTAGAAAAGTCAAAGTTACCGGTAGACATAATAAGTTACTGGTAGAGAGAAGAGAAGATGAGTCAATTAGAAGAAGACACTTAGAAAGCACAAAACTGGCGTGTGTCAGGAGTGGGGCATCAATGATGGAAATCTGTTAACCTCCAACGGGCAGATTTCACAACCTATAAAGAGGAGGACTGAAAACTGAAAGTGTGTGAGAGAAAGTGTAAAGGCGTAAGAGAGAAGAAGTGAGCATATCAGAATATCCAAGCTCACAGAGAGAAGCGCAAAAGAAGAGAGAAGAGCTTAAAGAGAGAAGCGCAGAAAGAGGGGGAAGCCTTAGAGAAAAGAGTGTTCAAATAGAGCATATGAAAAGAAGAAAAGCTTGAACACTCTATACCCCTAAGAAGATGACACTCAGTCTACCAGTCAAGCAACAAGCTTCAGCAGATCAGTCTGCAAACGGAGGCCAAGCTTGCTGCACCCAGTTGAAGAAGAAGGATATAAACCTCTCTAAAAGGTTGTCTCGGAGTACTCAGTGCGAGGAGTAATGTCCTGCTGAGTTTACCACTTTCTAGGAGAGAAAGTAAGGACCCTAGGTGGGTAGTGTGGGATCCTGTGTGGGTCAAAGGGAAGTAGGCAAGCATCTGTGTGAAGGCTTGCTACTTATTTGTTAAGTGAGAGTTGTAATAGATAGGTCTATGTAAATCAACTAGCTTAACAAATGTTCCCTCCTGAGTGGAGGAAGAGAGGACTAGAAGGATTACTCCACCTTCGAACCTCTATACATCCTTTCGTCTTTATATGCTTATTGCACTTAATGCATACTCTCTAATAAGCTGCACATCTTCTACTCAGCTCTGTGATAAGCTTCCGCAAACGACTCTGATCAGTAACCTCCCAAAAGGTTACTGATATTAGACAAGAGCCGATAGAGGTAGAAGAAAACTTTGAAAAGAACGTAGGCTTATTCACCCCTCCTCTAAGCCTAGCTACCTACAGCAGTTTTGGGACCAACACAACATCCTGGTGTTTAGCATCCTGGTACCCTGCGACCTAGTGTTCAGCGACCTAATGTTCAGCAACCTGGTATCTAGCATCCTGATATCTAGCGTCCTGTTATCCAGCGACCTTATATCCAGTTAGCCTGGTATTTAGCATCCTGATATCCAGCGTCCTGTTATCCAGAGACCTAGTATCCAATGTCTTGGTGTCTAGCGTTCTATTGTCAGAACTTTATCTTGTTCCTTGATATTGAGGAGTCTTTCCACCTTTTCTAATGACTTGATGACAAGTACTCTGATGTCTAGTGACCTAGTATCCTGTAGCTCGGTGTCTAGCATCCTGGTGTGTAGCGACCTGATATTCAGCGATCTAGTATCCATCCATCTGGTGTCTAGCATCCTGATTTTCAGCATCTTATTATCCAACAACCTAGTATCCAGCAACCTGGTGTCTATTGTCCTATAGTCAGAGCTTTGTCATATCGTCAAATGTTCCCCCTAGATTCAGTAGCCTATTATCTGAGGGTGAGTTGGCCTTCTGTTGAGTCTGGTAATCAACTTCTTGATTCAGTTTTTTTCTTGGTGTCCTCTTTAAGTTGAAGTGAGAAAGAATATTCTTTTCTATGTACTCATACCAGTATGAGTCCTTTTGGATTAGTTTTTTGTTAAGGATCTAACTTATTGTACCTTTCTGAAGTTTGAACTCCTTTGTATAAGGCAATTTGATACAAGTAAGGTAGATGTTTCTTTTTCCTTTCAGAGTTGTTGCTGTCTCAATTTGTACTAGAAGTTCCCCCTTACTTTATGAATATATCTTTTAAGATGTAGGGTCACCTTCAGTACAAATTTTAAATTTTCTTGAGGTTTGCATGAGTAGGTGAAACATTTTCTTTTGAGTGTCAACGCACAGGCTTCCCTTCTCATTTTCAAATGACCAATGTCTTTCAAGCCTATTATCTTCAGTCCTCTGAAGATTCTTTCACATGGCTTTCTTGGTCGTTGGTATATAGTCACTTGAGTTCCTCAATAGGATAAAAATGAGCGAGACCAAAAATAGAAGGACAAATTAGAATGAGGTACCTGGTTATTGTTATTCTTTTGGTTTAAAGAGTAGATTCTCTTTCATTCTTTGCTTCCGTCTGGAGGGTCGTCTGGTTGATGAAGTGAGCTTCCCTTCTTACTCATTCACTTGACTTCTTCAGCATCTTCTTCCACAGTTGTTTGCTTGCTTATTGCTGTAGACTTGAAGCTCCTAGCATCTTCTTCCACGGTTGCTTCCTAGCTTCGCTTGTATCAGCTTCCTCTTCATGCTCAGCAACATGCCTTTCTTGTTGTTCTGCTCCATGTTAGTCTTCTTTATGATAAGTAGAAGTCTGCTCCTCCAGCACAACTTCCTTTTTCTGAGTCCATTCGTCGAGTAGCTTTCACCAGCTTCCTTCTTCTGAACAGCTTTTCTTCACAACTGATCAGCTTGATTTTCCATATCTTTCTTAGCTGTTAGTTGTCTTCACATCAATCATATCCTTTTAACAAAGACAGTAAATTGATCTATGATGTGAGGGAGAGAGAAAGAGAGAGATTTTTCACAGATGGGATCTGGATAGATCGATTAGATCTCATATTTCATCCAACCTGCTCTGATACCACTTGTTAGTATCAGAAGATCAGTGAGTTAGGATGAATAGTCCACCTTCTCTGATACCACTTGTTGGTCCCAAATAATGTGGTAGTAGGCTTAGAGGGGGGGGGGGGGATGAATAAGCCTACTGTAATTGCAAACTTTTCTTCTTTTCAGGAGGCTTTGGTCGGGAGTCAGTGACCTTTAGGGAGGTTACTGATCAGAGTTATGTTGCGGAAACTTCCTCTCTTGTGAAGACCAAATATGAAGGACATGCATCTAACATGAGTTATGCATATAGAAACTAAGCATATAGAGATGCATAGATATATAGAGGTTCGAAGGTGGAGTAATCCTTCTGTTGGTCCAAAAACAAATGTAGGTAGGCTTAGGGGGGGGGGGTGAATAAGCCTACCTTCTTTTCAAACTTTTCTTCTATCTCTATTGGCTATCAGTAACCTTTTGGGAGGTCATTGATCACAGTCGTTTGCGGAAGCTTATCACAGAACCGAGTAGAAGATGTGCAACTTATCAGAAAGTATGCATGAAGTGTAGTAAGCATATAAAGATGCAAGGATCTATAGAGGTTTGAAGGTGGAATAATCATACTACGTCCTCTCTTCTTCCACACAGGAGGGAACATTTGTTAAGCTAGTTGATTTACATAGACCTATCTATTACAACTCTCACTTAGCAAATAAATAGCAAGCCTTCACACAGATGCTTGCCTACTTCCCTTTGACCCACACAGGATCCTACACTACCCACCCAGGATCCTCACTTTCTCTCCTAGAAAGTGGTAAACTCAACAGGACATTACTCCTTGCACTGAGTACTCCGAGACAACCTTTTAGAGAGGTTTATCTCCTTCTTCTTCAACTGGGTGCAGCAAGCTTGGTCTCCGTTTGCAGACTGATTTGCTGAAGCTTGCTACTTAACTGGTAGACTAAGCGTGCGTCTTCTTGGGGTGTAGAGTGTTAGAGTTTTTCTTCTTTTCATATGCTCTATTTGAACACTCTTTTCTCTAAGGCTTCCCCCTCTTTATGCGCTTCTCTCTTTTAAGCTCTTTTCTCTTCTTTTACGCTTCTTTCTGTGAGCTTGGATATTCTGATGTGCTCACTTCTTATCTCTTGTGCCTTTGCATTTTCTCTCACACACTTTCAGTCTTCAGTCCTCCTCTTTATAGGTTGTGAAATTTGCCCGTTGAAGGTCGACAGATTTCCATCATTGATGCGCCGCACTCCTGACACACGCCATCTTTTTGCTTTCCATGTGTCTTCTTTTGATTGACTACTCTTCTCTTCTCTCTACTGGTAACTTCTTGTGTCTACCGATAACTTTGACTTTTCTCCCCATGCCTGGCTTGCAGCTTCCTCCTCTCGCTTCACTCTGAAGCTTCCTCCTCTCGCTTCACTCTGGAGCTTCCTCTTCTGGCTTGCTCATTCAGGTGGCTCGAGGCGTCTGTAGCATGCTGCTCCTGCAGTATGCTTTTGGCATGGTCTTATCAGGCAGCTTCCTGTCTCGCTGTTTTCTTCTTTGGCGAGGTCCCTTCCAATAGCTCCCTGAAGTCAATAGTATCTTTATCAGTTCATCCAATTCTTTTTAACCATTCACTTCAGTAACCTTCTTTTTGACACTTTTTTTTTTATCTCTTTAATCTTTTGTAGTAACTCTATTGCAGTAACCTATCCAAAGATTGGTTATGCATATATAGAGTTACTTAAAGATTTGTCTTCTCAAAACATTCTACAAATGTATCCAACAATTTCCCCCTTTTTGATGTATGACAAAACCTTTACAGAATAGCAAAAGAATATAACCTCTCAAGCACAGAAAGCATATTTAAAGTATGACATTATTTGGCATACTACTTTCATACACAAATCACATATAAGTCTAAAAGAAAGGGCACAAGGAATGAGCTTTTTGAAGAACAGGAGACATTTTATTAAGATAAAACACGTACATTACAATGCAGTAAGCAGAGTATAATAAACATCCTATCTAAATTCATTTTTCTATTCTTCTTGCTCTTTCCTTTCTTTCTTTTCCTTCTTATTTGCTGTTAACTCCTTTCTTCTCTACTTTCCTTCCCCCTCACTTGATGCAGTCACCTGCTCCCAGTAGTTTCTTCTCTTTGGCTAGAGGGGAGAGCTGTCGGAAGGTGTGAGAGGCGATGTGAGACAGAGAAGGAATTCATTTGGAGGAAAGTGTGTAAAGAAGCAGAGAAGTTCAGACGCCAGTAGCTTGCTGTCGCCTTTCCTTCTCCTTCAATCTCCACTCATCCCTCCAACTATCCTTCCTTTTGATTCTCTTGCATCTCAAAAGGAGAATTCATCTCATAGAAGGGGTGAAATCTCTTTTTCTCCACCTCTGGAAGTCTTTTGATCTTCTATGACCCTTCACAGTTTCTTCCCCTTTTTGACATCATCAATGAGATGACGCTTTGAGGGTGCTGGAGAGGGGTCCCTAGATCTATCCCCTGCCTTGAAGAGAAGAACTTGAGTGTAGGTTCTTGCAGGAGAGATGGGAGTTGAAGGCTAGAAGATCAACTCTCCTGAGAATTGTATGCTTAGCGAATGTCAAAAAGTGGAAAGCTCAGCAGGACTCTATTCCTTGCACTGAGTATTCCAAGACAGACCTTAAGATAAAGGTTTGTCTTCTCCTTTTTTAACTGGTGGCAGCAAGCTTAGACTTCTTTTGCAGGTTGCACTGCTGTAGCTTGCTGCCTCGACTGACTGACTGAGCATGCGTCTCAGGGGTTAGAGTGTTTGAGCTTTTCTTCTCCTCTTCTTATCTTTTGAACACTCTTTTCTTCTGTTTGGTCTTTCCCCTCTTTCTAAGCTCTCATTTGAGCTTTGACTTCTTCTATTCTTTTATGCGCTTTCTCTTTTCTCTCTTCTTGAGCTCTCTCTCTT
Organism: Scutellaria baicalensis; assembly: GCA_005771605.1. Classification (NCBI taxonomy): domain Eukaryota; kingdom Viridiplantae; phylum Streptophyta; class Magnoliopsida; order Lamiales; family Lamiaceae; genus Scutellaria; species Scutellaria baicalensis. The sequence goes on along the minus strand of CM016724.1, from coordinate 32,050,758 downwards.
CGCCTCTCTCATCAGTCTTCAGTCTTCTTCTTATTTATAGACTAGGAAATCTGCTCGTTGAAGGTAGATAGATTTCCATCATTGATAGCGCCACACTTCTTCTGACATACACAAGCTTTTAGCTTTCCGCGTGTCTTCTTCTGATTGGCTCCTCTTCTCTTCTTTCTACCAGTAACCTTCTTGTGTCTACCGGTAACTTTTGACTTTCTTCTCATGCCTGCTTTGTAGCTTCCTCCTCGCGCTCACTCTGGTGCTTCCTTCTCTGGCTTGCTCCGTCAGGTGGCTTGAGGCTTCTGTAGCATGCTGCTTCTGCAGTATGCTTAGATATGATCTCTCAGGTAGCTTCCTGTCTAGTAGCTTGCTGTTTTTCTGCTTCACCAAGTTCTCTTGCAGTAGCTTCCTGCAGTCATCTGTATCCTAATTCGTTCATCTGATTCCTTTCCACCATTTTCTTCAGTATCATTCCTTTGACACTTTCTCTAATCTTTATCTTTCTGCAGTAACTCTGTTGCAATAACCTCTCCTAAGATTGATTATGCTTTATAGTTACTTTCTTAAGGTTTTGTCTCATCAAACATAATGAATGTTTCCAACAATTATTTTATTAATAGACATGAGATTCTTAGTAATATGAGGTACTGCCAAAACATCCAAATGCTTAACATTTTCAGCAACACGACATGTACCAACATGAGAAATAGAAGCATGATTACCATTTGCAACCACAACATGATCATTACTATGATACAGAGAAAGAGACTCCATGTTGGATGTATCCGATTTCATATGTGCAGATGCTCCCGTATCGAAAAACTAATCGGACGCCAAGTGAGGAGAGATGGCACACTGAGAAGCAAAAGAATGAGCGAGATTGGCAGTGGTGTTGTCCGGGCGAGCATATCGCTGAGGGCAGCGATCGGCATAATGATCGTCGCAGCAGATTTGGCATCTCAGGACATACAGTTTGCAACCTTTACAACCAAAATTCCCAGACGAGCCAGAAAATGAATGAGACGGGGTAGAAACAGATGGTTGCTGATGGGACCCATGACCACCAGAATTTCCAGAATTTGTAGGAGGGTGGCACGACTGGTTAGTGGAGGAGGAAGAACGTTGATGAGTGGTAGCGAAACACGGGACAAGAGCAGAAGATGGTGTCATGTGTCGAGTTAATCCCTTGAAATATTTGGCTTGATTGATGAGATCATGGAATGAAGGCATCGGAGACATGGATAAGCGAGCATCAATAAAACTCAGAAACTTCGGGCCAAGACCGTTAAAAATCCAGTGACACTTATCTGTAGAATCCACTGGACGACCAACTGAAGCCAATTGATCACATAACATACATAATTTACGATTGTATTTGTCAACCGAAGCATCATTGCAACAAAGGTTGAAGAGTTCACCATGAAGCTGATTGATTCTGAAGACGGAGGAATGGCTAAATGCCTCATCAAGAGTCGACCACACAGCGTGTGAAGAAGAGAGGTCTACAACCTCTGTCATAACTTCCTCGGTGAGAGATGAAAGGATGAGATTCTTAACTTTTAAATTAATAGACATCCATGAAGAATACGCAGGATTTGAAACTTCCTTGCCGTTAATGGTGATCGTAGCAGCGACGGTAGGAGACGTGCCATCAACATGGGGTAAGAGATCATAACTAGAGAGAACAGAGACAATCTGTTCGCACCAGATAAGTTAATTCAGTGTTAACTTAATCATTTACATGTGGGCGAGAGTGTTGATAGGGCGGGCGTGAGGCTGTAAATATTTAATTTGCGAGAGGGGAGAAGAAGATATGGTTGAGGTGAGAGACTTGATACCATGAAAGATTGGTATTATTCACCATTAATTTGGTGAGAGATTGATTCACTATTTAATAATGTGTTTACAAGAGATATACAAGGTTACTATAACAACAATACAAATTTTACAACATCTACAAAATATATACTAACTAAATCAATCTTTAATTGATTTAATCCTATCAAAAATGCACTTTTTTTATTTGGTCTTGTAATTGAAAAATTCATCCAATCATTTTTCATCAGATTTTTGATATTCCGACTACAGATTGGGGGTGAGTGTGGTGCACTCATTGGTATGTGACAGGAACATCGATAATCCGGTGAAAAAATGACCAAAATTGGACGAAATTATTTGGACGAAATTATTGATTACAAGACAAAAATTGAAAATTACATTTTAATAGGACTAATAACGTACACTGACTTTGAGAAATGACAAAAAACGAGTTTTTCCCTGTATTTGTGACCATACTTATCTGTATAGGAAAAGAACATGTACCTAAACTGAAGCCTACTCCAATCCTTTTTTTTTTTTTTTGATAATTGGAAAAACATTCATTTTAATTAGAAAAGCTTCGTATTTTAAACTTATTATTTATTACGATTTATTTCTTTTAATATAATTTCAAAGTATCACATTTATTTTAAATGCATCATATTTTACTTAAATAAAAGAAATAGCTATTATATTTACTGAATATCACTTATTGTATTTGTTTCTTCCAACATTTATTCAAGTTTCGATATTCAGTTTATACTAGAAAAGTATTATTTATTTTTACTTGGAAAAAATATTTTTTATTTAATCCATTAAAATAAAGTAGTAAATCTATCATAAGATCAAGTGATATGCATATAATATGTAATTGTATACACAAATATTTTATCTACAAACAATCGAAATAAATAAAAAGGGGGCTTGTGACTATACCTTGCCCTTTTCTAAAAACACCAAAATATTTTAATATTTAGATTTAAAAAAATACAAAAAATACAAAATTCCAATGTATTTGAATTAAAAAAAATTAAACCCTCCCCCCAATTTAACTTCCTCTCTTAATTGTTTTAGGAATGAAACAATAATCTATATATATAATAATGAGTGAGTTAAAACTCTTAAATAATGACAAATAAACAATTTGAAGTACTATCAATTCAACATGTTTCCTATGTGTCATTCATATTTATTTAATTGGAAAAAATGTTAAAAGTTTAAGTTTAAGTGAAAATGAATAATTCATCTTTTCATCTCTTAAAATTAAGATTGCGTGACATGAAAACTAATTACGAGATATCAAGAAGTTTCGTCACTTTAAACATGAAAAAATATAGTTTTAATAATTATTAGTGATAAAGATATGTTTCATGATCCCATTTGGATGTTGTATGAATAATAGAATATGCTGCATAGTTTCTCTAATGTCAAATTTATTTTAGTGTTCATATATCATCATGAATATAGTTTGGGTTTGCATTTACAACCTTGAAATGTGGTTACCGAATGCGGTGTTGGCGAAGCACAGGTTATGGATGTAGATGTCATGTTGTTATTCTTGATGATGCTCCTATATATTGGAAAGGTCGTTGAATTTATTATGTACATCAGTTGGATAATGAATAACATATTATTCACATGTATTAACATGAGAAAAAATCAACTCTCAAGTGTTTTCTGTTGGTCCCAAGTGATACAGAGGTTCATAGGGGGTTAATGAACTTCTATCGATTTTTCAAACTTAAACTCTATCTAGACAGATATGCTGCAAGTTATCGCTGCTTTCCAGCAAATACTCACTTTAATGCTTTACTTGCAGCAATTTAACAATGTTGCAGCCTAACACTTCAATAATTAATGCACAATGAAATATTGTCTGATACAGCTTCATCAAGCAAATTTAACATTTAATTGTATAGGTAGAAGGATTAAACAAGATAAACACATATGCATGAAAAAGCCATTAATAGAATGTGCAAGGATTTATTGTAGTTTTGATGAGACAAACACTTTAGTAAAAGCAAGCTTCTGTAGAAAAGTAACCTTGTACGTAAGCGTTATATATACTCTTTTATAAGTACAAAGGATCGCTATAGTAAGCAATATGTTCACTACAACAAGGACTTCAAAGAAGTAAGGTATCTCTTAAAAGATGGAAGGACTTCAAAGAAACAAGATCACTTCAACAGGAAGTATGGATTTCGATGAAGTAAGAGCAACCATGAGAAGTAAGCTAGACGCCCGACAAGGTCACTTCCAGAAAAAGGAACTACAGTGGCTAAGGTTGAGGAGAAGTCACCTGATCGAGGAACATACTTTGTTACCAGTAGAGACATTCTCCCGAGGACCAATCAGAATTTGACAAGCCACCTGACGGAAAACAGACCTGCTCTGTGGTGCATTAAATGTGTGTACTATGAAGATCAACTTTGTAGCACGAAGATCACCGCATTAAATGCTGGAACTGCCACATTTCAACATGCAGATTTCCAAGCAATATAAAAGTAGATTGAACGAGAACTGAACTAAGGCTTTTCAAATATTTACATTCCAATTCACAGCCATAAAACTTCAGTCACCCAATCTAAGTGTAGCAACCTCATAAGCAAGCTCATAAAGCTCATATCCAGAGAAGCTAGCTACAAATCCGTTGAAGAAATCACATATCATTTATCTTAGATTGTATAGGAGTACCTAGTGGAGGGTTAAGAACCTACTAGTGTTTTCGCTCTTTAAGAAAAAGTAAGAGTCCTGTGTGGGCTAGTGCGATCCTGTGTGGGTCTTGGTCAAGATAGAGCAGCAACCTGTGTGAAGGTTGTCTATCTTTTGTTAAATTGTTTGTAATAGCTAGGCTGTGTAAACCAAACAAGTTTAATGAAGTTTCTCCTTGTGTAGGAGTAAAGTGGATGTAAAGGGATTACTCCACCCTCAAACCACTCTATATCGTTTGTCTTCTTTATCTGCTTACCCTCTGCATATCTTATATCTGCCATATTGCATTCAAACTACTTTTGAACATATTTCTATAAGGTTTTTCCACTGTATTAAACTCTACAAGATCAAGTGAGCTGCTTCAGTGAAGCAAGCTGTGAAGCTAAAAGCTCACTCTTAATCTTACCCATTTTCGGAGTAAAAAGTTTTGAAATATTTGAGTAGGTTTATTCACCTCCCCTTTTAAACCTACTGCTACTTGAGACCAACAAGTGGTATCAGAATAGGTTGGATTAAAAACCAACCTGCACTGGTCATTCCCCTGATCCCCTTTTGTTTTAAAAGGAAAAACATTTTTTTTCAAAAGCATAAGCATGGAATCTTCTCACCACAAGTTACCTATGTTTTCCATGGAAGATTGTGATGATTGAAAGATAAGAATGCAGACACATCTCTCCGCTATGCATGATGAGATGTGGTATGACATCACTGATGGACCACTAGTCATCACCAAGCCAAATCCAGTCTTTGCAAGAGTTGTGGAAGAAGCGACAAATGATACAACAGATGCAAATATGATTCCTCACTCCCCAGTGTTTAAAAAGCCTAGAGAGGAATGAACACTGGAAGATAGGAAAATAGCAAACTTGGATAATGTAGCCAAGAATACCTTGTTCACGACATTGGACAGAGGCACCTTTAGCAAAGTCAAGACTTACAGAACTACCAAAGAAGTATGGAGCCAGCTTGAGCAAATCTGTGAAGGAACTGAGCTCACCAAGGAGAACAAAGTTTCCACTGCAACTCAACTCTTTGAGTTATTTGAAATGAAATCAGGAGAAACTCTTGAGCAACTCGATTTGAGGTTCACTAACATAGTGAACGAGCAGAAATCCCTAGGCAAATTCTACATTCAAAGAGAGAAAAACATAAAAGTGCTGAGAGCACTACCTGCAGAATAGGACAACAAGACAATGACCATGAGTGTATCAATGGACTTAAAGTCCATGAGCACCTTCAATCTCTTCTCAGACCTTAAAGCCTTTGAGTTCGACATCAATCAAAGAAGGAAGGAAACAGAAGAGAGCAGCTTAAAGGTTATTGCACTAACAACTAGAGTATCCAAGGATACTGGAAAACAAGAAGCAGTAAACAATCAATGATCTTTGAAGTAGATGCTGAAGAGGATATGGCCTTGCTAATGAAGAAATTCAAGAAGTTTTTCAAGAAGTATCCCAGAGGCAACTTTCAAAAGAAGAAGCAATCTCCTCAACCACAAGCTGACACAGAAAGCAAACCCACTGTAAGTGACACTGACCTGTGTTATAATTGTAGGAGCCAGATCACTATGCCATAGAATGCCCATACCCTCAATTACATTGATATCCAGAAGAAGAAAGGGCAAAGAGGAGAGAAAAGAAAAGCTTTGAAAAGCAGAAGCTAAAAGCCTTGATAAGTGAATTTGAAGCTGTAAAGATAACAAGAACTGAAAAGGAGGAAGCAAGAAAAGTAATTTCCTCGGACAGTGACTCTGATAGCTCTACATCAGAGGAGGAAGCTCTTATATGCCTGATGGCCAACACTGAAGAGCACAACAACGACATAGAGGTAACCTACAAAACCTCTATTTCAATTGAGGAAGAGAGACTTAACATGATCACTACCCTTAGGCAGATCATGAGTGACTTTGAGCAGATAAACTCAGCCCATGAGAAGCTTAAGGAAGAAAACAAGATACTTCTAAGAGAGCATGCTTCTATGTCTGTCACTCTAGACTTAAATAAACTGAAGACACAAGCATGTAGTGATCTTAGAACAGAAGTAAGCAAGTTCAAACAGCAAGTCACTAAGCTAGAAAATGAGAAGTGAAGCTTAACTGCCACTATAAATACCTTTAACAAGTCCTCAAAAGACCTGAATCCGCTTTTGAACATCTAGAGAAGCTTTAACGAGCATACTGGACTAGGGTATGGTGGGGAAGCCTCTACCTCATATGCAGAAAAGACAGGAGCACCTAAGTTTGTACTTGGAGAGACTCTTCACTTAGAAGAAGAGACTATACAAATAAGGGGAACTCTCAGTACAAAACCAGGTAGTTCCAAAGATAACGGAAAGAGGCCCATCTCTGAAAATAAATGGAGTAAGCCTGCAAAAAGTAAGCGGTGGCAGCACAATCAGTATGCTGCAAGTTGTATCAAGAATCAACATCAAGGTTGGTTTCAGAAGAAGCAACCTCCTCCAGCTAGTACTATGACCTACATGTCTAAATCTAGAAGAGCAAGTGCTCCAAGAATGTATAGCAGAAGACCATACCGAAGTGGTATAGGTTACACACAAACACACACTGCATAGTTTCCCAAGGTTACTAACACACTACAATAAATTCTCTCATAAACTACGCCCCTAAGACATGTGTTTTATCAAAAAAAACCCTTGTCGTAGCTTAAATTGGCGCTGTCGTAGATAAATCCGTTGTCGTAGTGTGAAAAAATGCTCTCATAGATAAGGGTTTTCATTGGCGTTGTCGTAGAGGCAAAGTCGTAGGGTTAAGTTGAGGCCTAAGACAACGGTGATGACTTGAGGTTGTCGTAGAGGGGTAGTCTTAGGTTAAGATTGAGCCCTAAGACAACACTTACAATACGAGGTCGTCGTAGAGACGTATTTATTGTGCCCTAAGACAATGCTTATGATATGAGGTTGTCGTAGAGACGTAGTCATTGTACCCTAAGACAATGGTAAATTTTTGGCGTTGTCGTAATATCATAATAGCGTTGTTGTAGAGTTAAATTATAAATTTCTTTTATTACATTTACATTACATGTAAAAATCTAAAAATTACTAAGGGTAAATATTGAAATCAAATCCCCAAATTGAAAACTTAAATCCCTCCCTCCTCTCCACGCCTCCGCAGCCGACATCGTTGTCGCCGCAGCGCCCCCTCTAGCCCTTGCCACCGTCTCCTCCTCCCCACACCTCCGTAGCTGACATCATTGTCGCTGCAATGCCGCCTTCAACCCTCACACCGCCTCCTCTCCAGGCCTCCGCAACCAACATTGTTGTCGCCGCAGCGCCGCCTCCAGCCCTCGCCGCCGCTGCCTGCCTCCCCACATCTTCACAGCCGACATCGTTGCCTCTAGCAGTGCCACCTCCAGCCCTTTCCACTGCCTCCTCCCCCATGCCTCCTCAGCCATCATCGTCGCCACCAGTGTCCCTCGCCACCGCTGCCAAGCCGATACAGTCAAAAAGTTGACCTCACCGTGCCCGTCGATTCTTTGCCCCTGCCAAGACCTCACCCCTGCCAAGACCTCTCCGTCGCTGCCAGTGAGTGAGGATTCACTTGGAGGGTGTTCGACTGCCACTTTGAGGATCCATTTCAAAGTTTATGGCTCCTCCCCCTTGCAGCCGCTGGCCCGAGGCCGCTGCCATTGCCGGTGATTCTTCTCATTCAATTTGGGGAGAGAAAAGGTGCAACGCAACTGAAGAGAATAGATGATAAGATCAACAGACATGTTTCCTTTTCCTCCTTTGTTTTCTAGGTTTTCTGCCATTTCGATTTTGATTTGTTTAGCAAGTGTCACCTCATATTTTGATTTGTTCTGCCACCTCATATTTATTCGGCAAGTTCTAACAACAGACTGCAAGAGTTAGTCATGAATTTGGTAGATGAGGTTATATGAGGTGACAACTTATTTTTTGGGCTGGTTAGGGGCTATGAAGCATGTAGGTTGCTGTCCTGGACTATCCATTTACTAAGAAAATGTGTGATTAAAGTCTCTTTGCCCTTGTTCCATTATTTGCTATTTTTTTTTTATACTTTTGAACATGAGGTGTTAAACTGATAGTAGCTGTAATAAGCTTCACCTGTAAGGCTGTAATAAGATTTTGTGGTCTTTGCTTTAATCATCTTCTAGAAACATGATAGCTTGAGCTTTATATTATCTCTGGCTTTCTATGGATTGATATTTTGCTTTATTTTGGCATCTCAATGCCAAATTATAGTATGGATATGCGATCTGGTTGTGGTTTTTCAATGTATGTAAAATGTGCCCTTGGATGACTATCTTAGAGTTATTGGAGTAGTTAGATTGAGGGAAACATTTTTCATCACCAGTAGCTCCCAGTTTACACTCTTGCAGTCATTTCGATTTTTGATTTTTAGTTGTCACCTCATATTTTGATTTGTTCAGCCATCATAAAAGTTGATTCATATAAAAAGTAAGGCACCATCAATCTCACTCCTGCATTCATTTGTTAGAATGATTGTCCTTAGATGATGAAGTTGTTGAGTCGTCTTGACTCGATTTTCCAATCAAATTACTTTTACAAATATTCATGCTGCAAGTTTTTGTGAATGCAACTTCCATATTAGTCCTTATTTAGTTTACTTAAGCAGCGTTGTATATATGGATAATTGAAAATGATGAATAAATTCAGAACCATCATTAGGAAACTATACAATATACTAATTCAAAATATGAGATTTAATTACTATATTCTTGTAAAAAATTAAGGGTTGATGTCTCGTTTCTTTCATCATATGCTAACATCTGGATAATGTCGTTGAAAATATTGAATTTTTGTTATGAGACTTAACAAAATCTCTTTGTTTTAGGCTGACTATGGACAAATCATAGATGTTAAAGGATAGAATGCCACGTGAGTATAAACTTGAAGTAGAGTCTTCATACATTTTGCTATGCAAAATGTACCTAATCACAATCTAATGTCATCTCCTTGCTCAACATGTGGGAACCTAGTGAGGAAAAATGTTGAACTTGTTAGGATGCATTTGTTGAGTAATGGTATGGATTTAATTTACCATACTTGGATATGGCATGGGGAAAAAATACCAACTCAATTGATGATTTAAATCGATGTAGGGATGACGACCATCATTCTTCTTCAGAAGATCCGATTCATATGGTACATGATGCATATTAAGAAACTAACAATCCAAGTGAATTTGTGAAATTACTTGAGGATGCAGAAAAACCATTATATTTTGGTTGTGTTAAATTCACCAAGTTGTCTTCAGGTGTGAAACTATACAACTTGAAGGCCAAATATGGTTGGAGTGATAATAATTTTACAGATCTTCTTTCATTGGTCGGAGATATGCTGTCATATCTAAATGAATTGCCTTTGTCTTTATATGATGCAAAGAAAAGTCTAGTTGCTCTAGGCATGGACTATGAGAAAATCCATTCATGTCCCAATGATTGTGTTCTGTATGAAGAGCAGTATGAACAACGTAGTAGTTGTCCAACTTGTGGAGCCTCGAGATGGAAGGTGGGCAAGAATGACAGTACGAAGAGCTTAATTCCTGCAAAAGTCATGTGGTACTTTCCACCTATTCCGAGATTTTAAAGAATGTTTCGACATAAAGAAGTTTCAAAAGACTTAACTTGGCATTCTGAAAAAAGGATCAGTGATGGGTATCTACATCATCCAGCAGATTCCCCCTCTTGGAAGGTTGTTGACCATAGATTGGCCAGACTTTGCTTCTGATCCTAGAAATCTCAGATTAGCATTGTCTAGAGATGGGATAAATCCACATAGTATGATGACTAGTACTTACAGTTGTTGGCTTGTTCTACTAGTTACCTACAATCTTCCTCCTTGGTTATGTTTGAAATGAAAATTCATTATGCTTACCTTGTTGATTGCTGGTCCTAAACAGCCATGGGAATGATATCGATGTCTACTTAGAACCATTAATTGATGACTTGGAAAAATTGTGGTCAGTAGGCATTCAATCATATGATGCTTATTGGGATGAAACATTCATACTTAGAGTTGTCTTATTGTGGACAATAAATGATTTTCCAGCTTATGGAAACTTATCAGGATGTAGAGTCAATGGATATCATGCATGTCCAGTATGTGGTGAATACACATATGCAAAAAGGTTGAAGCACAATCGAAAGATGTCATTCACAGGTCATAGAAGATTTCTTCATGAAAGTCATCCTTACAGAAGATAAAAGAAATCATTTGATGGAACACAAGAGCTCATGATTGCACCAAAACTATTGTCTGGTCGAGATGTTTTAAGAAGAGTAGCTAATATAAAATGTTATTGGGGGAAAGGTAAACATAATTCTCAAGCAAATGGGGGAGATAAATCTGTTTGGAAGAAGAAGTCAATTTTCTTTCAACTTCCATATTAGGAACATCTACATGTTCGACATATTCTTGATGTAATGTGCATTGCGAAGAATATATGTGAAAGTCTCGTAGGCACGTTACTTGACATCCCGGGAAAAACAAAGGATGGGGTGGCATCAAGACGTGACCATCCAGAGATAAAGTTGAGGACTAAGTTGGCACCGATTGTGGGGGAAAAAAGACGTTTTTGCCAGCCGTATGTTATACATTAAGTCGAGATGAGAAGAGGAAAGTTTGTAATTCTCTATCTGGAATGAAGGTTCCAACTAGTTATTCATCAAACGTCAACAAGTTGGTATCAGTGAAAGATTTGAAGATTGTTGGACTGAAGTCACATGACTGTCACACCTTGATGCAACAATTACTCCCTGTGGCAATTTGTGGTTTGTTACCCGATAATGTCAGGTATGCTATCACCAGATTGTGTTTCTTTTCAATGTGGTGTGCAACAAAGTGATAGATGTGTCGAAGCTAGATGATATGCAATGAGAGATTGTAATGAAGTTGTGTTTGTTAGAGAAATACTTCCCTCCATTGTTCTTTGATATCATGGTGCATTTGACCGTTCACTTGGTATGAGAGGTTAGATTTGTGGACTAGTATGGTATAGATGGATGTATCTATTTGAAAGATACATGCGAGTATTGAAAGGTTATATGAGAAATCGAAATCGACCTGAATGATGTATTTCTGAATGCTACATCGCTGAAGAGGCAGTGGAATTTTGCTCAAACTACTTGTCAAACATGCAAACATGCGGCATCCTAACAACAAATCTCCAAGTCCAACCCACTAAGCCTATATCAAGTGCACAAGTGGCATTTGTTTGTAACGACGAGTTGTTATATCAAGTAATTCATCAAATTCACATCATGTTAAGTAGGTTGTGTTTCATTAATTAATTTTTATGTTATGTTTTCAGTGAACACATGAATTTCTTGAAGACAACATCACAGACAAAGGCTAAGTCAATAAAGTGGTTACAAGATCAACATAATAACTGTTTCCTAGCTGGTTATGTGATCTGGTAAGTCCAGTATCATATATAATTCATTATTATAGTGATCATAAACAATAAATATTGTATTTTAATGATCTGATGGTGCTAGATGGTGGAACAAAAAGATTGTTCCATAAAGAACATATCAGAAAGGATGAAGTGGATAGCACAGGGGCCTAGCAATAATGTGTTGAAGTATCACAGTTACTTGATTAACGGTATTACTTTCTACACAAAAGAGCGTGATGCAGTATGAACAGTTCAAAACTCTGGAGTTAGCTTAGTTGCAAGGACCATGCAACTTTCTAGTGCAAAAGATAAAAAACCAATTGTGTCGGACATGATCTTCTATGGGGTTATTGAAGAGATATGGGAAATTGATTACTACTAGTTTTGAATTCCATTGTTTAAATACAATTGGGTAGACAACAAAAGTGGCATCTTAATAGATGATCTTGGATTCACATTGGTAAATTTTAACAAGATTGGATTTAAGAATGATTCATTTATTTTAGCAAGCCAAGCAAAGCAAGTTTTCTATATAGAAGACCCCATGGATAATGAATGGTCTGTTGTGCTTGCGACACCTACTAGGGAGTACATTGAAAGCACGAGTGGTGATGAATTTGATGAAACAACAATCCACCACCCATGTTTTACCAAAGATCTACGAACCAATGATGATGATGTAACAGATGATAATGAACCACCATGTATCCGTATTGATTGTGAAGGGACATGGATTGATCATGCAAATAATCAATATGGTATATTTTGTTATAAAATGTCTCTTTCTTCATTCATGTTATTTTATCTGTTGAGATTTAATGTTTTAGTGTTATTTTATTCATGTTATTGTAATTGTCTCTTTATTCTTGTTGTTTTAATGGTCATCCACTCTTTATTCATTATTTCTTTATTTGATTGCAGATTTCTTGCGACAATGACTACACGGAGTAAAAAGGCACTACTAGATGCGTTGGAAGAGAAAAGTAAGGGAAAAGTTATAGCAGAGGATATTCCTGGTGATCCAGTAACGTCGAGCACCCATTCTTCAAGATCACTTAGAGGACGAACTGTGATGCATTGTATGTTAATGCAAAGGGTTCAAGGAGTAAGAAAGGAGGTGGAGTTCAACTCTTTGGGGCAGCCAGTTGGACCAATTGCCAGTCAGATGCATATTTATATTGGAGTTCTAGCTAGAGAAAAATTGAAGATCACTTATCTAGCATGGAAAGCTGTTCCAAATGATGTGAATGATCAAATATGGGAGTCGGTAAATGTAAGTAATTATGTGATTTACTAGTTTCTTATACTTATATCATATTTTCTGATATGATCTTTTATGCATTGTATAGTTCTCCTTCATTGTTGACCCAAATTGGAAGGTGGGATATCTATCCTCAGCTAATAAAAAGTGGCGTCAATTCAAGACTAAACTCACTAATGAGTTTGTTTATAAAAGACTAGACTCACCAAATTTGAACACACCACGTGCCGAATATCCATGCATTGAGGAAAATGATTGGAGTTCTTTCGTGATAAGTCGTTTGTCTGATGATTTCAAGGTATATTGTTATTTATGTTGTGTTGCCTATGTTATGTAACCTAACTTTTCATGTTCCCATTTGTTTTCTCGAAAATGAGGGAGGAACAAAAGGAAAGAAGAGCTAAGTGCGTATACCCGTATCGATTCGGATATGCCTAATATGCAAAGGATCATGTAAGTTACTCTTTTATGTGTTATTACTTTATGAAAATAAGAATATAAGTCACATATTTGAATATGAATTGATAATTCTTTATGAATAGACACTTTGTAGATTTCAATTCCTGATTGGGTTATATGATCAATATGTAGCCTCATAAAAATCATGAAGCACGAAAGACTAAGGATGACAATCATGAAGGAAAGGCCTTGAAAGAAAAAGTTTCTTAGATTGTAAGTTTCTAAAACTCTTTTTTTTTTTAATTCAATTAGTTGCTTGAAATGATATGTTCATAATTATTTTATTTATCTTTTTCCATGTTTAAATATTAGGGTGAGTTTATTTCCAAAAAGAATGAAGGAAGTTTGAGTTTTGAGGGAGACAAAAACACGATCCTTTCTCAAGTTCTTGATTCTGAAGAACATCATGGGCATTTAAGAGGTGTTGGAGGTCATGTCACTGAGCGAAGTTATTATAAAGTTCCCAGAAGAGATAAATCAAAGAAGAGATAAGCTCTATGACCTCCAACAACGTGAGTTGAGTGAAGAAAGAAAGAAAAATGTTGAACGAGATGAACGCATTGCAAGACTAGAAGATGCTCTATTCAAAGTCGTTGGACATGGTGCTGATGCTGATGAGAAAGGTAGTTGCTCTGTGAAGTATAAGCCTGATTTGATTAACGATGTCCAGCATGAACATGCAAATAGTCCCATTCCAGTATACAATCCAGCTAATGTCTGCAAATTAAACGAGGACAATGTTCAATTCATTGAAGATAATGTTGAATTGCAGGTGCTTCATATTAATAGAATATCGTTCATGTGAAACCATAATAGTTGTTTCTAGTGATTATTTAACGTTAAGTGTGTCTTGTAGGGAAAGCTTGTTGCACTAAGTTTGAAGTCAGGCATAAACATTGCTGCTTACGGCACGATTTTGAAAGTCAGTGGGCCAAATGAGCTGATTCATGGAATGCAAATGCCTGAAAATTGCATGAGGGTTTCGATCGATGAAGTAGTGGATGAAAATGCTCCTTGCCCATTCCAACACACGAGTGCTTGAGCATTGGTGATAAAGTTGCATCTCATGTTGCATGGCCGATACATCTTATGAAGTTGCAAGAAGAGGTAATTATTTTCATTATTTATACGTAATAATATCATCTTGTTTTATATATCTAATATGAGTCCAATTACAATGTATAGAAACCAAAAAAGACAAGGAAGTCAAAAAAGATTAAGAAGCCTGTGATGGATTTCTCGACCATTCCAACTCCATTACACATGGTATATTGTTATTGCAAGGCTTCTCTTGAAGGTAAAGACAATATCATGATACCACTTGATAAAGATGTGTTTGAAAGTGAGTGTACCCTTTATGTGCACATTGAGGACGTCGAGCCTTTTTGCCAATTGCAACCAATCTCCTACACATGTATTAATGTCTACATATGGTAAATTTCATCTTCAATTTTTCGTAATTTAATTTACTTATTTTATTTTTATATCAAATGCAAATTGCGAGTTTCATTTTTCAATCATAGGCACTTATACAAGAAGATTAGGAGTTTAAGTGGACTGAACAGATTTAAATTTGTTGATCCCTGGAATATTGGTCATGTTCTATATACGAAAAAGGATAACAAAAACAATTCATGATGCAATGGAACAAAGAGCACGTGATTTGGCAAGTGGGTTGGATGGTACCTTGATCGATCAGATTGTGTTGGTTCCATGTAATGTGGGGTTTGGTTCCATGTAATGTGGGGTAAGTATGAATTTGAAATTATTTGATTTACCTTGAACAATTAATTTGCTATTAAAATTACATACAGTTAGTACATTCGTGTTTGTATGTATATATAGTGCTCATTGGATCCTTACTGTTATTGATCCTCACAAGGAGGAAGTTGGAATATTGGATCCTCTTTATAATGGTATCCGTGATGGAGTTTGGAAACAAGATGTTGAGTTGTAAGTTTTGTGATGTTTTATTGTTATTTTATTTATCTTTTTATATAGTTATTTAATTTATATATGATTGTTGTTCAATTATACTACTTATATCACTTATGTAGGGCCTTGAAGATGTTTAGTGCAGTCAGAATGAGCAAAGAAAGGAAGAAATCTACATGGACAATAATAAAGGTGTGTAATGACTTTATCTCTTTGTTGCTTTATTTGATAGAAAAACCATAATAATTGGATTCAAATACATGTTGGCTCCTAAACAACCTGCCGCATTCCAGTGTGGTTTTTATATGATGAAATACATTAAGCAAATAGTTGAGAGTGATCCGTTTGAGAAGATTGCTTCGACGCAGTCATTGGTAAGAATATAAAATTTCTTATATGTTATTTTTGAACGCTATTAGAAAGGTATTCATTCAATCAATATATAATGCATATTTTTGTTTTGATAGTTCACTAAAGAGACATACACTGAAGTGGAGATCAATGAAGTGCTCAAGGAATGGGCGGAACGTGTTCAAGAGCATATATATGAATATTAGGTAATACGTAATAAATAATATGACTGGTTTTTAATAAGTGTTTTGTGAAATATAAGATCTCATATTTTGTTTATGATGTGTCCATAATGTTGATGATATGTGAATCACTTCATTCTCGAATAATCAAGCTTTATGATGTACTAGATTATTGATTTGATAATGAGGATTGTTCATAATGATGGTTTTGCCCTTGCTGTTGATACTTGTGGTTTTGTTTATGTAAAGTCAGATTGATCCCATTGTTGAGGAAGTAGAATTCTAAGTTCATGATTGTCTATGTTGGTCATCTGATGGTTTGTTTTGTTTTAAATGATTCTATTTTGTAGCTAGATTGTTGGTTTTTCATGAATATGATGTGCAAATTACGGTGGAGGAAAAAACATTGTACGATTTGATTCATTGGGGATCTCCGGTGATTCTTGGAAATTATATTTATAGTCATGGCTTCTTGATGGTTCTTGATGTTTTTTGGATGGTTCTTGATGTTTTTGTATGGTTCTTGATATGAAGGGTTCTTAGCAACGTAGAAAAACATGTGAATGGTTCTTGATCTTTTTGGATGAAGTATTGTAGTTTTGCTAGTGAAATTAGGATGCTTTGATGTTATTGTAGTTTTTGGATGTTTTTGATGTTATTATACTTTGGCTTTAACATGTGATTAATGGATTCTAAGTATGTATATTTGTTGTATGAACAATTAGATCAATATTTTAATTTGATATGACTATATTTTGATTTTGTATAGTTTGTTGAATTTTAATTTTTGTATAATTACAATATCAACCAATATATAATAATTGTAAAATGCAAAAGTAAAAGATGGTTTGTACAAACCTAAAAATTGTGACAATGGTTTTTACTGAACTGAACTGTTGTCTTAAAAGTCTACCACAACGGTTTAATCGTTGTCGTAGAGTAAAAGACTCGGCGGGACAACAGTTTATAACCGTTGTCATAAGTTTCTACGACCACGATTAAAAACCGTTGTGGTAGAGTCAAAGACTTCGGCGGGACAACGGTTTATAACCGTTGTTGTAAGTGTCTACGACAACGGTTAGAAACCGTTGTGGTAGAGTCAAAGACAACAGCAAGAACAACGGTTTATGACCGTTGTCGTAAGTATCTACGATATCGGTTAAAAACCGTTATGGTAGAGTCAAAGACAACAATTTTTAACAACTGTTTTCGTAAGTGTCTACGACAACGGTCAAAAACCGTTGTGGTAGAGTCAAAGACAACGGCCGGATAACTGTTTTTAAACGTTGTCATAAGTGTCTACGACAGCGGTTAAAAACAGTTGTGGTAGAGTCGAAGATAACGACCGGACAATCGATTTTTAACCATTGTCGTAAAGGTCTACGACAACGGTTAAAAACCATTGTCTATGAGCACATAAATTAAAATTGCCAACCTACAACAAATGTTTTTAACCGTTGTCACGTCGTTGTCGTAGAGGTCTATGACAACGGTTAAAAACCGTTGTCTATGAGCGAAAATTTTCAGACCCTACGACAATACCACCTGCGACGAGGATTGTTTTAGGCTACGATAAGGGTTTTTAACCCTTGTCTATGAGCTTTTTTCTTGTAGTGACAGTAGAAGGAAAACCAAGCAAGCTTACAACAAATTAATTGTTGTGAAACAGATTTGGGTACCAAAGAAGACTAACTTGAAAGGACCCGTACAAGTATGAGTACCTAAAATTAAGTGATGTTTTTGTAGGAACCATTGCCAGGGAGCAGTAACAAAGTATGGTACATTGATAGTGGCTGCTCCAGACACATGACTAGCAACAATGAACCGTTGACAAGCTTCGAGGCCATAAAAGGACCCAAGGTGGTATTTGTAGATGACTCCAAAGGCAGCACCAAGGGAATTGACAATCTAGTGAAAGGAAGCACATTCATTAAGAAAGTATCATATGTGAAACGACTGAAGTACAATCTGCTAAGTATAAGTTAATTTTGTGACAAATGATACTCAGTTAAGTTCACACACAACAAGTGTCCTCATCAAGAACAACAACACTCAAGAAGTCAAGCTCACTGGAACAAGAAAATTAAATATTTATGTAGCTGATTGGAACTCTGTGAAGACAGCAACCAGTTTCATTGGAATGAGTACTCCAAAAGTGAGCTGGCTGTGGCACAAAAGGATGAGCCACTTGAACTTCAAGACAATCAAAAAATTAGCAAGAAAAGGCCTTGTTAGAGGTCTTCTAGATATTGTCTACAAGAAGGAGAACGTATGTGGAGCAACCTCTTGGATTTGAATATAACCCAAGAGAGAAGGTGTACAAGCTAAGGAAAGATTTGTATGGATTGAAGCAAGCTCCAAGGGCATGGTATGACACTCTATCACAGTATCTTCTGGAAAATGGATTCAAGAAGGGAAAGGTTGATAAGACCCTATTCAGAATTCAAGATGGATACAACATTATTCTTGTACAAATATATGTGGATGACATTATATTTGAATCAACCAACAGAGATCTTTACAAGAAATTCTCAAAATTAATGCAGAAGAAATTTGAGATGAGTATGATGGGAGAACTTAGCTTCTTCCTAGAATTAAAAGTGAAGCAACTTGATCAAGGCTCATTCATAAATCCGATGAAGAATACAAAAGAATTAATCAAGAAGTGTGGATTGGAGAGCGGAAGCACTGTAAGCATCCCATAGGCTACCTCAACAAGCATGCACAAAGATAAAGAAGGAAAACTAGTCGATATTACGAAGTACATAAGATTGATTGGGTCACTGTTGTATCTTATAGCAAGCAGACCAGACATCATGTTTGCAGTAGGCATGTGTGCAAGATATCAAGCAGCACCCAAGGAATCTCACATGTCTGCAGCAAAGAGACTCATAAGATATCTCAAAGGGACACAAGAAGTAAGATGGTGGTTTTAAATTTATAGGTTACTATGACTCTGATTTTGTAGGATGCAAAATAGATAGGAAGAGCACGAGGGCAACATGTCAATTCCTAGGCAACAGACTTGTATCTTGGTTTTGCAGGAAGCAGATATCAATAGCTCATCTACAGCGGAGGCAGAATATGTTGCTGCAGGAAGTTGTTGTGCTCAAATACTTATGGATGCAGCAGCAACTAAGGGATTATGACGTCATTGAGAAGCAGACTCCTATCATGTGTGACAATAAAAGTGCTATAGCCATCACTCACCACTCAGTTTTCCATTCCAGGATAAAGCTACATTGATATTCGACATCACATTATACGTGATCATGTTGAAAAAAAAGATATCCCTCTTGAGAAAATGTATACCGATTAGTAGCTAGCTGATATCTTCACAAAACCCCTATGTGAATGTAGATTTTCCTTTTTAAGAAATGAACTTGGAATTATAAAAGTCACATAAAAGGAGAAAATATATATTAAGGGGGAATTTTCCTTTATGACTAATTTCATGCAGTAAAAGTAACCTAATGTTACTTTACAAGTCACATCTACGAGAGAATACAAGAGGGTAGCTGTAACGCAAAGCTTACTCGAGGAGACAACATTTATTGAAGAGGTATTTATTTCTCCAGGAGTTATACACAACAACCTTAAAAGGAATTGAAGGAAACAATCAAAGTAAGAATTGTAAGTAATCAGCGATGTGGGTGCATTTATTACGGGAAAGTAGCTTTGTCAGAGGACCTTCGGTGGAATTTGCAACTTAGTCCCCGGACTAACAGCTTACTACGAAGAAAATCCCGCTAAAACAGGTGCAACCAGTCAATCGTGCGTCGGTTCAATTGAAGTTTGAATTTGGACCGTTAGATTACGTGAAGAGAGAGAAACCGCTAATTATTGCACATCAAATAAATCAGTGAGTATTCTCATACAAATATATACTCACTCTCTCTCTATCTCATCTCTTCCTTACGCACACAAATAGCAAAAACCCTATTTTTTGGATACATTTGTAGAATTTTTTGATGAGACAAAACCTTAAGTAACTCTAAATATGCAATAGAGAAAGTGTCAAAAGGAAGATTAAAAGAAATAAAGAAAGTGTCAAACTGAAGGATACTGAAGAGAATGGTTAAAAAGAATCGGATGAACTGATAAGGATACTATTGACTTCAGGGTGCTACTGGAAGGGACCTCGCCAAAGAAGAAAACAGCGGGACAGGAAGCTACCTGGAAGACCATGCCAAAAGCATACTGCAAAGGTAGCATGCTACAGACACCTCAAGCCACCTGAAGGAGCAAGCCAGAAGAGGAGTCTCTAGAGTGAAGCGAGAGGAGGAATTTTCAAGGCAGGCATGGGGAAAGAGGTCAAAGTTACCGGTAGACACAAGAAGTTACCGGTAAAGAGAAGTGAAGAGCAGTCAATTAGAAAAAGACACGTGGAAAGCGAAAAGCCGGCGTGTGTCAGGAGTGTGGTGCATCAGTGATGGAAATCTGTCAACCTTCAACGGGTAGATTTCACAACCTATAAAGAGGAGGACTAAAGACTGAAAATGTGTGAGAGAAAGCGCATAGGCGCAAGAGAGAAGAAGTGAGCACATCAAAATATCCAAGCTCAAAGAGAGAAGCGAAAAGAAGAGAGAAAAGCTTAAAAGAGAGAAGCAGCAGAAAGAGGGGGAAGCCTTAGTAGAAAAGAGTGTTCAAATAGAGCAAATGAAAAGAAGAAGAGCTCGAACACTCTACACCCCAGATGAAGACGCACACTCAGTCTACCAGTCGAGCAGCAAGCTTCAGCAGATCAGTCTGCAAACGGAGGCCAAGCTTGCTACACCCAGTTGAAGAAGAAGGAGATAAACCTCTCTAAAAGGTTGTCTCGGAGTACTCAGTGTAAGGAGTAATGTCCTTGTAACGCCCCAATCCCCATTAATTGGAAATCAGGTCGTCATCCTGTACTTACTTATTAACTAATTAAAGAATTCATAAAATAGTTTACAGCGGAAGACTGAAAGGAAAACACGAGACATTCTTTTTTTTTTAAACATAAAACAATTATTTCCAAAACTCGTGTTTTACCCACATTTCTAGGTTAAACGTTCAAACAAACTCCTACAAGAGATAACATAATAGAGAAAATATATAATACCAAAATATAAGTTTAGGCTCATCATCTACCATAATTTACATATTAAAATATGATATTATTCTTAAAAGTAAGTATTATTTTGGTATTCTAACATTACAGGAGTGATGGAAAGACAGTTCAAGCTCACTACACGTCCGTGTCATCATACGCCGAACCTAAAAATATTAAAAGTGGAATCATGAGACACCTCCGGAGAGGGATCCCAGTGGGATAACTGTACTCTCTATTATTCATTGGAACAATTAAATTATTAAGTACATACTACATGTCCGTTGGGTACGCTCACCCTGGACCATACATAACATAAAGGAATGTGGGAGTCGCTCGCCCACTAACCTTGCTTTCATAGACCAGGCACTCTCGCCCTTATGGTCGTCGCCCGATAGTGAAGCAACTACCAGTTACAGCTATGGAACTTCAACCGTAGCTTCGTACATAACTTACTAATTTAATTATCATCGCATAGTAGAGTGTAGAAAATTACCCACTCTAACATATATTGAAATAATTAAATTACTAAGCACATACTACTTGTCTGTTGGGCACGCTCACCCTGGACCTTTCATAGACCAGACACTCTCGCCCTTATGGTCGTCGCCCGATAGTGAAGCAACTAGCGGTTATAGCTACGGAGCTTCAGCAATAGATTTTCATACATAACTTACTAATTTAATTATGAACGCATAGTAGAGAGTAGAAGTTACCCACTTTATGATGACAGCACGAGGATTGCTTTTGGAATCACCGTTCGTCTCAACTGCACTCGACATACTTAATCGTTTAGTTTCTTATGTCATATAATATCATATAACATGTAGATATTATCGAAAGACTTAAAATTAAATCTTTACTCTGTTCCATTAACTAACTCTTTATCTTTTATGAGTTTCTACAACTAGTGTAACATAACAGATACCATTAGCTAACATACGAAGTAAATACTTATAGATAATCTACCCATAGCAATTAAATATAACTAAAGGAGATTATTAAAGTTTACATACTTCTCTGGTTCATATAAGTTTAAGCCAGAATGAAAGTCTTATGGTAATTACCAATCGACCCTTTATTTAGCCGAACACACTAATCCTATACCCAATTTCTCTTTAATTTCTATATTACTTAAATCATTCCTTAAATTAATTTAACTAATATAACACTTTTCAAATCTTATTTCTGGAATAATATCACTAATTAATAGTGTATACCAACATTTTACACACAACTTTTAATACCAAAAATAAACTTATGTTGTCATGCAGAATACCAATTTCTTATTCAATTTGGCAAGATAGATTATCTTTTAATACTATATAATTTAAAGAAACCACACTTGCATTGCTAGCTATAAATGATTTTGCAAAGTAAATAATTAAGATATATAATTTGCCACATAGTATAATAATTTAGAAATACACACTTCAATTCACAAATAAATTAGCGAAACAATAACCAATGTACATAAATTTATATAAATCTTTAATTATCATGTAATCAACTCAAAATAAAAATACAGGTTGTAAGCTAATCCATTAACATGATTTCATACACATTATCCAAATATTTATATTAATCATACATCATACAAAATATACATATATTAGACTCATATATAAAATTTTGATGATAACATTATCATATAAGAATCATCTAAACATGATTAGCATTTAAAAGAAATCAACATACTCATAACTTAAACTTTAGATATTTGAACTAGAAATTTTAGTCCTAAAAAGACACATAAAATATAAACATGTAAGAATTTTAATATTTCATATATAATTCCTAAAATCACAATATTATTCATATGATCATATATATTCATTTAGGTTAACATACTGAAAATTCATAGATTTTAATTGCTTGTACAAAGAATTAAAAATCATTGAACATGATTCACATATAAACAACAAATATGCTTATAATTTAAACTTTAGGTATTTACTTAGTAATTTTAGTCTTAAAATGACACGTAAAATATGGTTTGAGGTCATAAAATAATATCCGGTACAGTATTGGGTTCAACTTATAATTATAGTAAAGTTTAGGGGTGATTCTGCAGTTTCTATAAAGTCTGGGATCATATTAAAAATCTTGTAAAGTTTTGGGGTTTAAACTGCAACTTAAACTAATTTCAGGGGTTGAATTCAAATTAATAGAATTTGCAGGGACTAAAAAGTAATTAAACAAAAGATAATGGATTGTATAATAAATAAGCAAAAGTAGAAAATTGCAATTAAGTCCTTGGAAAACATTGAATTTTCAAAAGCATGCCCCTGCACCTATGACCCCTTCCCCGTCGACCTCTCTCTCTCACCTGCACGGCCGCCGCCACTCCGCCGGCAGCAGCGGCCTCACCCACATCACTGCACGGCGCCACCGCACACGGCGACGCCTCCACACCCCCACACACTCACACTGCAACTCCCCCCTTTTTCTCTTTCCCGTTGCTGCTCATCCCCCTCTCGGCCGTCCTCCCTGCCGGCGACAGGCTCGTCGTCGGCCTCTTCTCCACACGGCGCCGCCACTCACGGCAGCGCCTCTTCCTTCCCCCACCTTTCCCCTTTCCAAATCTACAACATATACACAATATACACATATATATACATGATACACACACACAAAACACACACAAAACGCACCTCGCACACACTCCTCTCGGCCTCCGTTTGCACGGCGCCGCCCGACGCGGCGGTGCCCTCTCCCCTCGCCCCTTACGCCTCTGCACGGTGCCGCCACACACGGCGCCGCCTCCTCCCTTCTCCCCCATCTCTTCCTTTCTTTCTCATCTTAAAATCCACAGCACACACAATAACACATATACAAAACACCACCACAAACTCACAGCGCCGCCGGCAGCGGCAGCACTGCACTGCCTGCCCTCGCACGGCGCCGCCCGACGCGGCGGCGCCTCCTCCACTTTTCCCCTGTTTTCTTCCCCTTCTCCAAAGCCACAGCACACCCTTTAAATATATATATGCACTTGCACTTATAAACATACATATACATCTACAATCTCAAAATTGGGGAAAAAATTTGAAAGCAATTAAAATCTTTACCCTCCAATGATTTTCAAGTTGCAAGAATTTTCTTCCCGTTTCTTTGCAAAGAGGAGATGAGATTTTTGAGAGCAAGAAGATTTCCTTTTCTTTTCATCGATATTTTATAGCTTACACATGTAAGTGTAAGAAAGGCTGATACATTGACTTATCTTTCCAAATTTCATCCAAATCTTATCTATAATATGCACAAAGCAATTAATTATACATATATATGCTTTAGATAAGTGATAAATGTACTTACATAATCTACATATATATATTACACACGTACACATCTATATATATTAGATCAACATTAACAACATTAAATATAATAATAATAATAATACTACATTAACATAATTTATACACAAGTATTTACTAAACACATTTTATGTAAATTATTTCATCACATAGACTCACATATAGAGATCATGGTTAAATGTAATAAAATTAAAACATTTACGACATAAACGAAAATCTTTGCATAAAAATCTAATATCATTTTTCCTCATTTAAACTTATCTATATCTTATCTTTTACTTTCGTCTATGATTGTCGAGTAAGTTGAGATCAAGCTCGGTTTCCTCCGTAAGCAATCCTGCAAAAATACTTTAAAATCTCGAAAGAAACATTAGTTCATAAAATACGTAAAAATCATTGAGCACAACATAATACTTAAATCATGACTTTAAATAACATAAAAGTTTACTTCAAATCATTTTCAATTAAAAAGTAAAAGAAATTTTATGAAATATGCAAATGTAGATTTTCTTGAAAACGGGGTGTTACAGTCCTGCTGAGTTTACCACTTTCTAGGAGAGAAAGTAAGGACCCTGGGTGGGTAGTGTAGGATCCTGTGTCGGTCAAGGAAAGTAGGCAAGCATCTGTGTGAAGGCTTGCTATTTATTTATTAAGGGTGGGTTGTAATAGATAGGGCTATGTAAATCAACCAGCTTAACAAAGGTTCCCTCCTGAGTGGAGGAAGAGAGGATGTAGAAGGATTACTCCACCTTCGAACATCTATATATCTTTGCGTCTTTATCTGCTTACTGCACTTCATGCATACATGTATTCTCTCTGAAAAGTTGCACATCCTCTACTCGGCTCCATAATAAGCTTCCACAAACGACTCTGATCAGTAACCTCCCAAAAGGTTACTGATATTAGAAATGAGCCGATAGAGATAAAAGAAAAGTTTTAAAAGAAGGTAGGCTTATTCACCCCCCCCCCTCTAAGCCTACCTACAGCAGTTTTGGGACCAACAAATGGTATCAGAGCAGGTTGGACCATCCACCAGCTGATCTATCTGATACCAACAAGTGGTATCAGAGCCGGTGGATTATTCATCCTTGCTAAATGGTCAATCTGATACCAACACTATTCCTACTTTCTTGTTCTCTTACTCTTTATCTCTCAACATAATAGCACTTTATATCTAATCACTCACAAATAAATGACAGGCATTGTTAATGGAAGGATCGTCAACACAGGAATCATCGTGAAATGTTATACTGATGCAGGCGTTGGAGGAAAGTTGATGAAGGAGATCCTTAATTGTATTCAGGACACCGGGCTTATGGGACTCTGCTCGACAGTCCAAGAGCCTTATGAAGAAGCTCTGGTCGCTAAGTTTTATTAGCGAGCCAAAGTATAGATTGATGGAGAGCCAATAACTTTCAAGATGGAGAGTATATCTCATACCAATGACTGCGCACTATTGAAGGATGTGTTTGACCTTCCGATTGAGGGAATGTCGTAAGGAGAACTTGCTGGCTACAAGAAAGAAGAACTTGAGGCATGTTGAACAAAATTCACTACAAGAAAGAAGTTTCTGAAATGTCATGTAGGTGCCATAAGAAGCTTTTTGAATTTGAATATGATTTATTACATGATATATGTGTTCATATTATGGAGAATCATTCTGGTGTGTATGATCGTTGCACGAACCTTAGATTTAGGATCATGATGGCTATCATGAACAAAGAAAAGGTGAACTGGGCACAGTTTGTGCTGGAAAGACTTGTAGATGAAGTTCTGAAGGAGGTTGGAAAGAAGTCCTATGGTTTGGTACTCAACACTCTATTGGGAGCCCTAGGATATAGCTTGGAGAAGGGAAAGCCCATTCTGAAGGGTAAGTGTTTCGAAGCTGGAAAGATTTTTACAAGTATGAAGAAGCAGGCCAAGAATTAAGGCTGCTGTTGTTGAGGAGGAACGAAGTGAAGCAAGTTCCTCGAGTGAGGAGGAAGGAGAAAGCGTATCCCACCCCCACCAAAATCTATCACCAAGAGTAAGCCCAAACCCACTAAAATAAAAGCCACACCAAAACCCCAAGGCCCTAAATAGAAGGACCTTGAACCCGAACCTGATATGTCGAAATAACTGACTCTCCACCCCAAACCCAAAAATCCAGAAGAGTCACCTAAAAGGTACCGAAAGCGATCCTCAAGAGGAGGATTGTGATGGAGACATTAGAGCCAGAGGAGTCCTCCATAGAACATTCTGATAACCAGCAACCTACACCCTAACCAGATAGTTTACCCTCTCCCTCACCCCCAACTGAGCTTACACCCCTACTTCTACCCCCACCTACTCCCAGTATGGATGATGCCCTTCAAGATGAGATCATGGATAGGGTTGTTGATATGGGAAGGGAGGCCTCTGCAGTGGTTGAGACTGCTGAAGGTGGAACAAGAGAAGAACAGGAGGGGGAGGAAGAAGAGGAGGTTGTTATGGATGAAGGAAAAGTCAGGGTTGACTTCAACCTTCTATTAAATAGATTCACTGAATGGTGGAACAAAAGACATCTACCCTTTGATGTCCTTCTACAGTGAATGGTGGAACAAAAGACATCTACCCTTTGATGTCCTTCTACAGTGCCCTGAGGTAAGTGAAGAAGAAGCATGGGTTGTAGATTAGGTAAGAGAGACCAATCTACATGTCCTTTTGGAAAGCAAATTTTTGAAAAATGTTGAAAAACGGTCGTGGAAAGAATACCTAGAGCAAGCTAAGGTAGAAGCTCAGATTGTTGCTGCAAAATCTAAGCAACCTCTTATTGCTGAAGAGCCCATCTCTCTCTCACCAAGGTCTATCAAAGGTAAAACAGTGATGGAAGTCACTGCTCAGGAGACTGAGCTCCCAACTTTGGACCCTACTGCTGATGCTATATGCGCAGAAGATGAAGAGGCCTTTGCGGCTAAGCAATCTGAAGCCTTTGGTCAAGAGGAGGTCACAAAAAGGATGATGAGAATTGCTCATGAGGCCAGTCTACGAGAAAGAAGAGGTCAACCCCTACTGCCAAGACTTTAGATTGAATAAGGCACCTCTACTAGCTCTTCAATTCCAGATATCCCTACCCAGGTTGAGCACCCTCAATGCAGGTCACCCCCACCAGAATTTGATGCTCTTGATGAAAAACGGCTCGATTATGGTCACTCTTCTGAATGATGTTGCAGAATGTGACTTTGCTGAGGTACAACATGATGAGGTAACTATTAATGATCCTATCTTTCCGGATATTAACATGGTCAATATAGCAGAAGCTGCGGCAGAGATTGAGAAATTGTTGGATGATTGTGATATTCCTAACCCAGAGCGTGCCTTAGCGCCGCTCAAACCTTTTGTTCTAATTGTCCCACAAGTATCTACTCTTGAGAATCCGACAAATGATGGAAGAAAGCAGGTTGTGCTCGAGGAGCAAGCTGCTGAGCAAGAAGTTGTGGAGAAACAAGCTGTGCTCGAGGCGCAAGTTGTTGAGAAAGAACCTGAGGAGTAGTAAGTTGTGTTTGAGTAGCAAGCTGCTGATGAGAAAACTGATGAGTAGATTATGCCAGAAGGGCAAGTTGCCAATGAGAATAAAGCAACTTCTGTGGATACTGAACAAATTCCACCAGCCCAGCCCAATGATCAATCTGAAGCTACTGACGCTGGAAAGAGTAAAGACTTGATTACTGTTAAGGACCCTCATGCAGCCACCTCAATTGTAGAAGGAGAAGGAGATAGCTCTGGATCGAACAACGAATGATCTAGCAGCTCAGATGAAAGTGACTCCTCTACCTCCAGTTCAAGTTCTGAGGATGATGAAGAAGGTGATAACCCTGATGCAGGAAAAACAGATGTTCTTGCAGTCCATACGGTCACCCTTAAGAACACTAAAACCCCCACTGCAAACCACAGAAGAGAACACTAGAGAATGAAACAACCGCAGAACTAACCAAGACAATCAAGCACCTTAGAAAAACTGTCAACAGATCTTCTGATAAACTGAAAGATGAACACAAAAAGGAAACTCTGAATGTGCAGAAATTCATGAGCACCCTCACTCACTTTAAGAAAGCACTGGATGTTTACTTTCCAGGAGCTGATCTACAAGGCTCCAACAAGCTATCTGTTGAGATACCAACAATTGAAGTTAAAATGAAGGATATTGAAAAGACTACTATTGAAACCGTGCTGAATAAACTCAACTCTCATGAAAAGACCCTCATCACACTTCAAGCTGAAGTAACCTCGCTGAACTCCATGATGGACAAAGTGGACAATCGGCAATTACAACAAGGTGTAACCTTGAAAAACATTGAGGAGATGCTGAAAAGAACCATTGGCGAAGATGATGCCAAAAAGGGGGAAGATGTGCAGGAGCAAAACAGAAAAAGGCTGAGATGTCTTACAGGGAGACAAATGAGAAAAGGAGGGAGGACAAAGTTGATGATGGACAAGGAGAAAGTAACATAGAAAGTATGGCTCAAGGCCACACCAGCAACAAGCGCAGGCTTAGCACTAATCAAAGCCGGAGTGCGTCTCATCCGTCTTTTAGATGAGACCCAACAATGAAGAAAAGAGGAATGAAAAGGAAAAGAAGGAAAGGTAATACAACAGATTGGTGGATACCTCTATTCAGCAATCAATGGAGAGAGTAGCTCACTGAGGACCTATCAAGAGCAGGTCCAACCAAAGTTTGAGTATGGAGGAAATCCCCAATTAATGCTGTTCTTGGATGCAAATCCCAATCCTGGCTATCCTACATATTTCAATGCACAAATACCAAAGTCACTCTGCCTACTTACCGCAATCCAACCTTGAGGGAGATCAATGACTACAAAGCTTCAAAATACTTCAGATATTATATGTATCTTTGTAGTGAATCCTCTCTGTTTGAGAAGTATTCAACCAAACATGAAATTGAAGGAAGATCAACCATCTGGAGGAGATAAACATTCTCTTTTTACTTACTTTCTATTTTTTTTTTTAAGTTTTAATATCTGCTGATGATACATTCCCATCTCGAGAATATTTCTTTATCTCATTTTATTGCTTTGATGGTTGATGATGATATGTTGTGGTTTGCGGCAAAATAATTTGATATTGTTTGATAATGCATACTGTTTTGAAGCTCACTGCTCATGATCTTAGTTTGCATGTTATGATTTTTGTTTACCATGATCTATACTGTTTGTGCTATACTATTCAATCTTTCTGTTTTGCAGTAACTAGCAAAAATGCTTTTTCTGCTTTGTATAAACTATATAAGTTTTGTCATCATCAAAACGGGGGAAATTGTAAGGATTTATAGTAGTTTTGATGAGACATAAACTTTAGAAAAAGCAAGCTTTTGTAGAAAAGTAACCTTGTACGTAAGCATTATATATACTCTTTTATAAGTATAAAGGATCGCTACAATAAACAGGGAGTTCACTACAACAAGGACTTCGAAGAAGTAAGGTCGGTCTGAAAAGATGGAAGGACTTCGAAGAAGCAAGATCGCTTCAACAGGAAGTATGGATTTTGATGAAGTAAGAGCAACCTCGAGAAGTAAGCTAGACGTCCGTAAGGTCACTTCCAGCAAAAGGAACTACAATGCCTAAGGTTGAGGAGAAGTCACCTAATCGAGGAACATACTTTGTTACCAGTAGAGACATTCTCCTGAGGACCAATCAGAATTTGACAAGCCACCTGACAGAAGACAGACCTGCTCTGCGGTGCATTATATGTGTGTACTATGAAGATCAACTTTGTAGCAGGAAGATCACCACATTAAATGCTGGAACTGCCACACTTTAACGGGCGAATTTCTAAGCACTATAAAAGTAGATTGAGTGAGAACTAAACTAAGGATTGCAGAACTAAAGATCAGAATTTCCAAATACTTACATTCACATTCAAAGCTATAAAACTTCAGTCACCTAATCTAAGTGCAGCAAGCTTAGAAGCAAGCTCATAAAGCTCATATCCAGAGAAGCTAGCTGCAGATCCGTTGAAGAAATCACATATCTTTTATCTTAGATTGTATAGAAGTACCTAGTGGAGGGTTAAGAACCTGCTAGTGTTTTCGCTCTTAAGAAAGAGTAAGAGTCCTGTGTGGGATAGTGCGATCATGTGTCTTCTTGGTGAACTAGGGAGTCTTCAAAATCGATCAGCTACTCTTCTTCGCTGATATGCTCGAGGTCGATTATCTTGGGAAGATTAGACATCACCCTGTCAAAGCTAGGAGAACTACCCTTGGCTCTAGAAGATTCTTCACCAGGTTGCAACGGCATGGGAGGAGTCCTCAATCTCCTATCTTTTTGGTTTATCTCCAAAGCGGCATGCAGTTGCAATTCTTCTAACATCTCTACTGTCATTCAGCTTCATCCATTTGAATCAGCCCTTTACTCTTTGATGTTTTTGGCTCTGAAACTGCAGTCATGGCCGTCACTGATGGACCACCGAAGATCACCAAGGTGAACCCACTGTTCACCAGAGCCATTGACGAAGCCACAGATGGACAGAGAGATGTAGGAGCCATCTTTCACCCTGCAGTGGTAGAGAAACCACGAGAGGAATGGACATCAGATGAAAGAAGATGAGCAAACCTTGACAATGTAGCCAAGAACGATCTATTTCTTACTTTCGACAAAGGTACTTTCAGTAAGGTAAAAAGTTGCAAAACTGCGAAGGACATCTAGGAAAAGCTCGAGCGGATATGCGAAGGCACTGAGCTCACTAAGGAAAACAAGGTCTCTACAGCTACCCAGAAGTTTGAACTGTTTGAGATGCTGCTTGGGGAGACACTTGAACAAATGGACCAAAGATTCACGGCCATCATCAACGAGCTGGAATCCCTGGTTAAATTTATACTCAGAATGAGAAAAACATGAAGGTGCTAAGAGCCCTTTTAGCTGGATGGGACAGCAAGATAAAAACCATAAGAGTGTCTATGGATTTGAAATCCATGAGCATGTTCGATCTCTTCTCAGACCTAAAAGCCTTCAAGTTTGACATCAACATAAGAAAGACTGAGAATGAAGATGGAAGCTCGAAAGTTACTGCACTGATTGCCCGGTCGCCTCAGGAAGCTAAGAACTCAAAGGAGTAGACAGTTACCTTGGAGGCTACTGCAGAAGAAGTTATGGCCCTACTCCTGTAAAAGTTCCAGAAGTTCATCAGGAAGAATTCTAGGACAGACAGCTTCAGGAAAAAGATGAATGAAGCTGGAACCAGTGGGCAGGCACCTCAATCCAATGATAAGGCTACTGACTTGTGCTATAACTGCAGGAAGCCAGGTCACTATGCGTGAGAGTGCCCACACCCTGAAGTCCATCGCTATCCTAAAGATGAGCAAAAAAATAAGATAAGAGAGAAAGAGGCAAGAACGCCAGAAGTTGAGGGTGTTGATCAGTGAAGCAGAAAACTGCCAGGTAGCTATACCGGATAAGGCACAAAAGAAAGAAGAGATAACCACCGATAGTGACTCAGAGGACTCATCATCTGATGATGAAGCCCTAATCTACCTCATGGCTAAGAACGACGATTCTGAAGAGGATGTAGTATGTCTTAACCCCCCTGTTCAAGTTGATGAATGGCTGAACATGATTTGTGCTTTTAGGCAAATCATGAGTCACTTTGAGCAAATTACCTCAACCCATGAGAAGCTAAAACAAGAAAACATAAAGCTTAAAAGTGAGCATGCTTGGCTTGAAAGACTCCTGGCCCTTGAAAAATTAAAAACCCAAGCATGCAGTGACCTCAAAGCTGAAGTCAGTAAGCTTAATTTACAAGTCACTAAGCTAGAAAGTGAGAAGAAGATCCTCACTGAAACAGTAAATAACTTCAACAAATCCTCAAAGGACTTGGATGTAATGCTTAATATCTAAAGGTGGCTGAAGGTTCATGCTGGTATAGGTTACTATGGAGAGGCTTCCACTTCAACAGCTAGCACCTTGTAAGAAACATTATTAAGATTTTGATAAATGACAAAACATGTAATAGAATAGGAACCTAGATCCAATGTATTAGATTCTGTTGTAATATTCCTTAGATTAGGGTCAGGAGGATGGAAGATCGAAGACTAGAAATTGAAGACCTTGCTACACAAAAACTGCGAAGACAAAAATAATACAGCAGGCTACTTCAGATAAGATGCTGGTTGCAAACTGACCAAAGATACTAGGATAAATGAAGAGGATATTGAAGTATAAGGAAGCTCTAGCTATCTGAGAAGTAGCGGTTATCTCATAGGATGTGCTCAAAAGTTTACGGTAGGAACAAGCCGCAATTACAACCAACCAAGCAGTGCCACGTATCAAATAACAAAAAGAGAAATCAGAAGACATGACAGGCTAGGACAGTGACTGCAGCTTCTGAGTGACAGCCAGAGCAAACAGTGTACGATCAAATCAAGAAATGTCATGTCACTCCAAAGAGGCAGCAGATCAGATCTTCTCTCCAATGGATAAAATTCAAATCGCCTATAAATACAAGAAGACTACGTTTGTACTTACAGTCATTCCTCATCGAAATGAATTATCTAATTTAGGGGGAAGCACAAGCACAAATGTAGAAAGCCCTGTAGAAAAAAGGAACAAAATACTTTAGAACTAATGATGAATCTGAATCTGTCAGAAGTTGGCTCTAGCAACCTAGGTATGCTAAAAATAGGAACTACAGACAACGATCTAGGAAGTTTAAAAGAACATAATTGTCATATGTACCAGAGATGTGTGGAACCTTCACTTCTAGAAAACAAAGGAGGGAATCACAAATATTTATGCAGTATCCAAAGGATACTCATGGCAATCTAGGAACTATCAAGACTTGCAATAAAAAGATTATTGTAAAGAAAATATGGGTTCCTAAAAGGAGAATAAAGACTAACAAGAAAGGACCCGTACTTGTATGAGTACCTAAAAAGAAGTGATTTCTCTTGTGAGTGCAGGAACATGTGACTGAGAACAGCAAAGAAATACAGTGGCTGTTCAAGACACATGACAGGAAACCAGAAAAGTCTTATCAATTTTAAAGACTCCAAAGGACCTAAAGTTATATTTAGAGATAACTCCAAATGAAGCACAAAAGGCACTGGTGATCTAATAAAAGGAAAGATCTACATCAAAGAAGTATCTTATGTAGAGGGTTTGAAATATAATCTCCTAAGCATAAGCCAATTCGGTGATAAAGGGTACTATGTGGAGTTCAATCACAACAAGTGCCTCATTGTCACGCCCCAATTTTATTTAAAGTGACTACTAACACATTTTGACTTAAGAAAAGGAACGCGAGCTCGTAAAATTAATTGTAAATAATTTTAGTAATACCCTCACTAATCTTTTTTTTTTTTATTAATTATCCACAACATTTGCAAAATCATTTAATAAGGACATTTAACGAAAACATTTAATAAAACAGTTAGCGGAAGCAACTCAAGTAATTAAAGTTTCAAATAAAGTAACCATGGTAAACAAAGTAGACATGTCTAAAAAAAATTCAACTACAAGTTTAGCTACCAAAACGAAAAGGTTTACGTCTCATAAGCATTTAAAGAAGTTAACAAAACTACTTGTTCATGACCCAATTAAATATCATTAATTATTAAAATTAATCCTCACTAGCATCCACCGTACCACCGCATCCGGGCTCATCATCTGTAAAATAATGTAATAATATGGGGTGAGCTACACTAGCTCGGTGGGGTTACTGTTTGTCAAGATTAAAAACAAGTATAAGCAACATAGAATAACAACACCGTATCCATGCTATCAGCCACTTAACGACCGATTAATTCATAACCATGCTATTGGCCACTTAACGACCAATTAAATTTCCATGCTATCAACCACTTAACGATTGATTAAATCATATATGTTGCCCCATCCATATCACACATACATGCGTTTAATAAAGACAAACAAGGAAAGAAAACCCCACCTCAAAATGCAGTGAAAATTTGAATGCAAATGAATGCAAATTGCAAATTATGATTCCACGTCCTCGTTATCTTCGTTTCTTACAAATAAAATATTTTGTGACTTAGTATATATTTAATTAATATTTTTAATAATTTATTAAATGGAAGAACTGAAAGGAAACATGTAATGAATATGATACTATAAATTTTTGGAATATGACCTGGATATTTGAGATCAAAAACTTAAGGGTTAAACAAACACATGATTGAAAATCGAGGAAGATTAAATCTGGAATTTTCAGAAACCAAAAATAGAATAGAATATGGTTTTTTTTTTAGAAAGTTGAAAACTGGAATCAATTAGAACTAATTTGGGAAGGATTAGTATACTGAAAATTTAATAAAACTGAGAAGGAAATGAAACTTAATACACTAGAAATTTAATAATATTGATAAGGAAAAGAAATCATCTCATCTTCCCTCTCTCTTTCCTTCTCTCCTCCTCGGGTACCCCCTTCTCTCTATCTCTCTCTATCTTTCTTCCCCTCTCTTTCCTCTTTCTCTCACTTCTCAAATACCCCTCCCTCTCTCTTCATCATCTCACTCTCTGTCCCCTTCTCTTTCTCACATCACAATTTTCTCTCTCCCACTTTCTTCCTCCTTTTGCTATTAATACATATTCTAAGGAATGATAGAATGGTGGTAAAACAAGAAAGCGAAGTGGTGGAAGAAAAACAAAAGGGTTTTGTGTTTACGAATTCAAAGGTCAAAAATCAGATTTGCAAACTGTTTTTCATTTTGGAGGTGAAGAGAATGGAAATTTTCAGAAATTACCTCACTATATTTTCTTTGTGCACCTATGATATTTCTTGGGTTGTTATTGGATATATAATAGGTGAAGGAATGAAGATCTTTCCACTACGTTTCAAATTTGTTAGAAAAAGTAGAGATTTATTTGGAATTTATGATTTGAGTCTATCTTTTATTAATCCCCTCTTTTACTTATTATTAGGTTTAAATTTTCCATTTGTCAATCTTTTATGGAGATAAATCATACGTAAGTTTTAAGGGTTTAATTTTTGGGTTTTATTTAAATTATTTTTATGGGTTATTTCTAATTATTTTATCAAAAAAAAACATTAATTTTAAGTAATTATTTATTTATTTATAGGATTTTTTTATTATTATTATTTTTTTTTATGGATATTACATCCCTACCCCCTAATTTTAATTTCGTCCTCGAAATTTTATTACTTACTATGTATAAGGGTTGGATATTTGGCACGAAGTTCATCTTCTCGCTCCCATGTGGCTTCTTCCCTGCTATGACGACTCCATTGAATTTTTACGAGTGAGATCTCCTTATTCCTCAACTTGTGCACTTTTCTGTCCAGAATTGCCTCTAGCATTTCCTCATAAGCCAAGTTCTTGTTGACATCGAGTGCTTCATAGTTGACAATGTGGCTTGGATCATGCACATACTTCCTTAGCATGGAAACGTGAAACACGTTGTGAACATAAGTGAGCTCCGGCGGCAAGGCTAATCTATAAGCCATATCTCCAATACGTTCAAGAATCTCGAATGGTCCAATGAAACGTGGTCTTAACTTTCCTTTCTTTCCAAAACGCATGACTCCTTTCATTGGTGCAACTTTAAGAAACACCTTTTCCCCCTCATCGAACCACAAGTCCTTTCTTCTCTTGCCAGCATACGATTTTTGTCTATCTTGAGCGACCTTAATTCTATCTCGAACTTTATCAACAATTGCAACAGTTTCTTCTATAATTGCGGGTCCCATCAATTTCCGTTCTCCAATTTCATCTCAATGAATGGGTGATCTACACCTTCTTCCATACAGAGCTTCATACGGTGCCATTCCGATGGTTGCTTGATAACTATTATTGTATGCAAACTCTATCAAGGGTAGGTAACGCTCCCATTGACTTCCCAAATCAAGCACACATGCCCTCAACATATCTTCAAGAATCTGAATTGTTCTTTCAGACTGTCCATCAGTTTGTGGGTGATATGCAGTACTAAAGTTCAACTTGGTACCCATAGCATCTTGCAGACTCCTCCAAAACTTCGATGTGAAACGCGTGTCTCTGTCAGATACTATAGAAACTGGAACACCATGTAGTCTTACAATCTCTTTAATATAGATTTGAGCATATTGTTCCAAGGAAAAAGTCATTTTCACAGGAAGAAAATGAGCAGACTTGGTCAAACGATCAACAATCACCCAAATAGTCTGATTCCCTCTAACAGATCGGGGCAATCCCACAACAAAATCCATGGTTATGTGTTCCCATTTCCATTCCGGAATCTCCAATGGTTTGAGCAAACCAGATGGTCGTTGGTGTTCGGCTTTCACTTGCTGACAAGTTAGACATCTTTCCACAAACTCGGCTATATCTCTTTCCATTCTTCTCCACCAAAACACCTTTCTTAAATCTTGGTACATTTTCGTACCTCCCGGGTCGACAGTGTACGGCGTACAATGAGCTTCTTCAAGGATCTCTTTTCTTAATTCCACAATTTTTGGAACACAAATTCTTCCTTCATAAGTTAATGCATCATCCTTAGCCATTGCAAATCCTTTTATGTCCCCAAAAATTGTTCGTTCCCTCATCTTACACAAAAACTTATCATTGGCTTGTTCTTTCTTGATTCTATCCCTCAAAGTCGGTTGAACCACTAAAGCTGCCAGAATTGACTTTGTGCTGTTCGGTGGTACAACCTCAATTCTCAATTCGGAGAACTCCTTGATTAGAAGATCTTGTTTCGTGGGCAAACTTGCCAACTCACACCTTGTTTTACGGCTTAAAGCATCAGCAACTACATTTGCCTTTCTCGGATGATAGTGGATAGTGCAATCGTAATCTTTCACCAATTCTAGCCACCTCCTTTGCCTCATATTGAGCTCCTTTTGTGTGAACAGATATTTCAAACTCTTATGGTCTGTATAAATCTCACATTTTCCTCCATATAAGTAATGCCGCCAAATTTTCAGTGCATGAACCACTGCAGCTAGTTCCAAATCGTGAGTCGGATAGTTCAACTCGTGTGGTTTTAATTGTCTCGAAGCATAGGCAACCACTTTCCCATGTTGCATTAACACGCACCCCAAACCCTGCTTGGATGCATCACTGTAGATGACAAACTCTTCAGTAGCATTTGGAAATGTCAAAACAGGTGCAGAAATTAGTCTCCGTTTAAGCTCTTGAAAACTCTCTTCACACTTCTTAGTCCACAAAAACTTTTCTCCTTTTCTTGTCAAGTGAGTCATGGGTGTTGCTATCTTGGAAAATCCTTCAATAAACCTTCGGTAATAGCCAGCCAAACCGAGAAAGCTACGAACTTCACTCACATTAATCGGTGTTTTCCAATCATTCACAGCTTCAACTTTTGTCGGGTCCACCTCAATTCCCTGTGTTGTTACCACGTGCCCAAGAAACACAACTCGATCCATCCAAAAGTCACATTTCTTAAATTTTGCATATAACTTCTCTTTACGAAGTGTCTCCAAAACTATTCTCAAGTGCTCTTCATGTTGCATTTTATCCCTTGAATATATCAAAATATCGTCAATAAACACAATGACGAACTTATCCAAAAATGTGTGGAACACTCGATTCATCAGGTCCATGAATACAGCCGGCGCATTGCTCAATCCAAAAGGCATGACCACAAATTCATAGTGTCCATAACGAGTTCTGAATGCTGTCTTCGACACATCACTGTCCTTAACCTTCAATTGATGATAACCGGATCTCAAATCGATCTTGGAGAATGTGCTCGCACCTCTCAACTGATCAAAAAGATCTTCAATCCTTGGTAACGGATACTTGTTCTTTACTGTGAGCCGATTAAGTTCCCTATAATCGATACACATTCTCATAGTTCCGTCTTTCTTCTTCACGAACAAGACTGGAGCTCCCCATGGAGACACACTAGGTCGAATGTAACCCATATCCAACAACTCTTGTAGTTGCATCTTCAATTCTTGTAACTCCTTTGGTGCCATTCTGTATGGCGCTTTTGATACCGGCGCTGCTCCAGGTATCAAATCTATGGAAAACTCTACTTGTCTATCAGGCGGTATCCCTGGTAGATTCTCCAGAAAAACATCTAGGTACTCTTGTACAACTGGCACTTCTTCGATCTTTAACTCTGATGATTTAGTACCCATAACATTTACCAAAAACCCCTGATAGTCATCCTTGCTCAACATCTTTAACGCTTTCATCATAGAAACAACTCGAGGTGTAGAAGAAGATTTCGTCCCATAAAAGACAACATCTTCAGAGTTAGGCAGATATAAAGTTATCTCTCTTACTTGACACTTAATGTCTGCTTGATGTCTGCTAAGCCAATCCATGCCAAGGATTAAATCAAAATCCTTCATGTCAATGGTGTACAACTCAGCCATGAAATTATTTCCATTCACGTCTATACTAACATTTCTCATCATCGAGTCAGCAATTATAGTCTTTCCTGACGGTATGCTAATTTCTAAAGGTTTATTCACTTTT
The DNA here is from genome assembly GCA_005771605.1 of Scutellaria baicalensis. NCBI lineage: Eukaryota > Viridiplantae > Streptophyta > Magnoliopsida > Lamiales > Lamiaceae > Scutellaria > Scutellaria baicalensis. Next base: position 32,011,825 of record CM016724.1, on the reverse strand, counting down.
ACACTCCCCCGTCCAGTTAAAACATGAAATTTAGAAAACATGAATGAATGTGTGGCTCCAGTGTCAAAAAGTACCAATGCAGGTATTCCAAAAACAAGTAGCATACCTGACATCGTTCCGGGGTTTTCATCAGCCTCCTGTTGAGTCATAGCAAACATTCGAGCTCTACCTCCCATTCCTTGTCCAGTTGTGGGCTTCACTCCTTGTCCTTTCTTTCCCGACTCCACTGTGTTGTTCCTAGGACAGTTGGATGCGACATGTCCAGGTTCATGACATCGATAGCACACGCCTTACCCCATCAAACAATTTCCATAATGTATTCTCCCACATTTAGCACAGGTCGGCTTCTCTCGTGGAGTATTGGACTCAGATTTCCCCTGTATCTTCAATTGCTTCGACTGATAGCCTGTGTTATTCTGTTTGGGTCCTTCCCATTTTCTCTTTCCTGATTCAGCAGACTTCAATATAGGATTTTCGAGGTTCAAGCGAGTGGATATAGCTTGAGCTCTTTCAAACATCTCCTCATAAGTTATGGGTCCATGACCGGCTAAGATCCCTCCAATCTCTGAATGCAAGCCCGCTTCAAATCTCTTGGCTTTCTCAGCATCAGTACTGACTAGGCGAGTGGCGTAACGAGACAGTTGATTGAATTTCCTCTCGTAATCGACCACCGACATATTTACCTGCTTTAGTGTCAAGAATTCAGTCTCCTTCTGATTGCGGTAGGAACGTGGAAAATACTTCTGCATCACGGTGTCCTTGAATCCTTCCCATGTCATGACAGTTCTTTGCTCCTCAGTGATAGTGCGTTCATGTGCCTCCCACCAAAAACCGGCATCCTCAATGAGTTGATAAGTCGCACAAGATATCTTCTGAGCATCAGTGCAGGCTAGGTGCTTAAATATCCGGTCTAACGATCTCAACCACTCTTCAACAACCATAGGGCCACCTCGTCCATTAAATGTAGGTGGTTTGTAGCGATGGAAATGATCCATCATTCGGGTATGGTAGTCTCCTTGGTCTCCTTGATTGTGATGGTTCAGGTTTCCTTGCTGGTTGTGATTGATTCCTTGAAACAAGTTCATTAAGTCACCAAAAGTCACAGCTTGTCCAACAGGAACTTGAATATTATCGGCATTAGCAGCAGCTTCCCTAGTATTATCGGCATTAGCAGCAGCTTCCCCAGTAGCAGCGTCATTGGCTACAGCCTGATTGTGTCGACGATACTCACGACGCAGAGGCATCTATCATTCAAACGTTCTAACTTAAGGTGTGTTTGTAAACATTGTAAAGGCATAGACTTACATTCGTATATTATTTTCGTCCTAAAGTCCAAAGGCTCATCTTAGTATAGAGTTTTAGTGTATTATGAAAATATCTACTCTAAGAGTTTATTATATTTAATTAAATTAATATGTTATGAACGTTATCCATCTACATTTTTGGTATATGTGTATACTTCCAATAATATATATCATGCATGTCCATGAAATAAAATCATGCTGAAAAGATTGTAAATCATGCTAAACATTATAATTGCATATCTCATGCTTAAAACAATGCTCATAAAATATTTGTCATGATATAACTTTCATAAATCATGCTTGAATAATGCATCTCATGAAACATGTCTTTTACTTTCTATCATGAACTTCCTTTTCATTCATACCTTGTTGGAGCCGGAGTAGCAGACGAAGGACAGCTAGTGGATCATTTACATTCTTTAAATAAAGTTTCTCATTTTGACTCAAAATAATTTTATTTGAGAGACTTTAGAGAGATTTTCTTTTTATTTATTTATTATTTATTTATTTATTATTATTTTTTTTTTTTTTTTTGCAAGTCTACAGAAACGTAGACCTGCTCTGATACCACACTGTCAAGCCCCAGTTTTATGTAAAGTGACTACTAACACATTTTGACTTAAGAAAAGGAACGCGAGCTCGTAAAATTAATTGTAAATAATTTTAGTAATACCCTCACTAATCTTTTTTTTTTATTAATTATCCACAACATTTGCAAAATTATTTAATAAGGACATTTAACGAAAACATTTAATAAAACAGTTAGCGGAAGCAACTCAAGTAATTAAAGTTTCAAATAAAGTAACCATGGTAAACAAAGTAGACATGTCTAAAAAAAATTCAACTACAAGTTTAGCTACCAAAACGAAAAGGTTTACGTCTCATAAGCATTTAAAGAAGTTAACAAAACTACTTGTTCATGACCCAATTAAATATCATTAATTATTAAAATTAATCCTCACTAGCATCCACCGTACCACCGCATCCGGGCTCCTCATCTGTAAAATAATGTAATAATATGGGGTGAGCTACACTAGCTCAGTGGGGTTACTGTTTGTCAAGATTAAAAACAAGTATAAGCAACACAGAATAACAACACCGTATCCATGCTATCAGCCACTTAACGATCGATTAATTCATAACCATGCTATTGGCCACTTAACGACCAATTAAATTTCCATGCTATCAACCACTTAACGATTGATTAAATCATATATGTTGCCCCATCCATATCACACATACATGCGTTTAATAAAGACAAACAAGGAAAGAAAACCCCACCTCAAAATGCAGTGAAAATTTGAATGCAAATGAATGCAAATTGCAAATTATGATTCCACGTCCTCGTTATCTTCGTTTCTTACAAATAAAATATTTTGTGACTTAGTATATATTTAATTAATATTTTTAATAATTTATTAAATGGAAGAACTGAAAGGAAACATGTAATGAATATGATACTATAAATTTTTGGAACATGACCTGGATATTTGAGATCAAAAACTTAAGGGTTAAACAAACACATGATTGAAAATCGAGGAAGATTAAATCTGGAATTTTCAGAAACCAAAAATAGAATAGAATATGGTTTTTTTTTTAGAAAGTTGAAAACTGGAATCAATTAGAACTAATTTGGGAAGGATTAGTATACTGAAAATTTAATAAAACTGAGAAGGAAATGAAACTTAATACACTGGAAATTTAATAATATTGATAAGGAAAAGAAATCATCTCATCCTCCCTCTCTCTTTCCTCCTCTCCTCCTCGGGTACCCCTCCCTCTCTCTTCATCATCTCACTCTCTGTCCCCTTCTCTTTCTCACATCACAATTTTCTCTCTCCCACTTTCTTCCTCCTTTTGCTATTAATACATATTCTAAGGAATGATAGAATGGTGGTAAAACAAGAAAGCGAAGTGGTGGAAGAAAAACAAAAGGGTTTTGTGTTTACGAATTCAAAGGTCAAAAATCAGATTTGCAAACTGTTTTTCATTTTGGAGGTGAAGAGAATGGAAATTTTCAGAAATTACCTCACTATATTTTCTTTGTGCACCTATGATATTTCTTGGGTTGTTATTGGATATATAATAGGTGAAGGAATGAAGATCTTTCCACTACGTTTCAAATTTGTTAGAAAAAGTAGAGATTTATTTGGAATTTATGATTTGAGTCTATCTTTTATTAATCCCCTCTTTTACTTATTATTAGGTTTAAATTTTCCATTTGTCAATCTTCTATGGAGATAAATCATACGTAAGTTTTAAGGGTTTAATTTTTGGGTTTTATTTAAATTATTTTTATGGGTTATTTCTAATTATTTTATCAAAAAAAAAACATTAATTTTAAGTAATTATTTATTTATTTATAGGATTTTTTTATTATTATTATTTTTTTTTTATGGATATTACACTCATCAAGGACAACAGATCTTAGGAAGTCAAGCTTACAGAAACTAGAAAATGAAACATCTATATTGCTAATTGGGACTCAGCAACCACTGCCACATGTTTTGTTGCCAAAGACACCTCTGAAGCTAGCTGGCTATGGCACAAAAGACTGAGTCACCTGAATTTCAAGATTATGAACAAGTTGGCCAGAAAGGGACTAGTCAGAGGACTACCAGACATTGTCTACAAAAAGGAAGATGTATGTAGAGCATGTCAAAAGGGAAAACAAGTAAAGAGCTCCTTTAAAAACAGAACTCTGCGCTCTACAGAAAGGGTATTAGTCATGCTTCATTTGGACCTTTTTTGACCTATTTATCCAATTAGTGTATCAGGGAAGAAGTACACCTTAGTAGTAGTAGATGACTACTCAAGGTTCACATGAACAATCTTCCTTGCAAAGAAGTCTGACACCCAGCGACGTCGACCAGAGTTCCTGAGAAGACTGCAAACAGAAAATCGCCTGAGCATAGTAAAGATCAGAACAGACAGGGGAACCGAATTTACAAACAAATTCATAGAAGACTACTATTCAAACAATGGAATCAGACATGAATATTCAGTAGCCAGGACGCCTCAACAAAATGGAGTTGCTGAAAGAAGAAATATAACTTTGAAGGAAGCCGCAAGAACAATATTGGCAGAAGCTGAGCTATGAAAGAGATTTTGGGCAGAAATAACTAATACATCATGCTACACACAGAACAGATGCCTGATAAACAAAGATCTAAACAAAACGCCCTACGAACTATGGTAGGGTTACTCATCCTGTGTTGATTATTTTCACATCTTTAGATGCAGGTGCTTCGTGTTCAACAATGGAAAGGAATATCTTAAAGCCTTTGATGCCAAATCTGATGAAGCCTTCAGAATCCTTCAGTAAGTAAAGCCTTCAGAATCTTTAACAAGAGAACACTTGTTGTGGAAGAATTTGTACATGTGATTTTTGATGAATCACACTGTAGTAAGGCTGATATTAAGGAACTCCAAGAAGAATTGGACAGAACTCACATCAACAACAATCATGTTGAATATATTAATGTGAAGTTACCAAACCTTCAAAATATGGATGGAACACCACCATCCCAAATAACATATGATCCTGACATGCAGGTGCCAACTCAGAGACAGGAACCTGAAGATGATCAAACTACCAATCTAAACCAGAACCCAATTGAGAGGGAACCCCAGCAAGTCGATGAAGCAAGAAGAAAATGGCTAACAGACCACCTCAGAGATCTAATTATTGGAGATTACACATCTGGAGTAAGAACGAGATGAACAAATCCACATGAAACTATGTTCGCTTGTTTTATATCACAAATAGAGCCAAAACACCCGGAGGAAGCTCTACAAGATACCAACTGGATTCAAGCCATGCAAGAAGAGCTAAATGGATTTGAAAGGAATCAAGTCTGGTACCTGGTTCCTAGACCCACTCATCAAGACGTTATCGGAACCAAGTGGGCGTTCGAAAATAAGCTAGATGAAGAAGGACAAGTTGTAAGGAACAAGACTAGGCTAGTAGCAAAAGGATACTGCCAAGAAGAAGGAATAGATTTTGATGAAACCTTCGCCCTAGTAGCCAGACTTGAAACAATAAGAATTTTTCTAGCATATGCAGCATATAAGAATCTCACTGTGTAACAAATGGATGTGAAGAGTGTTTTCTTGAATGGGATGCTGGTAGAAGAATTTTATGTTGAACAACCACCTGGGTTTGAAGAAGATATTGATAAGATGGTGTATAGATTGAGAAAAGCTCTGTATGGACTGAAGCAGGCACTAAGAGCCTGGTATGACACCTTGTCAAAATATATACTAGATAATGGATTCAAGAAGGGCAAAGTGGATAAAACCCTATTCAGAATCCAGGATGGAGATAACATCCTGCTAGTTCAGATCTATGTGGATGACATCATTTTTGGATCTACCAACAAAGAGCTATGCAGGAAGTTTTCCAACTTGATGCAATCCAAGTTTGAAAAGAGCATGATGGGAGAATTAATTTTCTTCCTCGGATTGCAAGTTAAGCAGCTTGATCAAGGAACCTTTATAAATCAAATGAAGTATACCAAGAAGCTGATCAAGGGATTTGGAATGGAGAATGCCAGCGCAGTAAGCATTCCAATGCAAACTTCAAAGGGTCTAGATAAAGACAAAGATGGAAAAGCAGTTGATATCACAATATACAGAAGACTAATGGGGTCACTGCTCTATCTTATTGCAAGCAGACCAGATATTATGTTTGCAGTAGAAATGTGTGCAAGATATTAAGCTAGACCTAAAGAATCTCACCTCACAGCAGCAAAAAGAATAATCAGATATCTCAAAGGAACCCAAGAAGTAGTCTTGTGGTATCCTAAAGAAGGTAATATCAAATTAATTGGTTATACTGACTCTGATTTTGCAGGTTGTAAAATTGACAGAAAGAGCACTAGTGGAACTTGTCAGATGTTAGGAAATCGCCTAGTATCTTGGTTTTGCAGGAAGCAAACATCAATAGTCACATCCACGGCTGAAGTTGAATATGTTGCTGCAGGGAGCTGTTGTGCGCAAATACTATGGATTCAACAACAACTTCGAGATTACGATATTTAGGAAAAGGATACTTCAATTATGTGTGATAATACAAGTGCAATAGCCATTACACACAATCCAGTCTTCCACTCAAGAACCAAACACATTGATGTTAGACACCACTTCATCTAGGATCATGTCGAAAAGAAGGATATCTCACTAGAAAAGATTCATACGGATCAACAATTAGCTGACATATTCACAAAACCTCTATGTGAATCGAGATTTTCCGTGCTAAGAAACGAGTTGGAAATTATTAAGTTAAGCTAAATCTACTAATTAAAAGTGGTTTACAGCTAAGGGGGAAGCACAGAAAGCACTTTTAGAAAACGATACTGAGAGAGGATCCTGTCAAAAGTCTCTTGATTAAGGTAGCTGATGAAGCCTATTGAAAGATAAGTCAGGAAAAGCTACCTGGTAAATTAATCATCACAAAGGAACCCACGAAGTGCACGATAGTGAAAAACTGTCAATCCCAAGACATGGCGCGTCAAATCAGGGTAGGTTACCCAATAAGAGGCGGCAGTATTTGCAAATAAGTCCATCAAGATACTTGAAAAGACAAAAGCAAATCAGCGCATTTAATACAAGGATCCTATCTTTCAAATTTAAAAGGATCTACGCCGCTTATCAAAACACAGGAAGTTCTCATATTAAACAGAAATTTACTCTTAATCAAATCTTTTACGCTCTCATATCTTCTAGGCTTTCTAAACCTTCGACTAACAAGTAACCTAGAAATCTAGTTTGTGTACAGAAAACTCATCCTCTCTACCGTCTCACTAAAATGGCACCCAAGGTCACACAAGTCATTAATGGTCGTCTCATTGATGAGAAGATCCTACTGAAGGCCACCAGAGATGAGGGCCACTCCGTTAATCTGATATAGATGATTTTAAACAATCTTCACCAGTCCAGAGTCTTGGGCTTATGCTCACGCTACAGAGAACCCTACTTGAGGACATGATCTGTTAGTTCTACAACAATGCAGAGATATCCAAAGACAAGGCAAATATTATTTCCAAGATAGGAAAGAAGACGGTTGAGATTACCACCAGCCTCCTAGGCAGAATCTTCCAACTACCCACTGAGGGGATAGACAACAGTGAGTTGGTCATCTATAGGAGGAAATGGTGGAAGAATACTGAAAGAGATTCACAGGTTCAGAGGACCCGCTGACATTAAACAAGAGTTGCAACAAAAAGTTCTTCCAAGTAGAGTACCAGATGGTCCATGACATCTGCTGCCATATCATCGAAAACCGATTAGGCTCCTTCGACAAGTGTACCAACTTGAGGTATAGGATGATGATGGCTTTGATAGAGGCAGATGAGATAAACTGAGCCGAGTATGTGTTCACTAGGCTCAAGAAAGAAGTGGAGAAGAAGGTGGGTAAGCCAACCTATGGACTAGTGATCAACACCATTCTTGGGTTTGCTGGTAATGATTTGTCAAAAGGTAAGCCTATCCAAAAGGGCAAGTTCATAGGTTATGGCAAATTTTTTGCCAAGAAAGGAACCAAGGGTTCTCCAGTAACCAAAAGAGCTCCTACAGTAAAAGAAAAGAGATCTCAAAGGAAGGAGATGCAAGAAAGTTCATCTGAGGGGGAAAGCTCAGCAGCCATTTCTTCTCCACCAAGGCAGGAGAAGAAAGTAAGGAGTACGAGGGCAAGGGCGAAACAGATGGTGAAAAGGAAGCTGAGGATGTCTGATGATGAAGTGTCACCATCACCTGTGTTAATGCTCCCTGCTCCGCCAAGGAAAGTTGTTGATGCTGAACCAGAGATTCAGACCACTGAATAAGCATGAGTGGTCGTGCGAACGGTAACTACTGAAATACAAAAACAGTTGGGTATAGATGAAGAAGAGAGTTCAGAGGATTCTGAACCCGATATAGCCCTGGATATAGCAAAGATGAAGGGAGAGTTCAGGAAACAGTGGGAAAGATTCACAACTTGGTAGAATTATCGACACCTTCCCAGTATGGTCATGGTTCAATGGCAAGAGCTACATACAGAGGAAGATTGGGCACTGAACTGGGCTGAAGTGTCTGACATTGGAGAAGAGAAAGTACTGGACTCAAGCTTTCTAATAGGATTATGACAGAAGAAATAGAGTGAGTTCAAGGAAAACTATGAAGCAGAATTGAGATTGGATGCTCGTGCAGAAAGAAGAAACAGGCAGCACCTCTTGAATTGCCTCTACCCTCACCTAGAACCTTAAAAGGAAAGAAGCCCATTGAGCAACCTGACTTCTACAGGGATGATGTTATTCTAATAGGAGCACCTGAACAAGTGGTTGCTAGTGATGATATAGGCTTTGCTGAAAAACAGACAGAAGCTTTTGGGTAGATGAAGCAGAAGAAAGGCTGTTGAAATAGGCCATGGATGCCAATTTAATGGAAATAGGGAGAAAGCATAAGGCTGTGATTATTCAACCAGGAGAAGGTTCTTCTATTGGAGCAGCATCGATTGAGCATCCTTTAAATGCTCCTCCAATCACTCAGAAGAGTCCCTCACCATCAACTTCAAAAGATGGATCCAATTGAGCTTATAACCAGCTGGTCGATATAGTTGTCTTGCCTGATGAGGAGGAGACAAGATCCGATATTGCTGCAGAAGTTCATATCATAGGAGGCACTCCTATCACTATAGAACAAGCTGACACGCCAATGATGGAACTAGCAGCTACTCCAGAGGGTGCAAAACTGGATACACTCGCAGTTGCTGCAGCTCTTGAAGAAACTCTTCGAGCAGCAACTCTCGAGGAAAGAAAACTTGTGCCAGAACTCTTCATTGATATAGTACCAATGGAAGCTGACAAATCGGCTAAGGGGATTACACCTACAATCATACAGGGTATAATCTCTGAAGATCTTGCGAGCCATGGAGAGATGGCTGCAGAGGTTGCTGCAACAGAACAGGTGGCTAACAAAGAGCCTACTGTTGAGATGATTCCAGATGAACAAAATCCTTAGAAAAGACCTGCTGCTGAAGAGACTAACCTCAAAGAGCCAACTATTGTGGCAGATGATTATGATTCAGCTCATTATAGTGCAGATACTGAGAGTTTCATGTCAAATTCTAACAGCGATGAAGGGTCACCCAGTGAACAGGGTTAATCTGGAGCCAAAAAATCCAAGCCTCTAAATCCCTCCTCTTCCGTGCAGACTAAAGAACAAAAATCCCTTGATAATGTTCTCAAAGTAATAGGAGAACTTGTGACATCCTTGAGCGAGGCAAGCAGAATGATGAGAGCTGAGGCAAGAAAAGATAGGTTCCAAGCAGCCTTCAAGTGGATACTTTGAATGCAACATTGGCCAGATTGCAACAGTCTATCTCCTCTCTAAAATCCTGTACTCTTACTGTCACAATCACAAGCCTGAACGACTAAGCTTAATTCCCAAGCAAACAAAACAGTTGCAATTAAGTTAGAGCAACAGTTTATGTCTGCTTTCCTCCAAGAAGTCTCAAACACTCAGCATAAACAAAAGCAAACCTTGGACGATCTTACTGACATGGTAGCCAGCATACACTCAATGATGTAGTTTGCAGTTGGTTCGAACTTTGATGCTGACAAAAAGGGGAAGAGGCAGCTAAGAGGATTGAGCAAAGAAGGCAGGAGGCTCCTTCCTCCTGTAAACAGTTAGCAGTGTTGCTTGGAAGGACTCAGGAGGCGATGGAGGAAGCCATGGAGGAAGCTCTGGTGGATAATAGGATAGCAGGTCTATCAAAAGAAAATCTGAAGCTATCTCAGAAGTCCACCCCGGTCTTCACAGAGGAACATAAGAAAGAGAAGAGAAGAGGAGAAGAGTTGATGAAGAACTTGTTAAAGCATCAGATGCTCACTTTGAAAGATTTGCAAAAGAAACTTTATCCAAACTCTACCCTCCTCAGAAACAACTTGATCTGGAAGCTCTTGCTACAATAGAAGGAAGTGCATCAAAGTCACTTCGTATCTTCCTAGATGGGAGTCCAGATTGCAGAACTCCCAGATTCCAAGAATGTGATCTCCCTGAGATTGATCTGTCTATCTATCGCTGTCCATCCTATTTGCAGATCAATACTTTCAAACACGCAGAGTATATAAAGTACTACATTCATCTATGCAAGGAGTCCATAATTATCAAAGGGAAAAATCATCGTGAAGGACTCAGGTGTTTCAGAGATCTTGCAAGTAGAGGAGTACTTCCAATACAAATAAAGCTGAAAAGCAGACTATACAAAGGAGAAACCATTCCCTTCAAAGAAGATTTTTGGCTAAGGTATGATGAGACTCTTGAGATGAAACAAAGGATGGAGCCAACCTATCAAGAGTCTCTTTTCAACTGGTGGAAAGGACCAAAGAAAGTCAGAGAGAAAACATTCTGGCTTAAGACATAGTAAACTCTCCTGCTTTCTAGCTCTGCTGATCTGTTGTTTACTGTTTTATTTTTATGCTTTGATCTTGCTTAAACTTGCTATGAATATACATCCGTTTTGATCTAATAAAGTTCACTACTCGTAAAGTTATGTTTAGTCTGTTATTCTAAAATTATGTTTCTGTTGATCTGCTTATTAGCTGAACTTATAATCCTTGATCCTCGTAGAAAAAGTTTTGTCATCATAAAAAAGGGGGAAATTGTAATGAACATTATTAAGATTTTGATGAATGACAAAACATGTAATAGAATAGTAACCTAGATCCAATGTATTAGATTCTGTTGTAATGTTCCTCAGATTAGGATCAGGAGGATGGAAGATTGAATGATAGAAATTGAAGACCTTGCTGCACAAAAACTGCGAAGACAAAAATAATACAGCAGGCTGCTTTAGATAAGATGCTGGTTGTAAACTGACCAAGAATACTGGATAAATGAAGAGGATACTGAAGTATAAGGAAGCTCCAGCTACCTAAGAAGTAGCGGTTATCTCAAAGGATGCGCTCAAAAGTTTATGGTAGGAACAAGCCGCAGTTACAACCAACCAAGCAGTGCCACGTATCAAAAAGTAAATAGGGAAGTCAGAAGAGATAACAGACTAGGACGGCGACTGCAGCTTCTGAGTGACAGCTTGAGCAAACAGTGTACGATCAAATCAAGAAATGTCACGTCACTCCAAAGAGGCAGCAGATCAGATCTTCTCTCCAACAGACAAAATTCAAATCGCCTATAAATACAAGAAGACTAGGACTTGGAAGATACCTGAAACTCTTGCGATAAAAACGCTTAAGATATACAGTGAAGATCATTTACAAACACAAGAAGAAGTTTCAAGTCCAGTCTATGCAGCAAGCTACTCTCAGCTTAAAGAGCTCAACTACTTTAAGCTTGCTGCCTATGTTACTAGAGTTTCATTCTCTTCGTTAGACTGTGTGGAGTTGCTTGATCAGAGGGTGTGCCTGATCAAGTATTTTCGCTCTTGGTAGAAGAGCAAGAGTCATGTGTAGGCTAATGGTTTCGCTCTTAGTAGAAAAGCAAGAGTCCTGTGTGGGCTAGAGGATTGGTCACTGTACAGTAATCCTGTATGGGAGAGACTGGCAGTTGTTCTCGTTAGGTTTAGGTTGTATAAGCGAGGCTTGTGTAAATCAACCGTTTGACCTAATGAAAGTTCCTCCTTGTGTAGAAGAAGAGAGGACGTAGAGGGATTACTCCACCCTTAAACCTCTATAAATTGTTGTGTTCTTTACTGCTGTTTATCTTGCTTATATTGTTGCATATCCGAACCTATCTCTTCATATCATGTTACGGTTTTCAAAAAACAAGTATCGTTTTGAAAAAGTATTTCCGCTGTGCATAACACTCTTTTATTTCTAACTTAAAGGTAATTGCTCAAGCAGTAACCTTCAAAGCAAGATAATCTGAAAAATTGAGTAGGCTTATTCACCCCCCCCCTCTAAGCTTACTACCATTTGGGACCAACACACCTCAAAGACACCTACATTTGTGTCTGCAGTTGTCCCTCATAAAAATAAGCTACCTAACTTAGAGGGAACTGCAAGCAAAAATGCAGGAAGCTTTGTAGGAAAGGGCAAGAGACCCTTTACAGTGACACATGACATTAAGTCTGTCAGAAGCTGGCTCCAGCAACCTAAGTATGCTGAAGGCAGGAGCTATAGACAGCAACTTAGAAAGGGTAAAAGATCTCTATCTTCCAATATGCTAGAGATTCACATGTCTAAATCTAAAGGAACCTATGTTTCTAGAAGGCAAAGAAGGAAGCCACAAGCACACAAAGCACAAATAAAGTATCCTAAGGATACTGGTAGAAAGTTAGGAACCAACAAGACTTCTAACAAAACAATTGTTATAAGGCAAGTATGGGTTCCTAAGAAGATAATTGAAACTAACAAGAAAGGACTCGTACTTGTATGAGTACCTAAAAAAAAGTAATTCAATTTGATTGCAAGAATATGTGGCAGGAAGCAGCAAAGACATATGGTACATTGGTAGTAGCTGCGCCAGACACATGACTGGGAACCAGAAAATCCTGATCAACTTCAAAGCTTCAAAAGGACCCTAAGTCATATTTGGAGATAATTCCAAGGGAAGCACAAAGGGCACTGGTGACCTTATTAAGGGAAAGACTTGCATCAAGAAAGTATACACGTAAAAGGCTTGAAGTACAACCTTCTAAGTATAAGCCAATTATGTGATAAAGGCTACTGTGTGGAGTTTAACCTTAACAAGTGCCTGATCAAGGACAACAAGTCTCAGGAGGTTAAGCTCACTGGAACAAGGAAAGAGAATGTATATGTTGCTGATTGGGAATCAGTAACTACAACTAATTGTTTCATAACCAAGGGAACACCAAAAGGTAGCTGGCTGTGGCACATGAGGATGAGCCACCTGAACTTCTAAACCATAAACAAGCTAGCCAGGAAAGGTCTGGTCAGAGGGCTACATAACATGGTGTATAAGAAGGAAGCTATCTGTGGAGCATGCCAAGCAAGTAAAAAGCTCCTTCAAGAACAAAACCCACCGATCTACAGATAGGATACTGGATATGCTACACATGGATCTCTTTGGACCTATCGAACCAATTAGCGTATCTGGAAAGAAATACACCTTAGTAGTAGTAAATTATTATTCAAGGTTCACTTGGAGGATCTTTCTTGCAAAAAAATTAAACACTCAGCAACGTCTACCAGAGTTCCTGAGGAGGCTGCAGACATAAAAGAGCTTGAGCATAGTGCAGATTAGAATAGATAGAGAAATGGAATTTACAAATAAATTCATTGAAGCCTACTGTTCAAATAATGAAATCAAGCACAAATACTCAGCGGTAGGACACCTCAGCAGAATGGAGTTGCTGAATAAAGAAATAGGACTCTAAAGGAAGCTAACAGGACGATGTTAGTCGAAGCTGAGCTACCAAAGATATTTTGGACAGAAGCAACCAACACAACATGCTACATACAGAACAGATGTCTGATCAACAAAGATCTGAATAAAACTCCCTATGAGTTGTGGTATGGTTACTCTCCTCATAGTGCTTACTTTCACACCTTTGGTTGTAGGTGCTTCGTGCTCAACAATGGAAAGTACCTCAAGACCTTGGATGCCAAATCAGTTGAAGGAGTATTCCTAGGATACTCATTGGTAAGCAAAGCCTTCGGAATCTTTAACAAGAGAACACTTGTTGTAGAGGAATTTGTATATTTGGTCTTTGATGAACCACATTACAGTAAGGCTAATATTGAAGAACTCCAAGAAGAGTTTGGAAAAACTCACATCAACAACAATCATGTTGAATATATTGATGTGCAGTAACCAAATCTTCAACATATGGATGGAATCCCACCATTCCAGACCCAACATGATCCTAACTTGCAGGTACCTACTCACACACAGAAACCTGAAGGCAACCAGGAACCTCAAGAAGATCAGCCTACAACTACCAATCAAAACCCAACTGAAGTACAAACGGAGGTTTACAATCCTGAAGGAATTCAGCTAGAAGTACAGTTGTACACACCTGAAGGGCAACCTCAGCAAACTGATGAAGTAAGAAGGAGATGGCTCAGAGACCACCCCAGAGACCTGATTATAGAAAACTCTACCTCTGGAGTGAGAACAAGAAGATCAAATCCACATGAAGCCATGTTTGCCTGCTTCATCTGACAAATTGAACCTAAGCATCCAGATGAAGCTCTAGAAGATACTAACTGGGTTCAAGCTATGCAAGAAGAGCTGAATGGATTTGAGAGGAACCAAGTTTGGTACCTGGTTCCTAGACCTACTCATCAAGGAGTCATTGGAACTAAGTGGGTGTTCAAGAACTAGCTAGATGAAGAAGGACAGGTTGTAAGGAACAAGGCCAGACTGGCGGCAAAAGGTTACTGCTAGGAAGAAGACATTGATTTTGATGAAACCTTTGCTCCAGTGGCTAGACTTGAAGCAATTAGGATATTCCTAGCTTATGTAGCGCTCAAGAATCTTATTGTCTATCAAATGAATATTAAGAGCATCTTCCTGAATGGGATGTTGGTAGAGGAGGTGTATGTAGAACAACCCCCTGGTTTTTGAAGAGAATGCCGATAGAATGGTTTACAGGCTTAGAAAAGCTCAATATGGAGTCAAGGGGCCTAGAGCATGGTATAAAACTCCATCAAAGTACCTGTTTCATAATGGATTCAAGAAGGGCAAAGTATATAAGACCTTATTCAAAATCCAGGATGGAGACAACATCCTACTTGCCCAAATATATATAGATGATATCATCTTCGGCTTAACCAACAAAGAACTTTGTAGAAAGTTCTCTGATTTGATGCAATCTAAATTTGAGATGAGCATGATAGGAGAATTAAGTTTCTTCCTCTGATTTCAAGTCAGACAGCTTGATCAAGGAATCTTCATCAATCAAATGAAATATACAAAGGAGCTGATCAAGAAATTTGGAATGGAGAATGCAAGCATAGTAAATATTCCAATGCCAATATCAGGAAGCTTGGACAAAGACGAAGAAGGAAAAGTAGTTGACATCACCAAGTATAGGAGGCTGATAGGGTCACTGCTCTACCTTACTGGAAGTAGGCCAGACATCATGTTCACGGTCGGGATGTGTGCAGATACCAAGTCTCACCTAATGAGTCTCATCTAACAACGGCAAAGAGGATAATCATATACCTAAAAAGAACCCAATAAGTAGGCTTGTGGTATCCTAAAGATGGAGGAATCAAACTAATCGGGTATACTGATTCTGATTTTGCAAGTTGCAAAATTGATAGGAAGAGTACCAGCGGAACTTGTCAAATGCTTGGGAATCTCCTAGTATCCTGGTTCTACAGGAAGCAAACTTCCATAGCAACCTCAATCGCTGAAGCTGAATATGTTGCTGCAGGAACCTACTTTGCACAAATTCTATGGATTCAGCAACAACTTCGAGACTACGATATCACTGAGAATAAGACTCAAATCATGTGCGACAATACAAGTGCAGTAACAATTACACAATCTTATCTTCCACTCTAGAACAAAGCACATCGACATTCGGCATCACTTCATCAGACATCATGTGGAAAGGAAGAATATCTCACTGGAGAAAATTCACACTGATCAACAGCTAACTAATATATTTACAAAACCTCTTTGTGAATAAAGTTTTTTCCTTCTTTAGAAATGAATTGGACATTATTAAATTGAGCTAACTCTCTATAATAAACTTTTATTGAGCACCCTACAGCTTAGGGGGAAGTCAGAAAGCTTCACAAAAGAAGAAATTAGGAAGCTGAAAATAAACTATGAAAAAGGATACTGAGGAAGGTCCCTGGCAAAGGCTCCTGATATAGGTTGCTGACAAAGCTCACTGAGTGACACATCAGCATGAGCCAATTGGAATCACAATCATCACGCAGGAACCTTTAAAATGCACGTTCTGAAGAAACTGTCAATCCTGAGAAGTGGGGCATCAAATTCGGTCCATTTACCCAGCAAAAATGGTGGTTTTTATAGTTTAGTCCCTGAATAATTTGAAAGTCAAAAAGTGAAAACAACACATTAAATGCCAGGAACCTCAGCCACATAATGTGAAACTGTTCACATTCAAAATTGATCTCAGCCTTTGATCAAAAAAAAGGGGGGAGTTTTCCTATAAATAGGAACCTTATACTTTTTCAAAATCTTTACGCTCTCATATCTTTCACTCTCAATACTTTCTGCAAACAGTAACCTAGCAACCTTTGCGTGCTCTTTCTATTTCTTTTACAGAATCTCCTTTCGTCTTTCTCACTACTCAACAATGGCACCCAAAAACTCTCAGGTTATGGATTGACGTCTCATTAACGGACCAATCCTGAAGAAGGCCATCAGGGATGAGGACAGAAACTCTGACCTCATCGAGAGCATACTTAACAATCTTCACCAGTCAAGGGTGTTGAGTTTCTGCTCACTCTACAAGGAACCATACTGCGACGATCTTGTAAGCCTTTCTATGCCAACACAGAGGTCTCTAACGACAAGACAAGGATCATATCTAGAGTTGGGTCTAAGTCGTTCGATCTGACTACCAGCGTCCTTGGGAAGATCTTTCAGCTACCCACTGAAGGGATGAAAGATAGCGAGTTAGCCACCTATGGAGAGGACATGGTGGAAGAGTACTGGAAGAGGTTCATAGGCTCCGATGACCAGTTAACCCTAAACAAGAGTTGCAATAAGAAGCTCTTCCAGGTGGAGTACTAGATGCTCCATGATATCTGCTGTCATATCATTGAGAACTGATCAAGTTTCTTTGATAAGTGTACCAACCTCAGGTACCGGATGATGATGACGTTGATGGAGGTAAAAGAAATAAACTGGGAAGAATACGTCTTCAACAGGCTGAAGGAGGAAGTGGAGAAGAAGGTTAACAAGCTAACCTATGGACTTATCATCAACACCATCCTATGGCATATGGGATGTGACCTTCCAAAGGGTAAGCCCATTCAAAAGGGCAAGTTCATAGGTTATGGCAGAATATTTGCCAAGAAAGGAACTAAGGTCTCTCCAGTAACCAGGAAGGTTACTCAGGTGCAAGAGAATGAGACTAAGGGGGAACTAGAAAAGGATAGCTCGTCGGAGGGGGAAGCCTCGACGGCTACCATTTCCCAGCCTCAGCAGTAGAAAAGGGTGAGTAGTATGAGGTTGAGGGTAAAAAAGGCCGTTTAGAAGAAGCTAAAGATCTCTGACGATAAAGCATCCCTATCACCTCCACCAATAATGATGCTACCCGCTCCCCCGAGCAAGGAAAAGGATGTTGAGTCTGAGATCCTTACTATTGTGCAGGCGGAGGTCGCTGTGCAGAAGGTCACTGCTCAGTTGAGGAAACAATTAGGTTTAGAGGAGGAGGTGGAAAAAAAGGATGATGACATCGAAGTGGTCTTACACATGGCGAAGTTGAAGGTCTTAGACATGGCGGGAGTATCAGGATAGTGTGGAGGCAGAGTTGCGGTTTGCCGTCATTGCTGAGAGGAGGAAGCAAGCTGAGCCTCTTGCACTGCCCCCATCTTCCTCGAGGACAATGAAGGGGAAGAAGCCCATCGAGCAACCTCAGTTCTTCAAGGAACTGAGCTAATCAAAGATAACAAGATCTCTAATGCCACTCAGAAGTTTGAACTGTATGAAATGAAGACAAACGAAACCTTAGAGCAACTCGACCTGAGATTTACAAGAATAGTGAGTGAGCTCGAGTCCCTGGGAAAAAGCTACTCACAAAAGGAAAAGAACATGAAAGTTCTTAGGGCGCTGCCAGCAGAATGGGACAACAAAACCACTACTATGCGTGTCTCCGCAGATTTGAAATCAATGAGTACGTTCGATCATTTCTCGGATCTCAAGGCGTTTGAATTTGATATCAATAAAAGGAAAAAAGTAACAGGATAATGGCAGCAGTGAGGTCACTGCCCATGCTGCAAGAAGCTCAAAGGAGGACACTGATGTAACCAAGCCAGTAGTTACAACAGAATTTGCTGCAGTTGCAGAAGATGACATGGCGCTGCTACTAAAGAAATTCTCAAAGTTTATGAGAAAAGGCAACAAGTCAGGGGGTAATCTTCCTCGAAGAACAAACTTGCAGCAGCCGCCACAGCAGCAAGGACAGCAGTCCCAGGATACAGCAGAGTTAAGAGACTTGTGCTACAATTGCCTAGACACTATACACGGAACTGCCCTCACCCTCTTGTTCA
Organism: Scutellaria baicalensis; assembly: GCA_005771605.1. NCBI lineage: Eukaryota > Viridiplantae > Streptophyta > Magnoliopsida > Lamiales > Lamiaceae > Scutellaria > Scutellaria baicalensis. Next base: position 31,993,362 of record CM016724.1, on the reverse strand, counting down.
CAGATATCCACCAGAGGTTAGAGCAAAGAGAAAAGAAAGAACGAAGATGGAACAACAAAAGCTGAGAGCACTGCTGGTAGAAGCTGAGAAAACTAAAGGAGTAAGTACATCCACGGAAGTTCAAGAAGAATCCTCCTCTGGATCAGACTTAAATGAATCCACCTAAGAGGATGAAGCAATGATCTGCTAATGGTGCAAATTGAGAAGGATGCAGAAGAAAATGTACAGTCGCCAGGAAGCAGCAGAGACCCATGATACATTGATAGTGGCTGCTCGAGACACATAACTGGTGACAAATCTTCTCTGAGCAACTTCAAAGAATGCAAAGGACCAAGAATAGTGTTTGGGGATAACTCAAAAGGAAACACCTTGGGTACTGGAAGACTAATCAGAGGAGATGTACAAATTAATGATGTGTCATATGTGAAAGGATTGAAGTATAACTTGTTGAGCATTAGTCCATTTTGTGATAAAGGGCATATGGTGGAGTTTTTCCAAGACCAGTGCCTAATCAAAGATGCAGCAAACAAAGAAGTTAAACTTGCAGGAACAAGAAAAGGGAATGTATATCTTGTGGATTGGAATTCTCCAACAATGCCAACATGTTTTATTGTGAAAGGCTCACCAGAAGAAAGCTGTTAGGCCAGGAAAGGACTTGTGAGAGGATTATCTGACATTGCATACAAAAAGGAAAGTATATGTGGAGCATGTCAAAAGGGAAAACAGATCAAGGTATCCTTCAAGGAAAAGATGCAGCGATCATCATTCAAAATCTTGGATCTGCTGCACATGGATCTCTTTGGCCCCATTGATCCTACAAGTCTGAGCGGGAAGAAATACTTCCTTGTAATCATTGATGATTACTCAAGGTTTTCCTAGAAAATCTTCCTAGCTAAGAAGTCAGAGACGCAGTCAAAGCTGCCAGAGTTCGTCAAAAGGATTCAGAATGAGAAGAACTCAAACATAGAAAAGATCAGGACTGACAGAGGCACTGAGTTCACTAATAAATTCATCGAAAAATACTGCATAGAAGAGGGGATCCAACATGAATACTCAGCTGCAAGAATACCTCAGCAAAACGGTGTAGCTGAAAGAAAGAGCAGAACCCTTAAGGAAGCTGCAAGGACAATGCTTGCAGGAGCTGTCATGCCTAAAAGATTTTGGGCTGAAGCTACTAATACTGCATGCTACACGCAAAATCGGTGCTTAATCAACAAAGAACAAGACAAGACTCCCTATGAGATTTGGTATGGGCATCCTCCAAGTGTAGCATACTTTCACATCTTCGGATGCAGATGATATATCTTGAACAATAGGAAAGAACACCTTAAAGCATTTGATGCTAAGGTTGATGAAGTTGTATTCCTTAGATACTCTTCCATGAGCAAAGCATTTCGAGTCTTTAACAAAAGAACTCTCATGATGGAAGAGTCTGTACATGTGGTCTTCGATGAACCATACTGTAATGCAGCTGAACTAGAAGATCTGAAGAATGAATCTGAAGGAATCATGCCTAAGACCCAAGTTTCATACATTGAGAGTTCTCATCTTCCCATACTCTCTGAATTGTTTGACAAAGAAAGGAACTTGGATGCATCAACTTCAGATACTGCAAGATAGGTTACAACAAACCAAGATGTTGCAATACAGCATACAGAGGAACAGCTTACAGAAGAACAGGATGCAGAACCCCTCGAAGAAGGAGACTCTATAGCACTGCAACCTGGAGATGTTGAGGAAAGACAGGAGTATACAGATCCAGATAGATAATGGCTAAGGAATCACCCAAAAGATCTCATTATTGGTGATCCAAGAGTTGGTATAAGAACAAAAAGAACAATTCCTCATGAAGTACTGTTTGCATGCTTCATTTCACAAATCGAACCTAAAACCATAGAGGAAGCACTTAAAGACAGCAACTGGATTCAAGCAATGCAGGAAGAACTAAACGGATTCGAAAGAAATGAAGTGTGGAAACTTGTACCCAGACCATCACATCAAAGGGTCATCGGAACGAAGTGGGTATTCAAGAACAAGTTGGATGAATCTGGATTAGTTGTGAGAGACAAGGCTAGGCTGGTTGCTAAGGGGTATGTTAAGAAGAAGAAATTGATTTTGATGAGACATTTGCCCCGGTTGCACACCTTGAAGCTATAAGAATCTTCCTCGCATATGCTACTCATATGAATTTCAGTGTATACCAAATGGATGTGAAAAGTGTTTTCCTAAATGGACTTCTTGTGGAAGAGGTATATGTTGAACAACCTCCGGGATTCAAAGATGATGCTGCAAAAAAGGTTGCGGAATGTACTGTATGGACTCAAACAAGCACCAAGAGCATGGTATGATACACTGTCTCTTTACCTTTTTGAGAATGGGTTCAGAAAAGGGACAATAGACAAAACTCTCTTCAGAATCCAGGATGGTGATAGCATCTTGCTTGTCTAAATATATGTTGATGATATTATCTTTGGATCAACAAACAAACAACTTTGTGAGAAGTTCTCCTGTCTCATGCAAAAGAAATTTGAGATGAGCATGATGGGAGAGCTAAGCTTCTTCTTAGTACTGCAAGTAAAACAAATGGATGCTGGAATTTTTATCAACCAAGCTAAGTACACCAAAGAGCTGTCAAGAAATTTGGAATGGAAGGAGGAGCTGTTGTAGGCATACCCATGAGCACATCCATGAGCCTGGACAAAGATGAAGCTAGGAAGGATGTTGATGTTACAAAATACATGTTGGAAACATTTTAAGTATGTTTTGATGAGACAAAACCTTAAGTAACTCTAAGAGCATAACCAATCTTATGATATGTTACTGCAACAGAGTTACTGTAGAAGAAAGAAAGAACAGAGAAAGTGTCAAAAGGAAGGACACTGAAGAGAATGGTGAAAAGGAATCTGGTGAACTAATAAGGATACTGATGACTACAGGAAGCTACTGGAAGAGACCTCACCAAAGCAGAATGCAGTGAGACAGGAAGCTACTTGGGAAACCATGTCAAAAGCATACTGCAATGGCAACATGCTACAGAAGCCTCAAGCCACATGAAGGGGCAAGCCCGAGAAGGAAGTTTCAGAGTGAAGCAAGAGGAGGAAGCTGCAAAGCTGGCATGGGAGGAAAGTCAAAAGTTACCGGTAGACACAACAAGTTACTGGTAGAGAGAAGAGAAGTGGAGCCAACCAGAAGAAGGCAAATGGAAAGCGAAAAGCTGGAATGTGTCAGGAGTGTAATGCATTTATAGATTAGGGAACCTACCTACCTTCAACGGGTAGATTTACTAATCTATAAATAAGAAAAAGACTGACGAGAGGAGAGGGTGTGCAAGAGAGAATAGAACGAGCATAACAATATATACAAGCTCGAAGAGAGAAAAAGTGCGCAAAAGAAAAGAGAAGAGCTCAACAGAGAAAAAGCTCAGATGAAGAAGTCACAGAAAGAGGGAGAAGATAATAGAAGGAAAAAAGAGTGTTCAAAAGAGCAGAAGAGAACACTCCACACCCCAAAGACGCACACTTAGTCAGTTAGTCCAGCGGCAAGCTTCAGTAGATCAACCTGCAAAAGAAGGTCAAGCTTGCTGCACTCAGTTGAAGAAGAAGACAAACTCCTTCTAAAGGACTGTCTTGGAGTACTCAGTGCGAGGAGTAGAGTCCTGCTGAGTTTTCCACTTTCTAGGAGAGAAAGTGAGGACCCTAGGTGAGTAGAATAGGATCCTGTGTGGGTCAGTTGGGAAAGTAGACAAACAGTTGTGTGAAGTCTTGCTACTTACTTGTTAAGTGAGGGTTGTAATAGATAGGTCTATGAAAATCAACTAGCTTAACAAAGGTTCCCTCTTGAGAAGAGGCAGAGAGGACGTAGAAGGATTACTCCACCTTTGAAACTCTATATATCCATGTCTATGTGTACTTATTGTTTAACCTGCATACTCTATAAAAAAGTAGCACATCTTCTATACTTGGCTCTGCAATGAGAGAAAAGTTTCCGCAACCACTCTGATCAGTAACCTCTCAAAAGTTTACTTATTCTAGGACTGAGCCGATAGAAGAAGAAAAGTTTGAAAATACAGTAGGCTTATTCACCCCCCCCCCCCCCCCCCTCTAAGCCTACTACCAGCCTATTTGGGACCAACAAGTGGTACAAATGTAGGTGGATTATTCATCCAAAGTTCACTAGTCAATCTGATACCAACAAGTGGTATCGGAGCACATGGATGAACAAAAGATCTAAGCGATCTATCCACATCCCATCTGTGAAACATCTCTCTTAGAAAAACTCTCTCTTTCTCTCTCCCTCACATCAAAGATCACTTCATCGTCTTTTAGTTTAAAAGGATATGATTGATGTGAAGACAATAAACAGCTATGAAGGATGTAGAAAATCAAGCTGTGTTGTGAAGAAAAAGTTGTTAAGAAGAATGAAGCTGGTGAACAGTAAGCTACTCGAAGAAAGGGCTGCGGAACAGAAAGCTGTGCGGAAAGGAGCAAGCAGATATCCAACATGGAGCAGAATCAACAAGAAAGGCTAGTTGTTGAGCATGAAGAAGAAGTTGATACAAATTAAAGCTGGGAAGTATGGACCATGCTAAAGCTTCAAATCTACAGCAACAGGCAAGCAAGCAACCATGGAGTAAGATGCGGAGGATGTCAAGCAAAAGAGTAAGAAGGGAAGCTCACTCCATCAAACAGATCATCCTCCAGATAGAAGCAAAGAATAAAAGAAGATCCGCTCTTTAAACCAAAGGAATGACGATGACCAAGTACCTCATTCTAACTTGTGCTTTTAATTCTGGTCTCGCTCATATTTATCCTGTTAAGGAACTCAAGTAACCATATACCAACGACCAAAGAAGCCAAAGAAAAGAATCTTCAAGAGAATGAAGAAATTAGGCTTACAAATTTGTTGTCACTTGACTTGAAAATGAGAAGGAAGTTTGCATGTTTATTTCCATATTAGAAGGCTTTACCTTCTCATGCAAACCTCAAAATTACCTGAAATAGTGCTAAAAGTGACCCTACATTCTAATGTAAGAGAGCCATAAAGTAAGGGGGAACTTCTAGTTCAAATCAAGGTAACTCAGAGGTCAAAAAGTCAAATCCTTGGAGAAACCCAAATACGGGTATGCTGAAAAAGTCGGCAACAAACTGACACTCCCTAAGGGAACTAAGCAGAACAGTAACTCCAAATAGAAAGAAAATTTATCTACCTTACTAGTATCATAACTTAATTTTTATTCATCTAAAAAGGTTCCAGTAAGCAAACACCTGCACACAACATCATTTTTGCTCTTTAAAAGTCTTGAAGGAGTCAAACTCTCTCTACAGCAACCATGGGCTGTAGAGAAAGTCTAAGCTCCTGAAAGAAACATTAACCCAGAAGGACTCATACTTATGTGAGTACCTATACAAGAATACTTGATTTGTAGGTACCTCTGACAAAGGGCTACTGAATTTAAGGGGAACTTTTGACGACATGACAAAGCTCTGACTATAGGATGCTAGACACCAGGTTGCCGAATACTAGGTTGCTAGATAACAGGATGCTGAAAATCAGGATGCTAGACACTAGATGGAAGGATACTAGGTCACTAAATATCAGGTCGCTGCACACCAGAAAGCTAGACACCGAGCTATTGGATACTAGGTTACTAGACATCAGAGTACTTGTCATCAAGTCATGAGATAAAAGTGAAAAGACCCCTTAATATCAAGGAACAAGATAAAGGTCTGACAATAGAAACGCTAGACAGCAGGACATTGGATACTAGATCGCTGGATAACAGGACGGTATATCAGGATGCTAGATACCAGGCTAACTGGATATTAGGTCGTTGGATAACAGGATGCTAGATATCAGGATGCTAGATACCAGGTTGCTGGACACTAGATCGTTGAACATTAGGTCGCTGGGTACCAGAACGCTAAACACCAAGATGCTGGACACTAGACCGCTGAACACCAGGTTGTTGTAAACCAGGATGCTAGACACTAATGTACTGGATACTAGGTTACTAGACGTTAGGTTTTATCATCAGGACACTGGATAAAGGGATCACTTGTAGGTTACAACTCTCAAATCAGAGCAATTACTGAAGATTTATCTTGGTAACGTGCGTGCATAAAAAGTGGATCACCTTTCCATAAATAGACTACCTTTTCAAATCCCTAGAAGGATCTCAGTTGTAGATCAGAAGGATCCAAGGGTGGAAAACCAGTTGTTGACCACGCACTTCAGGAAAAGGAAAAAGCTGTGGAAATTGTCAACAACTTTATTGGAAAACGGCGAAGCAGTTAATGAGATCTTTGAAGATCTAACTGCAACAGGGAGTATCTCAAACTCTATAAATACATGCACTTCTTATTCTTCATTAAGCATATAGATATCCTCTCTCTCTCTCTTTTATCCTCTATGCGTCATGGCACCAGATTGTTGGAAACCATTATCTCTATTCCTTCCTAAATGCACCTTCTCTGCAAATAATCAAACAAGTACACCCCAAATCACAAAAAGTCACCTCTCACGCTTGACACTCTCTAAGTAAGCCATTCTCAGAAGATTCGATCTTATAGCCTTCAGCTCTCACCTCACTTCCCAAGAATCTAAACTCAAATTCTTCCCTTCAAGGCAGGAGGATAGAGCTAAAGACCCCTCTCCAGCACCCCTAGAGCATCATCTCATTGATGATGTCAAAACGGGGGAAGAAATTGCGAAGGGTCATGGAAGATCAAAAGACTTCCAGAGGTGGAGAAGAGGAGATTTCAACTCTTCTATTAGGTGGATTCTCTTTTGAAATGCGAGAGAATCAGAAGGAGGGACAGTTCGAGGGATGATTAAGATTGAAGGAGAAGGAAAAGGCGGCAGCAAGCTACTGACGTCTAAACTTCTCTGCTTCTTCACGCATTCTTCTCCAAACGAATTCACTCTCTCTCTCTCTCTCGTATAGCCTCTCACACCTCTCACAGCTCTCCTCTCTAGGCGAAGAGAAGAAACTATTGGGAGTAGATTCCTACATCAAGTGTGGGAAAGCAGAAAGAGAAAGGAGCCAGCAGCAAGCAAGAGGGGAAAAGAAAGAAAGGAACGAGCAAGAAAAATAGAAGAATGAATCTAGATAGGATGTTTTATGTACTTTGCTTACTGCGTTGTATCATAGATATTTTATCTAAATAAAATTTCTTATGTTCTTTAAAAAGCTCATTCCTTGTGCCCTTTCTTTTAGACTTATATGTGACTTTTAATGAAAGCAGTATGCCCTATATTGTTATATTATACATCTGTTTTCTGTGCTTGAGTGATTATACTCTTTTGATCTTCTGCAAAGGTTTTATCATCATCAAAAAGGGGGAAATTGTTGGAAACATTTGAAGTATGTTTTGATGATACAAAACCTTAAGTAACTCTAAAAGCATAACCAATCTTAGGATAAGTTACTGCAACAGAGTTACTGTAGAAGAAAGAAAGAACAGAGAAAGTGTTAAAAGGAATGACACTGAAGAGAATGGTGAAAAGGAATCTAGTGAACTAATAAGGATACTGATGACTATAGGAAGCTACTGGAAGAGACCTCGCCAAAGTAGAATGAAGCGGGACAGGAAGCTACCTAGGAAACCAGGTCAAAAGTATACTGCAAGGGCAGCATGCTATAGAAGTCTCAAGCCACCTGAAGGAGTAAGCCAGAGAAGGAAGCTCCAGAGTGAAGAAAGATGAGGAAGCTGCAAAGCTGGCATGGGAGGAAAGTCAAAAGTTACCGGTAGACACAATAAGTTACCGGTAAAGAGAAGAGAAGAGGAGTCAACCAGAAGAAGACACGTGGAAAGCGAAAACTGGAATGTGTCAGGAGTGCAGTGCATTTATAGATTAGGGAACCTACCTACCTTCAACGGGCAGATTTTCTAATCTATAAATAAGAAAAAGACTGACGAGAGGAGAGGGTGTGCAAGAGAGAATAGAACGAGCACAACAGAATATACAAGCTCGAAGAGAGAAAAGTGCGCAAAAGAAAAGAGAAGAGCTTAACAGAGAAAAAGCTTAGAAGAAGGTGCAGAAAGAGAGGGAAGATAATAGAAGGAAAAGAGAGTGTTCAGAAGAGCAGAAGAGAAGAAGAAAAGCTCAAACACTCCACACCCTAAAGACGCACACTCAGTCAGTCAGTCCAGCAGCAAGCTTCAGCAGATCAACCTGTAAAAGAAGGCCAAGCTTGCTGCACCCAGTTGAAGAAGAATACAAACTCCTTCTAAAGGATTGTCTTGGAGTACTCAGTGCGAGGAGTAGAGTCCTGTTGAGTTTTCCACTTTCTAGGAGAGAAAGTGAGGACCCTGGGTCGGTAGAATAGGATCCTATGTGGGTCAGTTGGGAAAGTGGGCAAGCAGTTGTGTGAAGGCTTGCTACTTACTTGTTAAGTGAGGGTTGTAATCACTACAAGAATTTCGCACATAGACAACGGTTAAAAACCGTTGTCGTAGCCATGGTTGTCTTAGGGGGTCAGCAAATTTCACTAATAGACAACGGTTTTTAACCGTTGTCTTATATACCTACCAAAACGCTGCGGACACTCATAGACAACGGTTTTAACCGTTGTCTTATATACCTACCACAACGCTGCGGACACTCATAGACAACGGTTTTTAACCGTTGTCGTAGGTATGTTGCTCTAAAGAAGCGTTGTCTCTCTACTAACGACAACGCTTTGACAACGGTTTTTGACCGTTGTCGTATATACCTATGACAACGGCAAAAAACCGTTGTTATAGCATTGTCATTGCCTAGAAAGACAACGCTTTGACAACGGTTTTTTCGCCGTTGTTATAGGTTTATACGATAACGGTATTTAACCCTTATCCCGCCGTTGTGGTAGGTCACTTTCTATTTAATTTAACTGTTGTCGTAGATACTTATGACAACGGTTTTTTTCCGTTGTTGTAGGTTAATTTTACCGTTGTTGTAGACCCTTAAGACAACAGTTTGAAACTGTTGTCGTAATTTATTTCAGTGTTGTCTTTTACAAGTTATATTTATTAAAATCTAATAAAAATTCAAATATATAGAATAAGACATTCAACTCAAAATAGTCATACTAAATTCATCTAATACTTCATACAACAAATATTACTTCATACAACAAATATTCATCATCTAAGAATTCATAACAAAAATTTAACGTCAAAATAGACAAGTTATCACCCACAAGTTTATCATAAGTTCATCAAAACAAGTAACGTACATTCCTCCACAAAGAGATCCAATGACAAATGAGTATATGATTCAATCCTCTCATCAACTAAGTCTCCCATTACCTAATATTCATAAATATGCTCTTGAACACGTTCCGCCCACTCCTTACGCACTTCATTGATATTCCCTTCAGTGTATTTCTCTTCAATGAACTGTTAAACAGAAAATATACATTATATGTACATTGAATGAATATTTTTCTAATAAAATTTCAAGATTAACATATAAGAACTATTATAATCTTACCAATGACTGCATCGAACTAATCTTCTCAAAGGGATCACTCTCAACTATTTGCTTCATGTATTTCATCACATAAAAACCACATTGGAATGCGTTAGGTTGTTTAGGAGCCTACATGTATTTGAATCCAATCATTATGGTTTTCCTTCAAAGCAACATGAGATAAAGTGATTACATACCTTTATTATTGTCCACGTAGGTTTCTTCCTCCCTTTGCTCGTTTTGACTGCACTAAACATCTTCAAGGCCCTTCAGAAGTGATATAAGAAGTATAATTTAACAACAATCGTGTATAAATTAAAGAACTGTATGAGAAGATAGATATGATAATAGTAACAAACATTACAAAACTTACAACTCAACAACTTGTTTCCAAACTCCATCATGAATACCACTATAAAGAGGGTCCAACATTCCAACTTCCTCCTTGTGAGGATCAATAACAGTAAGTATCCAATGAGCACTACATATATACACACAAGCACAATTGTAATGTATGTATCTAATGTTAAAGCAAAATCAATAATCAAGTTAATCCAAATGATTTCAAATTCATACTTACCCCACATTACATGGAACTAACACAATCTGATCGATCAAGGTACCATCCAGTCCATTTGCCAAGTCATGTGCTCTTTGTTCCATTGCATCATGAAGTGTTTTGTTATCCCTTTTCGTGTATGGAACATGACCAATATTCCATGGATCAACAAATTTAAATCTATTCAGCCCACTTAAGCTCCTAATCTTCTCATATAAGTGCCTGTACATGAAAAAAATTCACAATCCACATTTATTTTATAACTTTCATATAATACACAAGATTACGCCATGGATACTAGTCAACATAGCAAAAAAATTCCCAACTACCAAAAGAACAGAATCGCAATAAATTATGGCAACACATGATTGTACATCTACAACATCTCATAGTATAAGGTCATCATGAGTTGTACATCTACAACATCTCTTTAAAATTTATGAGATAATCCATTATCCAACCTTCTAATAATTATAACAATTCAAACTGCCTTTCTTAGTTAGAACCCATTGTCCTTCCCTTTCAACAAGCAAGGAAACTAATTTACAAAAGATAAACAAACATGTAAAAAAGATTCCAGATTTAAATTAAAGCCCTAGTCCTCAATTCCAAGCATATCCAAAAACAATTAAAACCCTCCTCTCAAGAAAGATCTAACTCATAGAGAAATACAACATAACATACTGGGATATGCGATAAAGATATTAAATACATCAAAATAATTCTGAGAAACAATAGAGTGTGTATAGGGAAAACAGAACCAGGAGAAGAGAAATACGCATATGAATACAAAGCAGAAAGAATAAAAAGAAAAGACATCAATATGTAGACAACAATAAAATAAATGTCCAAAATTTTCATATTTATTTACCATATGTAGACAGCAATACATGTGTAGGAGATTGGTTGCAATTGGCAAAAAAGCTCGACATCCTCAATGTGTACATAAAGGGTACGCTCACTTCCAAACACACCTCTATCAAGTGGTATCATGATATTGCCTTTACCTTCAAGAGAAGCCTTCCAATAACAATATACCATGCGTAATGGTGTTGGAATGGTCGAGAAATCCATCATGGGCTTCTTTTCTGTCTTCCTTCTCTTTTTTGGTTTCTAATGTAAATAATGAATAATAAATAATACAAACTCCAATTAAATAATGAATAATAAATAATACAAACTCCAATTAAATGATGAATAATGAATAATACATGTTAAATAATGAAAACGGTACCTCCTCTTGCAACTTCATAAGATGCATCGGCCATGCAACATGAGATCCAACTGCATCACCAATGCTCAAGCACTCGTGTGTTGGAATGGGCAAAGGAGCATTTTCATCCACTGCTTCATCTATCGAAACTCTCATGCAATTTTCAGACATTTGCATTCCATGAATCAGCTCATTCGGCCCATTGACTTCCACAATCGTGCCGTAAGCAGCAATATCTATGCCCGACTCCAAACTTAATGCGACAAGTTTTCCCGACAACAAACAGTTAACGTTAAATAATCACTATAAACAACCAGTTATAATTGGGTATGAACAACATATATTATTAATATGAAGTACCTGCAGATCAACAGTGCGTTCAACCAATTGCATATCATCCTCCTCAAAGTTGCAAACATCAGGTGGAATTCGAACGGGAATGGGACTATTTGCATGTTCAGGTTGGACTTCATCAGTAAAACCAGGTTTACACTTCACAGAACAACTACATTTCTCATCAGTATCAACACCAGGACCAATGATCTTGATCAGAGCAGCTTCCAATCTTGTAATGCGTTCATCTTGTTCAGCATTTTTCTTTCTTTCTTCATTCAACTCACGTTGTTGGAAGTCATACAGCCCATCTCTTTTTGATTTAATTCCTCCAGGAGTTTTATAATAACTTCGCGATGTGATATGACCTCCAACACCTCTCAAGCGTCCATGATGTTCTTCAGAACCAAGTACTTCTTCAAGGATGGTGTTTTTGTTTCCCTCAAAGGTAAAGCTTCCTTCTTTCTTCTTGGAAATAAATTCAACCTAATATTTAATTATGAAAAAAGATTAATAATGAATTATTATATATGAACATAACATTTATAGCAAGTATATGTATGTGTAGAAAAAATATCTCAAAGTTGGCTTACAATCTTAGAAACTTTTTCTTTCAAGGCCTCTCCTTCACATCTGCCGTCCTTAGTCTTTCGTGCTTCAACCCAAAGTGTAGCTTGATTGATTTTAGGATCTTCTGTTAAGATATGAAGCTGCATAAAAAAATATCAATTCATATTCAATTATGTGACATATATTCTTATTTGGCATACAATAATAACACAGACAAGAGTAACTTACATGAGTCTCTGCATATTGGGCATATCCCAATCGAGATAAACGATATGGATATACGTTCTTAGCTCTCCTTTCCTTATTCTCAGTCCTCAATTTCTAGAAAACAAATGGGAACATGAAACCTTACAATACATAAGTTAGGCAACATAAAAAAAATAACAATATACCTTGAAGTCATCAGACAATCGGCTTATCACGAAAGAACTCCAATCTTGTGCCTCAATACATGGATATTGGGCAGGTGGTGTGTTTCAAGTCAGGCGTGCCTATCCTCTTATAAACAAACTCATTAGTGAGTTTGGTCTTAAACTGACGCCACTTAAGATTAGCTGAGACAAGGCATCCCCCCCCTCCATTTTGGATCAACATTAAAGGACAACTGTAAAATGCATGAAAGATCATATTAGAACTTATAATATAGGTATAAGAAACTAGTAAATCATATAATTACTTACATTTACTGACTCCCAGATTTGATCCTTGACCTCATTCGGAACATCTTTCCATGACTCATAAGTGATCTTCACTTTCTCCCTAGCTAATACTCCAATATAGCTTTGCATCTGACTTGCAACTGGTCCAATCGGCTGCCCCAAACGGTTGAACTCCACATCCTTTCTTACACCTTGAACCCTTTGTATCGACAGACAATGCATCACAGTCCGTCCTCGAAGGGATTTTGTAGATTGGCAACTCGATGTAGGTGTATCGCCAGCAATCTCCTCATCAACAACTTTTTCCTTCTCATTCCCTTGCTTCTTATCCAATATGGCATTTTTACGTCGTGTAGTCATTGTAGTAAGAAATCTGCAATCAAATAAAGAAACAATGAATAAAAAGTTGATGATCAAGACTTATTGCAATTAGAATACAACACTAAAACGTTACAACTCAGCAGATAAAATAACAAACATAAACAAAGAGACATTTTATATGCAAGGTCAAAATATACCATTGTGATTTAAGTGCTTGCATGATCAATCCATGTCCCTTCACAATCCACACGAACACATGGTGGTTCATTATCATCTGTTACATCATCATCCTTAGTATGTAAATCTTTGGTAAAACAAGGGTGGTGAATTGCTGTTTCATCAAATTCTTCACCACTCGTGCTTTCAAAATACTCCCTTGTAGGTGTTGCAAGCACAACAGACCATTCATGGTCCATAGGGTCTTCTATATAGAAAACTTGCTTTGCTCGACTTGCCAAAATAAATGAATCATTTCTGAAACCAATTTTGTTAAGATTTACAAGTGTGAATCCAAGATCATCTATTAAGATGCCACTTTTGTTGTCTACCCAATTGCATTTAAACACTGGAATTCGAAACTTGTAGTAATCAAGTTCCCATATCTCTTCAATAGCCCCATAGAAGATCATGTCTGACACAACTGGATTTTTATCTTTAGCACTGGAAAGTTGCATGGTCTTTGCAACTAAGCTAACTCCAGAATTTTGAACAGTTCGTGCTGCATCACGTTCTTTTGTATAGAACGTAATACCATCAATCAAGTAACTATGATTCTTTAACACATTATTGCTAGGCCCCTGTGATATAGACTTCATCCTTCCTGATATGTTCTTTGTCGAACAATCATCTTGTTCCGCCACCTAGCATCATCACATGTTTAAAATAAATACTCATGTTGTTTATGATCTCATTAATAGTCATTTATATACGATGCTAGACTTACTCGATCACGTAGCCAGCTAGTAAACAATTTATTATGTTGGTCCTGTAACCACTTTACGGACTTAGCCTTTGTCCGTGATGTTGTCTTCAAGAAAGTCATGTGTTCACTAATAACATAACATACAAAAAATTAGTTATTGGAACACAAGCAAATTAATTAGCATGATGTGAGTTTGATGAATTACTTGATATATGGCTCAATCTCGACATCATTTGCGAGTACATGACGATGTGCCTGCAGTAACTCCTCATCACAAACAAAAGTGACTTGTGCCCTTGATAGAGGTTTAGTGGGTCTGACTTGATGATGTGTTGATAGGATGCCACATGTCTGCATGTTTGACAAGTAGTCTGAGCAAAACTCCACTGCCTCTTCAGCGATGTAGCATTCGGCAATACATCCTTCTGGTCGATTTCGATTTCTTACATAACCCTTCAAGACTCGCATGTATCTTTCAAATGGATACATCCATCTATACCATACTGGTCCACAAAGTCTGACCTCTCGTACCAAGTGCACAGTTAAATGCACCATGATATCAAAGAATGACGGAGAAAAGTACTTCTCTAACAAGCACAGGGTCGTTACAATCTCCCTTTGCAAATCATCTAGCCTTGACACATCTATCACTTTGCTGCACACCGCATTGAAAAAGAAACATAATCTGGTGATAACATACCTAACATTATCAGGTAAGACACCACGAATTGCCACGGGGAGTAATTGTTGCATTAAGGTGTGACAGTCATGTGACTTCAATCCAACAAGTTTCAAATCTTTCAGTGAGACCAACTTCTTAACGTTTGATGAATAACCAGTTGGTACCTTCATTCCAAAGAGAGATTGACAAACCTTTCGTTTTTCATCTCTGCTTAATGTATAACATGTAGGTGGCAAAAATGTCTTCTTTTCCCCCACAATCGGTGCCAACTCAGTCCTCACCTTCATCTCTAGCAGGTCTCGTCTTGATGCTACTCCATCCTTTGTTTTTCCCGGGATGTCAAGTAACGTGCCTATGAGACTTTCGCATATATTCTTTTCAATGTGCATTACATCGAGAATATGTCGAACATGTAAATGTTCCCAATATGGAAGTTGAAAGAAAATTGACTTCTTCTTCCAAACAGATTTATCACCATCATTTGCTTGACAATTATGCCTACCTTTTCCCCAAACACATTGTACTGCAGCAACTTTTTTCAGTACATCTCGCCCAGATAATGGTTTTGGTGAGATATTGAACTCCTGTGTTCCATCAAATGCTTTTTTTTTTTTTTTGTCTTCTATAAGGATGACTTTGATGGAGAAACCTTCTATGGCCCGTGAATGACATCTTCCGACTATGCTTCAACCTTTTCGTATATATATATTCACCACATATGGGACATGCATGGTATCCCTTGACCTTGCATCCCGATAAGTTTCCGTAAGCTGGAAAATCATTTATTGTCCATAGCAAGACAGCTCTGAGTAGGAAACTTTCATCCCGATAAGCATCGTATGATTGAATGCCTACTGACCACAAATGTTCCAAGTCATCAATTAAAGGTGCTAAGTAGACATCAATATCGTTCCCAGGCTGCTTAGGACCAGCAATCAACAAGGTAAGCATAATGAATTTTCGTTTCAAACACAACCAAGGAAGAAGATTGTAGGTGACTAATAGAACTGGCCAACAACTATAAGTGGACGCCATCAAACTATATGGATTGATCCCATCTGCAGATAAAGCTAATCTGAGATTTCTAGGATCAAAAGCAAAGTCTGACCATTTATGGTCAACAACCTTCCAAGAGGTTGAATCAGCTGGATGGCGTAGAAAACCATCACAAACCCTCTTTTTAGCATGCCATGTTAAGTCCTTCGAGACTTCAGTATTCCGAAACATTCTCTGAAATCTCGGAATAGGTGGAAAGTACCACAAAACTTTAGCAGGAATTAAGTTATTCGTAGTCGAACTCTTACCCACCTTCCATCTTGAGGCTCCACAAGTCGGGCAACTAGTACATTGCTCATACTCCTTTCGATACAAAACACAATCATTGGGGCATGCATGAATTTTCTCATACTCCATGCCTAAAGCAATTAGACTTTTATTTGCATCATACAAAGACAGAGGCAATTCATTTGAATCTGGTAGCATATCTCCAATGAGTGTAAGAAGTTCATCGAAACTCTTATCACTCCAACTATATTTGGCCTTCAGGTTGTATAGTTTCACAATTGAAGATAACTTTGTGAATTTAGTACAACCTAAAAACAAAGGTTTTTCTGCATCCTCAAGTAGTTTTACAAACTCATTCGGATTGTCAGACTCTTCATATGCAGCATGTACCATATCAATTGGGTCTTCTGATGTAGACCGACATTGATTCAAATTATCTATTGAGTTGGTATAGTTTTCCCCATGCCATATCCAAGTATGGTAAGTTAAATCCATACCGTGAGTCAACAAATGCAACCTCACAAGCTCAACTTTTTTCCTAACTAGGTTTCCACATGTTGAGCAAGGGCATGACATTACATTGTGGTTAGCTACATTTTGCCGAGCAAAATGCATGAAAGACTCTACTCCAGCTTTATACTCTTGTGACAATCTATCTTTTGACATCCATGATTTATCCATAATGAACCTACTAACACAAGATACTAGTAAATAAAAAATAGTCTTATAATATATATTTTCTTATTTTGTATCAATTGCCTAATAATATAATCAATATCAAAATAATTAGTGCACAATTCACAATTCTTTTACCTATTATTAATATTCCAAAATTAGAAAGATACTTTCATGCATAGTGATCATCAACGCAATAAAAGAACAAAAATAGAATGAAATAGAAGATTTTTGTGTTTTGTCGTTATGGGTTTTTCTAATTTTTGTGTCCAAGAATGATGACAGGAGCTATGTAAACATATTTGTATATTTTAGTGCTAGTAATTATTTTCAATCAAAGACCCGTTCATTCCTGCGATAGTGAGTCCTTTTCATAATTATTCATAAATGATTGAATGCCCCTATTTTTTTGTCTCTGCTAGCATAAAATGGAACTCTATAGGAAATCATTCTTAATTTCAGTGATGAGATTTGAAAATTTCAAAAAAGAATACGATTGAGAATCTTATTCAACAGCTTAATAGTATATTGAACAGGAACCATTTCTGATGGTACCCGTACCCCCACTCTCTCTTCAGTTAATATGAAAAGAATTGTAGCCTAATCACAATAATAAATCATCCATGTGAGGGAAATATTTTTAGAATTATCAAAGCAAGTAGCATCTGATTACAAATCAGTCAAGTGGAACAAGTACATATTTATGGACAGCATGAACACATAGGGAGTCAAGGCATTGGCAGAAGGACAATTGTGAAAAAAAGAATGGTGTGGGAGGGGTAGTACCTTAATAACATAAAAAAAATACCCTCATGGCCTCATTTAAGATAAGTAGAAACCATGCATACTTCAGAATAGCACAAATCATGACAGCACAAATATGGACGAAGGGCAATCCATTGTCTTAAAACCATGTGATATACCCCCCCCTCCCCACCCCACACGAACACCAACCCAAAAAAAAAAAATTCATGTTCATATCATCATAAAGACCAATTAGTTATCAATATATAATGCTAAGGGTATTTGATTGATCTTAGAGACCTTCACAAATTCCAGTGCATATCATCATAAGACCAATTACTTATCAATATATAATGCTAAGGGTATTTGACTGATCTTAGAAATTAACCACAAGAAATTTTAGAGCTTATAAACCATTCTGAAGTTATAAGACTTTAGACATTGAAAAAATTCTTAAGAGGCTAGATCTAATAAGATGAAGAAGTTAAATAACATGAGGATAATCTTGCAGTTTATACCATCAAACTATGATGGATCTGATTTCTGAAAAATTGACCAGCCATCTCCTTGCTTATTTTTTAAGAGCTTATAAACCTAGGATATTGTCCTTAAGCTCTCATCTTAATTTTTTAAAGAACATAGAACGAATATCTAAATATGATATCTGAACTACGTACTGCTTTAATTTCTTTCATTAGTTTAATTAATTAACCCTAGATTAGGCTAATCAAGTCACACGCCCATATAACCCTCATTCAAATCTCTCTATAATACTATATATGCATGGGCCCTTTACCATAGCCACCAAGCCAATGAATGACTAGTCACACCTAGTCATGACATTGACCAAGAGTAGCATTTTGTGCAGAATCATGGGTACTAATTTGGTTTAAGGACAAATGAATTGGAATTGATATCTGTAGATCCTTAAAACAATGAACTGCAAACAATGGCATAAATACAAAATCTAGACATAAATGTGTAGATGATATCTGTGTAAATAATAGTCCAAAAAAAATTCAGAAAAAAATTTCACAAAAGAACAAAGAATGGGGATGGGTGTGTAGTGTTACCAGTGTTTGTCAATGGAATGCACCAGTGTGGGACGGCGTCGGTGGAGGCGGCGCTGCGAGGATGGGTGTGCGGCGAGGTTGCACGCTGGGCAGCGGCTGGGTGTGAGCGGCTGGGTGCGAGCACCTAGGTGCGAGCTGAGGAGAGGCGGCTGCCGGAAACTTGGGTGCGCACAGCGAGGTGGCCGCGATGTGGTGGCGTTCGGCGAGGCGGCAGTGGCGTCGATCGGTGCTCACCTGAGACAAGGCAGTGGGTGGAGGGAGAGCTCACTGTGATGGTTGCAAGACCACGGCGACGCAGCTGCTGGCGGTGTGGGAAAGGGGCGGCGGCGGCGGATTAGGGTTGACCAATTGGGGATTAGGGTAAATTTGGGTAAAATTGGGGGTTTTCACTTGGGTAGTAGATAAGTAATTTTTTTTTTTTACATATATGTATTTATATTTAGTAATATTAATAAACAAAAATCAAATTTTTTTGGTCTACGACAACGTTTTTAACGGTTATGACAACGCTATAAAGTAGCCGTTGTCTTAGGTATATATTACTACGCATCAATGACAACATCAAATAGTATCCATTGTCTTAGGAATCAACGACTACATATCTACGACAACCTCGTATCATAAGCGTTGTCATAGGCTTCATTTTGTACCTAAGACTACGCCACTACGACAACGTCACATCACCAGCGTTGTCTTAGGCCTGAATTTTACCTTACGACTACGCCTCTACGACAACGCCAAAAAACTGCCGTTGTCTATGAGCGAATTTTTTGACCTAAGACAACGGTTTTGTCTACGACAACGGTAAATTTAGCTACGACAACGGTTTTTTCATCTTAGGGGCATTGTCTATGTGCATTTTTCTTGTAGTGAATAGATAAGTCTATGTAAATCAACTAGCTTAACAAAGGTTCCCTCTTGAGAAGAGGCAAAGAGGACGTAAATGGATTACTCCACCTTCGAACCTCTATATATCCATGCGTCTATGTGTACTTATTGCTTAACCTATATACTCTATGATAAAGCAGCACATCTTCTATACATGGCTCTACAATGAGAGAAAAGCTTCCGCAACCACTCTGATCAGTAACCTCTCAAAAGGTTACTGATTCTAGGACTGAGCCGATAGAAGAAGAAAAGTTTGAAAATATAGTAGGCTTATTCACCCCCACTCCCCCCCCCCCCTCTAAGCCTACCACTAGTCTATTTGGGACCAACAGTACAGAAGGATCATTTGATCTCTCCTATATCTTACAGCAAGTAGGCCAGACATCATGTTTGCAGTGGGAATTTGTGCAAGATTTCAATCATGCCCCAAAAAATCTCATCTCGCTGCAACTAAAAGGATTATCTTAAAGGGACTCAAGATGTTGGAGCAAGGGGGAATATTGCTTTCAGCGAATATCAAGATGTAAAGATGCAGTTATAGAAGAAGCGCACATACTAAGGGGGAACCATGTTGCATACAGCAAGGAGGTTCTGTTTAGGTTATAGCATTTATATGCATGCAGCACATGTCTGCAAACTTATACCTGAAGCAGCACATTAAACACTTAGTGCTCGGAGCAATAAATTTTTGGTGTTTAATGCTGAAACCTCGAATAAAATAACAGTCATGGTTAAGAGCGGCAAATATACGCTTTTGCATTTAATGCGAAAACACTTTTGTGTCAGTAATTGCAGGTGCGCGCTTAAGCAACTGTTCAACTTATCCCAATATTAACGAAACTGTCACTTCGCATTTTTGAATGGATCACTGGATGAATGACACATCATCAGAATAGAATGATTGTAGCCCTTGATCGATTTAAATTTTGGGAAGTTTCCAACAAAACTGATATTCCTCATCTTGCAAAGATCATTCTTACTCAAACACTCAAACTTACCTTCTCTCTCTGGAAAATTCTTACAAACCCTAGAACTCTCAAATTTTATTCTACAGTGGCCCTCCCGTGAAGAACACTATTGTTGTAGAAGAAAGACTTATTAATCTTGAAGGGTTGAAGCAGAACCCTGAGTTCGACACTGAATGCACCGAGAAGATCTTCAAGAAGCTGCATGATACAAAGATTGTAGGTTTTGTGTAGGACCATGGATGCAGCTACTTCGAAGCATCTGTGAGGAATTTTTACTCCACTGCCCGAACAAGTGAATCCGGTAGACATTGTCTTCTTCGTGAAG
The DNA here is from genome assembly GCA_005771605.1 of Scutellaria baicalensis. Classification (NCBI taxonomy): domain Eukaryota; kingdom Viridiplantae; phylum Streptophyta; class Magnoliopsida; order Lamiales; family Lamiaceae; genus Scutellaria; species Scutellaria baicalensis. Next base: position 31,972,693 of record CM016724.1, on the reverse strand, counting down.
GGAAAAGAGTATGACGTTTCCGTGGAAACTATTGGCAAAGCTTTTCATATCAGTGCAGAAGGTATGGGAGTGAAGACTTTGACACAGTTTGGAGAGGACAACTCCAAAAAGATATGGGAACTCTTTACCGATAAAGTGAACGGTGAAGTTAGGAAAAGCACTCTGAAGAAGGCCTTCAAGTCGGAGTACTCGTTGTTGCATGACATCTGGGCCTACATCATTGAGGGCAGATTGGGGTGCTACTACAAGTGCACCAACCTCCGGTTTAGGATTATCTCAGCGATCATGGCCGGTGAATCTGTCAACTAGAGCAGGTTCATTCTTCGGAGGATTTGGGAAGAAGCTTTAAAGACTACTCCTCGGAGAAGCTATGGGATTGCCATCTACATGATTCTGAACTACTTGGACATCCCACTGTAAGATCCAGTTCCCATTGCTACTGGTAAGTTTTGGTGAACCCAAGAAAGGGAAGAAGGAGCAGCCCAAGAAAAAACTAGTCAGCACCCCCTCTAAGACTAAATAAAAAAGGAGGAAGATGCTTGCAGAGGGAGGATAGAGAAAGGAGAGAGATCCTGCAAAGGTGGCCGCCAAGAAGAAGAAGGAGAAGGTCGTCAAACCTTTGCAGAAGATGGAGCTAAAGAAGGTTGCAACGGGAGAGGAGGACTACAGCAAGTAGGATGGATACAACATAAGGATGTGCAGCGAGTGAATCTATTTCTGTTACTGTGTTGTTCTGCTGCTGATGTTGGTGTTATTATTGAGATAGCAGATGCGGCAGCTGAAGAAAAAAGGATGCTGGTTGCAGCAAGGACACCCAAGAAGAGCCGAGGTAAGCTAGTCTTGCTGCACCCATAGACTGCAGCAGCGCATCTACTGCATCCAAGGAAGGAGATCGCACTATAAAGATAGAGGGTGTTGATCAAATACAAGCTGTCAGCCCAATGGATGAGAGGGAAGCAGCGGGGAATGAAGGAGGAGAAGATACTCCCATCATAATTGCAGATGATGGTGAGAAGACAAAGGAACCCACCGGCAAAGGTGTTGTGGGTTCAGCAGATGCCCCGGAAGTTGCAACAGGAGCAGCTGAACTTCCATCTACTTTAGCAACGAAGAAGAAGATGAGAGTTCTTCGGAAGAAGGATGGGCCTTGGAAAAGGATGTGCAAGAGGCTGCTGAAGGAGAAGCCGGGCAAGAGTGAAAGAGTCACGATCCTCTCCTTACATCAAAAGGAGGAGGAGGCAAAGAAGATAAGGAAGAAGCTGATGAAGGACGTTTTCAAATTGTACTTCAAGATCTTTGATGATCAGAATATGAAAAGCCTCCCTATCTGGAAGGAGATGCGAATGCAGGAGAGCTGGATACTGCAAAACTAGGAGGATTGGACTTTGATGGAAGAATCTCTCATGATGTGGGTTGGAACTCGGGATGTCAAGATGTTGCTTGACTATATCCCTCCTGCAAACGCACAGGAAATGATTGCTGCAACCAATGCTTACTTTTCCACAATCACAGTGAGGAATGGGAGCAAGTAATCCAAGCCTGAAAAGGTCGATGAAACAACTGATAATGCCCTAACGGCTGTTGTAGAGGCCAATTCGTCTATGGGTGAGACGATTCCAAAGGATGCAACACTTAAGCCGACAGATGATAGTGATGCGCTGCAGCTGTACGAATCCTTAGAACTCAGCCATGAAGGAAGGAGAACTGAGACCCCCGTCAAGTCATTGCAACTTGATGATTCCATGATGAAAGCTGGAAATTCTTCAACCTTCGATACAGTGATGAGTAGTCTACCTCTGATTGTGACGCTAGAGCAGATTAGCGAGGAGGAGAGCAGGTGGACTATAAAGATCCACCAAAGTATCAGTAAGATGCTGCACAAGACAAGGAGCCATCAGACATCATTAGGTCTGTACTGGTAGGTCTTCCCAATGCTGAAATCACCGATGATGCAATGACGGAAAAAGTTGCGGAGGCAGGTCTCCCGGTACTGGCAGAAGTTGCAGTACTGTCTGCTGCAAGATTACTCGATGCAGTAGAGTCACCTGATGCAGCAAAGGACACAGAGGTTGAGCAGACATCTTCTCTGGGTGATGCTGCAAGAGACCAGTCCAATGATGATGCTGATCAGGAAAGCCTTCATGATCAAAGTTGCAAGCACGAAAAGGAAGAGCTAACAGCTACATAAGAAAAGGCGGAGTGCAGCAAGCAAGAAGATGGCCTTGCTGCAGGAGGAGTTAAAGGCTGCAAGCAGGATGATGCAGAGCTTGCAGCAGGGGAAACTGAAGAGGCCAAGCAGTAAGAGACACCTCTGTAAGGAATATAAGGAACATTATGTAAGATTTTGATGAATGACAAAACATGTAACATGCTAGGATCCTATGTATTAGATTCCTTTGTAAAATCGCTAGGATCTTATGTATTAGATTCCTCTGTAAGATTCTTAGATTAGGATCAGGAGGCTTGACGACTGCGACCTGAAGACCTTGCTGCAAAATAGCCTCAGAGATAAATATAATCTGCAGTAGGCTGCTTCAAGTAGGATACTGGCCACACACTGTCCAAAGGATGCTGATGTTCACTAATGAAAGGAATAAGATGAAGACAGCGGAAACATTAGTAAGAGTCAGCTACCTTTTAAGTAGCAGTTATCTCGAGGAACGTGCATAAAGTTTACGTTAGGTACAAGCCGCAGCTACAACCACTCAAGCAATGTCACGTATCAAAAGCAAAAAGGAATGTCTGAAGACATGACAGACTAGGGCGGGGACTGCAGCAACAGAGGGGTATAATTCTAGACAACCAGTGTACGAACAAATCAAAGGAAGCCACGTACTCCATGAAAGCAGCAAAACAGATGTTCACTCTAAACGGACAAAATTCAAATCGCCTATAAGTACAAGAAAACTGGCACTTGAAGAGCACCTGAAACTCTCGCGATCAAAAAGCTCAAGATATCAAATACAAATCATCCACAATCATACAGAAGTTTCAAGTCCAGTCTAGCAGCAAGCTATTGTTAGCTTTGAGAGCTCAATCGTTCTAAGCTTGTTGCATGTGTTGTTTTTGTTTTTTTTTCTAGACTGTTGAGGAGTTGCTTGATCAGAGGGTTTGCCTGATCAAGTATTTTCATTCTTAGTGAGAAGAACAAGGGCTCTGCGTGGGCTAGAGTGTTTAGTCACTGTGCAGTAACCTTGTGTGGGAGAGACTGACAGTTCTTGTTAGGTTTATGTTGTCTAAGCGAGGCTTTTGTAAATCAATCAGTTTGACCTAACAAAAGTTCCTCCTTGTGTAGGAGAAGAGAGGATGTAGAGGGATTACTCTACCCTTGAACTTCTATATAACGTTGTGTCTTTTATTGTGTTACATTTCATTTATATTGTTGATACTATTGCTTATCTGCGTTTATCATCTGCATATCTCTTGTGAGCATAGTTTGTGTTTTCAGAAAAATAAGTGTTGCTTTAAAAGTATTTCCGATATGCATAAAACTCTTTTTGTTATAAATTTTAAGGTAACTGCTCAAGCAGTAACCTTCAAGGCAGTAAGTTGCTTTTACTAACTGCCTGTGTATCTTTCAAGAAAGAAAAGCTTGAAAATTTTAAGTAGGCTTATTCACCCCCCCCCCCCTAAGCCTACTACCACTTAGGACCAACAAGTGGTATCAGAGTAGGTTGGATTAAAAGTCTGATATAACTGATCAATCCTTTATCCCATCTCTTTTCTGAAAACCCGATTTGCTATCATAAGCATAGTCATCATGGATTCTCATAAAGTATCTATGTTCTCCATTGACGAATATGATGATTGGAAAATTCTCATGCAGGCACATCTGTCGGCCATGCATTATGAAATGTGGTATGTCATCACTGAAGGACCACCTAGAATTACAAAAGTTAACCAGTTGTTTGCTAGGGCTATGGATGAAGCAGCTGATAGACAAGGAGATGCAGGAGCCATCCCACATCCAGCCGTTCTGGAAAAACCTAGAGAAGAATGGACTGCTGATGAAAGGAGAAGAGAAAATCTTAACAACGTAGCAAAGAATGCATTATTCCTCACTCTGGATAAAGGAACTTTTAGTAAGGTGAAAACTTGCAGAACCGCCAAAGAGATCTGGGAGAAACTGGAGCAAATATGCGAAGGCACTGAGCTCACGAAAGAAAACAAGGTTTCTATAGCCACTCAGAAGTTTGAGCTAATTGAGATGGTACCCGGAGAAACCCTAGAGCAAATGGATCTAAGGTTCACAACCATCATTAATGAGCTTAAGTCTTTGGACAAAGTCTACACTCAAAAGGAGAAACAAACTGAAACTGGAACCAGTGGGCAGTCACCCCAATCAAACTCCAAAGCTACCGACCTTTGCTATAACTGCAGGAAGCCAGGTCACTATGCCAGGGAATGCCCACATCCAGAAGTCCACCGATATCCAGAAGATGAACGGAAGGTGAGACAAGAAAGAAGAAGACAAGAACGCCAGAAGTTAAGGGTGCTAATCGGTGAGGCAGAATCCTCTCAGGGAGCTACACCTGAGAAGACATCCAAGAAAGAAGAGTCAACCACCGATAGTGATTCGGAGGACTCATCTTCTAATGATGAAGCTCTAATCTGCCTCATGGTGAAAAGCGACAACTCTGAAGACGAGGTAATATATCTCAACTCTCCTATTCAAACTGATGAAAGACTGAACATGATTTATGCATTCAAACAAATCATGAATGACTTTGAGCAAATCACTTCAACTCATGAGGAGTTAAAAATAGAGAATATAGAGCTTAAGAGAGAGCATGCTTTACTAGAAAGACTATTAGCACTAGAAAAATCTAAGAGTCAATCATGCAGTAACCTCAAAAATGAAATCAGTAAGCTCAAATTATAAGTCACTAAGCTAGTAAAAGAGACGGATGTCCTCACTGAAACAGTCAATACCTTTAACAAGTCCTCCAAAGACTTAGATGCTATGCTAAATATTCAAAGAAGTTTAAAAAGGTTTGATAGCATAGGTTACTGTGGAGAAGATGCCACCTCAACTGTTAGTACTTCAAAGGTACCTACATTTGTGCCTGCAACTGTTCATCATCAAAATGAATTATTTAACTTAGAGGGAACTGCAAGCAGAAATGTAGGAAGCCTTGAAGAAAAGGGTAAGAGACCTCTTGAAACTATCTATAAGTCTAAATCTGTCAAAAGCTGGCTCAAACAATATAAATATGCTAAAAGTAAGAACCATAAACAACAACCTAGAAAATTTAAAGGAACTCAATTTTCATACTTGTCAGAAATTCATGATTCTAAGAAGCAAACAAAGATGACACAAACACACCAGACACACATGTCATATTCTAAGGTTACTAGTAGAAGATCAGGAACTAGCAAGGATTACAACAGAAAAGTTGTTGTAAAACAAGTATGGATTCCAAAAGGGAGAATAGAAACTAACCAGAAAGGACTCGTACTTGTATGGGTACCTAAAAGAAAGTGATTTCTCTTGTGAGTACAGGAATTAGTGTCTGGGAGCAGCAAGGAAATATGGTATATTGACAGTGGCTGCTCAAGACACATGACAGGAAATCAGAAGAGCCTTGTCAACTATAAAGCTTCCAATAGACCCAAGGTCATATTTGGAGACAACTCCAGAGGAAGCACAAAAGACACTGGTGATCTAATCAAAGGAAAAATATACATCAAAGAAGTATCCCATGTAGAAGGCTTGAAATACAATCTCCTAAGCATAAGCCAATTCTGTAACAAAGGCTACTATGTTGAATTTAATCACAACAAGTGCCTCATCAAGGATAACAGGACTCAGGAAGCCAAGCTCACTAGAACCAGAAAAGGTAACATCCATATTGTTGAATGGGACTCAGCAACTACTGCTACATGGTTCATTGTCAAAGGGTCTTCTAAAGCTGGCTGGCTATGGCACAAGAGGTTGAGTCATCTGAACTTCAAGACCATGAATAAGTTGGCCAGAAAAGGACTAGTCAGAGTACTACCCGACATGGTTTATAAAAGGGAAGCAATTTGTGGAGCGTGTCAGAAAGGAAAACAAGTAAAGAGCTCCTTCAAAAACAAAACTCTTCGCTCTACAGAAAGGAAACTGGATATGTTTCACATGGATCTCTTTGGACCAATAGACTCAATTAGAATATCTGGGAAGAAATATACCTTAGTAGTAGTAGATAACTACTCAAGTTCACTTGGACGATCTTCCTTACAAAGAAATTTGATACTCATCAACGTCTGTCAGAGTTCCTGAGAAGACTACAAACAGAGAAATGTCTGAGCATAGTAAAGATCATAACAGATAGGGGAATTGAATTTACTAACAAATTCATAGAAGACTATTGTTCAAACAATGGAATCAAGCACGAATACTCAGCAGCCAGAACACCTCAGCAAAATGGAGTTGCTGAAAGATGAAATAGGACTCAGAAGCAACCAACACAGCATGCTACACACAGAATAGATACCTGATAAACAAGGATCTAAACAAGACACCCTACGAACTGTGGTATGGTTACTCTCCCTACGTTGATTATTTTCACATCTTTGGATTTAGGTGCTTCGTACTTAACAATGGGACGGAATATCTCAAAACCTTCGATGCCAAATCTGATGAAGGGATATTCCTAGGTTACTCATCGGTATGTAAAGCCTTCAGAATCTTCAACAAGAAAACACTTGTTGTAGAAGAATCTGTGCATGTGATCTTTGATGAATCACATTGTAACAAGGTTGATATAGAGGAACTTCAAGAAGAGTTGAACAAAACTCACATCAACAACAGTCATGTTGAGTATATTGATGTGCAATTACCAAATCTTCAAAATACAGATAGAATACTATCATCCCAAGATATACATGGTCATAACATGCAGGTACCTACTCAGATACGAGAACCTGAAAACTCTCAGGAACCTCAAAATGATCAGATTGCCGATCTGAACTAAGATCTGACAGAGGGGGAACTCCAGCAAACTGATGAAGCTAGAAGAAGATGGCTAAAAGATCACCCTAGTGACCTGATTATTGGAGATTACATGTCTAGAGTAAGAACGAGAAGAGCAAATCCACACGAGGTCATGTTTGCTTGCTTTAATCACATATAGAGCCAAAGCATCCAGAAGAAGCTCTACAAGATACCAACTGGGTTCAAGCCATGCAAAAAGAGTTGAATGGATTTGAGAGAAACCAAGTTTGGTACCTGGTCCCCAGACCTACTCATCAATGAGTTATTGGAACCAAGTGGGTATTCAAGAATAAGCTAGATGAAGAAGGCCAAGTTGTAAGAAATAAAGTCAGGCTAGTAGCAAAAGGCTACTGCCAGGAAGAAGGCATTTATTTTGATGAAACCTTTGCTCCAGTAGCCAGATTAGAAGCAATCAGAATCTTTCTAGCCTATGCAGCATACAAGAATCTCACGGTGTATCAAATGGATGTGAAGAGCGCCTTCTTAAATGGGATACTGGTAGAAGAAGTCTATATTGAACAGCCACCCGAATTCGAAGAAAATGCTGATAAAATGGTATATAGACTGAGAAAAGCTCTGTATGGATTGAAGCAAGCACCAAGAGCATGATATGACACCTTATCAAAATACCTACTGGATAATGGATTCAAGAAGGGCAAGGTGGATAAAACTCTATTTAGAATCCAGGATGAAGACAGCATCCTGCTCGTCCAGATCTTGTGGATGACATTATTTTTGGATCAACCAACAAAGAGCTATGCAGAAAATTCTCTAATCTAATGCAATCCAAATTTGAAATGAGTATGATGGGAGAACTAAGCTTCTCCTTGGATTGCAAGTCAGGCAACTTGATCAGGGAACTTTCATAAATCAGATGAAGTACACCAAAGAGCTGATCAAGAAATTTGGAATGGAGAATGCCAGTACTGTAAGCATTCTAATGCCAACTTCAGGAAGTCTTGATAAAGATGAAAAGGGAAAAGCAATCGACATCACAAAATATAGGAGAATAATTGGGTCACTTCTCTACCTTACCGCTGTTAGGATGTATACTATAAGCCTAGCTTTTGTATGAACATCTTTATGATATGAGATTCATTGTGATAAAATGTTTGCATTTTATGTTATTGCTGTTGTCCAGATTAGTCTATACTGTAGATAACATGGTGTGTGGTGTCACACAGAAGATCATGCTATCAGTTCCTTATAGATTATAAATAATAGCTCACAACCAAGATGGGTTTGGACAAACCATTGGAACGGTTGTAGTGTAATTTGGTATTAGTTTATCTTGACTATAAAGTTACACTAGTATATTTTGTATGTATTGAGCAGGACCATATGAGGTTGTTCGATTTGTACTGACTATAAATAAAAGAACAAGACCTCTGTTATTATGGATGTACGTCTTCTTAATCCCTATATAATAACGGGCACGTGTACTCGGTGTTTGTTTCTTTAATTTACCAATGGGTGAGATTTATTAATAAATCAATAGGCTCGGTGAATTGGGAGATATCACTGTTTATATAGTGTGCTGTTGATTATAGAAGGAATCCGTGTCGTAATTATTTAGGATGATGATGTCCCCTTGAAGAGCTCATAAGGATTATCATGTAAACCCTGCAGGTGGATTTAATCCGACATGATAATAAAGATGAGTGGTACTACTCTTGGAATTAGATGTAAATTAATTAAGTTGTCAGTAACTTATTTAATTTATGGACATTCGATATCTTAAACGCGGGGAAATAAATGTACATATAATAAAGGAGCCCATATTGTAATATGGGATTAGGACGGTAGTTCAATTATAACTCTTTAGTGGACCGAGTTATAATTCATGGGCTTAAGCGAGATGTTCGGGCTGAACACGGGACGCCTAAGCCCATTAAGAGGCCCAACCTAATTCCTCCTCAGGGTCCCTGTTGTAGCCTATAAGTAACCCTAATATCAGCGCCTCCTAGATCACGTTTTCTCAATCTCACGCAAATAAAAAAACAGATTCGCTAGAGAGAGCTGAGGAGGTGAGTTTTCTGATTCTTTGGAAGATCGTCACCCACACGACGTCCAAAGGAAGGGATAGGAATACGGCAGAAGACCGTGAGGTTCAAGGTTCATCACTCGTTCGATAGTTCTGACCTTAGAACTGGTTCGTCTTCACCTATTACGGTGAACAAAGGTATAATATTTTTCCGCTGCATGTTAATTACAGTTTCGATCCCGAATTAGATAATTACATAGAGTCGGTGATCCGGTGGTTCCAACAATTGGTATCAGAGCCGTGGTTTTCTGACTCTATGCGATTGATTCGGTTAATCTTTTTGTGATGCGTTCTTAGATATGATAATAGTAGGATATGCGAGATATCATGATGTTTCTGCAGGAACCCTAAATCCAACTATTATGGACTGAATGTATGTTCATGTATGGATTAAACCCTCGGACCTGTCGAGGTTGTTTTTTTTATTATTGGGTTGGTGCATGATTGTAATAGTTTAAACACGGTGGTTTGTCGTGTAGGTTATATTTTCTGTTCGATCTAGAATCTGTATAGGATCGATGGATGAAAACTGTAATAGGATGTTCGAACTAGATTCTGTATAAGATTGGTAGATGTTCGAACTAGATTCTGTATAGGATTGGTAGATGTAATCTAAACCAGGTCGATCCCCGTATGACGGCAAACATTCAAGAACACGGCGATATAACGAGGCCATAATAGTTGGAATTTTATGTTTTCCATATTTATTGTTTTTATATGTGTTGTTCTTTTAAGCATGTTTTTATGTGTTTCATATGTTATGCATGTTAAAATCCCTCATAATAATTAACTAAGTGGGAGAGGGATCAAATTCAATAAGTCCCATAGCCTCCATTACTGGTTTGTTAGTGATGCATTCAAACTTATACGTTGGCTTTAAGTGCCTTCTTCCATATCGGATGAGTTTGTTTGCGGATCACTAGATCAAACTTCCTTATGGATAATTATAGGAAATTATTTAGGAGCGTGTAATCTTCTCCATCTGAAGAGGCACAAACCTAGATAAATGACTTGGGATTAAGTAAATGGTATACACTTAGGTGCATGTGATAGTATCCTCCCCATCGGAGTAAGTGTTGTTATTTGCATGGCTAAAGATAAACCAACTATTAATTTTATTTTGTTTAACAAGATAATGAAATTAATGGGTAAAACCTCCTCTTACAAATGTTTGAATTAGTATACGCCCACACTATCGTGGCATGCAAAATTCACGGTGTTTTGAGGTGTTGGTGAATTTAATTATATTGTTTGAGGGAAACAATATTGTTTTAAATTCTTATGTTTTGATCTATGTATTTATTTACGTGTTTCTCAGGATTTATCTATGGCTTTCAATCCTCTTGTTGTTATACTTAAAGAAAACAAACTTACTGGCCCTAATTACATTGATTGGAAACGGAACCTGGACATTGTCTTGACTGCCGAAGAGTACAAGTTTGTACTCTCTGAGGTCTGTCCTGAAAAACCCGATGAAAACTCTAGTGAAGAGGAGAAAGAGGCTTATAGGAAGTGGATCAAGGCAGATGAGATGGCGCGGTGTTACATTTTGGCTTCTATGTCAAATGTGCTGCAACATCAGCATCAGGCCATGACCACTGCCTATGACATGATGCTCAATCTCAAAGAACTCTTCGGACACCAGAGTCGGGCTGCCAGGCAAGAGGCCATGAGAAACTTAATGACGACCACCATGCCTGAGGGGACACCCGTAAGGGATCATGTCCTTAAGATGATGGCTCACTTAAATGAGATGGAAGTCCTAGGAGCGGAAATCGATGGGGAAACCCAGGTCGATATTGTTCTCCAGTCGCTGCCTAAGAGTTTTGAGCAGTTTCGCCTGAACTACAACATGAACAAGATGTTGTATTCGATGGCGGAACTTCTGACAGAACTCCAAGCGACAAAAGGAATACTTCGTCAAACTTCTCAAGCTTATATTGCTGAAAATGTTTCTACTTCTAAGCCGAAAGGCGAAGTGAAGAAGAAAAAGAAACAAGCTAGTTCGGCAAAGAAAGCAGGTGGACCTAAGAAAAATGGTCCAAAAGGTGGCGTGAAGAAGCCAAAGTGCAAGTGCTTTTTATGCAAGCAGCCAGGACATTGGAAGGTAGATTGTCCCCGTAAAAAGGAGAACAAAGAAGGTACATCTTATTCATTAATTATTGAAACATGTTTAGCGGTGTTATCTACCGACACCTGGTGTGTGAGCCACTGATCATGTCTGCAATTCTTTGCAGGGGTTCCAGGAAACCAGGCGACTTAGACTTAGTGAGGGCGAGATTACCATATACATGGGCAACGCTGCGAAAGTGGCGGCTGTTACAGTGGGAGATGTTTATTTATCTTTTGATAGGAACAAGACTTTGGTTTTGAGGAATTGTTTTTACGTACCTAGTTTTAGAAAGAACTTGATTTCAGTTTCTAAGTTATTTTTGGATGGATATTCTATTTCTTTTGATGGCAAAGTGGTTGTCAAGAAAAATAGGGTTATTTTCTGTTCTGGTACGTTGGTTGGCAATTTATATACTCTTAATCCAATAACTCCTACGATGCAACAAATGGAAATTAATAATACATCTTCTAACTCAAATAAGAGAAAAAAACCTTCAAAAATGAACCAAACATATCTTTGGCATCTAAGATTAGGTCACATTAACTTGAGTAGGATTCAAAGGTTGATAGCCGATGGACCTTTGAGTTCATTGGAAGTGGAAAACTATCCGACCTGCGAGTCCTGCTTGGAAGGAAAAGTGACCAAGAGGCCTTTTAAAGCCAAGGGGTATAAAGCCAAAGAAGTGTTGGAATTGGTTCATTCTGATTTGTGTGGTCCTATGACTATCCAAGCAAGAGGTGGTTTCGAATATTTTATCTCTTTTATAGATTATTATTCGAGATATGGATACATTTATTTGATGCGCCGCAAGTCAGAGTGCTTTGATAAATTCAAAGAGTACAAGGCTGATATGGAGAAGCGTCATGGTAAAAGTATCAAAACACTACGATCTGATCGTGGTGGCGAGTACCTTTTAGGAGAGTTTAGGAATTACTTATCAGAGGCTTGGATTCAATCCCAATTGTCTGCACCTGGTACACCCCAACAGAATGGTGTGGCGGAACGAAGGAATAGGACTCTCATGGAAATGGTTAGATCGATGATGAGCTATTCGGAATTACCGAGTTCATTTTGGGGGCATGCCCTGGAAACGGCAGCGTACATCCTGAACTTGGTACCTTCTAAGACAGTACCCTCTACTCCCACAGAATTGTGGAATGGGCGTAAGCCTAGTCTGAAACACATTCGGATTTGGGGTATTCCAGCACATGTGCTGAAGGGAGATGCTGATAAGTTGGAATCTCGTACGGAAGTTCGGCTGTTTGTGGGCTATCCTAGAGGAACGAAAGGTGGTTTGTTTTATAGTCCTAAAGATCAGAGGGTAATTGTTAGCACAAATGCCCGATTCTTAGAAGAGGACTATGTAATGAACCACAAGCCCATGGGTAAAATTGTTCTAGAAGAAATAAGAGGGGAAACTCGTACCTTAGTACCAACGGTACAAGATGAGATACCACAGGGGTCTGCACCATCTGTCACTAATGATACACTATTACCACAAGTGCCTCGTCGTAGTGGGAGGGTTGTTAGACAACCTGATAGATTCATATTTTTGGGAGAGTCTTCGGACTTGGTACCTGGTGAACACGAATCTGATCCTTGGACCTATGACGAAGCACTCCAAGATAAAGATGCAGAATCTTGGCAAAAAGCTATGAATTCTGAATTAGAATCTATGGATTTCAATCAAGTCTGGGAGCTAGTAGAACCACCAAATGGTGTAAAAGCCATTGGATGTAAGTGGGTCTATAAAAGAAAAAGAGGATCAGACGGGAAAGTAGAAACTTTTAAAGCGAGGCTTGTTGCGAAGGGGTATACTCAAAAGGAAGGAATCGATTATGAGGAAACCTTTTCACCGGTAGCCATGCTTAAGTCTATCCGGATTCTTTTGTCTATTGCTGCTCATATGAATTATGAGGTTTGGCAAATGGATATCAAGACAGCTTTCCTTAACGGTAGTCTTGAAGAAAACATCTATATGAAGCAACCAGAAGGATTCATTGCAAAGGGCAAAGAGCATCTTCTGTGTAAGCTTAATCAGTCCATTTATGGACTGAAACAAGCTTCAAGATCTTGGAATATCCGTTTTGATGAGGTAATCCAGTCTTATGAATTCATTCAATGTCCGGATGAGTCTTGTGTATACAAGAAGAGTGACGGAAACGTGGTGGTATTTCTTGTACTATACGTAGATGACATCTTGCTCATTGGCAACAATGTTAAGGTGTTGACGGACGTAAAGGTATGGTTGTCCAAGCAGTTTGATATGAAGGACTTGGGAGAAGTTGGACATATTCTTGGGATCAAAGTTATAAGGGATCGCAAGAAAAGGATGTTATGCTTATCTCAAGCTTCGTATATTGATATTATCCTAGCTCGTTTTAGCATGCAAAACTCCAAGAAAGGTTTTTTACCTTTTCAACATGGAGTACCTTTATCTAAGGAGATGTGTCCTAAGACACCAAAGGAGATAGAGGATATGAAGGCAGTTCCTTATGCTTTGGCCGTAGGAAGCCTAATGTATGCAATGCTGTGTACGAGGCCAGATATCTGTTTTACCGTGGGCATGGTTAGTAGATATCAAAGTAACCTAGGACAAGGACATTGGACTGCGGTAAAGCATATTTTAAAGTACCTGAAAAGGACTAGAAATTATATGCTGGTTTACCAAGCAGATAATTTGCTTCCTGTGGGTTACACGGATTCTGATTTCTAGTCGGATAGGGACAAGAGTAAATCTACCTCGGGTTATGTGTTTACCTTGGGAGGTGGAGCCATAGTATGGAGGAGTGTTAAGCAGAAATGTGTTTCGGACTTAACCATGGAAGCTGAGTATGTGGCAGCCTCTGAGGCAGCCAAAGAAGCTGTATGGCTCAGAAACTTCATGATGGACTTAGAAGTGATTCCTAGTTTGCCTAAAGCTATCACAATTTATTGTGATAACAGTGGTGCAGTAGCAAACTCGAAGGAACCAGGAGCCCATAAAGCAAGTAAACACATTGAGCGCAAGTACCACCTTATACGAGACATCGTAAAACGAGGAGAAGTTGTTGTCGCCAAAATTGCATCAGTGGATAACCTAGCAGATCCTTTCACAAAGGCTCTTCCAGCGAAAGCTTTTGATGGGCATGTTGAAGGGATGGGAATCAGATGTATGACAGCGCTTATGGCAGCATAGTCTTTTAGTATAAGTGGGAGATTGTTAGGATGTATACTATAAGCCTAGCTTTTGTATGAACATCTTTATGATATGAGATTCATTGTGATGAAATGTTTGCGTTTTATGTTATTGTTGTTGTCCAGATTAGTTTACACTGTAGATAACATGGTGTGTGGTGTCACACAGAAGATCATGCTATCAGTTCCTTATAGATTATAAATAATAGCTCACAACCAAGATGGGTTTGGACAAACCATTGGAACGGTTGTAGTGTAATTTGGTATTAGTCTATCTTGACTATAAAGTTACACTAGTACATTTTGTATGTATTGAGCAGGACCATATGAGGTTGTTCGATTTGTACTGACTATAAATAAAAGAACAAGACCTCTGTTATTATGGATGTACATCTTCTTAATCCCTATATAATAATGGGCACGTGTACTCAGTGTTTGTTTCTTTAATTTACCAATGGGTGAGATTTATTAATAAATCAATAGGCTCGGTGAATTGGGAGATAGCACTGTTTATATGGTGTGCTGTTGATTATAGAATGAATCTGTGTCCTAATTATTTAGGATAATGATGTCCCCTTGAGGAGCTCATAAGGATTATCATGTAAACTTTGCAGGTGGATTTAATCCGACATGATAATAAAGATGAGTGGTACTACTCTTGGAATTAGATGTAAATTAATTAAGTTGTCAGTAACTTATTTAATTTATGGACATTCGATATCTTAAACGCGGGGAAATAAATGTACATATAATAAAGGAGCCCATATTGTAATATGGGATTAGGACGGTAGTTCAATTATAACTCTTTAGTGGACCGAGTTATAATTCATGGGCTTAAGCGAGATGTTCGGGCTGAACACGGGACGCCTAAGCCCTTCAGGAGGCCCAACCTAATTCCTCCTCAGGGTCCTGTTGTAGCCTATAAGTAACCCTAATATCAGCACCTACTAGATCACGTTTTCTCAATCTCACGCAAATAAAAAACAGATTCGCTAGAGAGAACTGAGAAGGCGAGTTTTCTGATTCTTTGGAAGATCGTCGCCCACACGACGTCCAAAGGAAGGGATAGGAATACGGTAGAAGACCGTGAGGTTCAAGGTTCATCACTCGTTCGATAGTTTTGACCTTAGAACTGGTTCGTCTTCACCTATTACGGTGAACGAAGGTATAATATTTTTCCGCTGCATGTTAATTACAGTTTTGATCCCGAATTAGATAATTACATAGAGTCGACGATCCGGTGGTTCCAACAACCGCTAGCAGACCAGATATCATGTTTACAGTAGGAATGTGTGCAATATATCAAGTGGCTCCTAAAGAGTCCCACCTCACAGCGGCTAAGAGAATAATTAGATATCTCAAGGGGACCCAAGAAGTAGGCTTATGGTATCCTAAAGAAGGAGATATAAAATTAATTGGATATACTGACTATGATTTTGCAGGTTGCAAAATTGATAGAAAAAACACTAATGGAACTTGTCAAATACTAGGGAATCGCTTAGTATCCTGGTTCTGCAGAAAGCAAAATTAAATAGCTACGTCCACTGCTGAGGCTGAATATGTTGTTGCAGGAAGCTGCTGTGCGCAAATCTTATGGATTAACTTCAATATTACGACATTGTTGAAAAGAATACTCCAATCATGTGTGTTAACACAAGTGCAATTGCAATCACACACAATCCAGTTTTTCACTCGAGAACTAAACATATCGACATCAGACATCACTTCATCAGAGATCATGTAGAAAAGAAAGACATCTCTCTAGAGAAAATTCACACCGATCAACAGTTAGCCGACGTATTTACAAAACCTCTCTGTGAATCGAGATTTTCTTTGCTAAGAAACGAGTTGGGAATTATCAATATAAGCTAACCCTTCTAACATATCTGTTAAAGTGTTCTACAGCTTAGGGGGAAGCACAAAAACCATTTTTCAAGAAAGGATACTGAGAGAGGATCCTGCCAAAAGGTCTCTATTCAAGGTAGCCGATAAAGCCTACTGAAAGACACGTCAGCAAAAGCCACCTGGAGATTTAATCATCACAAAGGAACCCATGATACGTACGATTATAAAAAACGGTCAATCCCAAGACGTGGCGCATCGAATCAGGGCAGGTTACCCAATAAAAGACGGTGATATTTGCAAATCAGTCCCTCAAGATCCCTGAAAAGATAAAAAGTAAATCAGCGCATTAAATGCAAGGATCCTCGACCGTGGTATAAGAAACCATTCAAATTCCAAAAAGATCTAAGTCGTTGATCAAAACATAGGAAGTTTTTCTATAAATTGAGAGTTTACGCTTGATCAAATCCTTTACACTCTTATACTTTCTAGCTCTATAAACTTCTGCAAACTAGTAACCTAGCAATCAAGTTTTTTCTCACATCTACTTTTGCAGAAATCTCACCTCAATTACCACTTCTCAAATGGCACCCAAGAATACACAAGTCATTGATGGTCGGTTGATCGATGAGAAAATACTATTGAAAGCCATCAGAGACGAAGGACACTCCATTGACCTAATGCAGATGATTCTGAACAATCTTCACCAATCCAAGATATGGGATTTCTGCTCACACTACAAAGAACCCTACTGCGAGTACCTGGTCAGTCAGTTCTAGAATAACGCAGAAATATCTAAAGACAAAACGAAGATCATGTCTAAGGTAGGGAAGAAGACGATCGAAATCACTTCTAGTCTTCTAGGAAAAATCTTCCAACTACCCACTGAAGGAATGGATGGAGGAGAGTTGGCCAACTATGGAGAGGAAATAGTGGAGGAATACTGGAAGAAATCCACAGGTTCAGAAGACCTGCTGACACTGAATAAGAACTGCAACAAAAAGCTCTTCCAGGTGGAGTATCAAATGCTCCATGACATATGCTGCCATATCATTGAGAACCGGTCTGGTTCTTTTAACAAATGTACCAACCTGAGGTACAAGATGATGATGATAGCCCTGACGGAGGCTGAGAAGATGAACTGGGCCGAATATGTGTTCACAAGGCTCAAAACTGAAGTTGAGAAAAAGATAGGAAAGTCAACTTATGGACTAGTAATCAATATCATCCTTGGGTTTGATGGTCACAACTTGTCAAAGGGTAATCCCATTCAAAAGGGCAAATTCATAGGATATGGTAGGATCTTCACCAAGAAAGGAACTAAGGTCTCCCTTGTAACCAGAAAGGTTACAGCAGCAAAAGAGAATGAGTCTCAAAGAAAGGAAGTACAAGAAAGCTCATCTGAGGGGGAAAGCTCGGCAGCCGCTATTTCTCCACCCAGACAGGATAAGAAAGTAAGGAGTACAAGGGTGAGGGGGAAACAGATGGTGAAGAGGAAGCTGAGAATTTCTGATAATGAAGTATCACCATCACCCATGTTGATGCTCCCTGCTCCCCCAAGGAAAGATGCGGATGCTGAATCAGAGATTCAGACCACTGAGCGTGCAGAGAAAGCTATACAAAAGGTAACTGATCAGATACAAATGGAGGAAGAGGAGAGTGCTGAGGACTCTGAACACGAAGTAGTCTTGGACATAGCTAAGATGAAAGGAGAATTTAAGAAACAGTGGGAACGATTCATGACATAGTGGAATTACAAACATCTTCCCAGCCCGATTATGTTTGAATGGGAAGACCTATATACTGAGGAAGAGTGGGCACTAAACTGGGCTGAGGTATCTGATATAAGGGAAGAAAAAGTATTGGATTCAAGATTCTTGATAGGACTACGGAAAATGAAATGGAGTGATTTTCAAGAAAACTATGAAGCAGAAATGAAACTGGCTGCTCTTACAGAAAAGAAGAAACAGACAGCACCTCTTTAACTACCTCCATCATCCCCAAGAACAGTGAAGGGAAAGAAACCTATTGAGCAGCCTGACTTCTATAAAGATGAGGTTATTCTGAAGGTTGCAACTGAACAGGTTATTGTTGGGGATGAAATGGGCTTCGCATAGAAACAAGCAGAGGCATTTGGAATAGGTGAAGCAGAAGAGAGGATGCTAAAACAGGCCTTAGATGCCAGTATGGTAGAACTAAGGAGGAAGCATAAGGTTGTGCTCATTCAACCAAGTGAAGGATCATCCATTGGAGCAGTATCTATTGAACATCCGTTAAATGCTCCACTAATCAGTCAGAAGAATTCTTCACCCTCCGCATCAAAAGATGAATCCAACGGAGCATACAGTCAACTGGTAGATATTGTGATCTTGCCAGATGAGGAGGACGCGAGATCAGATATAGTTGGAGAAGTACCTGCTCTTGAAAGCTCTCCTACCACCTTAAGAAAAGCTGACTCACCAATGATAGAGTTACCAACTACTCTGAAGGCTGAAAGGTTGGATGTTCTTGCGGTTGTTGCTGCTCTTGAAGAAACACTAAAATCAGCAATCGTTGAAGAAGAGACCTTGGTGCCAGAACTCTCTGTTGATAAGGCACCAATGGAGGTTGATAAGACGGCTGAGAAAATTACACCAACGAAGATGGAGGGTGTAATCTCTGTAGATCCTGCGAATCGTGAAGAGACGATTGCAGAGGAGGCCGCAACAGAACAGGCTGCTAACAAATAGCCTACTGTTGGTATGTTTTCAGCATAACAGGATGCTTCTAAAGACTCTACTGCTAAGGAGATCGCCTTACAAGAGACTTTGCTGAGACAAATAGCTATTGAAGATACATAGAAGGAGGCAGGGCCCTTTGAGGAAACAATATGGAGACTGCAGGCCTGGAAGGGAGATGTCCCTTAGGAAAGGATACCAGCTGATGACAAGGAGATATCAGTTTATGCGGAGGTAGATGATGATGAATCAGTACGTGACGGTGCAGACACTGAAAGTTTCATATCCAGCTCCAGCAGCGATGAAGGATCACCCAGTGAACAAGGTGAATCTGGAGCCGAAAAATCCAAACCTCTAAACCCTTCTCTTTCTGTACAGACTGCTGAACAGAGTTCCCTTGATGACATCCTCAAAGTAATAGGAAAACTTGGGACATCCTTAAGCAAAGCAAGCAAAATGATGCGAGCTGAGGCAAGAAAGGATCGGTTCAAAGCTTCCTTCAAGCTTGATACCTTTAATGCAACCTTGGCCAAACTACAAAAATTGATCTCCTCCCTAACCTTTTCCACCATCCTGGTTGACACCATCCAGAGCATGAATGAAAAGCTCAATTCCCAAGGAAAGAAGCTAATAGAAATTGAGCTAGAACAACAATTTGTGACCACTTCCCTCAAAGATATCTCCAACTCTCAGCATAAACAAAATCAAACCTTGGAGGATCATGCTGACCTGCTATCAGATGTACATTCAATCCTGAGATTTACGGTTGGACGGGACTTTGATGATAATAAAAAGGGGGAAGAAGCATCATCTAAGAGGATCGAACAGAAAAGACAACCAGTGGATCCGTCGTCTTGCAAACAACTAACAATAATGCCTAGGAAGGACTCATGAGGTGACGGAGGAGGTCATGGAGGAAGCTCTAGTGGACAACAAGATAACAAGTCAACTAAAAGAAAATCTGAAGCAATCTCAGAAGTTCATCCTGGTCTTCATAGAGGAGTAGAAGAGATAGAAGAGAAAAGAAGATGAGTTGAAGAAGAACTCATTAAGAGATCAGATGCACAAATTAAGAAGCTAATGTCCAATCTCTACCCTCCACAGAAGCAACCTGATATGGAAGCTCTTGCTGCAGATGAAAAGAAAGCACCAGACTCACTTCGCATCTTTCTTGATGGAAGTCCAGACCATAGGAGCTGCAGATTCCAAGAATGGGACCCCCTTGAGATTGATCTGTCTACCACTCACTGTCCATCCTTTCCGCAGATCAACAGCTTCAAACAAGCAGAATACTTGAAGTACTACAATTTGTTATACAAAGAGTCCACACTTATCAAAGGGAAAAATCATCACGAAGGGCTCAAATGCTTCAAGGATCTTGCTAGTAGAGGTGTTCTCCCAATCCAGATTAAGCTAAAAGGTAGAATAAACAGAGGAGAAATCATTCCCTTCTGTGAAGATTTCTGATTAAGATACGATGAGACACCTGAGACGAAACAGCTGATGGAACCAATATATCAAAAGTCTATTCTATACTGGTGGAAGGGCTCAAGGAAATAAAGCTTCCTGGTTCAAGATACAGTAAACTCTCCTCCTCCCTGATTCTTCATATTTTCTGTTAACTGTTTTACAATGATTATGCTCTATCTTCTGAACTTGTTATCTATATATATATCCGTTTTTGATCTAAAAAAGCTCACTGCTCGTGAACTTATGTTAATCTCTTGAAACTGAAATTTTCTTTTATTATTACATATATGTATTTCGCTGATTTGAGTATAAGCAGTTAAAATAATTTGATATAGCCTTTGATCCTCTTAGAAGAAGTTTTGTCATCATCAAAAAGGGGGAAATTGTAAGGAATATAAGGAACATTATGTAAGATTTTGATGAATGACAAAACATGTAACAAGCTAGGATCCTATGTATTAGATTCCTTTGTAAAATCGTTAGGATCTTATGTATTAGATTCCTCTATAAGATTCTTAGATTAGGATCAGGAGGCTTGAAGACAGCGACCTGAAGACCTTGCTGCAAAATAGCCTCAGAGATAAATATAATCTGCAGCAGGCTGCTTTAAGTAGGATACTGGTCACACACTGTCCAAAGGATGCTGATGTTCACTAATGAAATGAATAAGATGAAGACAACGGAAACATCAGTAAGCATCAGGTACCTTTTAAGTAGCAGTTATCTCGAGGAACATGCATAAAGTTTACGTTAGGCACAAGCTGCAGCTACAACCCCTCAAGCAATGCCACATATCAAAAGCAAAAAGAAAGTCTGAAGACATGACAGACTAGGGCGGCGACTGCAGCAATAGAGGGGTACAATTTAGACAACCAGTGTACGAACAAATCAAAGGAAGCCACGTACTCTATGAAAGCAGCAAAGCAGATGTTCTCTCTAAACGGACAAAATTCAAATTGCTTATAAGTATAAGAAAACTGGCACTTGAAGAGCACCTGAAACTCTCGCGATCAAAAAGCTCAATATATAAATACAAATCATCCACAATCATACAGAAGTTTCAAGTCCAGTCTAGCAGCAAGCTATTCTTAGCTTTGAGAGCTCAATCGTTCTAAGCTTGCTGCCTGTGTTGTTTTTGTTTTCTTTTCTAGACTGTTGAGGAGTTGCTTGATCAGAGGGTTTGCCTGATCAAGTATTTTCATTCTTAGTGAGAAGAACAAGGGCTCTGTGTGGGCTAGAGTGTTTGGTCACTGTATAGTAAGCCTGTGTGGGAGAGACTGACAGTTCTTGTTAGGTTTAGGTTATCTAAGCGAGGCTTTTGTAAATCAACCGTTTGACCTAACAAAAGTTCCTCCTTGTGTAGAGAAGAGAGGACGTAGAGGGATTACTCCACCCTTGAACCTCTATATATCGATGTGTCTTTATTATGCTACATTTCATTTATCTTGTTGATACTATTGCTTATCTGTGTTTATCATCTGCATATCTCTTGTGACCATAGTTTCTGTTTTCAGAAAAATAAGTGTTGCTTTAAAAGTATTTCCGTTGTACATAAAACTCTCTTTGTTATAAAGTTTAAGGTAACTGCTCAAGCAGTAACCTTCAAGGCAGTAAGTTGCTTTTACTAACTGTCTGTGTATCTTTCGAGAAAAAAAAGCTTGAAAATTTTGAGTAGACTTATTCACCCCCCCCTAAGCCTGCTACCACTTGGGACCAACAACCTCTACTAGAGGTTAAAGCTGCAGAAGGGAAGGATGGCCAAGAAAAGAAAAAAGAGAGCAACGAACCATTGGTTGTTGCAGAAGAGGTAAAGCAGCTAGAGAAACCCAAAGAGGTTGATATTGCTGCCAAGGATGAAGAGACCCTCGAAGACATCCTGGTTGATTGCTCGAACGGATCTGATAGAGGGGCTGACAACTTTGCAGATGAGCTAGATGAAGAAGACGAGTCATCCACCTCTGGTGCTGTAGCCTACTTGATGAAGGGAAAAGCTGTGATGGATCCCGATGTACTATAGGCTTGGGAAGAATCCATCAGGAGCTCGATGCAGCAACCAGAACTGGGGAATGAAGAGAACTTACAGCTTGCTATAACCACAACTGCTGAAACCTTGACTCCAGCAGCTGCCAGCTCTTTGACCCTTGCAGATTCTTTCAGCGAGATTCTCATTGCAATCAACAGTCTTGCCAATGTCCTGAACAAGCACAAGGCAACCACTCTTTAACCCAACGTCAATCTGCAGAAGGTAGTAGAACAACTCGAGAAGGTACCAAAGGCCCTATGGGATGCGTTAAATGAAGAATGGAGGAAGCAGCATACCTTCAGGAGCACAAAGGACAAGAATGCTACTACTTTCTACAGCGACACGAAGCAGTGTTTAAGCTCTGTCTCCGACACTCTTGTAGCTCATGGCAGCACTCTGGCCACCATACAGACTGAGGTCAATGAGCAAGGATCAAAAGTAAATGAGCATGGATGACAGGCTCTCCAACATAGAGTTACTGCTGGGGGAGATGCATGAGACTCTCCAGAGGATGGCTACACCGCAGAAAGCAGCAAGCGACCACCTGGGCAAGAGAAGTTTTGATGATGCCAAAAAGGGTAAGAAGATGCCACTGAAAAGTTGCAACTTCCTGCCTTAACCAAAGGTGGTCAACATGAAGATCAAAAGGTGTTGCAGGCTGCGGAGGACACGTCAAGAGAAATCGATGCAACTGAAGAGGATGATGATGAGGACTTACTGCGTTCTCGGGAGAAGAAGAGAAGAACTAGTCCCCCACCCCAGCAAAGGAAGCATAAAAAAGATGATGATGATGCTGGTGGAGCAAGAGGTGCAAGAGCTGCTGTAAACAGAACTGCAGGGAATGTTGCATCCAAGGAGTCTGGAGTAAAGGATGCAATCGGTTCTTTAGGGAGCAGGAAGAGAAGCCGGAGCAGTAGAAGTAGAGATGACTTGTCGTTTTAAAAAATGCACAATATTTGTAAAAGAGTCTTGCTAAAGATGGAAGATGAGAATTTCTATGCTGCAAGGAAAGCAGAAGCTGAGAAGAAGGCGGAGGAGAAACGGTGGATCAATAGACTTGGCATTCTGAATCAATGCAGTAGGTGGATGCAGCGCTGCAGAAGTTTCCACCACAAGAGGTTCCAAGGATGGATCAGTTCAACAAGTCTCAGTATTGCTCGATCTTAAACCAATAAAGGATATCGACCTCTGGAATCTGGATCTCTTTGGAAAGATGACGCTAGACAAAAGCAAGAATCCTACCTTTGAGCAGATCAAGCTATACAAGATCTCAAGATTCTTGAGATACTTCAAATTACTCTGCAAAAGAGACTTTTTCCTGGGATATCCTAATTGTTCAGCAGCAATGGTAGATTATGAGCAACTGCTCAGGACTAGAAAGCTGCCGCTGCAACAGCAACTGTTGGATGAGGTAAAGAAGGGAAAACAATTACCCTTCTGGGAGGACTTCTGGCTACGATGGATAGATGATCTAAGAATGAAGGCGCAGTTCGAGAAGATCTACCAAGAGTCAATATTGAATTGGTGGAAGAAGACGCTGAAGTTTTAAGAGAAAAATGAAGAGTCTGCTGCAACTTAAAGAAGTCTAGAACTCACAAGATGAATGCAGCAGCTCCACCCCTTTCAATATCTTTAATTTTATGCACTGTATTTTCTTTTTTACCCAACTAGTGATTCACCCGTGCGTTGCACAGAATAAAATATTGGAAAAACTTAATTATGTAGTTTGATATGTTGAAAATATTTTATGTTTAATAACTAAGTTGTAGTATATAAAAATATTTGAATTTAGTTGAATGAACAATTTAATTTATATATCTTCAATGTTTTTCTTCATTTAAGATTAACGTGAATATCAGAAATTATAATGTTAAACATAATGTAAGACTATTTGAAGTGCATAGTATAGAAGTGTGAATCAATTTACAGAATAAACTAACATTCTTAAACTACAAATTTTGAAAAAGTTCTTTATATACAACTACGTAGTTAGTGAGATTATCCATTTTTTTAAATTATAGTTGGTGAGATTAAAGAGATTAAATAAAATAATAAATTAACGTCATCAAATTACATTCAAACATATAAAGTATATGAGATTGTGCTTTTAATCGTGGGATTCTCTAATATATCAAACAACAAAAATAATTAATAAAAGGGTTATGACTAAATTAACCTTTCAATATGAATTTTAATATACATAATCTAAACTAATCTCACACACACACATACATATATATATAAGTTCAAATATATTTTAATACATAAATGGAAAAGCATCAATTTA
The DNA here is from genome assembly GCA_005771605.1 of Scutellaria baicalensis. Lineage (NCBI taxonomy): Eukaryota > Viridiplantae > Streptophyta > Magnoliopsida > Lamiales > Lamiaceae > Scutellaria > Scutellaria baicalensis. Next base: position 31,948,044 of record CM016724.1, on the reverse strand, counting down.
GACGGAATTACAAAGGTTTCTATTAATCAAAAATCTTGGAACATTCCAATTAATATTTTAAATTATCACTTAGAAAGATTTTTGATTATAAATTTTTAAGTATATAACTTCTTTTATTTAATTCTTGAACTTTTTATTGGAATAAGAATTATATAAAACAAAAAATCAAAGATTCCATAAATTTTGCCATCTATACATTTGAGTTTCAAAATCATTATTACAATATTCCACTATTTAAAAAATTGTGATTTCAAAAAAGTAATTTTATTATGGAACACGATATGATTTTCATAAATTATAGGGCATCCATCACAAAAGAAAATAATTATGGAAAAAAATATAAAATATTGTGAAATATCAAAGTCAATTTTTATTATGGGAAATAATTTTCATAAATCGTGTTCTCCACGATTCAAGTAATAAATTAGCAACTATATACATGTTGTATTTTGACAATAACCATTTTTAGTGGATTAAAACAATGGACTCGATGCAATGTATGTATGTAGGCCTTTTTAGAACCTTATTTCGCAAATTTATTTCTAAGAATTAATCATATATATTTCTAAATATATATTATAAATCTAAGGAATAAATAAACATAAAAATAATTATATCTATTTATTTCTAATTATAGTAGGGTTTTTTGGGCAGGAAAATCATTACCATAATATTAAGAAATGTTAGTTTTATATATATATATATATATATATATATATATATATATATATAAAAGATTTCCAATAGTGGTGATATAATTACCACATTTAAAAATTTAATTCATAATTGGTAAGATTCAATTAGTAAAGTGATTGATTTATATAAAGCTTAATTAATTTTAATTATTTTACATACAAATTTACAAATATGGTAAAAATACAAGATTTAAAAGATATATTGATATTGATATAATATGATATGGCTAGTGCATAATTATAGGAATGTAGTTGTATATTTAACGAAATCATTAAATTGATATCATATATCAAAATGTTCATATATATATATATATATATATATATATATATATATAATTGTCTAGTTCATCAATTTATTTACGTGTGTATATGTTAAAATAATTATTGAAATCTAGTTATCTTTAATCTAGATATAGCTATAAAATAAAAAGATGAGTTATTGCTTCTTAGTGTATATTTTTTTAATATAAATGAATATCTTTTTAGACATAAAGTTAAGTGAAACAAATAAGAAGTTAGCTTAAAATCACGAAAATCTAGTTATCTTTAATCTAGATATAGCTATAAAATAAAAGATGAGTTATTGCTTCTTAGTGTATATTTTTTTAATATAAATGAATATCTTTTTAGACATAAAGTTAAGTGAAACAAATAAGAAGTTAGCTTAAAATCACGAAATATTTCATTGTATCTATTTTATTTGAAAATAAAATAAATATAATTAACATAAAATAAAATACATATATCTACTGAAATAAAATTAATTTGAATTAATTTGAATTGTATACAAATATGGTAATTAACAAATTAAAAATGGGAGACGAATTATCATGTACGTGAGTGTTGAACTTTAAAATGGATTTCCAATAGTGGTGATATAATTACCATATTTACAAATTCAATTCAATTGGTAAGATTCAATTACTAAAATGATTGATTTATATAAAGCTTAATTAATTTTAATTATTCTACATACAAATTTACAAATAGAATAAGTCTATTGTGAATCAGGTGCATGGATCTTAGATCCATGCACCCGGGTCGGATCCGGGTCAGGGGGGACCGCACTCTTTTTTTTTTTTTTTCGCTCATGATTTTTGAAAAAAATCACATACCAGTTCTGCCCAAATTCCATGCCTTGTCTTTTTTTGGCTTGATTTTTGAATTTTGGCACACACCACTACGTTATGTTAGACATATCTTTACGTTGTGTTAGACATACTTTTATGTATACTTAAACATACATTTGTATATGGTAGACATACCTTTATATATAATTAAGCATACCTTTATATATGTTAGACATATCTTTGTATATAGTTAGAACTACCTACACATGGTTGGTCTAACTATACACAAAGGTTGGTTTAACTATACACAAAGGTTGGTCTATTTGAGTGAATTTTAGGTGAGCTTCAGCACAAGTGTTCAGCTCGTGGGAGCGCCTGCATGCGCGTGGGAGGCGCGTTTTGGGTGCGTGAATGGGTCGACCCGGTTGCACGGATCCGTGCAACCGGTGCATAAAAGTTTTTGCCTTATAAATATGGTAAAAATACAAAATTTAAAAGATATATTGAAATTGATATGATATGATATGATATGGCTAGTGCATAATTATTGGAATGTAGTTGTATATTTAACGAAATCATTAAATTGATATAATTCAATTGATACCATATATCAAAATGTTCATATATATATATATATATATATATATAATTATCTAGTTCATCAATTTATTTACATGTGCATATCATGTTAAAATAATTATGAAAATCTAGTTATCTTTATCTAGATATATAAGCTATAAAATAAAAGATGAGTTATTGCGTCTTAGTACATATTTTTAATATAAATAAATATCTTTTTAGAAATAAAGTTAAGTGAAACAAATAAGAAGTTAGCTTAAAATTACGAATTTCATTGTATCTATTTTATTTTAAAATAAAATAGATATTAATTAACATAAAATAAAATACATATATCTACTAACATAAAATAAAATACATATATCTACTGAAATTTATTAATTAAATTTGATTTACCATATAAACAAACATGTATAAACTTTTTCCTTTTCCATATCAATTCTTTATATATATATATATATATATATCCAAAAATTCTAAATATATTTATGGTACGAATTCAAAATATATAGTTTTCATCATTGTATATAATAATTAGTTTTCATTATGTTTAGAAACCATTGTGTGTTTATATATATAGAGATAAAGATAAAGATGTACAATAGAAATCGATAGAAATATAAATTAAAAGATTTATATTGATTCTTTTTTAATAAATAATATCTAATGATAATTGTATCACATTAAAATGTATCACATAGAATTGTTGACCTTATCTATATATGGTAATTATCTCCATAGAATTAGTGTTTTATTTAAGCATACAATATATAATTACGTAATTACCATATATGATATGTATAATTACCATATATTTCAATTTTCATATTTATAAATATCTAATTGTATGTAGATAATGTATAATAGAAATCAATAAAAATAAATGAAAAGATTTATATTGATTATTATTATTTTCATAAATAATATCTAATGATAATTGTATCACATAGAATTGTTGACCTTATCTATATATGGTAATTATCTCCATAGAATTAGTGTTTTATTTAAGCATACAATATATAATTACATACTATTTAGTAATTTAGTAAGCATAATGGAATATATTGATACACCAATTTAGTAATCAATTTGCTAATTAGTAATCAATTAACCGTATAGCATGTGTAAGCCAATCAATTAACCGTATTTAATTAATTAATTGCATATGAGTTATCTAATCTAATGAAATCATTTAATTTTTTTCTATATGATATGTATAATTAGCATATATTTCACCTTATCATGTATATAATATTTTAGCAAACTTTAGTTGCATGGATATAAATTTATCACATAGAATTTATATAACATAATAATTATAATTATAATTATTGAGATCTAGACATGGAAATATTAAACAAAATTAAAGGTAATTAGATCATGTAATTATAATTAACCACTACATATAATTTCTTTATATATAAATATATTAAATATGACTTATATTTTTTAAATAAAATAAAAAAATATTTCCTGATTTGGCAATGTAGTTTTGGCGGGAAAATCTTGCTATTACTTTTTTAGAAACCATTGTGTTTTTATATATATAAAGATAAGTGTTCATATCTTAAAAACACAGTTTCCTTGTTTCTTTTGCTGATGCCTTTTAGATTCAGCTCTGATAACAGGGAAACTAAGAAAATAAACAAAAATAGAAAATAGAGCAAAAACAGAAGTCTCCAAGAAAATAAAAAAAAAATAGAAAAGGGAGCAAAAACAGAAGTCTCCAAGAAAAAAAAATAGAAAATGGAGCAAAAACAGAAGTCTCCAAGAAAAAAAAAAAAAAAAAAAAGGGGAGCAAAAACAGAAGTCTCCAAGAAAATTTAAAAAAAAAAAGAAGAACAGAAAATGAACAAAAACAGAAGTCTCTATTTTACTTTTACCTAAGGGAAAAATTTGGAGATGTTACAACAACTTTTTAAAGGTTTTGTTGTTATCAAAAAGGAGGAAATTGTAAGAAAAACCCTCGATGTATTTCAATGAGACAAAACCCGCTGTAACCTATTATGTTCTTATTGTTTATTTCCCACTTAGTTTTTAGTTTCAATAAGTAGCAAAGGTTTGTCTAAAGTCTTCCACTGAGTTTCAAAGCTGCAAGCTGCATTCAACAAGGAAAGAAGAAGTCTGCATACAGCGAGCTTGTCTTGGAAGAGCTGAAGGAGAACAATGTTGCATGCTGCACGACTGGACACTGCAAGCTATGGATGCAGTGTGGCCATTTGCAGCAATAGAGAAGAAGTTGCAGCAACTGAAGTGAGACATGTACAGCGGGATCAACCTCGAAGGATTCAACACCTGCTGCATGTTCTCTGTTGATACGAGGAAACATCAACTTCAGTTGAAGGTATAGTGCGCGACAGGCTGAAGCATAAATGACAAATACAAGGACGGTGAGTGAATAAAGAGCTGCAACCTAGCCTGAGCAAGCGCCTGCAACGAAAAGGACAACCGCAATTAATGGCCCTGATGCCCAAGGAGGAGTTTGTCTCCTACTTTTTCAGGTGCGCATTAAATTGGGTGTACCTTGAAGATCATGAAGAAGAATGTTGAGCTTCCAGATCGAATCAACAAGGAATATACTTAAGCGTGAATGGATCAATGGCCAGGATGAAGCAGTAGAAGAGATAAGCTTACATGAAGACGAGTGGAATGTGCACCCTTCAACTGGCACATTCCAGCAACTATAAAAGGAAGGAGTGAGGCTGAGAAGAAGAAGAACTGAAAATTTGAAGATCGCACCCTAAACTTCCAAGCTTACAGCAATCAACGAGCTTAAAGAAATATCCAACACTTTTCAATCCCTCACTCAACCCGAAGCAAAAACATTCTACCATTGAAGATTCTGAGTGTTTTTGTTTCACCACAGTTGAAGATTTGTATAAACCTTTTACATGTTGTGTGTGTAGGTTGTTTTATTTAGGTGTCCATAGTTGATAGGAATTAAATCCTTGTTGTGTGTTTTGGTCTTGTTGAAGACAACATTTTGTGTGGATCATGTCTAGTTGCTGAAACCTAAGAAGGGAGTAAGAACTTTAGTAGGCTTAGTTAGAATCCTTATAGTGTTTTAGTAGGAAAAGAGTCTTGTAAATATAAAGCTCTAGTGGATATTCTCCTTGTGAAGGAGAAGAGAGGACGTAGAAGGTTTACACCACCTTCGAACCTCTATAAAGGCTTTGTGTTCATTTACTACTTTCAGCATACATTTCTATATCTAGTTGCATGCATATCAATGGCCATGTTTATATGAGCTTAAATATGAATTTGGCATTTTAACTTATAGTTAAAAGTGTTAGAATATATCTTCTGAACTCTATATTCTTTAACATATTCCGTTATGCATAACACTGAGTGTGAAGCTGCAACAACAAGTTTGCTGCAAGCAAATCACTTGACTGATAAGTTGCTGTAAGCAGCAATAGCTTTCAGCAGCTTCTAGAGAATAGAGAAAAAGGGCAAAAAAGAGAGAGGTTCATTAACCCCCCTCTGAACCTCTGCATCCACTTGTGAACAACAACTGGATATAAGCCTTAGATTTTACACTTATGCATATTTGGTTGCGTAGTATATGTGCCAATCACGCCCCCACTATTGGAACCACCGGATCGCCGACTCTATGTAATTATCTAATTCGGGATCCAAAGTATAATAAACATGCAGCGGAAAAAGAATTATACCTTTTCACCGTAAAAGGTGAGGCCGAAACAGTTCTTAGGTCAGAACTACCGAACGATCTTCGAATCTTTAACCCCACGATCTTCTGCCGTATTCCTATCTCTCTCTTTTGGACGTCGTGTGGGCGACGATCTTCCAAAAGACTCAGTAAACTTGCCTCCTTAGTTCTCTCAAGTGAATCTGTTTTTATTTGCGTGAGATTGAGAAAACGTGATCTAGGAGGCGCTGATATTAGGGTTATTTATAGGCTACAACATGGACCCTGAGGAGGAATTAGGTTGGGCCTCATGATGGGCTTAGGCGTCCCGTGTTCAGCCCGAACATCTCGCTTAAGCTCATCAATTATAACTCGGTCCACTAAAGAGTTATAATTGAACTACCGTCCTAATCCCATATTACAATATGGGCTCCTTTATTATATGTACATTTATTTTCCCGCGTTTAAGATATCGAATGTCCATAAATTAAATAAGTTACTAACAACTTAATTAATTTACATCTAATTCCAAGAGTAGTACCACTCATCTTTATTATCATGTCGGATTAAATCCACCTGCAGGGTTTACATGATAATCCTTTTGAGCTCCTCAAGGGGACATCATCATCCTAAATAATTAGGACACGGATTCCATTTATAATCAACAGCACACCATATAAATAGTGCTATCTCCCAATTCACCGAGCCTATTGATTTATTAATAAATCTCACCCATTGGTAAATTAAAGAAACAAACATTGAGTACACGTGCCCATTATTATATATGGATTAAGAAGATGTACATCCATAATAACAGAGGTCTTGCTCTTTTATTTATAGTCAGTATAAGTCGAACAACCTCATATGGTCCTGCTCAATACATACAAAATGTACCAGTGTAACTTTATAGTCAAGATAGACTAATACCAAATTACACTACAACCGTTCCAATGGTTTGTCCAAATCCATCTTGGTTGTGAGCTATTATATATAATCTATAAGGAACTGATAGCATAATCTTCTGTGTGACACCACACACCATGTTATCTACAGTATAGACTAATCTGGACAACAGCAATAATATAAAATGCAAACATTTGATCATAATGAATCTCATGTCATAAAGATGTTCATACAAAAGCTAGGCTTATAGTATACATCCTAACACCCACAACGCATCAAAATGGATCCTCGATTAAATATTTGTATTTGATACATCAATCATCAATTATGTGTAACATTTGACATACATTATATTTACCATTGAAATTGTAAATTGTACCTCAATGAGACAATTTTCCCATCGTTAGAGGGAGATAAGTAAATGATTTGTCTTCTTGTCGTTAGGGGAGATAAGAAAAAGAATTTTCTATAAAGAACGACATGAAGTACTATAGTTAGCTCCTATGTCTCATTTTGATCCCCACACCTCACAATGTGAAAGTGAAGGGAAATGAATAATCGATCTTCAAAGCATAACAACTTCGATATGTGATACATTTACTGATGTCGCCAAAGATACAAGATCATATATACCAGCTGCAAATATGTATACAATGTTAAAAGTCTCAAATAAGGGCACAATGTCAAAGGTAAAAGCACTGCAACCGCACTTAGTAGAAGTGTGGTTGAGGTCATGGCTCCAAAAAGGAAATGGGGGAAGTCATCTTGTTCGATTAATTCTTGCCTAAGGAAGACAATATGGCACAACTTGATCTATTAATCATCAATGAAAAGAATGTCTCTCATGAGATTATCTTTGGTTAAAATTATGTCCATAAATCATTACTGGAGGACGCTCCGAAGTTTGATACACTACAAAGAACAAATAAAGCTCAATAGATTATGAGACTACATATGAGTTGTTATAAATATTTTCTGTACACATTGATGACATATTTACAAATATTGTCTCTCAAGGAATTATAGAGTATAATAATATCAAACCATGTTCTATTGCATAATATCAAAAAGCATATTGACCTAAATGAATATAAGCAATCTAGAAAATACTTGATTATCTAACAAATAAACAGGTAGTTGGTGATAGCCTTACCAAGTGTAAAGCCTATAGGACATAAACAAACTTTTCTCAAAAAACATAATGAGAAAAATAAGGTCCTGAGATATAATTTGTCATATAATGCTAGATTTCTCATAATGCTCTGGAATTGCTAGGATGAGACATATTCACATGTAATGGATGTTATAACGTTCCACCACGTCAACTTAGTTATTTTTGAAGCAATGGAAATGCAACATATGAATGTAGTTGCATTATATCTCTATGGGGATCTTAATTTAGAGATACATATAAAATATAATAATGACCTCCAATTGCCTAGGTCAAGTGGTGAATACATTTATAGTTCAAGCGCTCACTTTATAGATTTATAAACAATTTAGATGGATGGTGTATACCGTATAAGTTACGAAAGTAATGTAAGAGAGGTAAACTATATCGTGTGTTTAAATGAAAACAAGTTCCTGGATTTATAGGTACGCTTAATGAAATAAGTGAAACAACAAGACACTTGAAATTTGGAATATGAAAGTTCTTGGAAACTCGATTGCGTGTCTTAAAACTCGAGTTGTTTGAATCCTTATTCACCAAGTTGCATATGTCCAAAAGATACTCTGACAATTTAACATGGACAAATGCATCCTGTTAGACACCCATGATTTGTCGGACTTTGGATTTAAATGAATGTCCATATCATCCAAAGAAAGATGACGAAGAGTTGTTGGGTTCTAAAATTCCCTACCTAAGTACAATGTAATAAGCGTGTTATTGTACTCAACTCGGTGCAGTCGACTAGATATTATAGTGAACTTGTTAGCTAGATCTAGCTCAGGACCAACATAACAACACAACAACACTTAAATGGTATCCAAGTGATTTTGATACCTTAAAAAGGAACAATTGATAAAGATTATGTTCTTCTCTTACATGAAAAAAGAAAGAAACAATTGATGGTTTCAAAATCAGAAAAGAATATGAGGAAAGTACTTCTCTAACCCACATAAATAATGCTTTCAAAATTGGTTATGTATTTACCATATGGAGTACATTGATATCATGAAGATCAGCCTAATAAAATTTTGAATTTGTCTCCTGAAACCATTCAAAAATCATCGCCCGACATAAAGAAGTTCACAGGTCTAGTGGTTTGACATATACTATTAAAGAGCCTACTTGGAGTCATGACGATAATGCAACATGTATCCAACATCAACTGTGTTTCCTCAAGATCCAAGTCAATCAAGTGAACTCTGAATGGAAGTTAGAAGAGTTGTTACTCAAACATTGCCGAAGACAATTTTCAAGAAACATGTGATAAGTAAGGGATGTGATGAGTGAGTGAAGTCCTTTGATACATGTACGTATTAAAGGAAATGTGTTGACTTCAGGGGGAGTTTTAATATTAGGTGTTTTGTGCACTTTTTCCCTTTGACCAAGTTTATTTTTCCCATTGGGTTCTATTACCTCGCAAGGTTTTTAATGAGACAACAAAACATACACCATCTTTGCCTTTGACTTGGCACAAGAGGGAGTGTTAAAGGAAATAGACAATTAATGTGTATTCGTCAAAGAACAATTATTAGATAGGGTATTTTGGGTATTTTATGATAATTGTGTATTGATGTAACCCTAGACACAACCATATATATATATATATATATATATATATATATCACAATTATTTCTATACACCAAGTGCATGGGTCATGACCCATGCAATCCGGGTCATATGAATCGGGAGGTGATTTTCACGCCCAAAACGTGCTAGAACACGCCCCTACGCGCTGACACGCACCCCCAAATCGCGCTCAAACCCTACTTTCACTCCATGAACCTTTAGTTATTTAACCCAACCTTTTAGTTACGCCCGCCTAACCTTTTCATTATGTTTACATAACCTTTATGATATATTCGCATAACCTTTCTATCCTGATGGTTTAATATTTTACAGAGTAAGATAAATATATATATTACCTTTTAAAACTTTATGTTATAATATAACTTAACCTTAATGTTATAATAATTTAACTTTTATATTATAATAATATAACTTTTTATATTTTTCAAAGGTTATGATAGTTGTATATAAAGGTTATATCAATATAACATAAATGTTAAGTTATAAGAATATAAAAGTTTTCAATTATATTACATGATTGAAATAATTCTAAGTATATAATTTTAAGGTTTTAACACACTGTAAACCTTTAAGTTGTAATAATGCAACATTTACGCATAATAATATTAACCTTTATGTTATATTAACACAACCTTTATGTTATTCTTTAAGTAAATAAATGTTATGATATTTATATATAAAAGTTAAATCAACATAACATAAAGGTTAAATCATCACAACATAAAGATTTTCAGCTATACTATCTTACATTTTGTATTGAAAAAAGTCTGAGTATATTAACTTAAAGGTTATAATGTTTGTACAAAAAGGTTATAGTCATATAACATAAAGATTATACTCATATAACATAAATGTTACCACATAAATTAATAAATAAATGGGCGCGGATCCGGGTCAAATCCGACCCGACCCGACCCGTGGGCGCCCAGTTGCATGGATCTAGATCCATGCAATTGGTGCACAAGAACAATGTTATATATATATATATATATATATATATATAGCTTTGTATCTTTTCTTGGTGCTCACATGTTCTTAATATGTTAAAACAAAAATTGAATTATTAAGATGGAATATTGAAGAAAAATTCAAAATAAACAAGATCTTTAAAATTATAAAAAAATAAAAGTAAAAATCTGAAATTAAAAAAATAAGATTAAATAATAAATACAAAATTACTAGACATATATTGAAAATAACCAAATACAAAAAATTACTTAATATTTTAAATAATAATCTGAAAACTCAAAAAAAAAATGCATATTATGATTAATTTTAGATTTTAAAGTATAACCAATAATTGATGATTACGTAATAATTTTAGATTTTGAACTCCAATAATTACGTGATATTCTAACTAAACCTCAAAATTTAGAATTTGTGATTATAAAATATAGTATAATTTTAATTTATTTGGAAAATTATTTTAAAAGTTAATTTTAATATTTCTTTAAAAAAATTATTTTTAAAAATTAATCTAAAATTAAATAAAATAAAAATATGAGTATTATTAATATAATTAAAAACCTAACTAAATCTCAATATTTTGTATATCTTATTTAGAAAATAATTTTAAAAGTTAATTTTCGTATTTCTGTAAATGTTTTTGTAATTTTGATTATAGAGGGGAATTGATGCAAGTTTCCAAAACACAAGGGAGTTCATCATATTTTATTCAATTTATTTGAAGGGTATAACGAGAAACTCATCTTAAAATATAACGGTGTTGGTTTCAGTTAAAAAAAGGGGAACATATGCCGAATTCTCAATATCACATATGCAATTTCCAGAACACATGGGGGAATGAGACAACATTTCCTAATCACAAAGAGGTTTGACGCAAGTTACCCTATTATGAAATGTAATTTAGAAAAACATACTCAATTTGTGTTATTTGAATTCAAAATAATACATCACAAAAATGTCTGCACTAGGAAATTCGAAAAAACATATGAGGAGTCAACCAAATTCTACTTTTTTAAATTAAAACTGTACATCTGTACTTCACTTAATGATTTTTTATACTATAAAGTATAGTTTTAAAATTCAATTAAAATATAAAAATATATTTATATATTATACAAAATTTGAAATAATAAAAAATGTATGAAGACTTATTAATATAAGAGTAGGTTTCTTGTGAATCAGGTGCATGGATCTTAGATCCATGCACCCTGGTCGGATCCGGGTTGTGGGCACCGCATCTTTTTTTTTTTTCGCACATGATTTTTGAAAAAAATCACGTACTAATAGGTTATGTTAGACATACATTTACGTTATGTTAAACATACCTTTAAGCTATGTTAAACATACCAGTTCTGCCCAAATTTCATGTCTTGTCTTTTTTATGGCTTGATTTTTGAATTTTGGCACATACCACTACGTTATGTTAGATATACCTTTACGTTGTGTTAGACATACCTTTATGTATAATTAGACATACCTTTGTATATGTTAGACATACCTTTGTATATAGTTAAACATACCTTTATATATGTTAGACATACCTTTGTATATAGTTAGACCTACCTACACATAGTTATACACAAAGGTTGATTTAACTATACACAAATGTTGGACTATTTGGGTGAATTTTGGGTGAGTTTCAGCATAAGTGTTCAGCGCGTGGAAGCGTGTGTAGGCACGTGGAGGCACGTGAAAGCATGTTTTGAGCGCATGAACGGATCGACCGATTACATCGTGCAACCGGTGTATATAAGTTTTTACCTTAATATAATTAGCACAATAACATTTTCAAAAATAAAAAGCAAAGAGAAGGTAAAAAAACCAGAATTTAAGTTGCAGAACGTAGGGGTTAAGCGCGTGACGAATCTAGATTGACTGTGAAATCTTTGCCCTAGTCGCCTGTCAGGAACCATCTCTCTCTCTCTCTCTCTCTCTAAAATCTACCATGAACTACCGCCCGCGACTCCGGCCACCTACATCACATCTCTTAATCGGTTAATAGAATACTGCTTTAATATTTATTATCTTTTGATCTTTCAGATTCGCCGCCTTTGAATATCAGGTAACTCGAATCTTCTTCTCTTTTTGTGTGTATATATTTATCAACCAAAGCGTACTTTAATTTACATCATTTTTGGTTTTGAAGGTAAAAATGGAGCCTATGGACATTGTTGGTAGAACGAAAGAGGATGCTTCCCTTCCTAAAGGTTTTTTGTTTTTTCCCTCCTTTTTTCCCTTCATATTTATTTCGATTTTGCACTTTATTCCCCCCTTTCTTCTCCAATTCGCTTTTCGATGATATTTTTTTCAAATACGTCGAGAGTAAAATATTTGAATCTTTTACATGGATATTTTCCCTGAAATATTTAGCGTAAAGTGAGCTATAGGGTTTTCACCAATTGGTAATTGTTTGAATTAGGGTTATCATTCAAGAGAGCTGTCCATCTAGCACCTTATATTAAATCTTTGATTGATATGCTTTCTTGAGCCTGACACTTAACCATGGGCAGCATAGAACTTGTTGTTGCCTGCTCAAAGAAGATTGTATTAAATGTTAGTCCAGTTCCTTGGTTTGGTTGGGTTTTTTTTTTTTTTTTTAATATATGATAGTAGTTTAGTATGTTGATGTTATGAGCAACCAATTTTTTAGATACCTTCAGCACACATCTACATTTTCTTGCAAAATGACTGAAATACACTACTAATTGTGGGATGTATTGTGAAATTATTTGCTTGTAGACTAGAAATGAATAGATAAAGAATACCTTTAATCCTATGAAAGAAGGAACCTACTGTTGGAGCACACCTATGTGCACTCGAATAAGAACTTTCTGAATCATTATTTGTTCTCTGTCTTTGCAGTCTCCAATGCAAGCTCTAAAAAATGTTATTTTTAAATGTGTTACTGTTTGAATATAGTTGTATTGATAAGGAGATAATTTTGGGCCAGTATATAAAGCACAATAAAGTGTCCAGAGCTCTGTCTTGATGGCTGAAGGTGGATGATTAGAACTTGTGCAAAAACAAATTTTCAATTACGAAACAATAAATCCGTTATTGCCTTCCCTGAACTCTCTCTCTCTGGACTTGGTACAAATGAAGCATGGCGAAGTGTTGAAGTTTTCTCTAATAGTTTAGGAGTTGTGTTTTGTTTGCATGGACTATAGAGGACAATCAACTTAGGAAATTTTGGTTCTATCCATTCTTTCTATGGTTACACTAAAAAATGGACCACGTGTTAGTCTATAATCTTGTATTCTTATGGGACTTGTATTTCCTCTGTTTGAACGTATGTCCTTTAAAATCAGAAGTGTGGATTTTGATGAACCCTTGATAGTGTGGTTTAAATTATATTCCTCTCCTTTTTAAGGCTAAGCATAAATTCTCTTAATTTTCTTGGTTAATGCTTCTTCTTACACCTCATTAACAATAAAAATATGGAAACTCGTTTGCTAAAATCTTTCTACATTTTACTTACAATATCAAGATAACTTTCTCAATAGCAAGCATCGCCCTCTATGTACACATGCTATATTGCATCCATAACTAATAATTGCATAACCACTTAATATGTGAAAGATGATAATCATTATATGAACTATAGATCACCATTATGTTGAGTAAATGCGTTCATATTTAATTCAATGTTCCTATTTCAATGAAGAGGAAAATGCTTTGGAGAGTCATCGTACCGGCAGTTTGTTGGTCTATTTGGTTAGAAAGGAATAATAGGATTTTCGAAGATTGTCATGAGTCCCTAGAAGACATTATGGGGAGGGTAAAGCTTAGGGTCAGTTTATGGGCTTCCAGCCATAGTTCTCTGAGAGCTTTTTCGTTCTCAGATCTTATGTGAAATTGGGGAATAGTTTTGTAAAGTTTTATATAGTGGTCTTCTTTGGGTTGTTGTGTTTTTGTACTCTTTTGAAAGATTTCTCATCCCTCCATATCTCTTATGAATAAAATTTTGTTTCCTTCTCAAAAAAAAAAAAAAAGTTCTCACATGTAATTAAGCATGATTTGGTGGAAAAAGCATAATGAATACCTTACGTGCACTCTCCTTTGAGGTCTTCGATACTTTTTGTAATGAATTAGTCTACATGAACTCATTTATTTGAAGTGACATAATTTATTCCCTTTCAGCGACTATGACAAAAATAATCAAGGAGATGCTTCCCCCAGATGTTCGTGTTGCAAGAGATGCTCAAGATCTTTTGATTGAATGTTGTGTAGGTGTGTATTTTGTTATTTTTTTTATTTTTATTACGCTTCTGTGTCGTACTTTATTTATATAAGTTTATGTGTTTATATATATTTATTAAGAAATGTAAATTTTATTCATATATCGAACGTATACAGAAGTTACAAGATATCTTCACTATCATAGAACACTCTGATAGCTGAACTAGTGCTTCAAATTCACTATGATGGTTTTTTCATTATCAGATTTTATATTCATTAAGATGACATTCAGATAGAATAAAATTAGGTTATGTACACTATAGCAAGCATTTATTGATTTGTCTCTTTCGGTTTTATTTTTTTAGTATGTTCTTCCATTAGTGGTTTAGGGTTTAGGGTCTAGTCGTGCATGTTTTAAATTGCTTGTTGAAATAATTGGCTTGAAATCTGTAACTGTTATTTGGATACTATTAAAGTTCTTGTCTTCAGTGCCTAAAAAAAAAAAAAACTCTGTTGCAATCTAGGAAGTTTTGATTGAGTAGATTGGTATACTTGAGCAGTTTACTGGCTTTTTGCCCCAACTTTTTGAATTTTACTGGTAATTAGTATCTATAATCAATCTAACCTATTACAAGTGCTTGCTCTCTGAGACTTTGATTAATTATTTTCTGCTGAGAAAATGATTATGAAGGCATCTTTGATCTTATGTGCAATTGTGTAGAACCATGGTTTGAGGTTAGACTGAAGTACTATAAACTTTTAAAGGTTTAAAGTGGAAGAATATATAAATTAGAAGAAACATATATCTTTGCAATAACTATTGCAATTTATAAAAAATTTGTTTCTGGGAGATGAGGAGCCTTTTCTTTTGACTTACAAATCAGGTCACAAGGAGAGTAAACTTGATCTCAAGAACCTGGAGTTGATGTGTAGTTATTGGCCAGTATTATTCCAATGATAAGTCATTGTTGTGTCTCTTAACTTTAAAAAGTATTAAGTTTGCACTTGTTAATTTAATTTAATTTTTGTAAAAATAAAAAGCTGATCAAAACATAGATGAATTCCTCGTGCCCAATTTATGATGCCAAATTTTGGAGCAAAATTAGATAGCAGATTTGGTTTTCTTCGACAGATCGGTTGTTTGTTGCATTTAGTGAAAGAAATTTCTATTTACGGATAGCTAGGAAAGGATTCTGTTATATATTTTATGCTGTTTTAATGGTGGGTTGGTTGAACACTTATGAGTGGTAACTTGTAGCATGATAAATGGGTAGAGTGCGTCAATCCCCTCTGTGATTTGGAATGTTGTGTTGGTCCCCCCCCGTTAAAAGAATGACAACATTTACACCTGTGATTTAATAAATGTTGCACGGTCTCCCCCTTCATGAAATAAGTGTTAATGGTGTTAACTTTTGTACTTTATTACACATTTACACTTGAATAATTCATATCTTTTTAACTTTATTACTTGTATTTTAAACATTATCTTTACAATTGCTATCTTTTCACAATTAAGAACATTAAATTTTATTTAATTATCAATAATATTCGGATATTATCAAATTAATAATTTAAAATCTTTAAGCATAATCGTGGATTTTTCTAATCAAAATTTAAATTATATATATGTATATATATTGTGAAGTTTCATTTTTTTGAAATTTACAATTCGTGGATTTAATTAATTTTTTCAAAGATTTGAACAATTTTTCAATTATAATTTTTATATAATTTAAATTCTAAAATTTTAATTTTTTTTAAATTTATTATATTATTTTTGAAATTTATTGAGAAATATATTGTGTATATTAAGTTGAAAATAAAATAAAATCAAATGAAAATATTTTGAGCATAATTTCATTTTTTAAATTAAGGTTTCAACAAAATATTAAAACATGTATAAAGAATAATTTTAAAATATATAATAAATACTACACATAAAAAAATACCAAGATTCAAAGATAGAAAAAATAAATAATTAAAAAAATAACAAAAATAATTAATTTAAAAAAGTTCTATTTTTGGAATGAAAAGTGAGGATTATATACTATATATTGAAAGAAATCAATGGATAACATCTTATATATAATGTAAAGGGTATTATAGTCAATATACAAGTCAAAATGTGAGCAAATTCAAGCTCAAGTCGCACAAGGGGTAAGTGGTACACTCTCCTTAAGTTTGAAGGAATAGGGAATTTCTTGCAGACTTTTTCATATCACAGGTGTAAACGTTGTCATTCCTTTAATAGAGGTGACTGATTCATTTTACCCCATGATAAATTAGGTGTTTTGACAATTTCGTGGTGAACAATGAAAATAGTGCAGTTATTTTACATAGTAACATATATCTATTCGATATAACCATTTGGCATCAATTATTTGTTCTGCAGAAGTCACACTATTTGATTTAAGTAACTAATGTCTTTTTTCTTTTTCTCCCAACAAAGTATCACTAAAAAGTTGAAGAGTACCATGGAATAAAGTTTACTAAGCTAGAGGTCGTAACAAGCTTTTTTCATCTTCTTGTCTAGGAAACTTTAGATTAAGCAAGACATATGTAACTTTGGACAATCAGAAAGAGATTCATAGGTGTGAAGATTTTTTTTGCTAGAGCTTCAAACATTTGACGTTAGTTATTTGTTCTACAGAAGTCACACTGCCTGATTTAAGTAACTAATGTTTATTTTTTCTTTCTCCCAACAAAGTATCACTGAAAAGTTGAAATAGAGCAGCATGGAATAAAGTTCACTAAGGTAGAGGTTGTAACAAGCTATTTTTTTTTATCTTTTTGTCTAGAAAACTTTAGACTAAGTAAGACATATGTAGCTTTTTAGAAAGAGATTCATAGGTATACTTTAAACACTTTTTCAGTAAATGTAATGCTTAAACATCTTTTTTTTTTTTTTGGAACAATATGTAGGAAAGATTTGGACCACATGCATTCGAAATCCTAAAATGTAGTATTCCAAATCCTACAATGTTGTTTGGATGTCTAAGATCAATAATGGATTTTATTGTACTCCATGTCCTAGTTGATTCTAATAAAAAAGTAGAGATATGTTATCTTTGAGGCATATGATATTGTATTGGTTTTATAATATATGTAGTTAAATAGTACAATTGATGTCGGAAAAAACAGATAGCCTCATCCTTTTAATGACGTGGAGTCAGTGGGTTGTAGTATAACACAATATTATCATGCAAATATTTGTTTGATATATATTATCAACAAAATTAAATACCGCAAATTTATCGATATTATATATGATACAATAATGCAAAATATTTATATTAATTACAGATTATCGATACATATTATTGGGCCAAATCAATATCGTAAAAAAATTTAAAATATCAATATTCTATTTGCTCGATATATATTATTGAACTAAAATTAATATTGTAAAATATCGATATTGATTGCGGATAATTGATAGATATTATTGGATAAAATCCAATATCACAAAATGTCGATATTATATTTGATACAATATCACAAAATATGATAAAATATTCACGTTAGCATGATTTGACAGCCACATCAGCTTGGAGAAAAATAAAAAGATAACAGTTGCATAGTAAATGTTAACAACGTTTGATTCTGATATTTTAATTTGATAGTTTTTAATCGTTTAAACCCTGAATTGATAAGATTTATTCGTATTGATAGATAACTTATCTTTGGGCCTGAATCGATAAATTCCCTTTTTTTTTTTGAAAGTCTATCTCTGGACCCATCCACCTCCTTCATTGGCACAGTTTTCATTGTCTCTCTATTTGAGTATGACAGTTTTCTCCATTTGTCTGTAGCATGCATCATGATGGTTCATGGCCTTTGTGTGTTTGTAATGAACTATTTTGCTGTTATTCCATTGGTTTAACAACTATTAGGATGGGCCAAAGTTGTGGCATAATTCAGAAATTTTAATACCTTTCCTGCCGGATTTTGAGGTCAATTCTATTTCTGGTTCATTGGTTGAGTTATAGTTATTGGTGTGAGTGTCGTTCTGTTCTCAACCTTGATGATCTAACTTTGTTCAATTTACTAGTTAAAGTGAGATTAAATATTGTTGCTGCTTCAGTCTCAGGCTCATTTACAGCTTCCTTGTCAGACTTTAGCATGAAATTCCATGTGAATATTTGATGGTGAAATGATTGTTATGTCCTTTCTCTTGCAGAATTTATTAATCTCATTTCATCAGAATCCAACGAAGTCTGTAACAGGGAGGAAAAAAGAACAATTGCACCTGAACATGTGCTGAAGGCCTTAGAGGTACTGATCCAACTACTTTACTTTCAACGTAGACTTTAAGCTGAAAGTTGGAATACGTAATGGTTGTTTTCTTCTGTTTTTAATTTATTATCATTATTGTTATTGTTGTTATTATTATTTTGTGATTTTCAGCCTTAGAAATTGGTTTCTTTCCCCTCTTCTCCCAACTATTATGAATAGAAGTGCATAAAAATATTATACTGTTGGATTGAGGGACCTGATATTGCATTAACCTCTCGAGGAGAATGTGCACGTGCATCTTGGTGCTATATTTTTGTTTGTTTTAGATTTAGATAGGTATATGATGTTAATCGTTAAGTGGTACTGTTTGTGTGCATAGGTAATTGTGTATGAATAAGATTATGGTCTCTAAGACGAATTTCATGTTGATTATTAATTACTTATTCCTTTTTGGAATAATATCTTGAGGTATGAAAACTGAATTCTTTATTTTGTGTTATTAAAGTTCATTTTCATTTTTCAAGAATTATTGCTGTATTTTGGCATCTTAAACAAGCTATTTTAACTGTTGTTTTTTCTTAGGGAATTATTTCTCTTTGTTCTTATTACTCCCCAAAACTTCTAATACTAATATATTACGTTCCTAATCAATCTTTGATATTACAAAGTTAAGTGATTCTGCAAACTTTCTGCGCCGCTCAATCTCCGGAGTCTGGAACATTTGGGGGATTTTAAAATATGAATATTAGTTCAAGAATCTTTGGTGCGATCTTATTTGGTTTTGATGTGAATATATCTCATTTCAGAGGATCACTGTACAGCAGTGATTAGCAATATTACTTAGCAATTGGTTGTCTCTGATGTTTTGATAGAAGTGGAACAGCATAAACATTCATTTTAACATGGAATTCTTTTGCAAGTGTTTCTACTGCTTCGAAGTAGGAGTCTATTGATAAGTTGTCTTGGTAGATGCAATCTCTTTCTTTGTTCATTTTAAAATATTTCATTCTCATGTAAAGTGGTGATGCTTTTAGTTGACTTGGATCTTTTATGGTTTTTGACATTATTTCATTCTGAAACACTATTCTCTACTGCTGAGCTGATTCTTTCCAGATCATGAAAGACATTATTGTGTTTGGATGCTTTTGCATAGCCAGTATCAAATTGACAAAAAGCCACACGTGACTTCAGTATATATTGATGTTGTTTGGATTCTTTAGAAAACATTGCAATCAAAAATTGGTACAATTGTTTGTGCAACTAAATGACTAGTATTTAGCACTTTTCGGTTTACGTATTTTTGGGTTATAGAAAAATGTATGGATGTGCCTGTACCCTTTTGAGTTATTGACACTGTGGAACATGTGATTTTCTCCATCATGATCTATCAGGTTCTTGGATTTGGGGAGTATATTGAAGAAGTGTACGCTGCATATGAGCAGCACAGGCTCGAGACTATAGTAAGTAGTTGTCTCCTTTTTCTTTCATAGATAAGGCTGCATGCTTGTATTAGTATATACATGTATTGGATTCTTCCAAATCACTAACTGTTGCATCATGTATATACCTGGCATGTCTATGTTCTCTAAACGTTTTTGACATACAAAATTTTGGGGATACAGAGTGGCCATTGTGAACATGGAATATGATAAAATGCAAAAATCGCCCCTTGTGTATGCACAAAACCCCCATGTGTTTTTATCATGCACCGGACCCCTTTGTAATTTCTGAAATTCTGCAATCTTCCCACTTCTATCTAATCTTATAGAAGTGATATGCTTGCACCTAGATCATAATTTCATTGTTCTGAAATTATTTTTTTTAATTTTGTAATTTTCTAAAAGTACCTGGTAATTATTTTGTGCTCTATAATCACCCTTCCATGTGTAACAGCTCTTTGAATAATGACCACAATTGTTTCGTTAACGTAATACTTCCGAGACCACACTTACAAAAAAATAGTCATACAGTGAAACTAAATCCTTCTTCACAACTCTCAGCCACTTAACAACAAATCATTGCCAGACTGAGGAATTTCAGAGTTTAGGATCACAAATATCTTTAAAGGGTACAAGGGGTTTCTAATGATAAAAAAGAAAAGACAGGGTTAACTTATTGGGTGTGCAGAGAATGCAGAATTGCAGAAAGTATAGAAGGTCTTGGTGCATTATTTAAAACACAGGTTTGTGCAGAGTTCCAAAAAATGAGGTCTTATTTTGGATTGTACCTATCCATGTCACTGAAACAACATTGCATTTAGTGCATCGGACAACACCTCTGTAAAGGATCATAAAGTCCCTTGTACCAAAGGCCTTAGAAATATTATGTGATAGGTAACATGTGATATATAAAAATATATATACAGGACACTATGAGAAGTGGGAAATGGAGCAACGGGGCTGAAATGACGGAAGAAGAAGCATTGGCCGAGCAGCAGAGAATGTTTGCAGAGGCACGTGCTAGGATGAATGGTGGAGGAGGTGCCTCAGCTCCTAAGCACCCTGATTCCGACACTCGCCCAACCTCCAACAGCTAACTACTCATTTACTTTTCCAATCACTTGTTCCACCTAGGCATAGAAATCTTGACTCCAACATGCTTCTCGTATTATTGTGTACAAAATGCTCTCTTGGGTAATGTTGTCACTTCTATTCTACTCCGGACTTTTGTTCCCGCTGTGACTGTAACCTGTAGTACACAGATATCTGTAATTAAAGTGTTTTCCCAAGGTCGCTCGTTTGTATATGCTTATCTTTTCGATCCAGTATAAAGTTGAGCGTCTCATCAGCAAAATGGAATGTTTATGCTTCGTTAATGTGAATCTTTGCGAGAGAAGATGGATGAAATGGAATCCACACGGTTTTTGCGTTGCGGGAATGGAGATGTGATGCGGTCTCAAAGGCAAGTATAGCTACTTATTCTGTCAATGTGCATGTGTTTTTGTTGTGTGTTTCGTGTGAACTGCTTCTGTTATTCGACAGCATGGCGATCGACTCTTTAGCTGAAGGCAAATATCAATGCATGTTGCTTTTTGCATTTACTCACTCAATCTTCTCTCTCTAAAGCTGTGTTTGAACACAATAATTAGCCCTTTCTTGATGTATGTGTTGGACGTGATTCCAGAATTTTAAAATTTATGTAATTATTTCAAAAAAAAGTTTGGACAATATAATTAGACACCCGGCCCGGGTTGTCTGTACCTATTAAAAGTTTCATGTACGGTACAAGTAGTTTGTTGTACATGTACAAATAGCAAATGATGAACGATTTCAACTGTTACGGGATCTTGATGAAGGAAATGATAAAAATGTTGACTAGTTGTCAGCTTTAATTTTTTTAAAACAAATCACCACCTTAACAAATGTTGTAAAAATAACATTTACTTGATATACAATTTTAACCAAACATTTGGACAATTGCAAAGATATGTATAGATCAAATAATATTTTTTTATAACATATTAAATAAAACTATATACCAAAATATATTTTAAAATATATATTTTAGAGTAACTATTATAAGCACAAAGCGCACAATGCAATCTAGGTTGGACGGGCTCGATTGGATCCACTCTTTTTGATTTTTTTCTTATTTTCCTCATGTGTAATATTGTGATTTTTATGTTGTAACATTGTAAACTTTATGTACAAGTATGGTGATTGTTGTGTTATACTTTTACTTCAAATTTTTTTTATTGGCTCAGATGTGTGTAACCTTTATATTGTATTAGTGTGACCTTTATATTATATAAGTATAACTTTTATATATACAAATGTGATCACCTTTATATGTTGTAACTTTGACAAAAACTGAAGAATTTTAACAAAATGTGTACATATATACTTTTAGGGTTAAATTCAATTTTAGTCCATTTAAAAAGTCACTGTCCAATTTTCATCCACCATGGAAGCGGTTTTCAATTTTAGTCCAATTAAGCCAAAAATCATCACTATTTGGTCCATTTTTATCACTATTTCGTCTACCATAGAAGCGATTTTCAATTTTCAGATTTCAATTTTAGTCCTAATTAAGCCAAAAATTGACCAAATAGTGACGATTTTTGGCTTAATTGGACTAAAATTGAAAACCGCTTTCATGATGGATGAAAATTGCACAGTGGCTTTTTAAATGGACTAAAATTAATTTTTTCCTTATACTTTTATGTGATATTAATTGTACCTTTGTATTGATATAATCATAGATTTATGTAATATATATGAACATGCAACTAACATTACATACAAGTGTAACGCCCCGTTTTAAAATCATGTTTTGACGCTACTTACATTAAAAATTGTCCCTTTCAAAAATAATAAATAAATTCAGGAATAACTGTGAAATATTATTTCATAAAATATTGTTAATACGAACTTTGGAAAGATGCAGCGAAAAAGACTTTCTTGAAATATCTTTTCTTATAAACACATTTTTAATACATTGAAAATAACGATAAAATAAACATTTACATAAATAAACCTGTTTGGAATTTATAAAAATAAAACTCTTTATTAAAATCTTCTACGACCTTGATAATATCGGCTACCGGCATTCACTGCTCGCACGCCACGTCCTGGTTACTTTAAGCTGAAAACATTTTTACACATAGGGGTGAGTGCCAGAAAACACTCAGTGGAGTCCATTTGTACGGTGGAGGGGATACATATTGTACATGTAGCCATATCATGAAAACCAATCACATTGTGGACTCCCGAGTAGTCCCTTGCAAACCATTGAATAGGTTTCCGAAGAAAAGCCTATCGGAGGCCCAAGCCGACTCCATTAAGGGTTTTTACACCCCTGTTGTTGGGTTTCCGAAGAATACCCCTGTTGTTGGGTTTCCGAAGAATACCCCTATAGATGGGTTTCCGAAGAATACCCTACTTGGCGTAGAATGCGCATGCACAGTTAAGTGTTTCACATAATGTTTCTCACATAACACATAGTACACGTTATTCACGTTCACGTAAATTCATATAATTCACAACAGTACAAATAGGCAAGTAAATCCTTTGCCATGTATTGGTTTCTAAAGAAACCCCTCTGGTACGGGTATTATCCCGACTTTTCGTCATATGAAATCAATTGCCGTTGTATTCCTTGAAATTGTTAACCTTTCGAAAACATATAATTTACTCAAAAATCAATCATATAATAAAGACGTTCAACCTGAAATAGACTTCACATGAATATCGAATTTAAAGTCACATAGTGTATATAAATTCACATAATAAATTGTATAATTAAAAAAATGCATTTGTTTGATAAGATTTTACCCCACCTTATCAAAGTTCGATTGCGACTCGTTGTCCCCTTCCTTACTCCTGTCCTTCGTCTGGAAATCCTACATAGCGCAGGAGTTCGACTTAGCGTCTAATTTAACTGTATATGTTCGGAATAACTAGGAGAATAAATCCCTAAACGGAATAAGAATTCGTGATCCTAGGCTTAGAGTTTAATCAAATCTAGAATTTATATGATCGTAGTCTCGTACTAGGGTTTTCCTAACCTAACGATGGTTCGTCGTATTTTTCGTATCATTTTAAGCGTCACTCTAGTATCTTTTATACATAAATTATAAGGTTTGTGATCATAATGTTAATTTCATAAATATGAGGTACAAACTGAAATTGGAATAATCTTTAGGAGTTCAAATATAATTAAGATAATTGCAGGGACTAAACTATAAATAGGCATAAGTTAAGGGTTTAACTAATTAATATACAAAAAAATATAGCTTTTGCAAACAAGTCCCTGCAGTGTATCAAATTTTCATAATCCAGCCCCTAATTCCCCTGCTCCAAACCCGTCGCCCCTTTTCCCCATCTTGATCGGCCGCCGCCGCTGCTGCCCTCCGCCGGCAGCAGCGGCCTTACCCACGCACTCGCACGGTGCCGCTGCACACGGCGGCGCCACCACACACACCCACTGTCTCTCCCCCTCTTTTCTTCTCCAGGCCCGCCAACGACTTCCCCCTAGCTCAGCCGCCGCCGCTGCTGCCGACGCTGCCCTCTGTCGGCAGCAGCGGCCTCGTCTCCACCATCGTACGGCGCCGCCGCACGGGTGCCACTCACTCACTCCTCCCAAACCAACTCTAATTCTTCCTCCTCAAAACTGCCACAGTGAACCAACAACAAACACACATCCAACACATACACCACCTCACACATCCTCCCTCGTTCGAACCCAGCACGGCAGCGCCGCTCCTGGCGCCGCCCACCTCCACCCGGTTCCGATCGCACGGCGGCGCCTCTGCCAGTGCCGTCCCCCCCCCCCCCCCCCCCCTCTTCCCCCTTAACACCCTCTCAATACTCAAACACCAAAACTCAGCATATCTCAAAATAAAACATATACACTATAGATTGTAAATTTACAATGAAAGTAGTAAATGTTTTACCCTTTGATCACTCCTAAAACCTCTGGAGTTGCAACTCGTTTCCACCAGAGTAAGGACCGTAAGAAACCAGAGAGCAAGGTAGGTAAAAGAGAAGAAATGGGGAAAGATGAGTGTGGCAATCCTAGATTCTTAGATCACTGCATGCAACTACACGTGTACTATAGCTTAGGTGACTCATTTTTTCTTTAATCTTAAGCAAGGCAATCAATTTAACACTATATATATATATACCCCATCATATGCTTATATATATATATATAATAAGAGAATCCTTAAACATACGTGTATATATATATATATATACATATATATATTTATTTAAATATGTAAGCTTTGGGGTGTTATACAAGTATGAGTAATACCACATAAATGTATCCGAAATTCAAAAATGCATTGAAAAATTTGTAAACAACTTAATTTTTTTTTTTAAGTTAAAGAAAATAAAGGTCATATGAAGGTAACACTAGTACAATATAAAGGTCACATTAAAACAATAAAAAGTTTCCAACACGTGAAGCTTCCAAAAAAAAAAAAAACACAAAAGTATTTACGTTTAATTTATTCAAAATATTATATTAAAACTTTTAAATTTTTAAAAGAACTCTCAATAATTAAGTAAGTATGTTTGGTTGATTTAAGGTAGATTCTTGAATCCTCCAAGGTGATGATTTTTAAATTAGATATTTAGATTTAACTTTAAAGGCAATGATTTCACCCGAGAAGGAAAAGGTGTGTACGTGGAAGCAGTTCCACATCCGCTGAGAAGGAGGAGATTATAGTGGTTGTGAAGGTTGGAGGCATTGCAGTTCCCATCGAGATTGCTAAATCTGTTGATGAGAGAGAAGGATTCTGAAGTAGCATAGGATCCAAAGGAAAAAAATGACTTTGAAGCAGTGAAGGTTGCAGCAGGAGAAGTTGAACCTTCATTAAATGTGTTGGAAACATTTAAATATGTTTTGATGAGACAAAACCTTAAGAAAGTAACTCTAACAAGTATAATCAATCTTAGGAGAGGTTACTGCAACAGAGTTACTGCAGAAAGATAAAGATTAGAGAAAGTGTCAAAGGAAGGCTACTGAAGAGAATGGTGGAAAGGAATCGGGTGAACTAATTAGGATACTGATTACTGCAGGAAGCTACTGGAAGAGAACTTACTGAAGCAGAAAAGCAGCAAGCTACCAGACATGAAGCTACCTAAGAGACCATGCCTAAGCATACTGTAGAGCAGCATGCTACAGAAGCCTTAAGCCACCTGAAGGATGAAGCCATGGAAGGGAGCTCCAAAGCAGGTACGAGGAGGAAGCTACAAAGCAGACATGGGAAAAAAATCAAAAGTTACTGGTAGAAAGAAGAAGTTACCGGTAGAGAGAAGAGAAGAGGAGCCAATCAGAAGAAGACATGTGGAAAGCGAAAAGCTTGCGTGTGTCAGAAGAAGTGCAACGCTATCAATGATGGAAATCTATCTACCTTCAACGGGCAGATTTCCTAATCTATAAATAGAAGAAGACTGAAGACTGAGAAGAAGAGAGCGAGCGCGAGAGAGAAGAGCTCAAGAGAGAATGCACAAACAGAAGAGAGCATAAGAAGAGAGCTCAGAAAAGAGGGGAAAGGCTACACAAAAGAAAAGAGAGCAACGTGGGGAGCAAAAGAAGAAGAGAGGAAAGAGAAGCTCAAACACCCCACACCCCAAAGACGCATACTCAGTCTCACAGTCGAGGCAACAAGCTACAACAGTTCAACCTGCAAAAGAAGTCTAAGCTTGCTGCATCCAGTTGAAGAAGAAGAAGACAAACCTTTATCTTAAGGACTGTCTTGGAGTGCTTAGTGCGAGGAATAGAGTCCTGCTGAGTTTGCCACTTTCTGAAGAAGAAAGTGAGGACCCTGGGTGGGCAGAGTAGGCAAGCAGCTGTGTGAAGGCTTGCTACTTGTTAAATCTGTGTTGTAATAGATAGGGCTATATAAACCAACAAGATTTAACAAAGGTTCCCTCTTGAGAAGAGGCAGAGAGGATGTAGAAGGATTACTCCACCTTCAAACCTCTGTATATCTATGCGTCTGTTCATGCTTACTGCTCTATCTGCATATTTAATGTAAGATGCATGTCTTCTATATTTGGTCTTTGAATGAGAGGAAGCTTCCGCAAATATAACTCTGATCAGTAACCTCCCAAAAGGTTACTGCCTCTCGACCCAAGCCTTGAAAGAAAAGAAAAGTTTGAAATCTGAGTAGGCTTATTCACCCCCCCCCCTCTCTAAGCCTACTACCACACTAATTGGGACCAACAAAATGATTTTGAAGCAACGGAGGTTACAACAGGAGAAGTTGGACCTACCACTACACTAGCTGCAGAACACATGTCCATTCCTCACTGTAGAGTGAAGTGGAGGATGATGAACAATGATTTGGTCAAGAATATGGGAAGGAGCTTTATGAAGGTAAACATAAAGGCCGCTACGTGAAAGATCAAAAGATCGTCTTGAAGAGAACACTCCAAATGGACCTGGAGCAGTTCGATGAATAAATGGTCAAGGGGTTCATTATTTGGAAGGAAATGTGCTTCAAAGATTGTTGAATGCTACAAGACTGGGGGAACTGGAAAAAGATGGAAGAGAGTGTCCTTCTCTGGGTCTACACGAGAAACATACAGCATCCACTCATATCAGACTTTATTTCCAAGGACAATAAGCAGAGGGTTGTGGAGCTCAAAGCCTTTCTTGACAAGATGAGGAAGAAGAAGGCTGAGAGGAAGCAGACTTAGGAGTAGACAAGCCCAGAACTCGTCTGTTGGTCTCAAGTTGTAGAAGGTTTAGAGGAGGGGGGGTTGAATAAACCTTCTCTGATTTTGTAAACTTTTCCCCAAAGATGTATAGTTCAGCTCATTGCGCAGGTAGCTAGGAAGCTTATTGCTCAGTGATACTGTAGCAACCTTTCTGAAAGGTTACTGGACAATTTGAATTTAGAGTTTTGTGCAGCGAAAAATACTTTTATGAAAACACAAGATATGGAAATCGGGGTTGCAAAGATTGAGTGGGATGGCGACGTTATGTGGTAGAGGCGGCCAATGCTAGGATTGGACGGTGGTGGTGGTGGATGAGCAGGTGATGAAGATGGGTTTGTTCACTGATGAGGTGGAATGGAAATATGTAGCTGGGAAGGTGGCAATTTGACTGGTATTGGCTACTGCCGGTTTCAGGCGCAGAAGAGGGGTGCCGACGACGGCCTGAGTTAAGATATGAGAGTGTTATGTGTAAATACATTGAGGTTGAAGATGATAAATATATACAAGGGCAGTGGTGTGATTTATTACACATTGAAGGACAATATGATCATAAAACATTGTACAATAAGGGCTGCTTAGTACGTTCACATATATTACTTTTGGGACGATCTAAACCCATAAAAAATGGTGTTTAGAAAACAATGATTTGAGCACCTAAACCCAAGCCCAATAAGAAACCCGGGCCTTAAACTATGATACCAAACATGGGTTTAGGCTGGAATTCAATCTAAATCCAGCCTAAACCCACTTGTCAAACATGGTCTAAATCAACTTATATTTGTGATAATACAAATTAGATTAATTTTTTAAAGATATTCAATTTAGTTAATATCAACATGATTATTCCCCAAAATTATGAAAGATATCCTGAAATTTTTTACATTTAAACAAAATAATCTCCATATGTTTATCAAAATTTAAAGTATCCAAACAAATTCATCTAAAATTGATTTAATAATATAATGTATAACAAAAAAATGAGTACTAAATAAATAATAATAATTCTATTGTAGTAATATAATTTTGTTTTGATATGCACACACTTGAATTTAATTCTATGAAATATAAGACTTGAAAAAAAATATATTTTAATGATATTAAAAGAATTTTAGATTAATTTCATCATTGTAAAAGTATTTTGACACATGAACTTAGATCACCAAAAACACAGACTTTTAATTCGAATTGGAATAGTGAATGAGATATGTCTTTTTGGTAACTAGACCATAACTCAAATAAAAAGCTCAATTTCCCGCCCAAAATCTTATTCTATTTTTGGTAAGTTGATTTTTTATAACACCCCAATTAAGTGCATAGTTTATATATATATATATATAGTAAGTTTCTTGTGCATTAGGTACATGAATCTTAGATCCATGCAACCGGGTCGGATCCGGGTTACCCGACCCGCTTCTCTATTTTTTTTTTTCGCACTAACTTTTTTAAAAATTGGTCATGACTTTTAGTTATGTTAAGGATACCTTTATGTAATGTTTAGGATACCTTTAGGTTATGTTAAGGATACTTTTATGCCCAAATTTCATACATTTACTTTACGTCAAGCATACCTTTAGGTTATGTTAAGGATATCTTTATGTTATGTTAGAAATACCTTATTCATAACATAGTTGTGTTACACATTTTGTACACAAAGGTATCTCTAACATAACATAAAAGTATTCTTAACATAATCTAAAGGTATCCTTAATATAACGTAAAGGTATGTGACCAGGAATTCAAAGGAACCTGGAATCACGTTTCAAAGGTATCCTTAACATCACCTAAAGGTATTCTTAACATAACCTAAAAGTATGCTTAATATAACCAAAATGTATTCTTAACATAACTAAAGGTATCCTTAACATAACCTAAAGGTATGCTTAACATAACTAAAAGGTATTCTTAACATAACGTGGCATGTAACCTGGAATCAGGATTTCAAAGGTATCCTTAACATAACTGAAAGGTATCCTTACCATAACTTAAAGGTATCCTTAACATAATTGAAAGGTATCCTTACCATAACTTAAAGGTATTCTTAACATAACTGAAAGGTATCCTTAACGAGCGAATTTGAACACATCCGCCCAGGCGCGTGGGAGCGCGTGAGGGCACGTGGGACGCGCGTACACGCGCGGGTCGGGTTGGGTGCATGGATCTAGGATAAATGCACCTGATGTATAAAAGTTTTTGTGATATATATATATATATATATATATATATGGGTATAGTTTGGTGATAGCCCAAAAAGGAAGCCCAAATGTTGTTAATTTTCAGCCCAATATAAGCCTTTTTTTTTAGCCCAAACAATAGCCCATGTTTCAGCCCAACTCTTTGGATAAAAATCCTTGTCATCACTACAATTCACCCAAGCAATACACATGTATATTTTTTCAATCAGGATCCTCTATTCAAAATCGTGTTTCATCTGGTGTTTCAATATAATCCCCACACGACACGTGTAAAAGATGACATCATCAATGTACACTTGTCATCTAATTATAACAATGAAATATAAGATGGAACACAGTTTTGAAATTGAGGATCCAATTCCATATTTTTTACACATGCATATTCCCCTTCTCCCTCATTTTACTTCTCTTTCTTTCTTCAACTTGTGCAGAGGATTTGGGTATTGAAGGGGTAAAATCCAATTCATTCTTCCTCTTTTTGTTGCTATATTTTTGTATCTATCTCTCTCTTTGCAGCCGATTGCCGCCATCGCCAATGGAAGAGCGCCGTCGTGAACGGCGGTGCAGAGCATGAGTGTGGGGTGCAGCGCCGGAGGGGGCGGCGCTGCGTGCATGAGCGTGTGTGTGTGTGTGCTAGTGTGTGCGTGTGATGGGGTTGCAACGCCGGTGGAGCCAGTGCTGCGTGCAGGTGTAAGTGTGTTGCTGTGTGTGTGTGCGTGAGTTGTGGGTTTGTTGGGGAAAGGGACGGGCACCGCAGTGAGTGGCGGCGCCATGCAGATTGAGCGACGGCGACGGGCCCATCGCCGGCAGGGCAGCAAGGGTAGGGGGTTTTGGGATTAAGGTTATCTTTTGAGAATTTGATTTTCTGCAGGGACTTAATTGCAATTTTTTCAACTTTTCTTTATTATGATTCAGCCCTTGAACTTCTCCTTATTTGTTTTCAGCCTTGCAGTTTATAGAAAATTATATTCCAGACCCTGAATTTAAGTTATATTGCAGGATGACCCTAGAATTATGCTGAAATTGCATATTGACCATAAAATATTGTTGAAACTATAATTTAACCCCAAAACCTTATAAGAATTATAGATGTTAGTTTTAATCCCCAATTGATATAAACGACATTTTAAGCTTCAAACAGGAAAAACCCTAGTTTAGGGTTACCATCACCTTAAACCATAGTGTAACACCCCGAATAAAATTAAGACCTAATTAGAATTTATAAGAATTATAAAATATAAGTTAACTCATAAAAATTGAGTTTAGATTCGTCTTTTCATAATTTAGATTTAAGTCGTAAAATCAATCTACCAATGACATTACATATAAAATATTTCATTACATATACCCTAAAAGTTAATTACTAATTACGAAATAATTTAAGTTGGCAAAACAGATAAAATAGATTATTAATAGTAAACCAAGATATCGATTAATTCGTAAATTATATATACTATTAAATTGTTTGATATATCCAATTTTAATTAATGGGGTTGGTCTCGATTGATAATTTTTTATGCGAGATCTAATTATTGTAATCCGTATTCAAAATAAAATCTTGACTCAAATAAAGAATATCCTAAAATAATTTAATATTATCTATAATTAGATCTCGACCTAAGAAAATACGATTCTCGACTCAATTCGGAATTCAAAACCCGTTTTTAGGTGTAGAATGGAGGTGAGTCACCAATTAATTCCACCTCACCACCCCTATGGGTGACACCTCACCCATGTTCTCTCTCTTCTCTCCTCATCCCTCCCACCCCGTCTCTCCCTCTGAATTTGTCTTTCTCTCTCTCTTCCCTCCCTATCTCTTTCTTCTCTTTCGTTGGATTTCTTCTTTCTGCCATAGGCAGTGTTACTGATTTGTCCTAACTTCAATCTTCTTCTTTTCCGATACCGATTGGAATTCTCCGACGTCGATTGGAATTTTCCGGTCAAAAAGACCTGCAAAACAAAGAACACCGGGGGTTTTTCCCGGTGAAGAGACTCCGACGCTCAAGTCAGTAATCTGGGAAAAACGTTGCTAATGCTCTTTTGCTTAGTAATTGTTGTATGTGATATTCCCTATGTGAAATAGAAAGATAAGGGTTATAAATACTCCCTGAAAAACGTGGCAGTTAGGATTTCTCCTAAAAAAGTGGGAAGTGGGCGAGATTCTCGCGGTCGTGGTGGTTGCTCCAAATTTGAATTAGTTCGTTCTTGATCTAGTTCGACATTTCAGCTGCAAATCTGATCAGTTCACTCGTGTCTCTTTATAATGCACGAACTATCTTGTTCGCATTCAAGTCTTATTAGTTCGCATCTTTACAGAGTAGTTCGAATATGGTCAGTTCGATCGAATAAGGTCAGTTCGATCGAATGTGGTCAGTTCGACCACATCAGTACTCCCCCCCCTTTCGGAGTGCGTGTGTTCACGCACTCACGCAGTTCACTTTGTTGCTAATTATGACGCTTCTTCGAGAAGCTTCGCTTAATCATTTAGTTCGATGGAACTTCTTCAATTTGCTTTTTATCATTAAGTTCCGAAGGAACTCTTTCAACTTGCTTAATCAACGAGTTCCGAGGGAACTCCTGCAATTCGCTAAATCATCAAGTTCCGAAGGAACTTTCTTCAACTTGCTTAATCAACGAGTTCCAAGGGAATTCCTGCAATACGTTCAATCATCAAGTTCCGAAGGAACTTCTTTAACTTGCTTAATCAACGAGTTCCAAGGGAACTCCTGCAATTCGTTAAATCATCAAGTTCCGAAGGAACTTTCTTCAAATTGCTTAATCAACGAGTTCCGAGGGAACTTCTGCAATTCGCTCAATCGTCCAGTTCCGAAGGAACTTCTTCAAATTGCTTAATCGGTGAGTTCTGAGGGAACTTCTTCAGTTCGCTCAATGAGTGAGTTCCGAGGGAACTGCTTCAATTCGTTTGATCATTGAGTTCCGAGGGAACTGCTTCAATTCTTTTAATCATTGAGTTCCGGGGGAACTGCTTCAGTTCGCTTAATCATTGAGTTCCAAGGGAACTTCTTCAAATTGCTTAATCGGTGAGTTCTGATGGAACTTCTTCAGTTCGCTCAATCATTGAGTTCCGGGGGAACTACTTCAGTTCGCTTAATCATTGAGTTCCGAGGGAACTTCTTCAAATTGCTTAATCGGTGAGTTCTGAGGGAACTTCTTCAGTTTGCTCAATCATTGAGTTCCGGGGGAACTGCTTCAGTTCGCTTAATCATTGAGTTCCGGGGGAACTGCTTCAGTTCGCTTAATCATTGAGTTCCGGGGGAACTGCTTCAGTTCGCTTAATCATTGAGTTCCGAGGGAACTTCTTCAGTTCGCTCAATCAGTGAGTTCTGGGGGAACTGCTTCAGTTCGCTCAATCATTGAGTTCCGGGGGAACTGCTTCAGTTCGCTTAATCATTGAGTTCCGAGGGAACTGCTTCAGTTCGCTTAATCATTGAGTTCCGGGGGAACTGCTTCAGTTCGCTTAATCATTGAGTTCCAGGGGAACTGCTTCAGTTCGTTTAATCATTGAGTTCCGGGGGAATTGCTTCAGTTCGCTTAATCATTGAGTTCCGGGGGAACTGCTTCAGTTCGCTTAATCATCGAGTTCCGGGGGAACTGCTTCAATTTGCTTGATCATTGAGTTCCGCAACTCCTTTCTTAGATCATCCACTTTCTCAGACAGTTCGACATGTCCTCATTTCTGGCCTCGAGGATGATCAGACTGACTTTCCTGTTCATCCATTCAAGATTTGTCACCTTCTTGCTCCCTTCTAATAGGCATGTCAGTATTGCCCTATTGTGAGTCGACCTTTTTGCTTGCCCAAAGCTTTCTGGACAGCCGCTTCTATCAGAGTTGAAAGTTCCTCCGGTGTCAAGGTGACTGTGCCGGGAGGATTCACCGGTGCAAAACTCTGGTCCTCATCTTGTCGCACAAATTGTGCTCCTTCATCTAACCTCCTTCGAGATCCTCTGGTATTCACCATTTTCACAACTTCTCAACGTCTTAATAAAACTCAAGGTTACGAAAGAAATTTGGATTCCCACAGACGGCGCCAATTGATTTGTCCTAACTTCAATCTTCTTCTTTTCCGATACCGATTGGAATTCTCCGACGTCGATTGGAATTTTCCGGTCAAAAAGACCTGCAAAACAAAGAACACCGGGGGTTTTTCCCGGTGAAGAGACTCCGACGCTCAAGTCAGTAATCTGGGAAAAACGTTGCTAATGCTCTTTTGCTTAGTAATTGTTGTATGTGATATTCCCTATGTGAAATAGAAAGATAAGGGTTATAAATACTCCCTGAAAAACGTGGCAGTTAGGATTTCTCCTAAAAAAGTGGGAAGTGGGCGAGATTCTCGCGGTCGTGGTGGTTGCTCCAAATTTGAATTAGTTCGTTCTTGATCTAGTTCGACATTTCAGCTGCAAATCTGATCAGTTCACTCGTGTCTCTTTATAATGCACGAACTATCTTGTTCGCATTCAAGTCTTATTAGTTCGCATCTTTACAGAGTAGTTCGAATATGGTCAGTTCGATCGAATAAGGTCAGTTCGATCGAATGTGGTCAGTTCGACCACATCAGTACTCCCCCCCCTTTCGGAGTGCGTGTGTTCACGCACTCACGCAGTTCACTTTGTTGCTAATTATGACGCTTCTTCGAGAAGCTTCGCTTAATCATTTAGTTCGATGGAACTTCTTCAATTTGCTTTTTATCATTAAGTTCCGAAGGAACTCTTTCAACTTGCTTAATCAACGAGTTCCGAGGGAACTCCTGCAATTCGCTAAATCATCAAGTTCCGAAGGAACTTTCTTCAACTTGCTTAATCAACGAGTTCCAAGGGAATTCCTGCAATACGTTCAATCATCAAGTTCCGAAGGAACTTCTTTAACTTGCTTAATCAACGAGTTCCAAGGGAACTCCTGCAATTCGTTAAATCATCAAGTTCCGAAGGAACTTTCTTCAAATTGCTTAATCAACGAGTTCCGAGGGAACTTCTGCAATTCGCTCAATCGTCCAGTTCCGAAGGAACTTCTTCAAATTGCTTAATCGGTGAGTTCTGAGGGAACTTCTTCAGTTCGCTCAATGAGTGAGTTCCGAGGGAACTGCTTCAATTCGTTTGATCATTGAGTTCCGAGGGAACTGCTTCAATTCTTTTAATCATTGAGTTCCGGGGGAACTGCTTCAGTTCGCTTAATCATTGAGTTCCAAGGGAACTTCTTCAAATTGCTTAATCGGTGAGTTCTGATGGAACTTCTTCAGTTCGCTCAATCATTGAGTTCCGGGGGAACTACTTCAGTTCGCTTAATCATTGAGTTCCGAGGGAACTTCTTCAAATTGCTTAATCGGTGAGTTCTGAGGGAACTTCTTCAGTTTGCTCAATCATTGAGTTCCGGGGGAACTGCTTCAGTTCGCTTAATCATTGAGTTCCGGGGGAACTGCTTCAGTTCGCTTAATCATTGAGTTCCGGGGGAACTGCTTCAGTTCGCTTAATCATTGAGTTCCGAGGGAACTTCTTCAGTTCGCTCAATCAGTGAGTTCTGGGGGAACTGCTTCAGTTCGCTCAATCATTGAGTTCCGGGGGAACTGCTTCAGTTCGCTTAATCATTGAGTTCCGAGGGAACTGCTTCAGTTCGCTTAATCATTGAGTTCCGGGGGAACTGCTTCAGTTCGCTTAATCATTGAGTTCCAGGGGAACTGCTTCAGTTCGTTTAATCATTGAGTTCCGGGGGAATTGCTTCAGTTCGCTTAATCATTGAGTTCCGGGGGAACTGCTTCAGTTCGCTTAATCATCGAGTTCCGGGGGAACTGCTTCAATTTGCTTGATCATTGAGTTCCGCAACTCCTTTCTTAGATCATCCACTTTCTCAGACAGTTCGACATGTCCTCATTTCTGGCCTCGAGGATGATCAGACTGACTTTCCTGTTCATCCATTCAAGATTTGTCACCTTCTTGCTCCCTTCTAATAGGCATGTCAGTATTGCCCTATTGTGAGTCGACCTTTTTGCTTGCCCAAAGCTTTCTGGACAGCCGCTTCTATCAGAGTTGAAAGTTCCTCCGGTGTCAAGGTGACTGTGCCGGGAGGATTCACCGGTGCAAAACTCTGGTCCTCATCTTGTCGCACAAATTGTGCTCCTTCATCTAACCTCCTTCGAGATCCTCTGGTATTCACCATTTTCACAACTTCTCAACGTCTTAATAAAACTCAAGGTTACGAAAGAAATTTGGATTCCCACAGACGGCGCCAATTGATTTGTCCTAACTTCAATCTTCTTCTTTTCCGATACCGATTGGAATTCTCCGACGTCGATTGGAATTTTCCGGTCAAAAAGACCTGCAAAACAAAGAACACCGGGGGTTTTTCCCGGTGAAGAGACTCCGACGCTCAAGTCAGTAATCTGGGAAAAACGTTGCTAATGCTCTTTTGCTTAGTAATTGTTGTATGTGATATTCCCTATGTGAAATAGAAAGATAAGGGTTATAAATACTCCCTGAAAAACGTGGCAGTTAGGATTTCTCCTAAAAAAGTGGGAAGTGGGCGAGATTCTCGCGGTCGTGGTGGTTGCTCCAAATTTGAATTAGTTCGTTCTTGATCTAGTTCGACATTTCAGCTGCAAATCTGATCAGTTCACTCGTGTCTCTTTATAATGCACGAACTATCTTGTTCGCATTCAAGTCTTATTAGTTCGCATCTTTACAGAGTAGTTCGAATATGGTCAGTTCGATCGAATAAGGTCAGTTCGATCGAATGTGGTCAGTTCGACCACATCAGTTACAAATAAACTTTCTTCCCTCTCACTCTATTCCTCTCTCGTTTCTTCCCTCTCACTCTATTCCTCTCTCGCACAAATCGGCAGTGTTGGAAAGGAGAATTTCTCCTTTCTGTTCTGGGCTTGGTGTGATTTGAAACAAAGGGGTAAAGTTTAATGTTTTGATATATATATCCAGTTCTGCTCTTCCGATTTTGTTCTCTGTCATCATCCGTCGCCCGCGGCGGCTGCCGCCCTTTTCTCCTTCTTCCTCTCAATATCTCTCTGCAAATTTCTCATGCCCTTAAATCCTCTGTATATATCCATTTAATTCTATAATTTTTCTTTCCGTCTGCAAGTTCTACAAATATGTATATATATGTATCTCTTTCTCTGTACTCCGCCTGCCTTCGTCACCGTGTGTGCGTGAGTTGCTGCGCCGCCGTGAGCAGCGGTGCAGGGTGCGTGTGTGTTGTGTGTGATGGGTGTGTGGGTTGTATGTGTGTGCTGCTGTTGGTTGTCGGACGAAACGGGGGAGACGCCGCCGTGTCGGGCGGCGTTGTATCGGGTGCGGGGGTGGTAAGGGAGTGGTCGCCGGCGACGAGCTTGTCGTCGGCAGGGTCTCGATGGCGTGGGAAGGGGCTGGGGGCGACGGGGCAGGGGGGAGAAATGGGGAGTTTGGGGCTAAGGTTTTAGTTTGGAAATTTGATTTTTATCCAGGGACCTTCTTGCAATTTCCCAATTCTTGGTTAATTGATTTTCAACCCTTGATCTATTAAGTTATTGCTTCTCAGACCCTGCATTAATAAGGGATTCAATTTCAGCCCCTGAGTTTAATTTTAATTGCAGATTGACCCCAGTTTTTATAGAAATTATGTATTGACCTCCAAATTCTGCAGAAACTATAATATGACCCCATAACTTTGCTGAAACTACGAGATTAACCCTAGACCTTACTGAATATTATATTATGACCCCAAACACTTATATTTTGTGTGTATTATATCATACAACGCTAGTAAATGCTGGAATGACTTCCAAAATTATACGAAAAGTGTGACGAACTACCGTTAACCAAGGAAAACCTTAGTTTTCAAATAAACCTTAATCCTAGAATAGACAATCATTAACCCGAACTTTTATACTTTATAGGGAGTACGAACGAGGACCAGAATTGAAGAGGATATAAGAAATAGAGCATCGACGAACGCTATTATCCAAGGTGGGGGTAAAATCTTATTAAATAAATGTTTTCGTTTAAATTGTACAACTTGTTAAGTGACATTTATTGCTATATGTGACTTTAATTTCAGTAATCAAGTGAAGTCGATTTCAAGTTGGTTATTATTTTATGATTGATTTTTGAGTAAATTATATGTTTTCAAGGATTAATGTTTTTCGAGGGATACAAATGCGACTGGATTCACATGATGAAAAGTCGGGATAATATCCGTACAAGAGGGGTTTCTTTAGAAACCAATACATGTCAAGGGATTTATTTGCCAATTTGCAGTCGTGAATTATATAAACCTACGTGAATGTGATTAATGTGTACTATGTGTTATGTGAGAACTATTATGTGAAATGTAATTGCGCATGCGCTTGCACGCCAAGTAGGGTATTCTTCGAAAACCCAGCACAGAGGGTATTCTTCGGAAACCCAACATGAAGGGTGTAAAAACCCATAGGGTCGGCTTGGGGCCCGGATAGTTTTTCTTCGGATATCTATCCAGCATGGTTTACAGGGGACTACTCGGGAGTCCACAATGTGTAATATGTATATGTATAGTATATGATTATAGTATTATGTGTCTCTATCACAGTACAGGTCGACCCATTGAGTGTTTTCTGGCACTCACCCCTATGTGTAAAAATGTTTTCAGCTAAAGTATCCAGGACATGGCGTGCGAGCAGTGAATGCGGGTAGCCGATATTATCAAGGTCATAGAAGATTTTAATAAAGAGAATTCTACTTTATAAATTTCAAACATGTTTATTTATGTAAATATTTATTCTATCGCTCTTTTCAAGATAACTAAAAATGTATTAAAAATTTGTTTGTAAAGAAAGGAATTTCAAGAAAATCGTTTCCGCTGCATTTTCCCAAAATTCATATTTCATAACAATGTTTTATGGAATAATATTTCTCAATTATTCCTGATTTTATTTATCTTTATTATTATAGAAAGAGGCAATTTCTAATGCAAATTAACGCCCAAGTGAGATTTTTTTTTCTAAAGAAACGGGGCGTTACAGGTGGTATTAGAGCAGGTCTGTGATTCTGTAGACTCGCTAAAATATTTTAATTTCAAATATATATATATATATATATATCTTTGTTTAATTCAAATTTCAGGAAAATGAAAAAATATTTTTGTTTGATTATTGTTAGCTACTAGCATTTACGCCCTCTGCCACTTCGACTCTGTAAGCTAAGTTATGTTGTTTAATTATTAGTTAAATGGCCTCGAATTTGTGAGAAGATGGAAGTCCTAAGTTTATTTGGGTCTCAATGTTATGTCATATGGAACTTTTTATCGAGCTACGGTTACGATATGACATCGTATTTAGTTATAATTGCGTATGATGAAAGTGTGAGCTTCTTGACTATATATTATTCTTTTCCAATGTTCTTTCCCGATTTCCTTCAGGCTCCTTATCTTAGAAGCTTCTTGCCTTCCCCCTAAGTTGTATGACACCTCAACAGACACACGTTAGAGGAGTTAGCTTAACTTGATAATACCTAATTCGTTTATCAGAAAAGAGAATCTAGATTCACAGAGAGGTTTTGTGAATATGTCAGCCAGCTGTTGATCAGTATGAATTTTCTCTAGTGAAATGTCTTTCTTCTCGACATGATCTCTGATGAAGTGATGTCTGATGTCGATGTGTTTGGTTCTTGATTGGAAAACTGGGTTGTGGGTGATTGCAATTGCACTTATGTTATCATACATAATTGGAGTATCCTTTTCCACAATATCGTAAGTTCGAAGTTGTTGTTGAATCCATAGGATTTGTGCACAACAGCTTCCTGCAACAAGATATTCTACTTCGGCAGTGGATGTGACTATTGAAGTTTGCTTCCTGCAGAACCAGGATACTAAGCGATTCCCTAGCATTTGGCAGGTTCCGCTAGTGTTTTTTCTATCAATTTTGCAACCTGCAAAATCAGAGTCAGTATATCCAATCAATTTGATATCTCCTTCTTTAGGATACTACAAGCCTACTTCTTGGGTTTCTTTTAGATATCTGATTATCCTCTTAGCCGCTGTGAGGTGGGACTCTTTAGAAGCTACTTGATATCTTGCACACATTCCTACTGCAAACATGATATTTGGTCTGCTTGCGGTAAGGTAAAACAATGACCCAATTAATTTTCTGTATTTTGTGATGTCAACTGTTTTTCCCCCTTCGTCTTTATCCAGACTTCCTAAAGTTGGCATTGGAATGCTTACTATACTGGCATTCTCCATTCCAAATTTCTTGATCAGTTTCTTGGTATACTTCATCTGATTTTTATGAAGGTTCCTTGATCAAGCTGCCTGACTTGCAATTCAAGGAAGAAGCTTAGTTCTCCCATCATACTCATCTCAAATTTGGATTGCATTAGATTAGAGAACTTCCTGCACAGCTCTTTGTTGGTTGATCCGAAAATGATGTCATCTACATAGATCTGGACGAGCAGGATGCTATCTTCATCCTGGATTCTGAATAGAGTTTTATCCACCTTGCCCTTCTTGAATCCATTATCTAGTAGGTATTTTGACAAGGTGTCATATCATGCTCTTGGTGGTTGCTTCAATCCATAAAGAGCTTTTCTCAGTCGATACACCATCTTATCAGCATTTTCTTCGAAGTTGGGTGGCTGTTCAACATAGACTTCATCTACCAGCATCCCATTTAAGAAAGCGCTCTTCTGCATAGGCTAGAAAGATTCTGATTGCCTATAATCTGGTCACTGGAGCAAAGGTTTCATCAAAATCAATGTCTTCTTCCTGGCAGTATCCCTTTGCTACTAGTCTGGTTTTGATCCTTACAACTTGTCCTTCTTCATCTAGCTTGTTTTTAAACACCCACTTGGTTCCTATAACTCCTTGATGAGTAGGTTTGGGGACCAGGTACCAAACTTGGTTCCTTTCAAATCCATTCAACTCTTCTTGCATAGCTTGAACCCAGTTGGTATCTTGTAGAGCTTCTTCAGGATGCTTTGGTTCAACGTGTGAGATAAAACAAGCGAACATGGCTTCATGTGGAATTGCTCTTCTCGTTCGCACTCCAGAAGTATAATCTCCAATTATCAGGTCTCTAGGATGATCTCTTAGCCAACTTCTTCTCTCTTCAACAACTTGCTGTGGTTCCCCCTCTATAGGATTCTGGTTCAATTTTGCAGGCTGATCATTTTGAGGTTCCTGATTGTCTTCCGATTCCTGAGTCTGAGCAGGTACCGATGAGTATCCTAGAAATATTCCTTCATCAGATTTGGCATCGAAGGTTT
The DNA here is from genome assembly GCA_005771605.1 of Scutellaria baicalensis. Classification (NCBI taxonomy): domain Eukaryota; kingdom Viridiplantae; phylum Streptophyta; class Magnoliopsida; order Lamiales; family Lamiaceae; genus Scutellaria; species Scutellaria baicalensis. The sequence goes on along the minus strand of CM016724.1, from coordinate 31,906,402 downwards.
TGAGGTATTCCTTTCCGTTGTTAAGTATGAAGCACTTGCATCCAAAGATGTGAAAATAGTCAATGCAGGGAGAGTAGCCATACCACAGCTTGTAGGGTGTCTTGTTTAGATCTTTTTTTATCAGGCATCTGTTCTGTGTATAACATGCTATGTTGGTTGCTTTTACCCAAAACCTCTTTGGGAGCTCAGCTTCGGTTAGCATTGTTCTTGTGGCTTCCTTCAAAGTTCTATTCCGTCTTTCAGCAACCCCATTTTGTTGAGGTGTCCTTGCCACTGAGTATTCATGTCTAATTCCATTGTTTGAACAGTAGTTTTCTATGAATTTGTTAGTGAACTCAGTTCCCCTGGTTGTTCTGATTTTCACTATACTCGGACACTTTTCTGTTTGCTACCTTTTCAGGAATTCTGGCAGACATTGTTGAGTATCAGATTTCTTTGCAAGGAAGATCGTCCAAGTGAACATTGAGTAGTCATCTACTACTACTAACGTGTATTTCTTCCCAGATATGCTAATTGGATCAATTGGTCCAAAGAGATCCATATGAAGCATATCTAGTACCTTTTCTGTAGAGCGAAAAGTTTTATTTTTGAAGGAGCTCTTTACTTGTTTTCCTTTCTGGCATGCTCCACAAACAACTTCCATTTTGTACACCATGTCGGGTAGTCCTCTGACTAATCCTTTTCTGGCCAGCTTATGAATAGTTTTGAAGTTTAGATGACTCAATCTCTTGTGCCACAGCCAGCTAGCTTCAGAGGTACCTTTGGCAATGAAATATGTAGCAGTAGTTGCTGAGTTCCATTCAGTAATATAGATGTTTCATTTCCTAGTTCCAGTAAGCTTGACTTCCTGAGTCCCGTTATCCTTGATGAGACACTTGTTGAGATTAAACTCCACACAGTAGCCCTTGTCACAGAATTGACTTATGCTCAGGAGATTGTATTTCAAGACTTCAACATGAGATACTTCCTTGATTGCAGATTTTTCGTTCGATTAAATCACCGGTACCCTTCTGGTTTATAGTTGATAAGGCTTTTCTGGTTTCCTGTCATGTGTCTTGAGCAGCCACCATCGATGTACCATATTTCCATGCTGCCTCCTATCACTAGTTCCTGTACTCACAAGAAAAATCACTTTCTTTTAGGTACCCATACAAGTACGGGTCCTTTCTTGTTAGTATCTATTCTCCTTTTAGGAACCCATACTTGCTTTACAACAATCTTTCTGTTGTAAGTCTTGATACTTCCTGAGCTACCTACTGCATATGTGCTTGTTGTGTTTGTGATCTCTTTCTCTGCCTTTTAGGAGTATAAGTTCCTTTAGATGTATAAATCTTTGGCAAATATGAAAATTTAGTTCTTTTATGCTTTCTAGATGACTGTCTATAGTTCCTGCTTTCAGCATACTTAGGTTGCTGGAGCCAGCTTTTGACAGATTTAGACTCATGGATAGTTCTAAAGGGTTTCTTTCCCTTTCATCAAGGCTTTCTTCATTTCTGCTTGCACTTCCCCCTTGATTAGATAATTCATTTTGATGAGGGGTAGTTGAGGCACAAATGTGGGTGCTCTTGAAGTACTAGCAGTTGAAGTGGAATCTTTTTCATAGTAACCTATGCTAGCAAAACTTTTTAGAGTTCTTTGTATATTTAGCATAGCATTTAAGTCTTTAGAGGATTTGTTGAAGGTATTGATTGTTTCAGTGAGGACCTTCTTCTCATTTACTAGCTTAGTGACTTGTAATTTAAGCTCACTGATTTTATTCTTAAGGTCACTGCATGCTTGACTTTTGGATTTTTCTACTGCTAATAGTCTTTCTAGTAAAACATGCTCTCTCTTAAACTCTATATTCTCTATTTTTAACTCCTCATGGGTTGAAGTGATTTGCTCAAAGTCACTCATGATTTGTTTAAACGCACAAATCATGTTCAACCTTTGATTAATTTGAACAGGAGAGTTGAGATATATTACCTCGTCTTCAGAGTCAGTCACTTTTTGCCATGAGGCAGATTAGAGCTTCATCGTCTGAAGATGAGTCCTCCAAATAGTGCTCATAGACTTTAAGTCCATAGACACTTTCATAGCCTTGTCTTGCTATCCCATTCGATAGGAAGAGCCCTCAGTACCTTCATATTTTTCTCCTTTTGAGTGTAGACTTTGTCCAGAGACTCAAGCTCATTGATGATGGTTGTGAACCTTAGGTCCATTTGCTCTAGGGTTTCTCCAGGTATCATTTCAAACAACTCGAACTTCTGAGTGGTTGTAGAAACCTTGTTTTCTTTTATGAGCTCGGTGCCTTCACATATTTGCTCCAGTTTCTCCTAGATCTCTTTAGCGGTTTTGCAAGTTTTCACCTTGCTGAAAGTTCTTTATCCAGAGTGAGGAATAATGCGTTCTTTGCTACGTTGTCAAGATTTGCTCTTCTCTTTTCATCAGCAGTCCATTCTTCTTGGGTTTTTCCAGAACAGCTGGGTGTGGGATGGCTCCTGCATCTCCTTGTCTATCAGCTGCTTCATCCACAGCCCTAGCAAACAATGGGTTAACTTTTGTAATTCTAGGTGATCCTTCAGTGATGACATACCACATTTCATCATGCATGGCCGACAGATATGCCTGCATACGAATTTTCCAATTATCATATTCGTCCATGGAGAACATAGGTACTTTATGGGAATCCATGATGAGTATGCTTATGATAGCAAAGAAGGTTTTCAGAAAAGCTAAGGGATCAAGGATTGATAAGTTAGATCGGACTTTTAATCCAACCTGCTCTGATACCACTTATTGGTCCCAAGTGGTAGTAGGCTTAGAGGAGGGTGAATAAGTCTACTCAAAAATTTCAATCTTTTCTTCTAGAAAAGACACACAGGCAGTTTATAAAGCACTAACTGTCTTGAAGGTTACTGCTTGAGCAGTTACCTTAAGGTTTTAATACAAAATGAGATTTTATGTACAACGGAAATACTTTTCAAGCAAAGCTTCTTTTCTGAAAATAGGTATTATGCTTATAGATGATATGAAGATGATAAGAGCAGATAAACAATAATATCAACAAGATTAATGAAAACAGCATAGTAAAGAGCATAACAATATATAGAGGTTCAAGGGTGGAGTAATCCCTTTACGTCCTCTCTTCTCCTACACAAGGAGGAACTTTTGTTAGGTAAAACGGTTGATTTACACAAACCTCACTTAGACAACCTAAACCTAACAAAGACTGTTAGTCTCTCCCACACAGGGTTACAGCACAGTGACCAAACTCCTATAGCCCACACAGAGCTCTTGTTCTTCTACTAAGAACGTAAATACTTGATCAAGAACACCCTCTGATCAAGCAACTCCTTTACAGTCTAAATAAAAGAAAGAATTCAACAACACAGACAGCAAGCTCAGAAACGATTGAGCTCTCAAATCTAAGGGTAGCTTGCTGCTAGATTGGACTTGAAACTTCTATGTATTTGTAGATGATCTTTGATAGCTTGAGCGTTTTTATCGCAAGAGTTTCAGGTGTAATTCATGTGCCAGTCTTCCAATATTTATAGGCGATTCGAATTTTTGTCCGTTGGAGAGGATGGGCCTTATTTGCAGATTTTCGTAGATCATAGTGGTAGTTTCTGTTTTGTTCGTTCACTGATCGTTGAGGGTGTACGTGACTGATGCTGCTACGAGTATGACTTCCCTGCAGACTTCCTTTTTGCTTTTTTGGTACGTGGCATAACTTGATTGGTTGCAAGTGTGGCTTGTGCCTAACGTTAACCTCGTACACGACTTTCGAGGTAACTGCTACTAAATCAGGTTGCTGATGCTTTCTGATGCTTCAGTTATCTTCAGTTCTACTTTTGTCCATCTAGCAGTTAGTAGCCTTAGTGTCCTTGGCCAGTGTGGCCAGTATCCTTTTTGAGTAGCCTGTTGCTGATATGCATTCTTGTATTTTCTCTTCGTTTTATATACAGCAGGGTCATTAATCTTTAAGCATCATGTTCCTATACTTAGAAGTATTTTACAATGGAATCTAATACATAGGATCCTAGGCCCTAATCTAAAACATGTTTGTCATTCATCAAAATCTTATACAATGTTCCTTACAATCTCCAAACACTACTCTTGGTCCTTTATGGTCTTTGAGGTTGGTCAGGAAGACTTATCGCCAGTCATGTGTCTCGAGCAACCACTATCTTTGTACCATGCATCTCCGCTGCTACCTAGCGACTGTACCTTTTCTTCTGTATCCTCCTCGGTCTGCGCCATCAGGCATATCATTGTTTCATCCTCCAAGGTGGAATCATTTATGTCTAACTCTGAAGGGGATACATCTTGAACTTCAGTGGATGTACTTACTCCTTTTACTTTTGCAGCTTCTACCAGCAATGCTCTCAGCTTCTGTCTCTCTATCTTCGTTCTCTCTTTTCTTTTTGCTCTTACCTCCGGTGGGTATTTGTAAACAATAGGATGAGGGCAGTTTCTTGTGTAATGTCCCGGCTTTCTGCAGTTATAGCACAAGTCTCTTGACTCTGTGGTATCCTGGGACTGTTGTCCTTGCTACTGTGACGAATGCTGCAAGTTAGTTCTTTGAGAAAAGGTTCCCCTTGACTTGTTGCCCTTCCTCGTGAACTTTGAAAATCTTTTCAATAGCAGCACCATGTCATGTTCTGCAACTGCAGCAAACTCTGCCATAACAACAGGTTTGGTTGTAGCAGCGTTTTCTTTTGGAGCTCCTTACAACAAGTGCAGTAACTTTATTGTTGTCTTCATCTTGTTCTTTCTTTCTCTGGTTTATGTCAAACTCAAATGCCTTGAGATCAGAAAAGAGATCGAACGTACTCATTAATTTCAAATCCATGGAGACGCTCATAGTAGTAGTTTTGCTATCCCATTCTGCTGGCAGCGCTCTGAGAACTTTCATGTTCTTCTCCTTCTGGGAGTAGCTTTTACTAAGAGACTTGAGCTCATTCACTATTGCAGTGAATCTTAGATCTAGCCGCTGAAGAGTCTCATTGGCTTTCATCTCGAACAGCTCAAACATCTATGTGGCAGTTGACTAGGGTAAGAAATATAACATTCTTGGGAATGTTGTCCAGGTTGGACCTTTTTCTGTCTTCTGCCGTCCATTCCTATCTTGGCTTCTCGATATAAGCTTGTACCCTAGGAGATTCCATTTCTGCAACCTCACCTTCATCTTCATACTTGTCTCTTTCTGCAGCTTCCTCCCTTCTACCCGCGGCAAACACTGGATTTGGCTTTGTAATGGTAGGAGGTCCTTCCATGATCACATATCACATTTCATCGTGCATTGCTAAAAGTTGTGTCTGCATTCTTATCTTCCAATCATCATAGTCTTCTATAGTAAACATCGGCTGTTTTGCATGCATAGACTCCATGACAACAGAAAGCAGTTAAAGCACTTAGACACACAAACAACTTTGGTCAAGGGTGGATCTGGGTAGGCAACCAGACGAGTTGGTTTTTAACCCAACCCGCTCTGATACCACTTGTTGGTCCCAAGTGGTTACAGAGGTTCAGGGGGGTAAATGAACCTCTTCGTTATTTCCTCTTTTTTTTTTTTTTATAGACATTTAAGTTAGAGACTAAGCCAACTCCTAAACTTTGTAGGAGATACGGACAAGGGACAGGAGTAGGAAAGCGTACCAAACTGAAGCTTTTTGGATGAGGATTGCAGTATTCGAAGGTGGGGGTAAATTCTTGTTGTTCCCTGCTTTATATTAATGTGAATGAGTTCGATTAAATAAGATTGTGTTATGTGTGATTTAATTGATTATGATGCTCTTATGGGATTTGAACGTTGACCTTCAGCGTTTATTTCCAATATAATGTGATATATGTAATTTTAAATGTTCATGGTGGAATTCCAATTCACGGTGGGTTAATTACCCGAAGGGTTTTAAATATGGCACTTTCACACTGGACTTAAAGACTCCAGATTTCATGGCGGGTTAGCTACCCGAGGGTTTCAATTATGGCCAAATTACATTGGACTTAAAAACTTCAAAATCATGTCGGGCTTAAAGACCCAAGTAAATGTTATATTGATTTTCTATGATTATGTGAAGTGAATAATTGATGATTTAAAGTGAAGTGCTTATGTGTACCTTTTTCTACCCCACTGAGTGATTTTTCTTGCACTCACCCCTTTCATGATTTTATTTCTACAGAAGACCCTGGCATGGAGGAGGGATGAATGGAATGTCTGATATTTTTTGTATGTATATAAGAATGTATATTTTTATATCAGCATTTTCTAAAAACCTTGGTTTTTATATTATGAATCCTGTTGATTTACACACATGTTGCGATAATCCAAACTTTCCACTGTAATTTTACTACGACTCTTTATGTTTTACGGAAATTTAATTTTGGTGATGATTTGTTGCATTTTCATTTGTCGGAATTTAATATGTCTTATGTCGTGTTCACGTTCATTTAAACTATATTGCATGAACACGATACATGAAAATGTGCTCACGATACACCCTTCATGAGTGTCATTTCATGAAGTATACCAGAGAAGCCAACACAAGTCGTGTGATATGACTCGAGTCATGTTCACGTTCATTTACACTATATTACATAAACATAATATACATTAAAATATGTTCACGATGCACCCTTCATGAGCATCATTTCATAAAGTACACAAGAAAAACCAACATGAGTTGTGTCATATGACTTGAGTCGTGTTCACGTTCATTTTTTTCATTTGTGTTTGTCTGAAATTTGTTTCAATATCATGTGCACATATTTGTTAGGTTTTGATATCGTCTTCAGCCTTAATCATGAGACGCGACATTCGAATTCGACTGTTCCTCATGCTCATGAACACAAAACAAGAGAATTATTCACACACCACAAAACCCAACATAGAAACAAATATATCATGTCCAATCAAAACAACAAAGAAACCAACCTCATTGCTTGACTGTCCAACATTAGTTCTAGTCGCCGCCTTTGCAAACGGTGCCGCCTCCGATGGAGTATCCACACTTGCATTTTGCTCAGTCGCAACCACCGTGAGAAGTCAAATATAAGATTCCACAACATTTTCAGACTTTCTTCGTTGAAATTTTTTAGTCATTGTTGTGGTTCTTGAATCGGGTCAAGAACTTTTGCCCAAAAAATTCTGCTTTAGTGGGTTACGGCTTAAACGGAGTTTGAATAGGTTGTTGTGTATTTGTGTATTGGGAAATTTTTGGGTGATATCACAAGATAGGTGCATGATAAGAAAAACAAATACAGAAGTAGGAGAAAATATATGCTTGATTTCTGAAAATAAAGTTGAAAAAGTTTGATTGAAGTGGGGGCGAGTGGTGGGGTTGGGGGAAAACTAACATTTCATCCATTTATTTGGTTTCCTAAGTAAGATCGATTCAGGATCATGGGATCCTTTTCTATCAGACAGGAAGGGCTGTAGCACAAAATGGACTTCTAAGTAATTGTCTCATAGATCTTATATCTATCTATATGAAGAAGAAATCATGTAACGAAGGGGATTCTTATTTGTACAAATGGTACTTCGAACTTGGAACGAGCATGAAGAAATTAAAGATACTTCCTTATCTTTTGAGTTGTTCTACCGGATCGGTCGCTCAAGATCTTTGGTCTCTACCCGGACCCGATGAAAAAAATGGGATCACTTGTTATGGACTCGTTGAGAATGATTCGGATCTAGTTCATGGCCTATTAGAAGTAGAAGGCGTTCTGGTGGAATCTTCACGGACAGAAAAAGATTGCAGTCCGTTTGATAATGATCGAGTTACATTGCTTCTTCGGCCCGAACCGAAGAATCCCTTAGATATGATGCAAAATGGATCTTGTTCTATCTTTGATCAGAGATTTCTCTATGAAAAATATGAATCGGAGTTTGAAGAGGGGGAGGGGGAGGGGGAAGGGGCCCTTGACCCGCAACAGATAGAGGAGGATTTATTCAATCACATAGTTTGGGCTCCTACAATATGGCGCCCTTGGGGCTTTCTATTTGATTGTATCGAAAGGCCCAATGAATTGGGATTTTCCTATTGGTCCTAGGTCATTTCAGGGCAAGCGGATCATTTATGATGAAGAGGATGAGCTTCAAGAGAATGATTCGGAGTTCTTGTAGAGTGGAACCATGCAGTACCAGACTCTTTTGAATCGAGGATATAGTAATTTTTCTTGGATCTATCAGTCTAAGCAGGAGACAATATGCCTTGATATTATTGATCAGTCTTTGATTCAAAGTCTCATCTCATCTCAATTGAAAAAACAAATAACATTTCAGGAATAAATCTAGTTCTGCTTCCGTGTTGCTTTTGTATTGTTTTTTCTTTTTTCCTTTTTTCATGTCCGATATTGTTGCATAATTTGCTTCAATATCTTTTTGTTGTGAGAGAACATATCTTCGATCCACTTGGCTTGTGGGTTCTTTTTCTTCTTGATTTTGATACTTCTTATTTGATCGATGCTATCAAAAAACTTCCTTTTCCTTTTCATTGATCTTTTTAGTTTCTTTAGTTTCACTTATATCTAAATTTAAAAGAAGCAATTTGCTTGGTATAAACCAAGGTTTCAGTTTATATGTCTTATAAAGTAACACAAATTATGGGAAGAACCAAACTTCCAGATTTGATATGGGACGCTTTACCTTTTTTTCATTCATTCCTATCCAATCAAAAAATCCTTTGTGGGAGTTTGCTAGATTGATCTCTGGAATCATAAGATAAAAAAGATCTCTTTTAGAAATTATTTGAGAATTATTAGTACGAATTTGAGTATTTTGATTCCTATTGGTATCAATTATGATCAAGGCCTCAATACCGATTTTTTGTCTAATAAAAAAATAGAAAATTTTCCGATCGAAATATTTTCTATCGGCCGGTTTTTCCATATGTTTTTCCATATATAGAATATCAACCTTTCATAAATCATTTTTAATAGGGATGTTCCTGAGCATATCAAAAAGGGTTTCTTTAGACGTGTTATTAAGAAATCTCTTTGTTCTTATTTCCGTGAAGGGGAGATCTATTTAAAAAGCATTCCGCTTTATTTTCATAATTAAGAAATTTATATGATAAAAGATCATATCTATAGTATTTTAGAAAATTATCTTTTGGATTCGATAATGAATATACTTCAAATTGTTTTTGTTTTTTGTAATTCATAAATGAGTCTTTTACAGATGAATGTCGTTTGCTTAAATTTTCCTTTTTAGCTATACGACGCTGATAAACTGTATTTCTCCATTTTTCTGGTATTAATCTAGACCATCTAATCTAAGATAAATGGTATTGATAATGTCCTCGTAACCAGGTTTTCCATGGATTCATTTCATAACTCGGAAGTTTTTTATCTACTAAAAGAATCCTTTATTTTAGGCTTAAGAAAAGGGGGGATTCCTTGATATTGAACAACAGGTCTTAACGAGTTACTAACTTAGATTTGTGATAATTTGTAAAATACATATGCTTGTGGCACGTAGGATAAGTCATAAAAAAATGTGAATTTATTTTAATATAACTAATATTATATAGTCGAAATAAACGGAATTGGAGTTTTTTTTTTATTAATTTTTTCTTGTTTTCTTTCATTATTGTAAATGGATTTATCAATAATTTGTTTTGTTAATTTAAGAAAAAGTTCTGTATGGGAATATTAATGATAGATAAAAATAGAGTTGTGTATATTTTTTCAATGAAATTTTTTAAAAGGGGGAGTAATTTATAGATTAATCGAGCATTCGTTCTTTTTAATATTTCCCGTTTTTCGAACCTTTTAGCATTATAACTTGTAGGACTAAGATTATTTATTCTTGGAGTTACTTTTTTTTTTATCTTTTGTGATTCTTTCTATTTGATTTCGAATTGTACTTGTTCTATCAGTCAGATCCTTCATTTTTTTTCTGTCAATGAAGAATTTGTCCAACTCGGAGATGCAATTTGACTAAATGATTCGTGAATTATCTGATTGCTTCTTATGGAATCTTTTTCTTCTTTAATTTCGCTTGATGCATACACTCCTACTTCTCTTAATCTAAATAATAGAATTGAATTTACTTTGGAAAGTTTTTTTAGTATTTTTTTTATATCCCATACTTGCATTCTAACTCCTTCTTAAAGACCATTGAATTAAACCACCACCTTTTCATAGAGTTTTCGTGCCCCCTCTTCGTTTAAAAAATACAATAGATGAATAGTCATTTGATCCACAATTCTTTATTTTTATTTGAATATCTTATTTTCTATCAAACTAAACATAGAAATTAAATCACTACTTATAGGAAGTGTGAAAAAGGATTCTCTTTTGTGGGAATCCGGGGGTAATACTTCACTATATATGAATATAGTGGAAAATCCCTTTTTATTCGAAATTAAAAAAAAAACATGTTTTTATTTTGTATTTTGAATATTGAATGTTGTAACTTGTATTCATTATGTAGTATTTAAATTCAATTTTCATTTTATGAAAATATATAGTTAAGTTGAGGGCAAGTTGAATTTTTTACTACCTAAATTTGGTCGAAAAATTATTTGAACTTTGAGAAGGTGTAGTTTGACAATCCTCCCTGTATATATTTATCATCTTATTTATCCTTGATTTTGAACCATTTTTGATTAATTGATTAGTATTATTCCTATTGCTTGATGACTTTTGAGTAAATTGGGCTTAAAAGCTGGATTTTTAGACTTTAATTATGAAGTTGGTCTCAAATGGACTTGATATAGTAATATCAATTAGGTTTAGATCCGTTACCTTGATAAATATAAGAGTAAACTAATTATTTAGGAAAATGAGATAATTTTATAGGATAAAATATAAATTGTTATATCTTTCTAATGTATACTTTAATGAGTTGATCTCCTGTGCATCAAGTGCACGTACAATTCGGATTGGGTTTGGGTCGATCCGAATCTACGCACTTTTTTTTTTTCGCTTCAAGCTGTTACCTTTATGTTTTATGAGTGTGACTTTTATGTTATATATGTTTGTCCTTTACATATAAATGCAATGATCTTTATATACTTTAATTTTTAAAAAAATAGCAAAATTTATATATATTTATCTTTATGTGATATTAGTTGCACTTTTATATAATATTAGTTGTATATTTATGTGATATTAGTTGCACATTTATGTCATTTATTAAGGTCAACTAATATCACATGGAGGTATGCATAATATCATATAAATGTATGTTCATCTTCACAATGCCTTGAAAATTTCCTAAAAATTTTCATTTTTTTCCATGTTATGGATCATAAAGACCATGATATTTATACATAAAGGTCACAAGAATACAACATACATGTCACAACAATACAACATAAAAGTCTCAACCTGAAGCGAAAAAATTTGAAAATCTTCATTTTTTTTTCCTAAGTGACTAAACATAAAGGTCATACATTTATATACAAAGGTCAAACTTATAGAACATAAAGGTCACATCCTTACAACATAAAGTTAACAACCTGAATCCAAAAAAAAACCAGATGCTCGTATCCAGGTCAGATCGCTCCAATTGCACCAATCTAAATCCTTGCACCTGGTGCACAGGAGAATTTGTCTACTTTAACATATGATATTTGGATAAAGATATTAATTATCTTTATCCATCGTTCACTATTAAAAACTAGAATTTTAATTAAGGTTTCATCTGAATAGAGTGATTTGAAATTTCGAATATCAAATTTGAGTAGATTTGAAATCCACCAAAATGACTTCGAAATTAGTTCAACATGAAAGACATGAATTTCGAATCTAGGTTCATCCAAGTGCAACCGACGAATTTGATACCATAAATTTCAAATCATTTCTCAAATCCACCTATGCAAATGAAGCCTACAAAAATTTCACTTTTTAGGTCGACATTAAAGCATCCACATTTCTTAACAAAATCTGCGCTTTCCACATGGGTTCCACATACCACCACACCATTCCAAAAACATGTAAGTTTATAAAACACACTCTCACATCATTAACATGATTACAATCATTCTCATTATCCACAACCTTTTTGTATTATTTATATAAATTGAAATCAAATTTTTTGGTTTAATTTTTTTTAATAATGACTAATTGTAAATTGAATTGAATCAAATCAGATTTATAAAACACACTCTTACATCATTAACATGAATACGGATTTGATACGCTTGACCCATTTTCCTTTTCTTTTCTTTTTTCCTTTTTCACGCTACTTTTCCTTATTTTGGTCATGACCTTTAGGTGATGTTAGAGATATTTTTATGTGACATTAGACATATCTTTAAATTGTGTTAAGAATACCTTTATGCCCAGATTTCATATATTTATCTTCTAAAAAAAACTCTTAACTTCGGAATATTTTGTACACATGCATTTACGTTATGTTAGAGATACATTTATGTTATGTTAGGGATACATTTACGTTATATTATAAATACCTTATCCAATATATAAAGGTATCACTAACATAATTAAAAGGTATTTCTAATATAACTTAAAGGTATCTCTATAGAGGCCTCTATCTCGAATCTCTCGCTTTAATCAGTCGCAAGCGTGGATAAAGCGAGATAAATAACTTACATCCTTGGTTGATGATACTAGGAGAATCCTGCAAACAAACCTCCACCCTATAATGAGGAGGACGACAGACCCATCACGATCGACTTGCATGCGTTCTTTCTCTCCTCCTATAGCTGAAAATTCTAAGGGTATGAAATCAAGATTCAAAGGTATCGTTAACATAACATAAATGTATCTCTAACATCAAGTAAAAGTATCTCTAACATCAAGTAAATGTATGCCACCTGAAATTCTAAGGAAATGAAATTAGGATTCAAATGTATCATTAACATCAAGTAAAGGTACGTCACTTGGAGTGAATTTGAGTGGATTCGAGAGCATCCACCCCAACGTATAAAAGTGCGTGAGGACGTGTGGGACGCACGTGGGAGCGCATATTTGTGGCGTGTGGACGGGTCAACCCCGGGTGCATGGATCTAGATCTCTGCACCTGATGCACATAAGTATCTGTGTAAGTTCAATTCTTTTTCCTTATTGTCAGATTTGGGTTTTATGCATGGATGGATTAGCTGTGTGTCTTATTTTGAGACAATAATATTGGGGCCTCCTGAAAAAAATTACAGTACAAATATTTATGAAGATTCGTCCAAAAATTAGGGCACACTATATCTGATTAAAGAGTAAGTTTCTTGTGCATCAGGTACATGGATCTTAGATCCATGCAACCGGGTCGGATTAATCCGACCCGCTTCTTTTTTTTTTTTCTTTTTTTTCGCGTTAACTTTTTTTCAATTTTAGTTATGACTTTTAGTTATGTTATGAATACCTTTATGTAATGTATAAGAATATATTTAGGTTACGTTAAGGATACCTTTATGCCCAGATTTCATACATTTATGTTAAGTTAGAGATACCTTTAGGTTATGTTAAGAATACATTTATGTAATGTTTAGGGATACCTTTAAGTTATGTTAAGGATACTTTTATGCCAAAATTTCATACATTTACTTTACGTCAAACATACTTTTAGGTTATGTTAAGAATATTTTTATGTTATGTTAAAAATACCTTATCCATAAGATAGTTGTGTTACACATTTTGTACACAAAGGTATCTCTCACATAACATAAAAGTATCCTTAACATAACCTAAATGTATCCTTAATATAACGTAAATGTATGTGACCTGAAGCGAATTCTAAGGGTATCAAATCAGGATTTCAAATGAACCTTCTTAACATAACCTAAAATTATGCTTAATATAATCAAAATGTATTCTTAATATAACTAAAGGTATCCTTAACATAACCTAAAGTTATGCTTAACATAACTAAAAGGTATTCGTAACATAACATGGTATGTAACCTGTAATCAGGATTTCAAAGGTATCCTTAACATCACCTAAAGGTATTCTTAACATAACCTAAATGTATGCTTAATATAATCAAAATGTATTATTAACATAACTAAATGTATCCTAATATAACCTAAAGGTATGTTTAACATAACTAAAAGGTATTCTTAACATAACGTGGTATGTAACCTGGAATCAGGATTTCAAAGGTATCCTTAATATAACTAAAATGTATACTTAACATAACTGAAAGGTATCCTTAACGAGCGAATTTGAGCACATCCGCTCAGACGCGTGGGAGAGCGTGAGGGCAAGTGGAACGCGCGTGAAAGCGCGTACACGCGCGGGTCGAGTCAGGTGCATGAATGTAGGATCCATGCACCTGATGCATAAAAGTTTTTGTCCTGATTAAATAAAAACAAAAGATCATCACAAATAATGATATTACCACTTCATATATACGCATTGAGACTTTCCTTTAAGATCCTTTCTGGTAATTGAACAAATCACTTTCGGAAATGGTAGCAATGAACTAGAGACCTCCCCAGCATAAGAAGAATTTACTTTTTCCCTCAAATAATGAGAAAGAGAATATAAATGCAGTTTATCTACCTTCATCAATAGATGAATAGGAGATAGAATTTCTGGAGTAGTCCTCAATCAATGTAGTACTAGCTGTTGAATCAGCTTTGGTAGTAGCACCAGTTTGAGTGGTGCTACCATTGGTATTGCTAGTAAAGGCAGCAGAAGTTGTCGTAGTCCACTGACCCACACGCCCATGTATTCCGGGTTTCCCGGGTTTGGGTAAAGTGAAAGAATCACTCGATAGCATGAGGTGCACCGAGTTCATATCCGGTCTTTCTGCAACACTAGCTTGGCAGCATAACAGCCCCAACTGAATGCACATTGCAGCTTCTTCTTCGGAAAATCTATCCAGGCTTCCATCAATTAGTTCCCATGATTTCCCATCTTGAAATAATCTCCATGCCTAAAACGTACGTACAACAACTCTCATCACAATCCTTTAAGATCAGTAAGTGCATTTGTCAAAGGCTGTTTACTAAATAATCTATCTTCACATGTAGAGTAAAAAAGTGATTGCAGCACTATAACATCTTCCATGAAGAGTGAGAAACAGAGTTCTAAATTCAGGGGCAGAACTACAAGAATATCATTGAAGGGGCTGAGAAAAAATAACCAAGCATATAGAGTATAAATTTATTCCTTATATTAAAAGAGGTGGAGTGGTAATATGTTATATTACAAATCGGAAGGAAATTCAGAAAATTTACATAACCATCATCTGAACCTACGAAAATGGTATACGACCTTCTTCATTAACTGAAAATCCGCTATTATGGAGTGTGGTGAAAGGCTAAAGTAGACTTAGTGCATTGGTACATTTTTTTCTAAGTAAACAACTACTTTACTTGCAAGAAACTATACATCCCTTTACTTGTTCCAAGTCTTATTTTGATTCATTCACTAGACTAAGACATTGAATCAATACCAAATTATTAGAGCAAAAATTACTGGTAGAGAACCCTTAGAGCAAGTGAGAAGAAATTGAGGTAAAAATTATAAATGGTAGAAGAGACCAAGAAAGGAAAAGAATTTCTTGTGTACTAGTTATTTTTATTTTACAAGTGAGATTCACTATAAATTGGAGAGGTTGAACTAGTATAGACTTTATGAAACTATTAATTATATTTAGCATAAGAGGTTCTTGCTCCGGCCTGGCCCCTAACCACCCTCGAGTCAGTTCTTGTTGATGCTCAATATATCCATGATGCCATGTTTTGTCATTTAATTAAGCAGATTGAATTTATCCAGTTTCCAGTTCATGAGAAGAATTTGCATGGCCGAAGAATAAATTGAGGAGACGAGACGATGAATTTGATACTTACATAATTTAACAGGTCAGAGTTTTCAACTCCAAGCAAACGATCATGATTTTTCCTTCCACTGACAATCTCCAGAACCAAAATGCCAAAACTAAAGACATCGGCCTTCACAGATAGGTATCCATGTATCGCATACTCAGGAGCCATATAACCACTGCAATCAATAAAATCACAAAGTTTTGATAAATATTTGAACAACTAAGAAAACGAGACGAAAATAGATGAGTGGCTAATATCTGCTTACTGAGTTCCGGAAATTTTGAAAGTATTGAAATGAGTATCATCCCCTGGAAAAAACCTAGCCAGACCAAAATCAGAGATTTTTGGACTCAACTGATCATCAAGTAATATATTGCTGCATTTGATGTCTCTATGGATTATCCTTTCAGGGGCTTCTTCATGCAAGTATAAAAGACCTCTTGCAACACCCTTTACTATTTGGAATCGTCCTGTCCAATCCAGAATTGAAGACTGCTTTTTATCTGTGTATGAACTTTTATCATTTCCAATGTCAAATTTATGCAATATATCTATTATGCAAAGATGAAGCCATGAAGGTAATTGATTCCATAGGTAAAGCTAAATACCGAAAAGAAAATAGTCGAGACTCCTGTTTGGTAAATATTCATAGACAAGCATCTTTTCAGGTCCTTCCACACAGCATCCTAACAACATGACTAAGTTTTTATGTTGAACCCTTAGCAACAATCTTATTTCGTTTGTGAATTCTTTTATGCCTTGTCTTGAAGTTAAGGACAACTTTTTTACAGCTACTTCTTGACCATTTGACATCAATCCCTGAAAGAGAAATTTGATAAAATATAGTTAAATATTGCAAATTAAATGAAGTTATTATCTAGTTCACAACTCTAAAATCGGGAATGGCTGTATATCAGCGCCATTTACAATAATTTCTCTTGGATATCATAAAATACGTTTTCTGACCTAAACAGTGTTGCAGAACAGAAAGGAATCAAGTTAGAACTGCCGGTTAGGAGAAATTAGGTTATCAGTATATGAGATGGTGGAGCCATTGACAACATCATCATTTTATCAACTATGTTTCCTACTCCATTTCATAGTCAAGCTGATCCATGCATT
The DNA here is from genome assembly GCA_005771605.1 of Scutellaria baicalensis. Lineage (NCBI taxonomy): Eukaryota > Viridiplantae > Streptophyta > Magnoliopsida > Lamiales > Lamiaceae > Scutellaria > Scutellaria baicalensis. The sequence goes on along the minus strand of CM016724.1, from coordinate 31,889,558 downwards.
TAAGATCATAACTTTTCCTAGTTTTAGTTTATAAATATGAGATTGTTGTCCTAAATTTAACAGCACAGGAATGTGCTTATTCTCTTCCAAATCCAATCACTCTTTCTACCATAAAGTGTTTGTACATCTTGGAGCATAACCATAGCACCAATAAGGGGTAAAACATGTAGATTTCTTAGCAGTAATCCATTAAAGTGAGCAAAGCACTGATAATATGTTTAAAGTGAGGGCCATAGATAAGCTCCATATGGCAATGTATCATTACATTTTATATCCTCGCAGGTAGGTTATACTTGATTGACCGTTATTTCACAAAGATCTATTCTGGACCCCTTTTCTAGGTCTAATTGCATCAATACGACTTACAAATTTTATTGTTTTTCTTATATGATTGTTACATATCAGCATCATGTAAATAATTACCAATCAAATCTTTTAGAGATAATTACTGATGATAGCAGCCATTATAAGATGAATCTTACTTTACAACGCAAAAACTTAACAATTCTTTCATCATGCTATTCCTCCATATCTTCCTTTCTAACCAGAATCCGTCCCACCAATCAATCAAGTCGGACTCTACCAAACTAGCCACTATCAATCAAGAAACCCAGATGAGTTTCAATTGATGATTTTAAAATAGGGGAAAAACTAAAAAGCATGGTGATAGTTAAAAACAAACCAAATTTTATCCATTGCCATCACCATCTCAACCAACCCAACTTCAGACTGCGCCAAAACATTCTTATTCTGTCATGTGACATGCATATACCATTTTTATGGTCGGAAACAAACTATGCTATATTTTGCGATGGTAATGTTCCCCTTCAAATCGTGATGTGCCCATTTTAGATGTGAAAAAATAGAGTGAACTCTAAATCATGATAATCATGAAAAGCCTAACATTTTTAAGATTGCTGCATTGATCATGGACACATTAAACTATGCCATGGTGGTTGGAGAGCAGCCTTATTTATGTACTAGAAAAACACTAAGAGGGTTGCCTAAACTTATAAGGCAAAAATTTGTATACCCAGTGTACGTACCTCAGAGATATTATTAATCTGATGTTAGTTATATGGTCATAAAGTATTATTGGTGTATATCCTTCAAGGTATTAATGATATACTCATAAGATATTAGTTGCATATTCATAAGGTATTACGTGTATAACTATAATATACGTTTTAGTGAAGTATTATTCAAGATATTGTTTGTTAAATATTAAGATATTAATTATATTATTTAAAAATATTACAATTTGGGTGGGGCACACAATACCCCAGGAGCACACAAGTGCTGCACAACTTATAAATACTTTTAAACATCTTATAAGAATAAAATCTCAATTTACAATAAGTTATGGTTTCCTTACTTCTGTATAAACAACTAATAAGCTCCTAAAATCATATTTTTGGATGAAATAAGTTCCTATTTCTAAATCTTCACAGGCCCTTTTGCTTGGAGGGTTTGGGTTGGTTTAGCTTTTTAAACTAACCTTAACCCTTGTTCCTTTCATGGGTTTAAGGTCGGGGTGTATTTTGGGTGCAGATAAAAAATGATTTGTGTTGTTTATGGATGAGTTTATAAACCCACCCGAATTGGTGGGTTTGTATTAAGCACAACAATGACAGTTTTTTACCCAATTATGGCCCCAAAATGTAATACACCTCAAATACATGGATTTATAGGTTTGTCATTTTGTATTTTAAAAATAACATTATTTTAGTTATTAAATATATTTAAACATATAATTTGTAACTGTTCATTTCAAAAATTAAAAATAAGATATAATGTGCCCTCGAATGCAAATTCCCATATACAAATTTCTAGCAAGATTAGACATAAGTTTTTTTTCCTAGAATCAATATGAAACTATTGTGTTATGTTTTTATAAATTGAATCTTTTATTTTAGAATCTATCATAATGTGTCCAATAATTAATATGAATTTTCTTTTACGTTATTTTTGTTTCATAAATTTTTATGTTAAGTCATATCATTTAACCATACTTACATTTTAATTCATTTTAGAACGTATTTCATCAAATCTTGAAATGTTGTAGATATACTGTAGTTTATGTTTCGTAAAATATATATCTTATTCGAAAATAAGTTGGTGGGCTTGTCTAACGAAACTAGTAGAAATAAGTAATTTATATATATAGTTGTCTCCTATGTAATCAAGTGCACATATAATTTGGACCGGTGGGTCAACCCGGATCCACACACTTTTTTTTTTCTTTTTCGTTTCAAACTGTTACCTTAATATTATATAAGTGTGACATTTTATGTTATATAAGTGTGGTCTTTATATACTCTAACTTAGGAAAAAAAAAAAGAGAGCATAATTTGTACATATTTACCTTTATGTGATATTTGCTGCACCGTTATATAATATTAGTTGCATTTTTATGTGATATTAGTTGCACCTTAATATCATATATTAAGGTGCAATTAATATCACATAGAGTTAAAAATGCGTTGAAAATTTTCTGAAAATTATCATTTTTTTCCAAGTTATGTATCATAAAAGTCATAATATTTGTATATAAATGTCACAAGAATACAATATAATAGTTACAACAATACAACACAAAAGTCTCAATTTCGAGGAACTTATAAAATATTGAGCATCATAGAAGATATTTTAAGAAAGAGAGACACTTGTGTGCCCCAGGGGCATGGTGCCCCCAAATTAATCATCATATGGTGTTAAATATATACTCTACAGGTATCATGTATATACTCTTCAGGTATCACATGTATACTCTAATATACATATAATACTTGTAGGTTATATTTATAACACCAAGAAACATAACACCTATAGAATATATATATAACACCTGAAGAGCATGTATATAACATCTAGATCCGTACCCTATGTACCCCATTGATATATAAGTTTTTACCTTTAAGAAATTTATAAGCTTAGTCAAACACTCTCCAAGAAAACCCCATCTTATTTCTAAAATTAAATTTTAATTCTAACAAATCCTTAAAATTTAGTCATGTAAATTTAACGGAATTCATTTAGTCAATCACTCTCCAAGAAAACCCCATTTATTTCTAAAATTAAATTTTATTTCTAACAATTCCTTAAAATTTAGTCATGTAAATTAAACAGAATTCACTAGTGGTATCTCTTTAGTTCAATCAATTTATTTATCAAAAGACTTCAATAATAATTTAAAAATTTATAAGCTCATGGATGAAATAATATATTATTTCTAAATTCTCAAAGTTCTTAAAAATCTTGAAAGATACATTAACAAGTTAATAAACTTCACCCAAACTTTTGTACACTTTATGCATGGATTTAGGATTCATGTATCCTGATCAATCCGATTCACGCGTGTTTTAACATGCTCCAACACGCTTCCACGTGCTCTCACATTTCTGATGAGGTGCACTCAAACCATCAAAAATTCACTCTATGTGTTCTATCTTCATGTTATGTAGTCATACCTCTATATTTTTATGAAAGTATGACTAATATAGGCTAAAAGTTAATGTTTTTGAACTAGGAGTATGAAATTTGAAAATGAAAATATGACTAATATAAGAGAAAGGTATAACTAACATAATATAAATGTATGACTACATAACATGAAGCTCACAACCAAAATACGCTAGTGTTGAATTAAGGATATGAAATTTGAAAATGAAGATATAACTAATAAAAGATCAAGCTATTACTAATATGACTAATATAATGTAAATGTATAACTACATAACATGAAGATCACATTAAAAAAAAAAAAAGACGATATGGGCAGGGCTGGACCGGTCCGACCCGCATCCGGCCAGGTGCATATGAGACCTACCCAATAAATTTAGCCAAAATACCTTATTTATTTAAAAAAAAACACCTAAACATAAAGAAGCTTAGTTTTCTAACACCTACCTCTAAACTAGGATGAAACTCTAAGCAAGCAATGAACTCCCTCCGGAAATTAGGGCTAAAGGGCATAGCGTTGAGATTCTTCAACAATTAGATTTCTGAAATAGAATAAGACAGATGTTGGGTGAAAAAAGAGGTTACCTTGTAGACGGGCCCAAAACCGCCATGGCCGAGCTGATTCAATTCAGAGAAGAAGTTAGTAGCAATCTGCAGCGCCTCGAGCTTGAAGAAGAAACTGAATGAATCTTCAGCGTCGCCGTCGTCATCGGTGGGGCTGAGCCGCCTCCGCAGGCAGCCGCAAACGTGGGAAAACAATGGCATCAAAGAGAGAGTAGGGCTTTGAATTGGAAATTGTAATCCAGTTTGAATAATGATTGAGAAGGAGAAAAAAGAGTGGAAACTCACGACATTGGTATTGATGTGTACTAATTAAATGCATGGAAAAGGGGTGTGTTGAATGCTCATTTGCTAGGAACATAGAAAAGTACGACACTTGGTTGACTTGAGATCAAAGAGCTTCAAACACGTTAACCATTTCCTTATTGGTTTAACTATCCACACCCATAGACTGCTAATACAATCCATCATTTTCAATATAAAACAAAATTATTAGATAAAGATTAAAATATTCTTACTAATTATTAAATAAAGAAAATTTAAAAAGATGGGAAAATGTCCACCATTTTCCATCCTCCTTACAACCCATTTCTTTTTTCTTTTTTTTTTTTATCAAACTTTTCACATTTATTTCAAATTCTCATTCATTCCAAATTCTATTGATTTCAAAATTCTTTTAGGCTCCATTTGAATAGGTGGATTTGAGGAAGGATTTGAAATCCATGATCCACCGGTAATGTTTGGATGCATATGGATTTGAAATTCATGGTTTTCATTTTGAACTAATTTTGAAGTCATTTTGGTGGATTTCAAATCAACTACAACTTGAGAGGATTTGAAATTCACTCATTTCAAATATTGAATTTCAAATCACTCTATCCAAATGGAACCTAAATAAATTCAATTTATCATTTTCCAATATATATTATTTTTAGATCAAAAATCATTAATAAATCAATATCAGGCCCAACACACTTCCGTAAAATTAATAAATTCTTTGGAATGCATGTCTTTCTTTGACCAGAACAGCACCGGGTGAGATGGTTTGCAACACCACCAGCTAGAAAATTACTGCCCCCAAACCGTTTTACGAACAGTTCCTCATTGTTCAACTTCAACCCATAGGGAAGATGGTCTGCAAGTTATTCAACTCCTTCAGCAACTGCCTAACACAACCTTGGTTTGTTTCCTACACCAGGTGTACAAGGTGATCCTTCCAAGGGATGAATAGATTAAACGAAAAACACGTTGAAGCAAAAACCTTTTTTATTAAAAACTTAAAAATATTTATTACATCTGTAATCTTCTTTTGGGTGGAGAATACTAGATAGCCTCTCATGGAGAAGGAGAAGGCTATCACTCGTAAGTACATAAACTTAGAGCTTAGAACACTCAAAATATTACAATGATTTTTATTCTAAAGGAAACTAAGGAAAATGTTCGATGTCCTCAACTTCCTTCTTCCTCTCTTATTTATAAGCAATAATCCAGACTTGAAGTGCGGATTTCAAATCATGTTTAGCCAGCTGTTTCTTTTTCCCTAGTGGATCAACCACTAAGTTGGTGCTTTGCCAGCTTTTCCTCGTGACTCATCCCATGTGATTGTTATCGGGAATCTCCTTTTTCTTCCCGTGACTCTATCCCATGTAATGCTTGTTTGGCGTGACTCAACCCATATTACCTTTGTCGGGGAATCTTTTAAAATTTGGTTTTCGTGGTCCCCGCAGATAACTTTTCTTTTAGGCAGGTCCCTTGTCCTTGTCCGCCCTACGTTCTCGTCGGTCGGGTTTGGGTCGGAATCCTTTCCCAAACTCGAGTTTCTTCTGCTCTGGGCATGCTTGGCAGATTCGATCCGTCCATTGGCCTACATGCGCCATGTTACAGAATTTCCGGTAGGTTTCTTTACTAACCGGAATCTTATTTTCCCAAAGGATTCTTCTTTTTGTTTCAAAAAAGATCCTCTGCAAATCTTGTGGTTGTTCCCGTCATTGAATTCAGGAGAGTTTTAGGAGCTTTTGGAAAACCTTCTTGATTTGCTTTATCCTCTCTTGGTGTTCATCTTCTCATTTGAATATTGCATCCTTTTTTAGTAATGGGCTAAACACCTTCCTGTAATGTGTCAGATTGTTTATAAACATTCCAGCAAAATTAACAACTCCAAGAAAACTCTGAAGTTGTTTGTTGTCCTTGAGGGTATCTGAAAATCCTTGTATATTCTCCACAATGTGGCTCTGCAGGATGATTCCAGATTCATCAATTTCGATTCCAAGGAATTCAATTTGTCTCGTAGCAATTACTGTCTTCTTTTCTGAAAGCACTAATCCTTCCTAATGACAAACATTTGAAAATATCTCCAAATATTTGAGATGCTCTTTCATGTGCTTTGATGCGATAAGGATATCATCGATGTACACGAACATGAAACTAAAATAATCTTTGAAAAAATTATCCATCTTCCTTTGATATATCTGGGGTGCATTTGCCAATCCCATGGGCATCATGTTCCAGATATAATGTCCTTGTGGTGTGGAGAAAGCTTGTAAACTTCTTACTTTCTTCCTCCATCTTAATCTGGTATAGTCCAAACTTGCAATCGAACTTTAAGAATATCTTGGCACCTTTGATACTGTTAACCAAGTGTTCTCTACTCGGGATGTAATATCCATCGAACTCCAAAATGTTATTAATCTCTTTGTAATTAATAACAAGTCTTGGTTTTCCTCTCTTGATTTCTCCATGATTCCTTACAAGCAAACTTAGGCTACTGTATGGAGAAACTCCTGATGAAATCAGGAAAAGAAGGATAGGAGTGTAAGAGTAAGGGGGAAACAGATGGTAAAGAGGAAGCTGCGAATTTCTGATGATGAAGCATTACCATCACCATTGTTGATGCTACCTGCTCCCACAAGCAAGAGTAAAAATGCTGAATCAGAGATTTAGACCACTGAACAAGTGGAAGTGGTTGTACAGAAAGTCACTACTCAACTCCAAGAGCAGTTGAGGATGGAGGTGGAAGAGAATGATGAGGACTCTAAACCTGAAGTAGTCTTGAACATAGCCAAGATGAAGGAAGAATTTAAGAAGCAATGGGAAAGGTTCACGACATGGTGGAATTACCGACATCTTCCCAGTCTGATTATGTTTGAGTGGGAAGAACTATATACAGAGGAAGAGTGGGCACTAAACTGAGTTGAGGTATCTGATATAAGGGAAGAAAAAGTACTGGATTCAAGATTTCTGATAGGACTGCGGAAGAGGAAGTGAGGAGATTTCAAAGAAAACTATGAAGCAGAAATGAAACTGGCTGCTCTTGTAGAGAAGAAGAAGCAGTCAGTATCTCATGAACTACCTCCACCATTCCCAAGGACAGTGAAGGGAAAGAAACCTATTGAGCAGCCAGACTTCTACAAAGATGAAGTTATCCTGAAGGCTGCCGCTGATCAGGTTACTACTGGCAATGACATAGACTTCGCTTGAAAAATAAGCAGAGGCATTTAGAGTAGATGAAGCAGAGGAAAGAATGCTGAAACAAGCCTTAGACGTCAGTATGATGGAAACAAGGAGGAAGCACAAGGTTATACTCATGCAACCAGGTGAGGGCTCTTCCATAGGAACAACATCTATTGAACAACCCCTAAGGGTTCCTCCAGTCAATCAAAGGATTCCCTCACCACCCGCATTAAAAGATGAATCCAGCGGGGCATTCAGTCAGCTGGTTGATATAGTAATCTTGCCAGATGAGGAGGATGCAAGATCAGACATAGTAGGAGAAGTTTGGACTCTTGAGGATACTCCTACCACCACCGAACAGGCTGACACGCCAATGATGGAGCTACCAACTACTCCAGAGGCTACAAAGTTGGATGTTCTTGCGGTTGTTGTGGCTCATGAAGAAACACTTAAAGCAGCAGTCGTTCAAGAAGGACCCCGGTGCTAGAACTCTCGATTGATGAGATACAAATGGAGGTTGATAAGACGACTAAGAAAATTATACCAATGGAGATGGAGGGTGTAATTTCTGAAGATCCTGCAAATCGTGGAGAGACGATTTCAGAGGAGGCCGCAACAGAATAGGCTGCTAACAAAGAGCCTACTGTTGATAACAATCCAAAAGAACAGACTACTTTAAATGAGTCTACTGATGAAGGGGCCGCTCCTAAAGAACATATTGTTAAGGAGATCTCCTTACAAGAGACCTCGATGAAACAGATAGCTGTTAAAAAAGAGTAGGAGGAGGCAGGGCCCTCTGAAGAAACTATACTGGAATTGCAGGCCAGGAAGGGAGATGTCCCTCAAGATGAACCATCAATTGCCAAAGAGGAGGAATCATCTAGTGATGGAGCAGATACTGATGAATTTCTGTCTAGCTTCAGCAGCGATGATGGTGCATCCAACAAAAAGGATGAAACCGGAGTCGAAAAATCCAAACCTCTAACGTCTTCTCTTTCTGTACAGGATAAATCAATTGATGACGTCTTCAAGGCAGTTGGGGAAATTGGCAAATCCTTAAGTAAACCAAGTCGGGAAATGAGAGCTGAGGACAAGTAAGGATCGCTTTAAAGCTTTATTTCGACTCGACTCCCTCAATGCAACCTTGACAAGGTTACAACAATCTATCAACTCCATAACCAAGTCCGCCACCTTGGTTGAAGCCATCAAAAGCATGAATGACAAGCTCAACTCACAAGCGAACAAACTCGTAGCGATTGAGTTAGAACAACAATTTGTAACCTCCTCCCTAGAAGCGATCAATAAATCTCAGAATGAACAGAGATAAACTTTAGAGGATCATACTGACCTTTTAACCAGTATGCATTCCATGATAAAGATTGGCATAGGGTCAGACTTTGATGATTACAGAAAGGGGAAAGAGGTATCTAAGAGGATCGAGCAGAAAAGACAACAAGTGGATTCGTCATCTTGCAAACAACTAATAATACTGCCTAGAAAGGACTCAGGAGGTGACAGAGGAGGTAATTGAGGGAGCTGTTAGACATATTTGTAGAATGTTTTGATGAAACAAATCCTTAAAGTAACTCTATAAGTGTAACCAATCTTAGGATATGTTACTACAAATAGAGTTACTACAGAAGATTAAAATAAATGGAGAATATGTCTAAGGAAGGATACTGAAGAGAAAGACTATAAAGAATCGAATAAATTAATAAAGATACTATTGACTAATAGGAAGCTACTGGAAGAAAGGACCTTGTTAAAGAAGGATGTAGCGAGCCAGGAAGCTACCTGAGAAGACCATGCCGAAAGCATACTACAGGGAGCAGCATGCTATAGAAGCCTCGAAGCCACCTGAAGGAGCAAACTAGATAATGGAAAATCCAGAGTGAAGCTAGAGGAGGAAGCTATAAAACAGGCATGGGAAGAAAGTCAAATTTACCGGTAGACACAAGAAGTTACCGGTAAAGAGAAGAAGGAGAGGAGCCAACCGGAAGAAGACACGTGGAAAGCGAAAAACTGTCGTGTGTCAGGAGTGCGACGCGTCAATGTCAGAAATCTGTCTACCTTCAACGGGTATATTTCACCACCTATAAAGAGAAGGACTGAAGACTGAAATGTGTGTGAATGAGAGAACACACCCAGTGTGTGAGAGAAGCACCAAGTGTGCAAGAAAGAAGAAGACGAGCCCATCAGAATATTCAAGCTCGCAGAGAGAAGCGCAAGAGAAGAAAGAAGAGCTCAAGGCTCACAAAAGAGAGAAACATAGTAAAAGGGGGAAGTTAAGAAGAGTAGAGAGTGTTCACAAAGAGCAATAGAAAAGAAGAAGAGCTCGAACACTCCACACCCCAAGAAGACACACACTCAGTCTACTAGTCAGTAGCAAGCTTCAGCAGAAAGAGTCTACAAATGAAGGTCATGCTTGCTGCACCCAGTTGAAGAAGAAGGAGATAAACCTCTCTAAAAGGTTGTCTTGGAGTACTCAGTGCGAGGAGTAATGTCCTGCTGAGTTTACCACTTTCGAGGAGAAAGTGTAGACCCTGAGTGGATAGAGGAGGATCCTGTGTGGGTCCAGGGAAAGTAGGCAAACATCTGTGTGAAGGCTTGCCACTTATTCGTTAAGGGTGGGTTGTAATAGATAGGTCTATGTAAATCAACCAGCTTAATCAATGTTCCCTCCCGTGAGGAGGAAGAGAGGACGTAGAAGGATTTCTCCACCTTCGAACCTCTATACATGTTTATGTCTTTATCTGCTTATTATCATGCATACACTCTCTCTAATAAGTTGTACATCTTCTACCAGGCATAGTAAAAGGCTTCCGCATCCACTCTGTTCAGTAACCTCTCAAAAGGTTACTGACATTATAAAAAGCCGATAAAGGTTGAACAAAAATGTGTGATGGTTTAGTAGGCTTATTCACTCCCCCTCTAAGCCTACTACCAGTTGGTTTCTGGGACCAACAAGTGGTATCAGAGCAGGTTGGACCGTTCACCAGTTGATATACCTGATACCTACAAGTATTTGAAACTAGTCCTCAGACATGTTAATCCGTCCTTCAATACCATTTTGAGATGGAGTGGTTGTGAGACACACATTATTTTTGAAAGGCCACTACAAGAAATTCTCTCATAGACTATACCTCTAAGACATGTGTTTTGTCAAAAAACCCTTGTCGTAACTTAAATTGGCATTGTCGTAGAGTGTAAAAATGCTCTCATAGACAAGGGTTTTTCGTTAGCGTTGTCGCAGAGGCGAAGTCGTAGGGTAAAATTGAGGCCTAAGACAACGGTGGTGACTTGATGTTGTCGTAGAGGCGTAATCTTAGGTTAAAATTGAGTCCTAAGATAATGCTTACGATATGAGGTTGTCGTGGAGACGTAGTCATTGTACCCTAAGATAACGGTAACTTTTTAGCGTTGTCGTAATATCATAATAGCGTTGTTATAGACTAAGTTAAATTATAAATTTATTTTATTACATTAATATTATATATAAAAATTACAAAGGGTAAATATTGAAATCAAATTCCCAAATTGAAAACCTAAATCCCCCCTCCTCCCCACGCCTCCGCAGCCGACATCGTTGCCGCCGCAGCGTCGCCTCCAGCCCTCGCCGCCGCCTCCTCCCCCACACCTCCTCAGCCGTCATCATCACCGCCAGTTTCCCTCGCTGCCGCTGCCAAGCTAATTCAGTCAATAGGTCGACCTCGCCGCGCCCGTCGATTCTTAGCCCCTGCCAAGGCCTCGCCGCCGTTCTTATTATTTTGTCCCCACCCTCTCTCTCTCTCTCTAATTTCTGTGCTGAAAAGGGCAACTCTGTTCATCTTTCTATCAGTTTTTACTTTTGGTTTTAAACTTATTTAGGGCTTCTAGGAGGGTTTGGTTTTCTATTATTTCTTTCTCGCCTTGATTCTGCCTGTTCTTATTCATAGAGAGGAAGAAAACACGAAAGAAGTTGCATCATGCAGATGCACAATTGTGTTTAATCGACACAAAAAATGCATATTATCTGAATAGTTTTTGTGTTGATAGATTTTTGAGAATGAGGGCATCAAGTACTGAGACGGTAAGTCGTGATTGATTCATTCATTCTGCTTTTTTTTTTTTTTAAGTCTATTGCTTATTTATAAGACAAGATTCTTGCTTTTTTGAATTTGTTTAGACAATGTGTGTAGAAATCCACAAGCTAGGTTGCTTAGTGATGCATTACCATATGCTATGTTAAAAGGTACTAGATATAGTTGGTGCTGTAAGAGAATTGCATGAGCTTAGCCCTCAACAGCTTGCCAAACTAATACGCGATTCTCGAAACCATGTTGTTGCTGAAGATGGATCACACATACAGGTTATTGCAGTGCTTCGATTTTGCTATATCGAAACTGATATAAAAAGATTGACATCATATGGTTATTGCAGGTTGACTTGGAAAAGATTGCTAGCTATTTTCCTCTTCATCTTATTTCAGTGATGATGGCTTGGGAAAGGGACATCAACTTATTCGAGTATCTGTTATGTGGAGTTCATCTGTTGCACTCCATGTGTGATCTTGCATCTCGGGTGCACAGGATCGAGCAGATTATAAGAAGTTGTATAATATCTAGATGTGGAGTTTTGATTGCATATCACAAGGTAATGTTTTCAAGTTTGGGCATGATGCATCTAAGCAATCCATGAAATGTTAACAAAAAATTATGTGTATTCACGTTCTTTATATTTCAAAAATGTTGTTCAATGATGTCATAGCTGAGAGTATGAGTTAATGGCAGGTGGACATATTTATGGATGCAGCATTTGTTGCTGTTTATACAGATGTTAAATTTCTGCAGACCAAACTGTCAGTTGAACCGGACGAGTCCTCTGCCAACAGTTCCCCTACTGCTGATGAGGCATTGAGCCACCTTTGTCAGCAATGTTATTCGTCTCTGCAGTTTCTGCTATCTTTGAGTCAACAAAACTTGTTCCAGGATTGCATCAGATACAGGGTTTCTTCTCTTTCCATCTGATTAGAATTTTAATTTACTGAAAGTGTTGGAATTGCTTTATGGTGTCAAATGTGGTGAAAACATTTACTCTGTTCAAGGTAATTCGAGATGGTGAGACTATTTGTAGATCTAACTATTTCCAGCATAGTTAGTAGCATTGCTGCAGACCGATTAAAATCATGACAATTATCAACACTATCTTTTCTAATATATGTCATACCGAAGCTATGCTAGATCTCTGTTAACTAGTAGCTTTTCTAATATATATGAATACTAGGTAATACATAATGAATATTGTGACTGGTTTTAATAAGTGTTTTGTGAAATATGAGATCCCATATTTTGTTTATGATGTGTCCATAATGTTGATGATATGTGAATCACTTTATTCTCAAATAATCAAGATTTATGACATACTAGATTATTGATTTGATAATGAGGATTGTTCATAATGATGGTTTTGCCCTTGCTGTTGATACTTGTGGTTTTGTTTATGTAAAGTCAGATTGCTTCCATTGTTGAGGAAGTAGACTTCTAAGTTCATGATTGTCTATGTTGCTTCCATTGTTGGTCATCTGATGATATGTTTTGTTTTAAATGATTCTATTTTATGACTAGATTGTTGATTTTTTGTGAATATGATGTGCAGATTACGGTGGAGGCAAAAGCATTGTAGGATTTGATTCGTTGAGGATCTCCGATGATTTTTGGAGATTATATTTGTAGTCATGGCTTCTTGATGGTTCTTGATGTTTTTTGGATGGTTCTTGATGTGAATGATTCATGATGTTTTTGGATGGTTCTTGATGTGAAGGGTTCTTAGCATTGTAGAAAAACATGTGAATGGTTCTTGATGCTTTTAGATGAAGTATTGTAGTTTTGCTAGTGAAATTAGGATGCTTTGATGTTATTGTAGTTTTTGGATATTTCTGATATTATTGTACTTAGACTTTAACATGTGATTAATGGATTCTAAGTATGAATATTTGTTGTATGAACTATTAGATGAATATTTTAGTTTTTGATTTTGTATAGTTTGTTGAATTTTAATTTTTGTATATTTACAATATCAACCAATATATAATAATTGTAAAATGCAAAAGTAAAAGACAACGGTTTTGACTGAACTAAACCGTTGTTTTAAAAGTCTACGACAACGGTTAAAAACTGTTGTCATAGAGTAAACGACTTCGGCTGGACAACAGTTTATAACCGTTGTCATAAATTTCTACGAGAACGCTTAAAAACCGTTGTGGTAGAGTTAAAGACTTCGGCGTGACAACGGTTTTTAACTGTTGTCGTAAGTGTCTACGACAACGTTTAAAAACCATTGTGGTAGAGTCTAAGACAACGGCCGAATAACGATTTTTAACCGTTGTCGTAAAGGTCTACGAGCATAAATTAAAATTGCCAACCTACGACAACGGTTTTTAACCGTTGTCATGCCGTTGTCGTAGAGGTCTACGACAACGGTTAAAAACTGTTGTCTATGAGTGAAAATTTTCAGACCCTATGACCACACTACCTACGACAAGGGTTGTTTTAGGCTACGACAAGGGTTTTTAACCCTTGTCTATGAGCTTTTTTCTTGTAGTGGGCATAGATATAAGCTTCCCCAAACTGGCTTACCCTAACCAAAATTCACCTCGTACATTGGAAATCTCTAGTAACTTGAAAAGCTACATGAGTTTGTACTTGAATTAAGTAGTTCATTTACTTCATTTAACACTGTCAAATACTTATCAGCAGTTAAATTTTTTATGTAACCATCATCTATTGCCCTTATGGAGGCCCTCAACTTGGACAATGCATTATTGTTATCTTCCAACTTTGATGTAGATGCAAACCCTAGAATGCTACAATTCCCAAAGGCATAATTTGATATTGGAGGGATTGTTCTTGGCCTCAAGTTCACGACATGGATTAAAAGGGATGAGTTTTTGGCTTTAGTATTCTCAATTGAATTTTGCCAAATAAATATTAAAAGGGCTTCTACAGTTGTGGGGTTCTTTACCTCACCAAATACAACTTGTTGCTTAAGTCTTTCCAACATTTTCTTGTCAAAAATTAACCTATTTGTCGTGATTTTCTCTTGGTTTGGAGCAAAGCCAGATGGAACTGACTCCTTTAGAGGAAAATGAAGTGCCAAATCGAAAGAAGGTTGAATAATTTGGCTTCCCCCGCAACATTTGGCAGCCCATGCATTCATAAATAACGCGAAAGAGGAGAAGTCAGTTACTTTACGAGACAAACAAACACCAGGTACAATCCCTCCACAATCAAAGAAATTAGCTTTCACTGACAGGATAACATCGTCATTACTATGGAACAAACAGTCCATAGGGATTAAATGTTTGAGTTCCTCCAATTTTGGATCTTCTATATATTGTGCAATACATACATAAACTCTAGCTTCTACAAACTCAACACCAGTATCATTACAGTCGACAGATAAATTTTCCTTAATTCTACCAGCCAATGGGTGGTAGATATTCAAAATTTGAGATAAAGTTGCTTGAGTAATTGAGATATTTGAACTTGTTGGATAGGTTTAGATTCATCATTTTGATAGAAGAAAACATAGGGCATATACATCATGGGTGAGACTTGGTCCATAAAGTTTAGATTGTGGTTTCTAAAACTAGTTGGGGTTGGAGACGATGGTTTGACAAACTACTTGGAGATTATCTCACTAACGCACATCCTTAATTAGTTTTTTTTTTTTTTAAGTTTGGATAACGTAATGTAAAATGTATCTCTATTTATAGGCATTAGATCCTGATCTTATAAAAGATTTTATATGGAGAGATAATGTGTATTATTTTTCTTTAGAACAACAAAATTTATGACATTGTAAAAGAATATGGTAAAAACTTTTATGAGTCGCATGGATCTAAGATCCATGCACCTGACCCGACCCGTTCACGCGCCCAAAACGCGCCTCCCACCCGCTGAAGACATGTCCTGAAGCTCATCCAAAATTCGCTCAAATAGACCAACCTTTGTGTATAGTTAAACCAACCTTTGTGTATAGTTAGACCAACCATGTGTAGGTAGGTTTAACTATATACAAAGGTATGTCTAACATGTATAAAGGTATGCTTAACTATATATAAATGTATGTCTAACATATACAAATGTATGTTTAAGTATACATAAAGGTATGTCTAACATAACGTAGTGGTATGTGCCAAAATTCAAAAATCAAGCCAAAAAAAGACAAGGCATGAAATCTGGGCAGAACTGGTATGTTTAACATAGCTTAAAGGTATGTCTAACATAACGTAAAGGTATGTCTAACATATACTATTGGTATGTGATTTTTTTCAAAAATCATGAGCGAAAAAATAAAAAAGAGGGTGTGGTCCCCCTGACCAGGATCCGACCCGGGTGCATGGATCTAAGATCCATGCACCTGATTCACAAGAGACTTACTCAAAGAATATATATATTATGAAAAAAGTGAACATTGACTCTTAAATTATGACAATCAAATCTTTAATGAAGTTATTGTGATGTAATCAATGACTTTTTGTACAATTAATTTTTTAGTAAGCTTTGAATTTCAATACAAATTGCTATTTAATTGACATGATTTGACAATTTATACCAAGCTACTTATTTGCATGCGTGAATAAAAAAATTAAAATTCTACATTTTCCAATTAATCCTTTGATTAATGATACATGATGTTGGTTCAAAGTGGTAGTAGGCTTAGAGGAGGTGAATAAGCCTACTCAAAATTTTCAATCTTTTCTTCTAGAAAAGACACACAGGCAGTTTATAAAGCACTAACTGCCCTAAAGGTTACTGCTTGAGCAGTTACCTTAAACTTTTAATACAGAATGAGATTTGATGCACATCGAAAATACTTTTCAAGCAAAACTTCTTTTCTGAAAATAGATATTATGCTTATAGATGATATGCAAATGATAAGAGCAGATAAGCAATAATATCAACAAGATTAATGAAAACAACACAGTAAAAGACACAACGATATATAGAGGTTCAAGGGTGGAGTAATCCCTCTACGTCCTCTCTTCTCCTACACAAGGAGGAACTTTTGTTAGGTCAAACGGTTCATTTACACAAGTCTCACTTAGACAACCTAAACCTAACAAAGACTGTCAATCTCTCCCACATAGGGTTACTGCACAGTGACCAAACTCCTCTAGCCCACACAGAGCTCTTGTTCTTCTACTAAGAACGTAAATACTTGATCAGGAACACCCTCTGATCAAGCAACTCCTTTACAGTCTAAATGAAAGTAAGAAAACAACAACACAGACAGAAAGCTTAGAAACGATTGAGCTCTCAAATCTAAGGATAACTTGCTGCTAGACTGGACTTGAAACTTTTATGTATTTGTATATGATCTTTGATAGCTTGAGCGTTTTTATCGCAAGAGTTTCAGGTGCAATTCATGTGCCAGTCTTCCAATATTTATAGGCGATTCAAATTTTTGTCCGTTGGAGAGGATGAGCCTTCTTTGTAGCTTTTGTAGATCAATGTGGCAGTTTCTGCTTTGTTCGTACACTGATCGTTGAGGGTGTACGTGACTGATACTGCTATCGCCATACTTAGTCTGACTTCCCTGTAACCTTCTTTTTTGCTTTTTGATACGTGGCATAACTTGATTGGTTGCAAATACAGCTTGTGCCTAACGTTAACCTCGTACACGACTTTCGAGATAACTCCTACTAAATCAAGTTGTTGATGCTTCCTGATGCTTCAGTTATCTTCAGTTCTCCTTTTGTCCATCTGGCAGTTAGTAGTCTTAGTGTCCTCGGGTACTGCGGCCAGTATCCTTTTTGAGCAGCCTGTTGCTGATATGTATTCTTGTATTTTCTCTTCGGTTTATATGCAGCAAGATCATTTGATCTTCAAGCATCCTGTTCCTATACTTAGAAATATTTTACAATGGAATCTAATACATAGGATCCTAGACCCTAATCTATTACATGTTTTGTCATTCATCAGAATCTTATACAATGTTCCTTACACATGATGATTTGGTGGTGTAATCTACAAGTAGTCATGAGCTCTATCGGATTTTAGTAAGATACAAGTCTAGCAATAGCCTATATATATATATATATATATATATAGTAACTAGTTTTTGAATTTATTTAAATAACATAAATTATAATATATTAAAAATGTAATTCATATATGTTTAAAACATATATCAAATATAGAAAATAGAAAAACAACATTACTTTGTTATAACCTGAAGTATAAGTAAAATTACACTTGCTTGTTTTATCTTGACACATCAACAAATGATAACAATGGGAATAGACGTCTCATATATATATATTTAAGGTAAAAACTTTTATGCACCGGTTGGGATCCATGCAACCGGGTCGACCCGTTCACGCACCCAAAATGCGCTTCCACGCGCCTGCACGCGCTCCCACGTCCCTAAACACTTGTGCTGAAGCTCAACCAAAATTCACTCCGATAGACCAAGCTTTGTGTATAGTTAGACCAACCTTTGTGTTATATTAAACATACCTTATGTAGGTTGGTCTAACTACATACAAAGGTATGTCTAACATATATAAAGGTATGTCTAACTATATACAAAGGTATGTCTAAGTATATATAAAGGTATGTTTCACACAACGTAAAGGTATGTCTAACATAACGTAGTGATATGTGCCAAAATTCAAAAATCAAGCCTAAAAAAGATAAGGTATGAAATCTGGGCAGTATGGTATGTTTAACATAGCTTAAAGGTATGTCTAACATAATGTAAATGTATGTCTAACATAACTTATTGGTATGTGAGTTTTTTCAAAAATCATGCGTGAAAAAAAAAGAGACGGTCCCCCCTGATCCGGATCCGACCCGGGTGCATGGATCTAAAGAGACTTACTCTATATTTAAAAGTTTATCTATAGTAATTTCACGTGAAAATAATTTGGCATTTCTTGTAGATAATTATAAAAATGACAAAAACTTTTATGCACCGGTTGCACGGACCCGTGCAATCAGATCGACCCGTTCACGAGCCCAAAACGTGCTTCCACGTGCCTCTCCCGCGCCTGAACACTTGCGCTGAAGCTCATCCAAAATTCACTCCAATAGACTAACCTTTGTGTATAGTTAGACCAACCTTTATGTTATGTTAAACATACCTTATGTAGGTAGGTCTAACTATATACAAAGGTATGTGTTGGTCCCAAATATGTTGGTAGTAGGCTTAGATGGGGGGGGTGAATAAGCCTACTCCTGTTTCAAAACTTTTCTTTTTCTTCTATTGGCTTGGTTGCAAAATAAATAACCTTTTGGGCGGTTACTGATCAGAGTGGTTGCGGAAGCTTTTCTCTCATAAGAGCCTAGTATAGAAGATGTGCAAGTTTAACCTAGAGTTATGCAAGTAAAGTAGTAAGCACATATAGACGCATGGATATACAGAGGTTTGAAGGTGGAGTAATCCTTCTACATCCTCTTTGCCTCTTCTTAAGAGGGAACATTTGTTAAGCTAGTTGATTTACATAGCTCTATCACTACAACCCTCACTTAACAAGTAAGTAGCAAGCCTTCACACAGCTGCTTGCCTACTCTCCTCACTGATCCACACAAGATCCTATTCTACCCACCCAGGTTCCTCACTTCTCTCCTAGAAAGTGGACAGCTCAGCAGGACTCTATTCCTCGCACTGAGCACTCCAAGACAGTCCTTAAGATAAGGGTTTGTCTTCTCCTTCTTCAACTGGATGCAGCAAGCTTGGGCTTCGTTTGCAGGTTGATCTGCTGAAGCTTGCTGCTGGACTGACTGACCGAGGATGCGTCTTTGGGGTTATGAGTGTTTGAGCTTTTCCTCTCTACTCTTGTATTTTGAACACTCTTCTCTTCTGTTTTGTCTTTCCCCTCTATTCTGCGCTTTCTTCTTATGAGCTTTCTCTCTGTTGAGCTCTTCTCTTTTCTTTGGCGCTTCTTTCTACGAGCTTGTATGTTCTGTTGTGCTCGCTCACTTCTCTCCTGCTTTCTCAGTCTTCAGTCCTCCTCTTTTTATAGGTTATGAAATCTGCCCATTGAAAGTAGGTAGATTTCCATCATTGGTGCGCCGCACTCCTGACACACACCAACTTTTCGCTTTCCACGTGTCTTCTTCTGATTGACTCCTCTTCTCTTCTCTCTACCAGTAACTTCTTGTGTCTACCGGTAACTTTTGACTTTCTTCCCATGCCTGCTTTGTAGTTTCCTCCTCGAACTTCACTCTGGAGCTTCCTTTATTGGCTTGCTCCTTCAGGTGGCCTGAGGCTTCTGTAGCATGCTGCCTTGCAGTATGCTTTCGGCATGGTCTCTCAGGTAGCTTCCTATCTGGTGGCTTGCTGCTTTTCTGTTTCAGCAAGTTCTCTTCCAGTAGCTTCCTGCAGTCATTAGTATCCTAATTAGTTCACCTGATTCATTTCCATTATTCTCTTCAGTGTCCTTCTTTTGATACTTTCTCTGATCTTTCTTTCTTCTACAGTAACTCTGTCGCAGTAACCTCTCCTAAGATTGGTTATGCTTTAGAGTTACTTTCTTAAGGTTTTGTCTCATCAAAACGTACTTAAATGTTTCCAACAATATGTCTAACATATATAAAAGTATGTCTAACTATATACAATGGTATGTCTAACATATACAAATGTATGTCTAAGTATACATAAAAGTATGTCTAACACAACATAAATGTATGTCTAAGATAACTTAGTGGTATGTGTCAAAATTCAAAAATCAAACCCAAAAAAGACAAGTTATGAAATCTGGGCAGTATGGTATGTCTAACATAACGTAAAAGTATGTCTAACATAACATATTGGTATGTGAATTATTTCAAAAATCATGCGCAAAAAAAAAATAAATAAAAGAGGCGGTCCCCCTGACCCGGATCCAACCCGGATGCATGGATTTAGGATCCATGCACCTGATTCACAAGATATTTACTCTATAAAAAAAATTAAATATTAATATGAATCAAACTATATATTTAACATATAGAATAATTATGAACAAAAATTAAATATAAACAAAGAAGATATCCTCTAGATCTTCATGATGACGATTTTCACTAGTCTCTTCAGACGATTTTTCAATTTCATGGTTTCGGTTGATCGGATAGTTTCTTATTTTCTACATATTTGAAGTATGAAACAAATATTTAATTAGTAAAAAATATTCAAACATCCATTTTTTATAGGTATTAGATCAACGTCACTTTCATTAGTTTTGTTAGTAAGTATTTTAATATAATGTATAAAATTATAAAGAGTAATTATAAATTTATTATCTTGAAATTTCTGTCACAACAATCTTTTAATATAAATTAGATTTGTATATACTTGTCACACAAAAAAAATATTGAATTCTAGGTATAGTTTAACAAAGAAACATAATTAAAGCTTAGTCTTTCGTTATTCTAATTATGAAGTTGAATGCGTATTGGCTTGCTTTATGCAGAAAATGGAACATATTATGGAATGTATCAGCCAATCTTTTAATTGAATTTGTTTTCAAATGATTATATTAATTATTTATAGATGAAAAATATATACAAAAAATCATTCAATTATGAAACTATAAACTTAAATTTTGGTGGGTTTTGGTCAGATAGTGCAGCAACCTGTGTGGAAGCTTACTATTATTTGTGTTGTTTGTAATAGCTAAGCTATGTAAAACAAACTTCATTAACAAAGTTTCTCCTACTATGAAGGAGTAAAGTGGACGTAGAGGGACTGCTCCACCCTTAAACCACTATATATCGATGTGTTCTCTTTATCTGCTTTATCTTACCTTGCTGCATTTTTCATATCATACTGCATCTAAAAGTTGATTCCAAAAGCATTGTTTTAATTTTCCGCTACATATAAACTTTAAGTCCAAGCAGGCTACTCTTATGTAGCAAGCTGCCCTTATAGCAACACAAGATTGCTAGGTCACTCCTGAACTTAATCTTTCGGAGTTAAAAGATTTGAAAAGATTTGAAAATTTTGAGTAGGTTTATTCACCCCCTCTAAACCTACCACTACTTGGGACCAACAAGTGGTATCAGAGCAGGTTGAACTAAAAACCAATCTTTACTGGTCATATCCCTGATCCCTTTCAGTTTTTTGAAAACTCATCTTTTAAAATCATAGGCATGGAATCACATCACAAGCTACCTATGTTTTCCGTAGAGGATTATGATGAATAGAAGATAAGAATGCAGACAAATCTCTTTGGAATACACGATGAGATGTGGTATGTAATAACAAAAGGACCTCCTGTGATCACCAAGGCAAATCCTATCTTTGCAAGAGCAGTAGCAAATGCAGTCGCAGACAAATCTAATGCAGGAGTGACTCCTCGTCCACCTTTTGTTGAAAAGCCAAGATGTTACACCCTAAAATATCACTCAGGTTAGAGGTCATTTTGAGCTGAGCTAAAAACAAGGTCGGACCGGTTAAGGCGTCCAAATAAGTCAGTGCTAGTAGCTTGAGTAAGATGAGGAGCGCTATAAAAGTCGACTTGAATAAAGCACGACACAAGCAGTTCGACAGAAGGGCCTCATACAAAGGCAACGCGTAGAAGATCTATTATCTGAGGAAAAAAAATCTGATTTCTTACCATGTAAAGTTCTAGGATCAAAGGATCTCTTTCTTGATACCCAAGGGTTATACCTCATGTATCTCTTCAAATAGGGTCTCTAGGAACAAGAAGGGGGGTGCCAACTAAGAATTGTGGACTTACTTCATACGAGTGGGGAGACTCTTTATCTAAGAGAATTTCTCACTCTACAATTTACATGGTGATTTGGGTCTCACTAAGATCCAAATCCTAGTTCTTTTTTGCTGACATTGTACTCAAAACACGGGAGACTTACCTCTCACATTATCTATACAGGCTCTCTGCCGACCTACCTACATATCAGTCAGACCCAGCCTAGAGCAATCTTGTCTGGGTAGGCTCCGGGTCCAATGTTCTTTCTTTAATTCGAGTTATTTCTTGTTAATTTGGTGTGGGACCGAGGAATTTTGTTACGTATAAATTCCAACATGAACACATGAGAAGAATGGACTCTTGAAGAGAGGAAGAGAGCCAATCTGGATAATGTGGCTAAAACACTTTTTTCACCACTCCGGACAAGGGTACCTTCAGCAAAGTCAAGACTTGCAAAACTGCCAAGGAGATATGGAGCAAACTTGAACAAATTTGTGAAGGCACTGGGCTCACTAAGGAGAATAAAGTTTCTACAGCAACCCAGCTTTTTGAGCTATTTGAAATGAAGCCTGTAGAGACACTAGAGCAGCTTGACCTGAGATTCACAAACATTGTGAATGAGCTGGAAACCCTTGATAAACATTACTCAAAAAGGGATAAAGAACATGAAAGTGCTCAGAGCACTACCTACTGAGTGGGATAGCTAGACCAGAACAATAAGAGTCGCAATGGAATTGAAATAAATAAGCACATTTGATCTCTTCTCAGATCTCAAAGCACTTGAATCTGACATAAATCGAAGAAAGAAGGAGGCAGAAGAATCTAGCTCAAAGGTTACTGCACTAACAACAAGAGTGTCCAAGAATACTGGAAAGACAAGCAGCAGTAAGCAGACAGTGACCTTTGAAGAAGATGTCGAGGAGGACATGGCTCTGTTGCTAAAGAAGTTTAAGAAGTTCATCAAGAGCAACTCAAAGACAAACTTCCACAAGAAGAAACAGACCCTTAGACACCAGCAAGAACAAAGAACCAATCCAGTTTAAGTGATACTGACCTGTGTTATAATTGCAGGAAACTAGGTCACTATGCAAGAAACTGTCCACATCCATCTGTCTAAAGATATCCTGAAGAGGAAAGGACAAAGAGGAGGGAAACAAAAAGGTTTGAGAAGCAGAAGCTGAGAGCCTTAATAAGTGAGTCAGAGGCGGCTAAGTCAGCAAGTGCTGAAAATGAGGAAGAAAAGGAAGCTATACCTCTGAAGAGGAAGCTCTCATCTACTTGATGGCTAATATAGAGAGCAATGACAGTAAAGATGTGGAACCTATGTCAGGGAGTCGCAGTGAAGTGAAGTGGTATATTGACAGTGGCTGCTTCAAACATGTGACTTGCAATACAGAGTTACTAGCAAGCTTCCAAGATATCAAAAGACCTATGGTGGTGTTTGGAGATGACTCCAGAGGCAGTACCAAAGGAATTGACAATCTGGTGAAAGGAAGCACATGCATAAGAGAAGTATCCTATGTAAAATGACTGAAGTACAACCTCCTAAGCATAAGTCACTAATGTGACAAAGGTTACTCAATAGAGTTCAATCACAACAAATGTCTCATCAAGGATAGCAGTACTAAGGAAGTCAAGCTCACTAGAACAAGAAGAAAAAACATCTATGTAGCTGACTGGAGCTCTGTCATGACAGCTACCTGCTTCATAGCAAAGAGCACAAAAGGATGAACCATCAACAAAATGGCAAGAAAAAGTCTTGTTAGGGGATTGCCAGACATTGTCTACAAAAAGTAAAATATCTGTGGAGCATACCAGAAAGAAAAATAGATCAAAAGTTCCTTGAAGAGCAAGATCAAGAAGTCAACAGACGGAATATTAGACTTATTCCACATGGATCTATTTTGACCAATAGATCCAATCAGTATAAGTGTAAATAAATACTCACTAGTTGTAGTGGATGACTACTCAAAATTCACTTAGAAATTGTTCCTAGCCAAGAAATTAGACACTCAACTAAGGTAACTTGAGTTCATAAAGAGACTGCAGAATGAGAAAAGCCAAAGTATTGTAAAAATCAGAACTGACAGCGGAACAAAGTTCACCAACAAATTCATTGAATTTTCCTGTTCAGAAAATGGAATCAAACATGAATATTCAGCAGCAAGGACACCTCAACAAAATGGAGTGGCTGAAAGGAGAAACAGAACACTCAATGAGGCTGCTAGAACCATGCTAGCTACAGCAGAGATACCAAGAGATTTTGAGTAGAAGCAATCAATACAACATGATATACACAAAATAGATGCATAATCAATAAATATTTAAATAAAACTGCTTATGAATGGTATGGTTATTCACCAAATATATCTTACTTTCACATTTTTGGTTGCAGGTGCTATATACTGAACAATGGGAAGGAATACTTGAAAACCTTTGATACTAAATCTGATGAAGGAGTTTTTCTAGGTTACTCCTCAGTAAGCAAAGCATTCAAAATCTTCAACAAGAGAACTCTTATGGTAGAAGAATCCATACATGTGGTATTATGAACCTCACTACAGCTCAGTTGATATTGAAGAACTGATAGAGAACTTAGACAAAACTCAAATTAATAACAACAAGGTCAAGGATATAGATATGGTTCAGCCTAATTTGCTGAAATGGGAAAATGAATCAACCTTAAATGATAAACACACAGAAAGGATTCAGTAACATGAGAAAACTCAGCAACCTACAAAGAGTCAGCAACTTATTGAGGCTCAGGAACCTTAGAAGGGTCAGGAAACTATAGAGAGACAACAGACAGTAGAAGAAAAGCAACCTGAGATTAGTCAGCAACCATCTCAAGATGATGAAACTAGCAAAACCTGGATAAAAGATCACCAAAAGGATTAGATTATTGGAGATCCAAGAGCTGGTGCAAGGACAAGAACATTAAGACAACATGAAGCCATGTTTGAATGCTTCATATCACAAGTAGAGCATGACAATGTAGAAGAAGCTCTGGAGGATACAAACTGGATACAAGCTATGCTAGAAGAGTTACATGGTTTCGAAAAAATCAAGTTTGGAATCTTGTTCATAGGCCAACTCATCAAGGAGTGAAAACTAAATGTGTTAGGATTTATTTTAGTTTTGATAAGACAGACACTTATTAACAGCAAGCTTCTGTAAAGAGGCAACTGTTGGAAACATTTAAGTATGTTTTGATGAGACAAAACCTTAAGAAAATAACTCTAATAATCATAACCAATCTTAGGAGAGGTTACTGCAACGGAGTTACTGCAGAAAGATAAAGATTTGAGAAAGTGTCAAAGGAAGGATACTAAAAAGAATAGTGAAAAAAATCCGGTGAACTGAGGAAGCCCAACCTAATTCCTCCTCAGGGTCCCTGTTGTAGCCTATAAGTAACCCTAATATCAGTGCCTCCTAGATCATGTTTTTCTCAATCTCACGCAAATAAAAAAAACAGATTCGTTAGAGAGAACTGAGGAGGCGAGATTTCTGATTCTTTGGAAGATCGTCGCCCACACGACGTCCAAAGGAAGGGATATGAATATGGCAGAAGACCATGAGGTTAAAGGTTCGTCACTCGTTCGATAGTTCTGACCTTAGAACTGGTTTGTCTTCACCTATTACGGTGAACAAAGGTATAATATTTTTCCGCTGCATGTTAATTACAGTTTCGTTCCCAAATTAGATAATTACATAGAGTCGGTGATCCGGTGGTTCCAACAATTAGTATCAGAGCCGTGGTTTTCTGACTCTATGCGATTGATTCGGTTAATCTTTTTATGATGCGTTTTTAGATATGATAATAGTAGGATATGCGAGATATCATGATGTTTCTGCAAGAACCCTAAATCCAACTATTATGGTCTGAATGTATGTTCATGTATGGATTAAACCCTCGGACCTGTCGAGGTTGTTTTTTATTATTGGGTTGGTGCATGATTGTAATAGTTTAAACATGGCAGTTTGTCGTGTAGGTTATATTTTCTGTTCGATCTAGAATCTGTATAGGATCGATGGATGAAAACTGTAATAGGATGTTCGAACTAGATTCTGTATAGGATTGGTAGATGTTCGAACTAGATTCTGTATAGGATTGGTAGATGTAATCTGAACCAGTTTCGAGATGATCGATCAAGATTCCTATTCGGAGGCGCTGCCGATAAGGATCGGCGTACAGACGCGCGGCCAAACCCAGAATTTTTTTTCTAATGGGCCGTACAGGTCGATCCTCGTATGACGGCAAACATTCAAGAACACAGCGATATAACGAGGCCATAATAGTTGGAATTTTATGTTTTCCATATTTATTGCTTTTATATGTGTTGTTCTTTTAAGCATGCTTTTATGTGTTTCATATGTTATGCATGTTAAAATCCCTCATGATAAATAACTAAGTGGGAGAGGGATCAAATTCAATAAATCCCATAGCCTCCATTATTGGTTTGTTAGTGATGCATTCAAACTTATACGTTGGCTTTAAGTGCCTTCTTCCATATCGGATGAGTTTGTTTGCGGATCACTAGATCAAACTTCCTTATGGATAATTATAGGAAATTATTTAGGAGCGTGTAAATGTTCTCCATCTAAAGAGGCACAAACCTAGATAATTGACTTGGTATTAAGTAAATGGTATACACTTAGGTGCATGTGATAGTATCCTCCCCATCGGAGTAAGTGCTGTTATTTGCATGGCTAAAGATAAACCAACTATTAATTTTATTTTGTTTAACAAGATAATGAAATTAATGGATAAAACCTCCTCTTACAAATGTTTGAATTAGTATACGCCCACACTATCGCGGCATGCAAAATTCACGGTGTTTTGAGGTGTTGGTGAATTTAATTATATTGTTTGAGGGAAACAATATTGTTTTAAATTCTTATGTTTTGATCTATGTTTTTATTTACGTGTTTCTCAGGATTTATCTATGACTTTCAATCCTCTTGCTGTTATACTTAAAGAAAACAAACTTACTGGCCCTAATTATATTGATTGGAAACGGAACCTGGACATTGTCTTGACTGCCGAATAGTACAAGTTTGTACTCTCTGAGGTCTGTCCTGAAAAGCCCAATGAAAACTCTAGTGAAGAGGAGAAAGAGGCTTATAGGAAGTGGATTAAGGCAGATGAGATGGCGCGGTGTTACATTTTGGCTTCTATGTCAATGTGCTGCAACATCAGCATCAGGCCATGACCACTGCCTATGACATGATGCTCAATCTCAAAGAACTCTTCGGACACCAGAGTCGGGCTGCCAGGCAAGAGGCCATGAGAAACTTAATGACGACCACCATGCTTGAGGGGACACCCGTAAGGGATCATGTTCTTAAGATGATGGCGCACTTAAATGAGATGGAAGTCCTAGGAGCTGAAATCGATGGGGAAACCCAGGTCGATATTATTCTCCAGTCGCTGCCTAAGAGTTTTGAGCAGTTCCGCCTGAACTACAACATGAACAAGAGGTTGTATTTGATGGTGGAACTTCTGACAGAACTCCAAGCGGCAGAAGGGATACTTCGTCAAACTTCTCAAGCTTATATTGCTGAAAATGTTTCTACTTCTAAGCCGAAAGACGAAGTGAAGAAGAAAAAGAAACAAGCTGGTTCGGCAAAGAATGCGGGTGAACCTAAGAAAAATGGTCCACAAGGTGGCGTGAAGAAGCCAAAGGGCAAGTGCTTTTTATACAAGCAGCCAATATTCTGGAAGGTAGATTGTCCCCGTAAAAAAGGAGAACAAAGAAGGTACATCTTATTCACTAATTATTGAAACATGTTTAGCGGTGTTATCTACCGGCACTTGGTGTGTAGATACGGGAGCCACTGATCATGTCTGCAATTCTTTACAGGGGTTCCAGGAAACCAGGCGACTTAGTGAGGGCGAGATTACCATATAAATGGGCAACGCTGCGAAAGTGGCGGCTGTTGCAGTGGGAGATGATTATTTATCTTTTGATAGGAACAAGACTTTGGTTTTGAGGAATTGTCTTTACGTACCTAGTTTTAGAAAGAACTTGATTTCAGTTTCTAAGTTATTTTTGGATTGATATTTTGTTTCTTTTGATGGCAAAGTGGTTGTCAAGAAAAATGGGGTTATTATCTGTTCTGGTACGTTGGTTGGCAATTTATATACTCTTAATCCAATAACTCCTACGATGCAACAAATGGAAATTAATAATACATCTTCTAACTCAAATAAGAGAAAAGAACCTTCAAAAATGAACCAAACATATCTTTGGCATCTAAGATTAGGTCACATTAACTTGAGTAGGATTCAAGGTTGATAACCGATGAACCTTTGAGTTCATTGGAAGTGGAAAACTATCCGACCTGCGAGTCCTGCTTGGAAGGAAAAATGACCAAGAGGCCTTTTAAAGCCAAGGGGTATAGAGCCAAAGAAGTGTTGGAATTGGTTCATTCTGATTTGTGTGGTCCTATGTCTATCCTAGCAAGAGGTGGTTTCGAATATTTTGTCTCTTTTATAGATGATTATTCGAGATATGGATACATTTATTTGATGCGCCGCAAGTCAGAGTGCTTTGATAAATTCAAAGAGTACAAGGCTGATGTGGAGAAGCGTCATGGTAAAAGTATCAAAACACTACAATCTGATCGTGGTGGCGAGTACCTCTTAGGAGAGTTTAGGAATTACTTATCAGAGGCTGGGATTCAATCCCAATTGTCTGCACTTGGTACACCCCAACAGAATGGTGTGGCGAAACGAAGGAATAGGACTCTCATGGAAATGGTTAGATCGATGATGAGCTATTCGGAATTACCGAGTTCATTTTGGGGGCATGCCCTGGAAACGGCAGCGTACATTTTGAACTTGGTACCTTCTAAGATAGTACCCTCTACTCCCACAGAATTGTGGAATGGGCGTAAGCCTAGTCTGAAACACATTCGGATTTGGGGTAGTCCAGCACATGTGCTGAAGGGAGATGCTGATAAGTTGGAATCTCGTACGGAAGTTTGGCTGTTTGTGGGCTATCCTAGAGGAACGAAAGGTGGTTTGTTTTATAGTCCTAAAGATCAGAGGGTAATTGTTAGCACAAATGCCCGATTCTTAGAAGAGGACTATGTAATGAACCACAAGCCCATGAGTAAAATTGTTCTAGAAGAAATAAGAGGGGAGACTCCTACCTTAGTACCAACGGTACAAGATGAGATACCACAGGGGTCTGCACCATCTGTCACTAATGATACACTATTACCACAAGTGCCTCATCGTAGTGGGAGCGTTGTTAGACAACCTGATGGATTCATGTTTTTGGGAGAGTCTTCGGACTTGGTACTTGGTGAACACGAATCTGATCCTTGGACCTATGACGAAGCACTCCAAGATAAAGATGCAGAATCTTGGCAAAAAGCTATGAATTCTGAATTAGAATCTACGGATTCTAATCAAGTCTGGGAGCTAGTAAAACCACCAAATGGTGTAAAAGCCATTGGATGTAAGTGGGTCTACAAAAGAAAAAGAGGATCAGACGGGAAAGTAGAAAGTTTTAAAGCAAGGCTTGTTGTGAAGGGGTATACTCAAAAGGAAGGAATCGATTATGAGGAAACCTTTTCGCCGGTAGCCATGCTCAAGTTTATCCGGATTCTTTTGTCTATTGCTGCTCATATGAATTATGAGGTTTGATAAATGGATGTCAAGACAGCTTTCCTTAACGGTAGTCTTGAAGAAAACATCTATATGAAGCAACCAGAAGGATTCATTGCAAAGGGCAAAGAGCATCTTGTGTGTAAGCTTAATCGGTCCATTTATGGACTGAAACAAGCTTCGAGATCTTTGAACATCCGTTTTGATGAGGTAATCCAGTCTTATGGATTCATTCAATGTCCGGATGAGTCTTGTGTATACAAGAAGAGTGACGGAAACGTGGTGGTATTTTTTGTACTATACGTAGATGACATCTTGCTCATTCGCAACAATGTCAAGGTGTTGTCAGACCTAAAGGTATGGCTGTCCAAGCAGTTTGATATGAAGGACTTGGGAGAAGTTGGACATATTCTTGGGATCAAAGTTATAAGGGATCGCAAGAAAAGGATGTTATGCTCATCTCAAGCTTCGTATATTGATACTATCCTAGCTCGTTTTAGCATGCAAAACTCCAAGAAAGGTTTTCTACCTTTTCGACATGGAGTACCTTTATCTAAGGAGATGTGTCCTAAGACATCAAAGGAGATAGAGGATATGAAGGCAGTTTCTTATGCTTCGGCCGTAGGAAGCCTAATGTATGCAATGCTGTGTACGAGGCCAGATATCTGTTTTGACGTGGGCATGGTTAGTAGATATCAAAGTAACCCAGGATAAGGACATTGGACTGCGGTAAAGCATATTTTAAAGTACCTGAAAAGGACTAGAAATTATATGCTGGTTTACCAAGCAGATAATTTGCTTCCTGTGGGTTACACGGATTCTGATTTCCAGTCGGATAGGGACAAGAGTAAATCTACCTCGGGTTATGTGTTTACCTTGGGAGGTGGAGCCATAGTATGGAAGAGTGTTAAGCAGAAATGCGTTTCAGACTCAACCATGGAAGCTGAGTATGTGGCAGCCTCTGAGGCAGCCAAAGAAGTTGTATGGCTCAGAAACTTCATGATGGACTTTGAAGTGATTCTTAGTTTGCTTAAAGCTATCACAATTTATTGTGATAACAGTGGTGCAGTAGCAAACTCGAAGGAACCACGAGCCCATAAAGCAAGCAAACACATTGAGCGCAAGTACCACCTTATACGAGACATCGTAAAACGAGGAGAAGTTGTTGTCGCCAAAATTGCATCAGTGGATAACCTAGCAGATCCTTTCACAAAGGCTCTTCCAGCGAAAGCTTTTGATGGGCATGTTGAAGGGATGGGAATCAGATGTATGGCAGCGCTTATGGCAGCATAGTCTTTTAGTATAAGTGGGAGATTGTTAGGATGTATACTATAAGCCTAGCTTTTGTATGAACATCTTTATGATATGAGATTCATTGTGATCAAATGTTTGCATTTTATGTTATTGCTGTTGTCCAGATTAGTCTATACTATAGATAACATGGTGTGTGGTGTCACACAGAAGATCATGCTATCAGTTCCTTATAGATTATAAATAATAGCTCACAACCAAGATAGATTTGGATAAACCATTGGAACGGTTGTAGTGTAATTTGGTATTAGTCTATCTTGACTATAAAGTTATACTAGTACATTTTGTATGTATTGAGCAGGACCATATGAAGTTGTTCGATTTGTACTGACTATAAATAAAAGAACTCTGTTAATTTACCAATGGGTGAGATTTATTAATAAATCAAATGCTCGGTGAATTGGGAGATAGCACTGTTTATATGGTGTGCTGTTGATTATAAAAGTAATCCGTGTCCTAATTATTTAGGATGATGATGTCCCCTTGAGAAGCTCATAAGGATTATCATGTAAACCCTGCAGGTGGATTTAATCCGACATGATAATAAAGATGAGTGGTACTACTCTTGGAATTAGATG
Source organism: Scutellaria baicalensis (assembly GCA_005771605.1). NCBI lineage: Eukaryota > Viridiplantae > Streptophyta > Magnoliopsida > Lamiales > Lamiaceae > Scutellaria > Scutellaria baicalensis. The sequence continues at coordinate 31,857,901 of CM016724.1, read as the reverse complement.
TAAATTAATTAAGTTGTCAGTAACTTATTTAATTTATGGACATTCGATATCTTAAACACGGGGAAATAAATGTACATATAATAAAGGAGCCCATATTGTAATATGGGATTAGGACGGTAGTTCAATTATAACTCTTTAGTGGACCGAGTTATAATTGATGGGCTTAAACGAGATGTTCGGACTGAACACGGGACGCCTAAGCCTATCAGGAGGCCTAACCTAATTCCTCCTCAGGGTCCCTGTTGTAGCCTATAAGTAACCCTAATATCAGCGCCTCCTAGATCACGTTTTTCTCAATCTCATGCAAATAAAAAAAAACAGATTCGTTAGAGAGAACTGAGGAGTCGAGATTTCTGATTCTTTGAAAGATCGTCGCCCACACGACATCCAAAGGAAGGGATAGGAATACGGCAGAAGACCGTGAGGTTCAAGGTTCGTCACTCGTTCGATAGTTCTAACCTTAGAATTGGTTCGTCTTCACCTATTACGGTGAACAAAGGTATAATATTTTTCCGCTGCATGTTAATTACAGTTTCGTTCCCAAATTAGATAATTACATAGAGTCGGTGATCCGGTGGTTCCAACACAACAGGTAGATTTCCTAAATCTATAAATAGAAGAAGACTGAAGACTGAGAAGAGAGTAGAAGAGAGGACAACACAAGAAGAAGAAAAGAGCGCATAGTCCAGGAGAGAAGAGCACAAAAGAGAGAACGTGTAAACAGAAAAAAGCGCGAGAAGAGAGCGTAGAAAAGAGGGGGAAGGCTACATAAAAGAAAATAAAGCTAAGTGAGGAGCAAAAGAAGAAGAGAGAATAGAAAAGCTCAAACTACCCACACCCTAAAGACGCATACTTAGTCTCACAGTCGAGACATCAAGCTACAGAAGTTCAACCTGCAAAAGAAATCTAAGCTTGCTGCATCCAGTTGAAGAAGGAGAAGATAAACCCTTATCTTAAGGACTGTCTTGGAGTGCTCAGTGCGAGGAATAGAGTCCTGCTGAGTTGGCCACTTTTTTAAGAAGAAAGTGAGAACCCTGAGTAAGATCCTGTGTGGGTCAGTTAGGAGAGTAGGCAAGCAGCTGTGTGAAGGCTTGCTACTTACTTGTTAAAGATGTGTTGTAATAGATAGGGTTATATAAACCAATAAGATTTAACAAATGTTCCCTCTTGAGAAGAGACAGAGAGGATGTAGAAGGATTACTCCACCTTCGAACCTCTGTATATCCATGCGTTTCTATATGCTTACTTTCTATATGCACATCTTATGTTAGATGCATGTTCTACATATTTGGTCTTCACAGGAGAGGAAGCTTCCACAACATAACTCTGATCAGTAACCTCCCAAAAGGTTACTGACTCCCGACCAAAGCCTCCTGGAAAAAAGAAAAGTTTGAAATCTGAGTAGGCTTATTCACCCCCCCTCTAAGCCTACAACTACCACTTATTGGGACCAACAAGTGGTATTATAGCAGGTGGATAAATCATCCAACATTTGTTATCTGATACCAACAAGTAGTATCAGAGCAGGTTGGACTAAACATCCATCAAATGATCTATCTGATACCAACAAGTGGTATCAGAGCAGGATGGATGATATGCAAAAGATCTAATCAATCTATCCAGATCCCATTTGTGAAAAATATCTCTCTAGAAAATCTTTCTCTCTTTCACTCACATCATAGATCAACTCACTACCTTTGTTAAAAGGGTATATTGATGTGAAGACAACCAGCAGCTAAAGGATATAGAAAATCAAGCTGAGTTGTGAAGAAAAGCTGCTCATAAGAAGGAAGCTGGTGAAACAACAAGCTACTCGAGGATCAGACTACGAAGAAGGAAGCGGTGCACAAGAAGCAAGTTTCTACTTATCACGGAGTAGACCAATACGGAGCAGATCAACAAGAAAGACATGTTGCTGAACAAAAGGAGGAAGTTGTTGCAACACCGAGATCACATCGGAGACTCCAAACAACAGCTATGAGAAGCAACCTTGGAGTAAAATGCTAAGGAAGTCAAGCAAAGGAGTAAGAAGAGAAGCTCACTCCATCAACCAGATCACGCTCCAGAAGGAAGCAAGAGATGAAAGACGATCTATTCTTTAAACAAATTCTCAAGGAAGCAATAACGATGACTAGGTTTCTCGTTCTAATTTACTATTATACTTTTGGTCTTGCTTATTTTATCTTGTTCAGAAACTCAAGTGATCATATGAAAACCAACGATCAAAAGAGCTAAAACCGGCTTGAAAAGACACTGGTCACATGACTTAAGATTGACAAGAGAAGCTTGTACGATGACATTAAAAAAAAAGATGCTTCACCGACTCATGCAAACCTCAAGATTACCTAAATAGTACTGAAAGTGACCCTACATCTTGAGAGAGATAACCATAAAGTAAGGGGGAACATCTAGTACAAATCTAGGTAATTCAGCAGGCAAATGAGTCAAATCTTTGAAGAAACCCAAAGGATATGGGTATGCTGTAAAATGTCTGCAACAAACTGACATTCCCTAAGGAAACCAAGCAGAACAACAACTCCAAAAGGAAAGAAATTTGTCAACCTTACTGGTATCTCACTTTGTCTTTTCTACACCTAAAGGAGTTCATACTCTAAAAGAGATACAATAAGTAAACACCTGCACACACCTACTTTTGCTTACTAATGAAAGTCTTACAGGAATCCAACTATCTCTACAGCAACCATGGGCTGTAAGGAAAGTCTAAGTTCCTGAAAGAAACTTAACCTTCAAGGACTCATACTAGTATGAGTACCTATATTAGAATACTCGTTCTGCAGGTACCTCAGATAAAAGACTACTGAATTAAGAGGGAACCTTTCACGATATGACAAAGCTCTGACTACAGGAGGCTAGACACCAGGTTGCTGGATACTAGGTCCCTAGATAACAGGACACTGAAAATCAGGACGCTAGACACCAGACGGATGGATACTAAGTCGCTGAACATCAGGTCACTGTACACCAGGATGCTAGACACCGAGCTACTGGATACTAGGTTACTGAACATCGGAGTACTTTTCTACAAGTCACTAGAAAGGAGGTCACTGGTGGGTTGCATCACACCAAACAACAGCGGTTACCTAAAAGCAATCGGTAACGTGTACGCATGAAAAGCGGACCACCTTTTCCAGAACCCTTTGATATCAGCCGTGCTATCAAGAAAATCTAAGGGCTGAGAATTAAGTATTAACCAAACACTCATGCAATCACCTCATGTAAAGGAGAAAATAAATAAAGCTGAGGAAACTGTCAACAACTTTATTGGAAACTGACGGAGCAGTTAATGAGATCTATAAAGAGATAAACCTAACTGTAGAATCTCATAGAACACTCAAAACAGGGAGTATCTAAAACTCTATAAATACATGCACTTCTTATTCTTCATGTTCATTCATATATCATCTCTCTCTTATCCTTGATACATCATGACACCCGATTGTTGGAAACAATTTTCTCTATTCCTTCCTCATTCCATGTTCTCTGTAAATAATCAACCAAACACCTCACAAATTACTAAAAGTCACCTCTCACGCTTGACACTTGCTAAGCAAGCCTTTCTCATAAGATTCTATCTTCTAGCTTAATGCCCTTACCTCAATTCCAAAGGGCTTGCACCCAGGCTCTCCTCTTAAAAGATGAAGATAGAGGGAAGGATCCCGCTCCAATTACCCCAGAGCGACAGCTGGACGATGATGTCAAAAAGGGGGAAGAAACTGTGAAGGATCATGGAAGATCAAAAGTCTTCCAGAGGTGGAGAAGAGAAGATTCCAGCCCTTCCATAAGGGTGTTGGATGAATTTTGCTTACAAGAGAACGAGAAGGTGTTATGTACTTTGCTTGCTACGTTGTATTGTAAATGTTTAATGAGAAGGATGAAAGACTGCAACAAGCTACTGTGCCTAGACTCGCTGCCACTTCACGTCTCCTATGTGTGTAAAAGCATTGAAATTTTCTCTCTTCAAGCCTCTCATCACCTTTTTCCTCTCATCTTTAGACAAAAGGGGAAAACCAATTGGGAGCAAGTTCCTGCATCTAAAAGAGGGAGAAGCTAGACTGAAGAAGGCTGCCAGCACTAAGATAAAGGGGAAAAGAAAGAAAGGAAAAACAAGAAGAAGAAAGAAGAATGAGTTTAGATAGGGTGTTTATTGTACTTTGCTTACTGCGTTGTATTGTAAATGTTTAATCCAAATAAAATTTCTTCTGTTCTTTGAAGCTCATTCCTTGTGCCCTTTCTTTTAACTTATAAGTGATTTAATGAAAGTAGTATGCTCTTATATTTACATATCATACATCTGCTTTCTATGCTTGAGAGATTATGTTCTTTTGATCTTCTGCAAAGGTTTTGTCATCATCAAAAAGGGGAAAAATTGTTGGAAACATTTAAGTATGTTTTGATGAGACAAAACATTAAGAAAGTAACTCTAATAAACTTAATCAATTTTAGGAGAGGTTACTGCAACTGAGTTATTATAGAAAGATAAAGATTAGATAAAGTGTCAAAGGAAGGATACTGAAGACAATGGTGAAAAGAATCGGGTGAACTAATTAGGATACTGATGACTGCAGGAAGCTACTGGAAGAGAACTTGCTGAAGCAGATTACAAAGCAGCAAGCTACCAGACAGGAAGCTACCTGAGAGATCATGCCTAAGCATACTGCAAAGTAGCATGCTATAGAAGCCTCAAGCCACATAAAGGAGCAAGCCAGGGAAGGAAGCTCCAAAGCAAGCGGGAGGAGGAAGCTACAGACAAGGTATGGGAAGAAAGTCAAAAGTTACCGGTAGAAAGAAGAAGTTACCTGTAGAGAGAAGAGAAGAGGAGCCAATCAGAAGATGACACGTGGAAAGCAAAAAACTGGCATGTGTCAAAAGAAGCGCGACACTATGAATGATGGAAATCTATCTACCTTCAATGGGCAGATTTCCTAAATCTATAAATAGAAGAAGACTAAAGACTGAGAAGAGAGCAGAAGAGAGGACAATGCAAGAAGAAGAAAAGAGCGCATAGTTCAGGAGAGAAGACCACAAAAGAGAGAACACGTAAACAGAAGAAAGCGTGAGAAGAGAGCGTAGAAAAGAGGGGGAAGGCTACATAAAAGAAAATAGAGCTATGTGGGGAGCAAAAGAAGAAGAGAGAAAAGAGAAGCTCAAACTCCCCACACCCCAAAGACACATACTTAGTCTCACAGTCGAGGCAGCAAGCTACAACAGTTCAACCTACAAAAGAAATCTAAGCTTGCTGCATCCAGTTGAAGAAGGAGAATATAAACCCTTATCTTAAGGACTGTCTTGGAGTGCTCAGTGTGAGGAATAGAGTCCGGCTGAGTTGTCCACTTTCTGAAGAAGAAAGTGAGGACCCTAGGTGGGTATAGTAGGATCCTGTGTGGGTCAGTTAGGAGAGCAGGCAAGCAGCTGTGTGAAGGCTTGCTACTTAGTTGTTAAATCTGTGTTGTAATAGATAGGGCTATATATACCAACAAGATTTAACAAATGTTCTCTCTTGAGAAGAGGCAGAGAGGATGTAGAAGGATTACTCCACCTTCGAACCTCTGTATATCCATGCGTTTCTATATGCTTATTTTCTATATGCACATCTTATGTTAGGTGCATGTCCTGTATATTTGGTCTTCATAGGAGAGGAAGCTTCCGCAACATAACTCTGATCAGTAACCTCCCAAAAGGTTATTGACTCCCGACCAAAGCCTCCTAGAAAGAATAAATGTTTGAAATCTGTGTAGGCTTATTCACCCCCCCTCTAAGCCTACTACTACCACTTATTGGGACCAAGCTACACCAAGGGACACAAGAAGTAGGCTTGTGGTATCCTAAGAATGGTGGTTTCAAATTAATAAGCTATTCAGATTCTGATTTTGCAGGGTGTGAGATTGATATAAAAAGTACAAGTGGTACTTGTCAATTCTTGGGTAACAGGTTAGTTTCTTGGTTTTGCAGGAAGAAGACTTCAATAGCAATCTCTACAGTTGAAATAGAGTTTGTTGTTGCAGGAAGTTGTTATGCTCAAATTTTATGGATGCAACAACAACTAAGAGACTATGACATCGTAGAGAAGCAAACTCCCATAATGTGTGATAATACAACTGCAAATGTAATTACACACAATCTTGTTTTTTTCACTAAAAAAATGAAGCACGTTAATATTAGACATCATTTTATTCGTGATCATATTGAAAAGAAAGACATATCTCTTGAGAAAATACATACTGATCAGCAGCTAGCTGACATCTTCACAAAAACCTTGTGTGAATCAAGGTTTTCTTTATAAGAAATAAATTAAAAATCATAAAAAATTTATTGGAAAAGGAAGTAGTAATTAAGGGGGAACTTCTGATTCAATAATATTTTATTCTATATTCTATCTTAACAAAAGTTTCTTAAAAGGTTACTACACAGATCACTACACTAGATACTCTAGCAGGAAGGTTACTACGCTGAAGACAACTTACTTCAAGAGACAATATTTATTGCACATGTATTTATTTTTTTGGGAGTTATAGAGCAATCTTAAAAATTTAAGGAATATAATCAAGCTAGGAATCTTTTGGAAATATTTAAATATGTTTTGATGAGATAAAACCTTAAAGAAAGTAACCCTCATTCTATAAGCATAACCAATCTTAGGAGAGATTACTGCAACAAGGTTACTGCAGAAAGATAGATCAGAGAAAGTGTCAAAGGAAGGATACTGAAGAGAATGGTGAAAGAAATCTGGTTAACTAAAAGGATACTGATGACTGCAGGAAGCTATTGGAAGACCTTGCCGAAGTAGATTGCAAAGCAGCAAGCTACCAGACAGGAAGCTACCTGAGAGACCATGTTGAAGCATACTGTAGAGCAGCATGCTACAGAAGCCTCAAGCCACCTGATGGAGTAAGCCAGAGAAGGAAGCTCTAGAGTGAGCGCGAGGAGGAAGCTACAAAGCAAGCATGGGAAGAAGTCAAAAGTTACAGGTAGAGAGAAAAATGAATGAAGCCAATTAGATGAAGACACGTGGAAAGCTAAAAGCTGGCGTGTATCAGAAGAAGTGCGGCGCATCTAGTGATGGAAATCTACCTACCTTCAATGGGCAAATTTCCTAATCTATAAATAGAATAAGACTGAAGACTGAGAAAACAGTGTGAGAGAGAAGAGCATAAAAGATAGCTCAAAAGAGGAAAAGCGCAACGAAAGAAGAGAAGAGCGCAAAAAGAGAGTTCATAAGAGAAAGCTCAAAAGAGAGAGAAGAGCACATAAAGAAGAAGAAAAAAGGGGTACAAAAGATAACAAGTGAGAAGAAAGCTCATACACTCTATGCCCAGAAACGCACACTCAGTCACATAGTCCATGCAGCAAGCTATAGCAGATCAACCTGCAAAAGAAGCCTAAGCTTGCTGTATCCAGTTGAAGAAGAAGAAGACAAACCTTTTTAAGGACTGTTTCGGAGTGCTTAGTGCGAGGAACAAAGTCCTGCTAAGCTGTCCACTTTCTGAAGAAGAAAGTGAGGATCCTGGGTGGGTTGAGTAGGATCCTGTGTAGGTCAGTTAGGAGAGTAGGCAAGCAGCTGTAAGCAGCTGCGAGTAGGCTTGCTACTTACTTGTTAAGTGTGTGTTGTAATAGATAGGGCTATGTAAATCAACAAGCTTAACAGATGTTCCCTCTTGAGAAGAGGTAGAGTGGACGTAGAAGGATAACTCCACCTTCGAACCTCTGTATATCCATGCGTTTATCTATGCTTACTGCTCTATATGCCTATCTTAAGTTAGAAGCACATCTTGCATATTAGGAGAGAAAGCTTCCGCATATAACTCTGATAAGTAATCTCCCAAAAGGTTATTGTCTCCCTACTAAAGCCTCCTGGAAGGAAGAAAAGTTTGAAATGGGACCAACAGAATCTGAAGCAATCAACGATATGGGAGAATTTAATGCGAAAATAGGTTCTCAGAGATTTTCAACGGCTATTTACAATTAGATCCTTAAACAAACGACTTACTACACATAAAACCCTGCACAAATCGCATCAACCATCAGATCATACGACAGTTCAACTAAAAATCAAACCTGAACCGTGAGATCATTTCCAAACAGAGAGAGACACCAAGTGTCCATGTCAAATCTAATGTAAAAATTACTTGCACATATATAAATTGAAGTTTCTGTCTCCTATCTCTTTAACACTCACATATGTGCAGAAACTTACTCCCTTGCTTCTTTGTTTTCTCTCTCTATACTCTCAAGCTTTCTCTTCTCTACATCTGAACTAACAATGGCACCAGCACAAACCGCTCAAGTTCTGGATGGCGAGAATCGTCGACTCAGACATCATCATACAGTGTTGCGTCAATACTAGATGTGGTTCCAGACTGATGAAGGAAATCCTGGAATGCCTCAATGAAACTCATGGGGCTGTGCTCAACTTACCAGGGTCCCTATGATGAGAACCAGGTCGCCAAATTCTATTCAATGATGAAGGTTCAATAGCTAGTTACTGTCATTACCTTCATGATGGAGGGTGTCACTCACTCCATCAACAACAAGCTTCTGAAGAAAACCTTAGATCTCCCTAGGAGTGGAATATACTTGAGTGACCTCACGGTCTATGGCGAGGAAGAACTTGAAACCATGTGGATGACTCGTAGATGCAGTAAGAAGTTATTTCTTTACGAATATAAAATGTTGAATGATATTTTTCACCACATTGTTGAGAATAGGTCTGGTTCTTTTGATAAATGAACGAATTTGAGGTTTTGGAAGATGATGGCCATAGTTAACAAGGAGAAGGTTAACTGGGCCCCATTTGTTCTGGAAAGGATAGGAGTGGAAGTAGTGAATGAAGTGGGAAAGAAGTCGTATGGTTTGATCCTTTACACCTTGTTTGGGAGTTTAGGTTACAGTATGAAGAAGGGTAAGTCGATTCTGAAAGGGATATTTTTTGGGAGCCGAAAAGATTTTTGTAGGGAAGAAGCAGGTCAGGAAGACCGCTATTGAAGAAAGAAGTGCCAGTATGAATAGTTCTTCTGAGGAAGAAGAGGAAGCAAGAAACCCCTCCGTTACATTCACAAAGAAAAAGAAGCAACCACAACCACAACCTACAAAAACCGAACTTGAAAAAGAAATTGTTGATATCACAAACTCACCACACCAAACCCAAAAAAAAAAAAACCCGTATGTAAGGAACTTTGTATAGATTTTGATGAAAGGCAAAACATGTAATAGACTAGGGCCTAGGATCCTATATATTTAGATTCCATTGTAAAATCTCTAAGTATAAGATCAGGAGGCTTGATGATCAAGACTGGAGCGTGAAGACCTTGCTGCATAAGACCTTAAACAGTTATGATCTAAGTACAAGTCTCTGCAGCAGGCTTGTTGGAAACGTTTAAGTATGTTTTGATGAGACAAAACCTTAGGAAAGTAACTCTAAAGCATAACCAATCTTAGGAGAGGTTACTGCGACAGAGTTACTGCAGAAGAAAGAAAGATCAGAGAAAGTGTCAAATGAAGGACACTGAAGAGAATGGTGAAAAAGAATCGAGTGAACTAATAAGGATACTGATGACTACATGAAGCTACTGGAAGAGACCTCCCCGAAGCAGAATGCAGCGAAACAGGAAGCTACCTGAGAGACCATGCTAAAAGCATACTGCAGGAGTAACATGCTACAGAAGCCTCAAACTGCCTGAAGGAGCAAGCCAGAAAAGGAAGCTCCAGAGTGAAGCAAGAGGAGGAAGCTACAAAGCTGGCATGGGAAGAAAGTCAAAAGTTATCGGTAGACACAAAGAAGTTACCGGTAGAGAGAAGAGAAGAGGAGCCAGTCAGAAGAAGACACGTAGAAAGTGAAAAACTGGAATGTGTCGGGAGTGCAGTGCATTTATAGATTAGGAAACCTACCTACCTTCAACGGGCATATTTCCTAATATATAAATAAGAAGAAGGCTGACGAAAAGAAGAGAGTGTGCAAGAGAGAGAAGATACCGAGCACAACAGAATATACAAGCTCACAGAGAGAAGCGCAAAAAGAAGAGAAAAGAGCTCAACAGAGAGAAGACTCATAAGAAGAAAGTGCAGAAAGAGGGGGAAGACAAAGAAGAAGAAAAGCTCGAACATTCCACACCCCAAGAGATGCATGCTCAGTTAGTCAGTCCTGCAGCAAGCTACAACAGGTCAACCTGCAAACGAAGGCCAAGCTTGCTGCATCCAGTTGAAGAAGAAGAGGACAAACCTTTTTAAAGACTGTCTTGGAGTACTCAGTGCGAGGAATAAAGTCCTGCTGAGTTTTCCACTTTCTAGGAAAGAAAGTGAGGATTCTGGGTTGGTAGAATATAATCCTGTGTGGGTCAGTAAGAAATTAGGCAAGCAGCTGTGTGAAGGCTTGCTACTTACTTGTTAAGTGAGGGTTGTAATAGATAGGGCTATGTAAATCAACCAGCTTAACAAATGTTCCCTCTTGAAAAGAGGCAGAGAGGATGTAGAAGGATTACTCCACCTTCAAACCTCTGTATATCCCTGCGTCTATGTGTGCTTATTGCTTAACCTGCATACTCTATGATAAAGTTGCACATCTTCTATACTTGGCTCGGCAATGAGAGAGAACCATTCTGATCGGTAACCTCCCAAAAGGTTGCTGATATTAGAACCAAGCCGATAGAAGAAAGAGAAAAGTTTGAAAATATAGTAGGCTTATTCACCCCCCCATCTAAGCCTACTACCAGCCTATTTGGGACCAACAAGTGGTATCAGAGCAGGTGGATTACTTATCCAAGCTCACAAATCTATCTGATACCAACAAGTGGTATCAAAGCAGACGGATGAAACAAAAGATCTAATCGATCTATCCAGATCTCATCTGTGAAAAATCTCTCTCTAGAAAATCTCTCTCTCTCTCTCTCTCACATCATAGATCAAATCACTGCCTTTGTTAAAAGGATATGATTGATGTGAAAGATAACAAGCAGCTATGAAGGACATAGAAAATCAAGCTGTGTTGTGAAGAAAATCCTGTTCAGAAGAAAGTAGCTTGTGAATAGAAAGCTACTCGAAGAAAGGGCTGCGGAACAGAAAACTGTGCGGAAAAGAGCAAGTAGATGTCTAACATGGAGCAGAATCAACAAGAAAGGCTAGTTGCTGAGCATGAAGAAGAAGCTGATACAAAGTGAAGCTGGGAAGTATGGATCATACTGTAGCTCCAAGTCTAGAGTAACGAGCAAGCAAGCAACCAAAGAGGAAGATGCTAAGGATATCAAGCAAGGAGCAAAAGGAGAAACTCACTCCATCAACCAGACCACTCTACAGAAGGAAGCACGTGATAAAAAAGGATATACTCTTCAGGAAAGGAATAACGACGACCAGGTACCTCGTTCTAATCTTACTTCTCTAAAAATCGATCTCACTTATGTCTATCATGATTAAGAATTCCTAGTGACCACATGAAAATCAAAGATCATCAAGAAAGCCAAATGAAAAGACCTTCAGAGGATTGAAGATAACAGGCTTGAAATTTTGGTCATTTAACTTGAAAATAAGGAAGGAAGCCTGCACGATTATTTCCATATTAGAACGCTTCACCTTCTCATGCAAACCTCAAAGTTACCTGAAATGGTGCTGAAAGTGACCCTACATTCTAAAGTAAGAGAGTCATAAAGTAAGAGGGAACTTCTAGCATAACTCAAGGTATCTCAGCAGGGATAAGAGTTAAAATATTTGGTGTAACCCAAAGGATATGGGTATGCTGAAAATGTCTGCAACAAACCGACATTCCCTAAGGAATCAATCAGAACAGCAACTCTAAAAAAAAAAAAGGAAAAGAAAAGTGATAACAGTAAGAAAACACCTGCACACACCATCATTTTTGCTTTGTACCGAAAAAGTCTTGAAGGAGTCAAACTTCCTCTACAGCAACCATGGGCTGTAAAGAAAGTCCAAACTCCTGAAAGAAGCTTAACCCAGAAGGACTCATACTTATGTGAGTACCTATACAAGAATACTCGATTTGCAGGTACCTCTGACAAAGGGCTACTAAATTTAGGGGGAACTATTGACAAAATGAAAAACTCTAACTCCAGGATGCTAAACACCAGGTTGCTAGGATACTAGGTTACTGGATAACAGGACGCTGGACAATAAATGGATGGATACTAGGTCACTGAACATCAGATCGCTGTACACCAGGACGCTAGACACCAAGTGTTGGTCCCGGAAAACAACTGGTAGTAGGCTTAGAGGGGGGTGAATAAGCCTGCTGAACCATTATACATTTTTCTTCTACCTTTATTGGCTTTTTCTAAAGTCAGTAACCTTTTGAAAGGTTACTAATCAGAGTGGATGCGGAAGCCTTTTACTAAGCCTAATAGAAGATGTGCAACTTATTAGAGAGAGTGTATGCATGGCAGTAAGCAGATAAAGACACAAACATGTATAGAGGTTCGAAGGTGGAGTAATCCTTCTACGTCCTCTCTTCCTCCTCATGGGAGGGAACATTGGTTAAGCTGGTTGATTTACATAGACTTATCTATTACAACCCACCCTTAACGAATAAGTAGCAAGCCTTCACACGGATGCTTGCCTACTTTCCCTAGACCCACACAGGATCCTCCTCTACCCATCCAGGGTCTTCACTTTCTCCTCGAAAGTGGTAAACTCAGCAGGACATTACTCCTTGCATTGAGTACTCCGAGACAACCTTTTAGAGAGCTTTATCTCCTTCTTCTTTAACTGGGTGCAGCAAGCCTGACCTTCGTTTGCAGACTCTTTCTGCTGAAGCTTACTGCTGACTGGTAGACTGGGTGTGTGTCTTCTTGGGGTGTGGAGTGTTCGAGCTCTTCTTCTTTTCTATTGCTCTTTGTGAACACTCTCTACTCTTCTTAACTTCCACCTTTTACTGCGCTTCTCTCTTTTATGAGCCTTGAGCTCTTCTCTCTTCTCTTGCACTTATCTCTGCGAGTTTGGATATTCTGATGAGCTCGTCTTCTTCTTTCTTGCACACTTGGTGCTTCTCTCACACACTAGGTGCGTTCTCTCACTCACACACATTTCAATCATCAGTCCCCCTCTTTATAGGTGGTGAAATCTGCCCGTTGAAGGTAGACAAATTTCTGACATTGACGCAACGCACTCCTGACACACGGTAGTTTTTCGCTTTCCACGTGTCTTCTTCCGATTGGCTCCTCTCCTTCTTCTCTCTACCGGTAACTTCTTGTGTCTACCGGTAACTTTGACTTTCTGCCTATGCCTGCTTTGTAGCTTCCTCCTCTGGCTTCACTCTGGAGCTTCCTTCTTCTGGCTTGCTTCTTTAAGTGGCTTCGAGATTTCTGTAGCATGTTACTCCCTGCAGTATGCTTTCGGCATGGTCTTCTCAGGTAGCTTCCTGACTCGCTGCATCCTTCTTTGGCGAGGTCCTTTCTTCCAGTAGCTTCCTATTAGTCAATAGTATATTTATTAATTTATTCGATTCTTTATAGTCTTTCTCTTCAGTATCCTTCCTTCGACATATTCTCTATTTCTTTTAATCTTCTGTAGTAACTCTATTTGTAGTAACCTATCCTAAGATTGGTTACACTTATAGAGTTACTTTAAGGATTTGTCTCATCAAAACATTCTACAAATATATCTAACAATTTCCCCATTTTTGATGATGACAAAACCTTTTCACAGAAGATCAAAAGAATATAATCTCTTAAGCACAGAAAGCATATTTAAAGCATGGCACAAACGGGCATATTACTTTCATACACAAATGTCATATAAGTCAAGAAGAAAGTGCATAAGGAATGAGCAATTTTTGAAGAATGGAAGACATTTTATTAAGATAAAATGTATACATTACAATGTAGTAAGCAAAGTACAATAAGCATCCTATCTAAATTCATTCTTCTATTCTTCTTGCTCTTTCCTATCTCTCTTTTCCTCTTTAGCTTCTTGCGAGTTTCTTTCTCGTTTCTTCGTCTATTACACGAGGTTTGCTCCCTGGTTGATTTCCTCTCGTGGTTATGGAGGACAATGAGGAAGGTGATCGCAAAGAGAAAGATGATTCAGTTGGAGATGATTAAGAAGCACTGGAGATGCTCAGGTGCAATAGCTTCCTGCAACCTTTCTTCTCGCACTTCTTCCGCCAACTCCTGTAACTGATCCTTCCTTCTCTTTGGATACAGAAGAGAATTCTCTTAAAAGAGGAGTTTTGTCTCTTCTGTTCTTCACCTTTGGAAGATTTTTGATCTTCCTTAATCCTTCACAGTTTTCCCCTTTTTGTCATTATCAACAAAGAGAAAGAGCTCAGGGGAAAACTGGAGAGGGATTCCTCGATCTCGACATCCAGACCTCAAGAGGAGATCTTTGGGGTGAGTCCTCAGGTATCCTCGAATTTGAGGTAAGGAAGGAACGTTAGAAGGTCAAGCCTTCTGAGGAAGACTTGCTTGGCAAGCATCAAGCATGAGAGGTGACTGTATGCGATTTGGGGTGTTCTTGGTTGATTATTTGCAGAGAATATTTCTTTAGGAAGGGATGAAGAGAAGGGTTTCCAACAACCGAGTTTCATGATATGCAGAGATAAGAGAGAGAGAGAGAGAGAGAGAGAGAGAGAGAGAGAGAGAGAGAAATGACATCTTTTTATGTTTTATGAAGAATAAGTGTGCATATATTTATAGGGTTGAGATACTCCTTGTTGCAGTTTGGATCTTTAAAGATCTCATTAACTGCTCCGCCGGTTTCCAAGGCTAATGTTGACAGTTTCCACAGCTTTAAATCATATCTTCTGATTTGATTACATCTGTAGTCAGCGGCTGAATCTTCACCCTTGGATTTTTTTGGTCGTGTGGCTGGAGTCCTTTTAGGGTTTTTAGAAAAAAAGTAGCCTATTTCTAAAAAAAATGATCTCTTTAAAGTGTACGTATATTACCAAGAAATATTTTCTCAGTAACTGCTTTAACGTGTAACATCCAGAGATCTCTTTATCCAGTTTTGATGATAAGTTCTGACTTCAAGTAACCTAGTATCCAGAATATTGAAATCTAGCGTCCTGATACACAGCGACCTGGTGTTCAGCGATCCAGTATCCAGCTACTCGATATTTAGCGTCCTGTTGCCCAGCGACCTAGTGTTCAGCGATCTAGTTTCCAGCCCCTGGTATCTAGCATCCTGATATCTAGTGTCCTGCCATCTAGTGACCTAATTTCCAGTCAGCCTGGTCTCTAGCATCCTGATGTCCAGTATCCTGCTATTAGTAACCTAGTTATTAATATTCTGGTGTCTAGCGTTTCTTTTAGTCAAACCTTTATCTTTTTCAATTAGGCCCTTCTACCTTTTTTATTGACTTAATGATAGTGCTCTGATTTCTAGGAACTTAGCATCCAGTTAGCTTGGTATCTAGTGTCTAGGTGTACAACGTCCTGTTATCCCATGACTTAGTACCCAGTAGCCGGATGTTCAGTATCCTATAGTCAGAGTTTGTCATCTTGTCAATTGTTCCCCCTAAATTTACTAGTTCTTTGTCAGATGTACCTGCATAACGATAAACATGTATAGGTACTCATATAAGTATGAGTCCTTCTTGTTTTCTTTTAAAGCTTAGACTATCTTTACAACCTATACTGTAAAGAGAGTTTTGGCTTCTTCAAAACTTTTGAAGATCAAGGAGTGACAGTGCGTGCAGATGTATATAAGCAAATCAAGATAGACAAAGACATAGAATTTTTTTTATTTTTTATTTTATATATATATATATTTTTTTTTTCTGGAGTTGCTATTCTGCTTGAATTCTTATGGAATGTCAGTTTGTTGCAGACTTTCTATAGCATACCCACACTTGGGTTACTCAAAGGATTTTAACTTTTTTGCCTTCAAAACTTCCTAGATTTGTACTGGAAGTTCCCCCTTACTTTGTGGTCTCCTCTTTTGAGATATGGGGTCATTTATCAGTACTATTCCAGGTTACTTTGAGGCTTAGCATGAGAAAGAGAAACATAAAGATTATGAAAAATACATGCAGGCTTCCTTCTCTTATTTAAAGAATCAAGTGATAGTAAAGTGTTATACATTTTATCAGCACATAGTCACTTGATTTCTTTGACAGATTAACAAGATATGGTTATGACCAGAATTAAAAGAGTTTAGGATTGGAACGAGGTACCTGATCATTCTTGTTCTTTTAAAGAGTAGTCCCTCTATTATCTTGTTTTTGTCTGGAGACTAGAGTGGGCTTCTTCTTGTTACTCCTTTGTTTGACATCCTCAGCATCTTCTTCTTTGCTTGTTGATGTCAGCTTCCTTTGTATCCTCAGGAACAAGTCTTGATCTTTGTTGATCAGCTCCATGTTGGTCTCCTCCATGATAGATAAGGACGTTGCTCCTTTGTGTATGGCTTTCTTCTTCGTAGCTTGCTGTTTCCCCTCAGAAACAACTTTCTTCACAACACAACTTTATTTTCTTCATCTTTTAGCTGTTTGTTGTCTTCACATCAATCATATCCTTTTAGAGCAAAAGGCATTTTGAAATGATCTCTGATGTGGGGGTGAGAGAGAGAGAGAGAGATATTGAGAGAGGCTTATTTCATAGATGGGATCTGGACAGATCGCTTAGATCTTTTGGTTCATCTATCTGCTCTGATACCATTTGTTGGTATCAGATTGACCATTGAGCAAGAATGAACAATTCACCGGTGATAGACTATTGATACCTGTAACACCCCGTTTTCAAGAAAATCTGCAATGCATATTTTACAAAATTTCTTTAACTTTTTAATTGAAAAATGATTCGATGTGAACTATTATGTTACTTAAAGTCATGATTTAAGTATTATATTGTACTTGATGATTTTTTAAGTATTTTATGATCTAATGTTTCTTTCGAGATTTTAAAGTATTTTGCAGGATTGCTTACGGAGGAAACCGAGCTTGATCTCAACTCACTTGACAATCATGGATAAAAGTAAAAAGATAAAATATAGATAAGTTTAAATGAGGAAAAATGATATTAGGTTTTGTGCTAAGCTTATTCGTTTGTGTCGTAAATGCTTTTGTTTTATGGAATTTAATTATGGTCTTTATATGTGATTACATGTGACAAAATAATTTATACAAAATGTACTTGGTAAATACTTTTGTATAAATTATATTATTGTGGTATATTATTATTATTATTATTATTATTATTATTATTATTATTATTATTATTATTATTATTATTATTATTATTATTATTATTATAAATGTTAATTTTATATATATATGAAAATAAGATGCATGCATAAATATTTATATATGTATACGTATGTAATATGTATATATATATATATATGAGTTTACATAACCTATATATATGTATACGTGTGTAATGTATATATGTATATTATATATGTATATTTACTATCTATCTAAAGCACCTACATATATGTATATTTAATTATTTTATGAAAAATTATAGATAAGATTTTGGATGAAAATTTGGAGAGATAAGTCAATGTATTAGCCTTTCTTACACTTACATGTGTAAGCTATATATATATATATATATATATATATATATATCTATGAAAGAAGAGGAAATCTTCTTTCTCTCAAAAATCTCATCTTCTCCTCTTTGCAAAGAAACGGGAAGAAAATTCTTACAGCTTGAGATTCAATTAGAGGGTAAAGATTTTAATTGTTTTCAAAATTTTCCCCAATTTTGAGATATAGAAGTATATGTATGTATATAGGTGCAAGTATATATATGTGTTTAATTTGTGTGTGCTGTGAAATTTGAGATGGGGAAGGAAGGAAGAAAACAGGGGAAAGAAAGGAGGAAGAAGAGGGGGAAATAGGGAGAGAAGGGAGGAGGTGCCGCCGCACGGGGCGGTGCCGAGCAGAGGCGAAGGGGGTGGCACCGTGAGCAGCGCCGCCGTGGTGTGTGGGTGTGTGTATTGATTGTGTTTTGTGTGCGTGTGTGCGTGGCTATTGTATGGGATGGAGAAGGGCGCCGCCGCGTCGGGGCGGCACCGTGCAGGGTGTACGGGTGATGGGGAAATGCTGCCGGCGACGGGCTGTCACCGGCAAGGGTCAACGGGGACTGTGCAGGGAAGAAGGGGGGAGAGTGATGGGGGCTGTGCAGGGGGGAAAGGGGGCGCCGCCGTGCAGAGGTGCGAGCAGGCGGCGGCCGTGCAGGTGAGAGAGAGAGAGGTCGACGAGCTGGAGGGAGAAGGGGCAGGGGCATGCTTTGAAAATTCAATGTGTTCCAAGGACTTAATTGCAAATTTCTACTTTTGCTTATTTATGATACAATCCATTATCTTTTACTTAATTGCTTTTCAGTCCCTGCAAATTCTATTAATTTGAATTAAACCCCTGAAATTAGTTTAAGTTGCAGTTTAACCCCCAAAACTTTACAAGATTTTTAATATGATCCCAGACTTTATAGAAACTGTAGAATCACCTTAAACTTTACTACAATTATAAGTTGAACCCAATACTGTACCGGATATTATTTTATAACCTCAAACCATATTTTTACGTATCATTTTAAGACTAAAATTACTAGTTAAATACCTAAAGTTTAAATTATAAGTATATTTGTTGTTTATATGTGAATCATGTTTAATGATTGTTAATTCTTTGTACGAGCAATTAAAATCTATGAATTTTCAGTATGTTAACCTAAATGAATATATATGATCATATGAATAATATTGTGATTTTAAGAATTATATATGAAATATTAAAATTGTTACATCTTTATATTTTATGTGTTTTTTTAGGACTAAAATTTCTAGTTCAAATATCTAAAACTTAAGTTATGAGTATGTAGATTTCTTTTAAATGCTAATCATGTTTAAATGATTCTTATATGATAATGTTATCATCAAAATTTTATATATGAGTCTAATATATGTATATTTTGTATGATGTATGATTAATATAAATATTTGGATAATGCGTATGGAATCATGTTAATGGATTAGCTTACAACTTGTATTTCTGTTTTGAGTTGATTACATGATAATTAAAGATTTATAAATTTATGTACATTGGATATTGTTTCGCTAATTTATTTTGTTAATTGAGGTGTGTATTTCTAAATTATTATACTATTTGGCAAATTATATATATATTAATTATTTACTTTGCAAAATCATTTATAGTTAGCAATACAATTGTGGTTTCTTTAAATTATATAGTATTAAAAGATAATCTATCTTGCCAAATTGAATAAGAAATTGGTATCCTGCATGACAACATAAGTTTATTTATTTGGTATTAATAGTTGTGTGTAAAATGTTGGTATACATTATTAATTAGTGATATTATTCCAGAAATAAGATTTGAAAAGTGTTATATTAGTTAAATTAATTTAAGGAATGTTTTAAGTAATATAGAAATTAAAGAGAAATTGGGTATAGGATTAGTGTGTTCAGCTAAATAAAGGGTCGATTGGTAATTACCATAAGACTTTCATTATGGCTTAAACTTATATATGAACCAGAGAAGTATGTAAACTTTAAGAATCTCCTTTAGTTATATTTAATTGCTATGGGTAGATTATCTATAAGTCTTTACTTCATATGTTAGCTAATGGTATCTTTTATGTTACACTAGTTGTAGAAACTCATAAAAGATAAAGAGTTAGTTAATGGAACAGAGTAAAGATTTAATTTTAATTCTTTCAATAATATCTACATGTTATATGATATTATATGACATAAGAGACTAAACGATTAAGTATGTCGAGTGCAGTTGAGACGAACGGTGATTCCAAAAGCAATTCTCAAGCTGTCATCTTAAAGTAGGTAACTTCTAATCTCTACTATACGTTGATAATTAAATTAGTAAGTTATGTATGAAAATCTACGGCTGAAGCTCCGTAGCTGTAACCGGTAGTTGCTTCACTATCGGGCGACGACCATAAGGGCGAGAGTGCCTGGTCTATGAAAGGTCCAGGGTGCGCGTGCCCAACGGACAATGTAGTATGTGCTTATTAATTTAATTATTTCAATATATGTTAGAGTGGGTAATTTCTACACTCCACTATGCGATGATAATTAAATTAGTAAGTTATATACAAAGAGTTACGGTTGAAGTTCCGTAGCTATAACCGGTAGTTGCTTCACTATCGGGTGACGACCATAAGGGCGAGTGTGCCTGGTCTATGAAAGCAAGGTTTAGTGGGCGAGCGACTCCCACATTCCTTTATGTTATGTATGGTCTAGGGTGAGCGTGCCCAACGGACATGTAGTATGTACTTAATAATTTAATTGTTTCAATGAATATTAGAGAGTACAGTTATTCCACTGGGATCCCTCTCCGGAGGTGTCTCATGATTCCACTTTTAATATTTTCAGGTTCGACATATGATGATGTGGACGTGTAGCGAGCTGAACTGTCTTTCCATCACTCCTGTAATGTTAGAATACCAAAATAATACTTACTTTTAAGAATAATGTTAAATTTTAGATATGCAAATTATGGTAGATGATGGGCCTAGACTTGTATTTTGGTATTATATATTTTCTCTATTATGTTATCTCTTGTAGGAGTTTGTTTGAACGTTTAACCTAGAAATGTGGGTAAAACACGAGTTTTGGGAATAATTGTGTTATGTTTTAAAAATAAAAAATGTTTCGTGTTTTCCTTTCAGTCTTCCGTTGTAAACTATTTTATGCATTCTTTAATTAGTAAAGGGTGACGACCTGATTTCCAATTAATGGGAATTGGGGCGTTACAATACCACTTATAGGTATCAAGTATATCAACTGGTGAACAGTCCAACCTGCTCTGATACCACTTGTTGGTCGCGGAAAGCAACTGGTAGTAGGCTTGGGGGGGGGTGAATAAGCCTACTGAACCATTACACATTTTTCTTCTACCTCTATCGGCTTTTTCTAATGTCAGTAACCTTTTGAAAGGTTACTGATCAAAGTGGATGCGAAAGCCTTTTACTAAGCCTAGTAGAAGATGTGCAACTTATTAGAGAGAGTGTATGCATGGCAGTAAGCAGATAAAGACACAAGCATGTATAGAGGTTCGAAGGTGGAGTAATCCTTCTACGTCCTCTCTTCCTCATCACGGGAGGGAACATTAGTTAAGCTGGTTGATTTAGATAAACCTATCTATTACAACCCACCCTTAACGAATAAGTAGCAAGCCTTCACACAGATGCTTGCCTACTTTTCCTAGACCCACACAGGATCCTCCTCTACCCACCCAGAGTCTTCACTTTCTCCTCGAAAGTGGTAAACTCAGCAGGACATTACTCCTCGCACTGAGTACTTCGAGACAACCTTTTAGAGAGGTTTATCTCCTTCTTCTTCAACTGGCTGTAGCAAGCTTGGCCTTCATTTGTAGACTCTTTCTGCTGAAGCTTGTTGCTGACTGCTAGACTGGGTGTGTGTCTTCTTGAGGTGTGGAGTGTTCGAGCTCTTCTTATTTTCTATTGCACTTTGTGAACACTCTTTACTCTTCTTAACTTCCACCTTTTACTGCGCTTCTCTCTTTTGTGAGCCTTGAGCTCTTCTCTCTTCTCTTGCACTTCTCTCTGCGAGCTTGGATATTCTGATGAGCTCGTCTTCTTCTTTCTTGCACACTTGGTGCTTCTCTCACACACTAGGTGCGTTCTCTCACTCACACACATTTCAGTCTTCAGTCCTCCTCTTTATAGGTGGTGAAATCTACCCGTTGAAGGTAGGCAGATTTCTGACATTGACGCGCCGCACTCCAGACACACGGCAACTTTTTGCTTTCCACATGTCTTCTTCCGGTTGGCTCCTCTCCTTCTTCTCTCTATCGGTAACTTCTTGTGTCTATCGGTAACTTTGACTTTCTACCCATGCCTGCTTCATAGCTTCCTCCTCTGGCTTCACTCTGGAGCTTCATTCTTTTGGCTTCCTCCTCTGGCTTCACTCTGGAGCTTCATTCTTCTCTTCAGTATCCTTCATTCGCATATTCTCTATTTCTTTTAATATTCTGTAGTAACTCTATATGTAGTAACCTATCATAAGATTGGTTACACTTATAGAGTTACTTTAAGGATTTATCTCATCAAAATATTCTACAAATATATCTAACACCAAGTTACAGGATACTGAGCTACTAGATATTAGAATGCTTGTCATCAAGTCAGTGGAAAAGGTAGAAAGACCTATCAATATTAAGGAACAAGATAAAATTCTAATGAGAGAACTTTAGACACTAGGACATTGGATACTAGGTCGCTGGACAGCAGGATACTGGACATCAGTATGCTAGATACCAGGCTGACTGGAAATTAGGTTGCTGGATGACAGGATTCTAGACATCAAGATGCTAGATACCAGGTTGCTGGACAGTAGGTTGCTGAATAGTAGGTTGCTCGGGGCACCAGGACGCTAAACACCAGAATGCTGGACACTAGATCGCTGAACATCAGGTCGCTGTATACCAGGATGATAGACACCAATATACTGGACACCAGATTTCTTGACATCAGAACTTATCATCAAGTCACTGGACAAAGGGATCACTTGTACATTACAAATCATAGTAGTCACTGAAAAATCTTCTTGGTAACGTGCGTGCATAAAATGTGGATCATATTTCCAGAAATAGATTACCTTTTTCAGAACCCTAGAAAAATCTCAGCCGTACGATCAGAAGGATCCAAGTGTGGAAAACCAGTTGTTGACCACGCACTTCAGGAAGTAGAAAAGCTGTGGAAACTGTCAACAACTTTATTGGAAAACTACGAAGTAGTTAATGAGACCTCCGAAGATCTAACTGCAACAGGGAGTATCTCAAACTATATAAATACATGCACTTCTTATTCTTTATTAAGCACACATATATCTTCTCTCTCTCTCTCTCTCTCTCTCTCTCTCTCTCTCTCTCTCATCCTTAGCACATAATGACACCAGATTGTTGGAAACCCTTCTCTTCATTCCTTCCAAAGAACATATTTTCTGCAAATAATCAACCAAGCATCTCACAAATCACAAAAAGTCACCTCTCACGCTTAACACTTGCTAAGCCAACTCTTCTCAGAAGATTCGATCTTCTAGCCTTCAGCTCTCACCTCACTTCCCAAGAACCTACACTCAAGTTCTTTCCTTCAAGGCAGGAGGATAGAGCTAAGGACCCCTCTCCAACACCCCCAGAGCGTCATCTCATTGATGATGTCAAAAGGGGGGGAGAAACTGTGAAGGGTCATGGGAGATCAAAAAACTTCCAGAGATGGAGAAGAGGAGATTCCAACTCTTCTATGAGGTGGATTCTCTTTTCCAATGCGAGAGAATCAGAAGGAAGGACCGTTGGAAGGATGAGTGGAGATTGAAGGAGAAGGAAAAGGCGGCAGCAAGCTACTGGCGTCTAAACTTCTCTACTTCTTCACGCGTTCTTCTCCAAAACGAATTCCTTCTCTCTCTCTCTCGCATCGCCGCTTACACCTCTCACAGCTCTCCTCTCTAGCCGAAGAGAAGAAACTATTGGGAGTAGGTTCCAGCATCAAGTGAGGGAGAAGGAAAGCAGAAAGAGAAAACTCACAAAAAGCTAAGGGGAAAAGAAAGAAAGGAACGAGCAAGATGAAAAGAAGAATGAATCTAGATCGGATGTTTATTATACATTGCTTACTGCGTTGCATTATAGATATTTTATCCAAATAAAATTTCTTCTGTTCTTTAAAAAGCTCATTCCTTGTGCCCTTTCTTTTAGACTTATATGTGATTTTTATGAAAGCAGTATGCTCTATCTTGTTATATCATACATCTGCTTTCTGCGACAACCAATCTCAGGAGAGGTTACTGCGACAGAGTTACTGCATAAGAAAGAAAGATAAGAAAAAGTGTTAAAGGAAGGACACTGAAGAGAATGGTGGAAAAGAATTAGGTGAACTAATAAGGATATTGATGACTACAGGAAGCTACTGAAAAGAGACCTCGCCGAAGCAGAATGCAGCGAGACAGGAAGCTACCTGAGAGACCATGCCAAAAGCATACTACAAGAGCAGGATGCTACAGAAGCCTCAAGCCGCCTGAAGGAGTAAGCCAGAAAAGGAAGCTCCAGAGTGAAGCAAGAAGAGGAAGCTACAAAGCTGGCATGGGAAGAAAGTAAAAAGTTACCGGTAGACAGAAAGAAGTTATAAGTAGAGAGAAGAGAAGATGACCCAGTCAGAAGAAGACACGTAGAAAACGAAAAGCTGGAATGTGTCAGGAGTGCAGTGTATTTATAGATTAGGGAACCTACCTACCTTCAACGAGCAGATTTCCTAATCTATAAATAAGAAGAAGACTGATGAAAAGAAGAAAGTGTGCAAAAGAAAGAAGATAGCGAGCACAACAAAATATATAAGCTCGCAGATAGAAACGTAAAAAGAAGAGAGACGAGCTCAACAAAGAGAAGGCTCATAAGAAGAAAGCGCAGAAAGAGGTGGGAGACAAAATAGAAGAATATAGAGTGTTCAGAAGAGCAGAACAAAAGAAGAAATGCTCAAACACTCCACATCCCAAGAGACGCATGCTCAGTCAGGCATTCCTGCAGCAAGCTACAGCAGTTCAACCTGCAAACGAAGGCCAAGCTTGCTGCATCCAGTTGAAGAAGAAGAGGACAAACCTTTTTAAAGGCTTTCTTGGAGTACTCAATGCAAGGAATAAAGTCTTGCTGAGTTTTCCACTTTCTAGAAGAGAAAGTGAGGACCCTGGGTTGGTAGAATAGGATCCTGTGTGGGTCAGTGAGAAAGTAGACAAGCAGCTGTGTGAGGGTTAAGTGAGGGTCGTAATAGATAGGGCAATATAAATCAACCAGCTTAACAAATGTTCCCTCTTGAAAAGAGGCAGAGAGAATGTAGAAGGATTACTCCACCTTCGAACCTTTGTATATCCCTGCGTCTATGTGTGCTTATTGCTTAACCTGCATACTCTATGATAAAGCTGCACATCTTCTATACTTAGCTCTGCAATGAGTGAGAACCATTCTGATCAGTAACCTCCCAAAAGGTTACTGATATTAGAACCAAGCCGATAGAAGAAAGAGAAAATTTTGAAAATATAGTAGATTTATTCACCCCGCCCCCATCTAAGCCTACTACGTACCAGCCTATTTGGGACCAACAAGGCTGCTTGAAAAGGATACTGGACGCTCACTGCACAAGGATGTTGAGCTTGCTAACTGTACGATGGACAAAACATTTGAAGTATGTTTTGATGAGACAAAACCATAAGTAACTCTAACAAGCATAACCAATCTTAGGATAGGTTACTGCAACATAGTTACAGCAGAAGAAAGAAAGATCAGAGAAAGTGTCAAAGGAAGGACACTGAAGAGAATGGCGAAAAAGAATTAGGTGAACTAATAAGGATACTGATGACTACAGGAAGCTACTGGAAGAGACCTCGTTGAAGCAGACTGCAACGAGACAGGAAGCTACCTGAGAGACCATGCCAAAAGCATACTGCAGGAGCAGCATGCTACAAAAGCCTCAAGCCGCCTGAAGGAGCAAGCCAGAAAAGGAAGCTCCAGAGTGAAGCAAGAGGAGGAAGCTACAAAGCTAGCATGGGAAGAAAGTCAAAAGTTACTGATTGACAAAAAGAAGTTACCGGTAGAGAGAAGCGAAGATGAGCCAGTCAGAAGAAGACACGTGTAAAGCGAAAAGTTGGAATGTGTCAGGAGTGCAGTGCATTTATAGATTAGGGAACCTACCTACCTTCAACGGGTAGATTTCCTAATCTATAAATAAGAATAAGACTAACGAAAAGAAAAGTGTGTGCAACAAAGAGAAGATAGCGAGCACAACAACATATTAGAACCATTTTGATTAGTAACCTCCTAAAAGGTTACTGATATTAGAACCAAGCCGATAGAAAAAAGAGAAAAGTTTGAAAATATAGTAGGCTTTCTCACCCCCCCTCCCTCTAAGCCAACTACCAGCCTATTTGGGACAAACAAGTGGTATCAGAGCAGATGTATTACTCATCCAAGCTCACAGATCTATCTGATACCAACAAGTGGTATCAGAGCAAATGGATGAAACAAAAGATTTAATCGATCTATCTAGATCCCATCTGTGAAAAATCTCTCTCTCTCTCTCCCTCACATCAAAGATCACTTCATCGCCTTTTATTTTAAAAGGATATGATTGATGTGAAGACAACAAACAACTATGAATGATGTAGAAAATCAAGCTGTGTTGAGAAGAAAAGTTGTTCAGAAGAAGGAAGGTGGTAAACAACAAGCTGCTCAAAAAAAGGAGGACATGTTGTTGAGCATATAGAGCAAGCTAACATAAGCAAAGCAAGGAAGCAACCAAGAAATGGATGTTGAATAAGTTAAGCAAATGAGTAAGAAGGGAAGCTCACTCCATCAACCAAACCACCCTCCAGAAGGAAGCATGTGATAAAAGAGGATATACTCTTTAGACAAGGTACCTCGTTCTAATCTTACTCCTCTAAATTCGGACTCGTTTATGCTGTTATGAAACACAAGTGATCATATGAAAACCAAAGACTATGAAAGCCAAAATGAAAGGATCTTCAAAGGATTGAAGATAACAGGCTTGAAAATTTTGGTCACTTGTCTAGAATGTGAGAAGGAAAGCCTGTGTTGACATTCAAAAAGAGGATGCTTCACCTACTCATGCAAACCTCAAAGTTACCTAAAATAGTACTGATAGTGACCCCACATCTTAATAGAGAGAATCATATAGTAAGGGGGAACTTCTAGTACAAATCAAGGTAACTTAGCAGGTAAAAGAGTTAAAAACCTTGAAGAAAACCAAATACGGGTATGTTGTAAAAAGTCTGCAACAATCTGACATTCCCTAAGGATATCAAGCAGAACAGCAGCTTCAAGTGGAAAGAATTTTTTTTTTCTACCTTACTGGTGAAAGAGTTGATACTCTAAAGAGATACAGTAAGCAAACACCTGCACACACTATCATTTTGCTCTTTAATTATAGGTCTTGAAGGAATCAAACTCTCACTACAGCAACCATGGGCTGTAGGAAAGTCTAAATTCTTGAAAGAAATTTAACCAAGAAGGACTCATACTTGTGTGAGTACCTATACTAGAGAACTTATTTTGCAGGTACATCTGACAAAAGGCTACTGAATTTAGGGGGAACCATTGACAAAATAACAAGCTCTAACTATAGGACGCTAAACACCAGGTTGCTAGAATACTAGGTTGCTGGATAACAGGACGCTAGACACCAGATGGATGGATACTAGGTCGCTGAACATCAGGTCGCTGTACACCAGGACGCTAGACACCGAGCTACTGGATACTAAGCTACTAGATATTAGAGTACTTATCATCAAGTCAATGGAAATGGTAGAAGACTCATCGATATTAAGGAACAAGGATAAAGTTCTGACAATAGAATGCTAGACACCAGGATGTTGGATACTAGATCGTTGGATAACAGGATGTTGGACATCAGGATGCTGGATACCAGGCTGACTGGAAATTAGGTCGTTGGATGACAGGACGCTAGATATCAGGATGCTAGATACAAGATGCTGGATACTAGATCACTGAACACTAGGTCGCTGGGCACTAGGACGCTAAACACCAAGATGCTGGATACTAGATCGCTGAACACCAGGTCGCGATATATCAGGATGCTAGACACCAATATGCTGGATACTAGGTTACTAGACATCAGAACTTATCATAAAGTCACTGGACAAAGGGATCACTTGGAGGTTACAAATCAGAGCAGTTACTGAAAAACTTTCTCGGTAACGTGCATGCATAAAAAGTGGATCACCTTTCCAGAAATAGACTAGCTTTTCAAAACCCTAGAAAACAGTAATTGACCACACACTCAAGCAAATCAACTCATACAGAGGAGAAAATAAATAAAGCTGTGGAAACTGCCAACATCTTTATTGGAAAACGGCGAAACAATTAATAAGATCCTTGAAGATCTAACTACAACAGGGAGTATCTCAAACTCTATAAATTCTTGCACTCTTTATTCTTGATTAAGCACACGGATATCTTCTCTCTCTCTCTCTCATCCTTAGCACATAATGGCACCAGATTGTTGGAAACCACTCTTTTCATTCCTTTCTCACTACACATTCTCTGTAAATAATCAATCAAGAACCTCCAAAATCGCATATAGTCACCTCTCATGCTTGATACTTGCTAAGCAAGTCTTTCTAAGAAAACTTGATCGTCTAGTATTCTCTCCTTACCTCAGTCTCGAGGGAGCTTGAGGGCATGCACCTAGGTTCTCCTCTTAGAGGTTAGAGAAAGAGTGAAAGGATCCCTCTCCAGTCACCCCAGAGCTTCAGCTCACTTTTTATGATGTCAAAAAGGGGGAAGAAACTACGAAGGATAGTGGAAGATCAAAAGTCTTCCATAGGAGGAGAAGAGAAGATTCCAGCCCCTCCGCAAGAAGATGTTAGAGGGGATGTTGAATGATTTTTGCCTCCAAGGAATTGAGCTGGAGTAACAGCAGCAGGAGTTGGTAAGATTATGGAGAGAAAAAGGCTGCAGCAAGCTACGACATCAACGCTCTCTCCCTCTTCTCAAAAACTCTTCCTGCCGCCTCCCTACTCTCTTTCGAAGAAGCCTCTTCTCTTCACATTTTTCTCTCTCTTTTTAGACTAAGAAGAAAACCAATTGGGAATAGGCCCTTGCATCCAAAAGTGGGAAAAGCTAGAGAAGAAAGAAGACAACAGAAGCTAAGAGGGAAAAGAAAGAAAGGAACGAGCAAGAAGAAAAGAAGAATGAATCTAGCTAGGATGTTTATTGTGCTTTGCTTACTGCGTTGTATTATAGATACTCTATCTAAATAAAATTTCTTCTATTCTTTAAAAAAACTCATTCCTTCTGTCCTTTCTTTTAGACTTATGTGTGATTTTTATGAAAGCAGTATGCTTTATATTGTTATATCATACATCTGCTTTTTATGCTTAAAAGATTATGTTCTTTTGATCTTCTGCAAAGGTTTTGTCATCATCAAAAAGGGGGAAATTGTTGGAAACATTTGAAGTATGTTTTGATGAGACAAAACCTTAAGTAACTCTAACAATCATAACCAATCTTAGGATAGGTTACTGCAACAGAGTTACAGCAGAAGAAAGAAAGATAAGCGAAAGTATCAAAGGAAGGACACTGAAGAGAATGGTGGAAAAGAATCGGGTAAACTAATAAGGATACTAATGACTACAGGAAGCTACTAGAAGAGACCTCGCCGAAGCAGAATGCAGTGAGACAGGAAGCTACCTGAGAGACCATGCCAAAAGCATACTGCAGGAGTAACATGTACAGAAGCCTCAAGCCGCCTGAAGGAGCAAGCCAGAAAATGAAGCTCCAGAGTGAAGCAAGAGAAAGAAGCTATAAAGATGGCATGGGAAGAAAGTCAAAAGTTACCGGTAGACACAAAGAAGTTACCGGTAGAGAGAAGAGAAGAGGAGCCAGTCAGAAGAAGACACGTGGAAAGCGAAAAACTGGAATGTGTCAGGAGTGCAGTGCATTTATAGATTAGGGAACCTACCTACCTTCAACAGGCAGATTTCCTAATCTATAAATAAGAAGAAGACTGACGAAAAGAAAAGAGTGTGCAAGAGAGATAAGATAGCGAGCACAACAGAATATACAAGCTCATAGAGAGAAGCGCAAAAAGAAGAGAGAAGAGCTCAACAGAGAGAAGACTCATAAGAAGAAAGCGCGGAAAGAGGGGGAAGACAAAATATAAGAAAAGAGAGTGTTCAGAATAGCAGAAGAAAAAGAGAAAAGCTCAAACACTCCACACCCCAAGAGACGCATGCTCAGTCAGTCAGTCCTGCAGCAAGCTACCGCATTTCAACCTACAAACGAAGGCCAAACTTACTGCATCCAATTAAAGAAGTTACCGGTAGACACAAGAAGTTACCGGTAGAGAAAAGAGAAGATGAGCCAACCAGAAGAAGACACGTGGAAAGTGAAAAGGTGGAGGGTGTCAGGAGTGCAGTGCATTTATTGATTAGGAAACCTACCTACCTTCAACGGGTAGATTTCCTAATCTATAAATAAGAAGAAGACTAACGAAGAGAGTGTGCAAGAGAGAAGAGAACGAGCACAACAGAATATCAAAGCTCATAGAGAGAAGCGCCAAGCTTGCTGCATCCAGTTGAAGAAGAAGAGGACAAACCTTTTTAAAGGCTGTCTTGGAGTACTCAGTGCGAGGAATAAAGTCCTGCTGAGTTTTCCACTTCCTAGGAGAGAAAGTGAGGACCCTGAGTAGGTAGAATAGGATCCTGTGTGGGTCAGTGAGAAAGTAGGCAAGCAACTGTGTGAAGGCTTGCTACTTACTTGTTAAGTGAGGGTTGTAATAGAGAGGGCTATGTAAATCAACCAACTTAACAAATGTTCCCTCTTGAGAAGAGGCAGATAGGATGTAGAAGGATTACTCCACCTTAGAACCTCTGTATATCCCTGCGTCTATTTGTGCTTATTACTTAACCTGCATACTCTATGATAAAGCTGCACATCTTCTATACTTGGCTCTGCAATGAGAGAGAAGCTTCTGCAACCATTCTGATCAGTAACCTCCCAAAACGTTACTGATATTAGAACCAAGCCGATAGGAGAAAGAGAAAAGTTTGAAAATATAGTAGGCTTATGCACTCCCCCCTCTAAGCCTACTACCAGCCTATTTGGGACCAACAAATAAGCCTACTCAATTTTCAAACTTTTCTTTTAAAACAGAATGATAAGTCACTCAGGCAGATCGCTAAAGAGCTTACTATTCTGAAGGTTACTGCTTGAGCAGTTACCTTTAGTGAGCTTAGAAAAAATGAGTTTTATGCACAGCGGAAATTATTTTTGACCAAAGCTTCTTTTCTGAAAACAGTTGATATGTTTATGAGAGATATGCAGCAGGTTAAAGCAGATAAGCAATAACAAGGATAAGAACAGCAGTAAGCTATATCAAAAATAAACACAACGGTTTCTAGAGGTTCAAGGGTGGAGTAATCCCTCTACATCCGCTCTACTCCTTCTCAAGGAGGAACTTTGTTAAGTATAAGGGTTGATTTACACAAGCCTCGCTTAGACAACCTAAACTTAACAAGAACTGTCAATCTATCCCACACAGGGTTACTGCACAGTGACCAAACTTAACTAGCCCACACAGAGCTCTTGTTCTTCTACTAAAAACGTAAATACTTGATAAAGAACAGCCTCCGATCAAGCAACTCCTATCAATCTATGAAAGTAAATAAGAATGTTTTCTTCAACAACACAAGCACTAACCTTTTGTATAGATAGCTCTCTAGATAGAGTGTGCTTGCTGCAATAGACTGGACTTGTAACTACTAGAAATGGAAAGAAAGTGCGCTGGATAGTTTGAGCGTTTTGATTGCAAGAGTTTCAGGTTTCAAGTATCTCTTAAGTCCAGTTCTTCTATTATTTATATGCGATGAGAATTCTGCCCGTTAGAGAGAGAGCCTCCTTCCCAGCATGCATGGGGCAACGTGGCTTCTTCTTGAGGGAAGAAGATACAGATTTCTGCTCCAACTCGATCTCCAGCAGCTTCGTCTCCTGTGAGTTGAGCTTATCGTTCATGCTCTTGATAGTATCAACAAGGCTGGTGGATGAGACATGAGAGCTGATGGTCACCTGAAGTTTTGCCAAAGTTGCATTGAGAGTGTCAACAAGAAAGGAAGCTTTAAACCTACCTTTCTTTGCTTCGGCTCTCATTTG
Source organism: Scutellaria baicalensis (assembly GCA_005771605.1). Taxonomy (NCBI): domain Eukaryota; kingdom Viridiplantae; phylum Streptophyta; class Magnoliopsida; order Lamiales; family Lamiaceae; genus Scutellaria; species Scutellaria baicalensis. Next base: position 31,826,268 of record CM016724.1, on the reverse strand, counting down.
GTAGCTTGCTTTGCTCAGGGACTTGCCAATTTTCCCCACCACTTTGAATACATCATTAGTACATTTTTGCTCAACATCCTGCACAGAAAGGGAAGGGGTTAGTGTATTGTATTTTTCAGCTCCGGTTGCACCCTGTTCACTGGGTGCACCATCATCACTGTCGGAGGAGCTACTCGACATCCACTTATCAATACTCTCTTCCTCACTAGAGGGCTTCCTCTGCTGATGCCTCCCTAACTTCTTTCTGTTTCATAGAAGTCTGTAAGATAGCAGACTTCTCAATAGTAGGCTCTTTAGGAGCAGCCTCTTCAGTAGTAGAGTGGACTTGAACAGCCTGAACCACTGGAATCTCTTCAATAGCAGGTTCTATGTTAATAGCATGTTCTGTTACGGCCTCCTTTGCAATCATCTCACCATGATTTGCAAGATCCTTTGAAATTACTCCCTCCATCTCCATAGGAGTAATTTCCTCAGCCGTTTGATCAACCTCCATTGGTGCCTGATTGACATAGAGTTCTGGCATAGAGGTTATTTCTTCAGCAGTTGCTACAGCAAGTGTTTCTTCTAGAATTGCAGCAACCGCAAGGACTTCCAACTTTTCAGCCTCCGGAGATGTTGGTAGCTCCATCCTTGGCGTGTCAGGCTTTTCCATGGTGACAGGAGTGTCTTCAAGGGCAGGAACGTCTCCTGCGATATCTGATCTTGTTACCTCCTCATCTGGCAAAACCACGATATCTAGTAGCTGACTGAATGCCCCACTAGATTCATCTTTAGATGCGGGTGGTGAAGGAATCCTCTGACTAATTAGTTGAACAATTAAAGGTTGCTCAGTGGATGTTGTTCCAAAGGAGGAACCTTCACCTGGCTGGATGGGCAGGGGCCTATGCCTCATTCTTGTTTCTATTAGACTAGCATCCATAGCCTATTTCAACATCCTTTCCTCCGCCTCATCTACTCCAAACGCCTCTGCCTGTTTTTCCGCGAAACCCACGTCATCGCCAGCAGTGACCAGATCAGCAGCTGCCTCCAAGATAAGATCATCCTTGTAAAAATCAGGTTGCTAGATTGGCTTCTCCCCCTTCATCGTCCTTGGGGAGGGTGGGGGCAGTTCAAGCGGTGCGGCTTGTTTCATCTTTTCAGCAATAGCAGCCAATTTCATTTCTGCTTCATAATTTTCTTGAAAGTCTGTCCACTTTCTCTTTTGCAGACTTTTCAGAAACCTTGTCTCCAACACCCTTTCCTTCTTAATATTAGACACCTCTGCCTAGTTTAGTGCCCAATCTTCTTCTGCATATAGATCAGTCCACTGAAAAAGATCCTGGCTGGGAAGGTGTCGGAAGTTCCACCACATCATAAACCTTTCCCACCGCTTATCAAACTCTATTTTCATCTTAGCTGGGTCCAAGACTACTTCAGGATCAGAGTCCTCAGCAGTTTCCTCCCCCTCCAATCCTAACTGCTCCCTTAGTTGAGCGGTGACTCTCTGCACAACTACCTCTACCTGCACAGTGGTCTGAATCTCTGATTCAACATCATTTTCCTTGCTCGCGGGAGCAGGGAGCATCAATACAGGTGATGGTGATGGTGATGCTTCATCATCAGAAATTCTCAGTTTCCTCTTCACAGCCTGTTTCACCCTCACCCTTACACTCCTTCTCTTCTTCTCCTGCCTAGGTGGAGAAGCAGTAGCCGCCGAGGCTTTCTCCTCTGACGTGCTATCTTATACTGCTTCCCTCTGAGTCTCCTTCTCCTTCACCTCAGTAACCTTCCTGGTTATCGGGGAGACTTTAGTTCCCTTCTTGGCAAAGATTCTGCCATATCCTATGAACTTGCCCTTTTGAATGGGCTTACCCTTTGACAGGTCATGACCAGCATACTATAAAATGGTGTTGATCACGAGTCCATAAGTTGGCTTGCCAACCTTCTTCTCCACCTTCTTCTTAAGCCTAGTCAAGACATACTCAGCCCAGTTCACCTCCTCAGCCTCCATTAGTGCCATCATCATGTACCTGAGATTGGTGCATTTGTCAAAGTAACCAGACCGGTTCTCGATGATGTGATAGCAGATGTCATGGAGCATCTGATACTCCACCTGGAAGAGCTTTTTTGTTGCAGCTCTTGTTCAGAGTCAATAGGTCTTCGGAGCCTGTGAATCTCTTCCAGTACTCTTCCACCATCTCCCTCTCCAAAGGTGGCCAAGTCACTGCCATCCATCCTTTTAGTGGGAAGCTGGAAAATCTTCCCTAGTAGACTAGTAGTAACTTCGATTGTTTTCTTTCCCATCTTGGACATGATCTTTGTCTTGTCCTTAGACACTTCTGCATTGGTATAGAAGTGCCTAACAAGGTCCTCGCAATAGGGTTCCTTGTAGTGCAAGCAGAAACCTCACACTCTGGACTGGTGAAGGTTGTTCAAGATCATCTGCATAAGTTCAACGGAGTGACCTTCATCTTTTATATCCTTCAATAAGATCTTTTTGTCAACGAGACAACCATCCATGACTTTAGAGCTCTTAGGTGCCATAGTAGTAGGAGGGAAAATAAAGATTATATAAAATTCACAGATAGAGCACGAAAAGATTGCTAGGTTACTGCTTGCAGAAATTTTGAGTGTAAAGGATATGAGAGCATAAAAGATTTTGATCAAGTGTAAAATTACTATTTATAGAAAAACACCCTGTGTTTTGATCAAGGGCTTAGATCAACTCAGAATTTGAATGATTTATCATCCTGCGGCTGAAGCTCCTGGCATTTAATGCGTTGATTCACTTTTTGACTTTTCAAAGATCTTGAGGGGTTTATTTGCAAAAATCACCACTTTGGATAACTTGCCCTGATTTGATGCACCACATCTTGGGATTGATAGTTTCTTTTGATTGTGTGCTTCGTGGATTCCTTTGTGATGATTGCTTTTCCAGATGGCATGTGCTGACGTGTCTTTCAGTGAGCTTTGTCAGCAGCCTACATCAGGAACCTTTGGCAGGGACTTCTTTCAGTATCCTTTCTTGACTCCTTTTAAGCTTCAAAAATTTCACATTTTTCAAGACTTCTTGGTTTCGCCCTGAGCTGTAGGACACTTGATTAAAGTTCATTAGAGAAAGTTAGCTTAACTTAATGATACCCAATTCATTTCTTAGATAAGAAAATCTTGATTCACAAAAAGGTTTTGTGAATATGTCAGCTAGCTGCTGGTCAGTGTGAATCTTTTCCAGTGAGATGTCCTTCTTTTCCACATGATCTCTGATGAAGTGATGTCGAATATCGATGTGCTTTGTTCTTGAGTGAAAAATAGGGTTGGTGATTGATATTGCACTTGTGTTGTCACACATTATTGGAGTATCCTTTTCGATGATGTCGTAGTTTCGAAGTTGTTGCTGAATCCAAAGAATTTGTGCACAGCAGCTTCCTGTAGTAACATATTAAGCTTTGGCTGTAGAGGTGGCTATGGAAGTTTGCTTCCTGCAGAACCAGGATACTAGGCGATTCCCAAGCATTTGGCAGGTTCTGCTGGTACTCTTCCTATCAATTTTGCAACTTGCAAAATCAGAGTCAGTATACCCAATCAGTTTGATTCCTCATTCTTTAGGGTACCACAAGCCTACTTCTTGGGTTCCCTTTAGGTATCTGATAATCCTCTTAGCCGCTGTAAGGTGGGACTCCTTAGGAGCGACTTGATATCTCACACACATTTCAACTACAAACATAATGTCTGGCCTGCTCGCTGTAAGGTAGAGTAGTTACCCAATTAATCTCCTATACTTGGTGATGTCAAATGCTCTTCCTTCTTCGTCTTTGTATAGGCTTCCTGATGTTGGCATTAGAATGCTACTGGCGTTCTCCAATACGAATTTCTTGATCAGCTCCTTTGTATTCTTCATTTGATTAATGAAGGTTCCTTGATCAAGCTGACTGACTTGCAATCCAAGGAAGAAACTTAGTTCTCCCATCATACTCATCTCAAGTTTGGATTGCATCAGGTTTGAGAACTTTCTGCATAGCTCTTTGTTGGTTGAACTAAAGATGATGTCATCTACATAAATTTGAACAAGTAGGATGGTATCTTTATCCTGGATCCTAAATAGGGCTTTATCCACCTTGCCCTTCTTGAATCCATTATCCAGCAGGTATTTTGACAAAGTGTCATACCATGCTTTAGGTGTCTGCTTCAGTCCATAAAGAGCTTTTCTTAATCTATAGACCATCTTATCAGTATTCTCTTCGAAACCGGGTGGTTGTTCAACATACACCTCTTATACTAACATCTCATTCAGGAAAGTGCTCTTTACATCCATTTGATACACTGTGAGCTGCATAAGCTAGAAAGATCCTGATAGCTTCAAGTCTGGCTATTGGAGCAAAGGTTTCATCAAAATCAATGCCCTCTTCCTGGCAGTATCCTTTAGCCACTAGCCTAGCCTTGTTCCTTACAACTTGTCCTTCTTCATCTAGCTTATTCTTGAATACCCACTTAGTTCCAATAACTCCTTGATGATTTGGTCTGGGAACCAGGTACCAAACTTGGTTCCTCTCAAATCTATTCAACTCTTCCTGCATGGCTTGAAACCAGTTGGTATCTTCCAGAGCTTCCTCAGGGTGCTTAGGTTCTACATGTGATATGAAGCAAGCAAACATGGCTTCATGAGGATTTGATCTTCTCGTCCTTATTCCAGAGGTGAAATCCCTTATAATCAAGTCTCTGGGGTGATCTTTGAGCCATCTTCTTCTTGCTTCATCAGCTTGCTGAGGTTGCTCTTCTGTTGGATTCTGGTTCATATATACAGGCTGATTTTCTTGAGGTTCCTGTTTGTTTTCAGGTTCCTGAATCTGAGTAGGTACCTGCAAGTTAGGAATATGTATAATCTGGGATGGTGACATTCTATCCATATTTTGATGATTTGGTAACTGCACATCAATATACTCAACATGATTGTTGTTAATATGCGTTTTGTCCAACTCTTCTTGAAGTTCATCTATATCAACCCTACTGCAATATGGTTCATCAAAGAGCACATGTACCGATTCCTTTACAACAAGTGTTCTCTTGTTGAAGATTCTGAAGGCTTTGCTTATGGATGAGTATCCTAGGAATACCCCTTCATCTGATTTGGCATCCAAGGTCTTGAGGTATTCCTTTCCATTGTTAAGCACGAAGCACCTGCATCCAAAGATGTGAAAGTAAGTAATACTGGGGTAGTAACAATATCACACCTCATAGGGAGTCTTATTCAGATCCTTGTTGATTAGGCATATGTTCTGTGTGTAGCATGTTGTGTTGGTTACTTCTGCCCAAAATGTCTATGGTAGCTCATCGTCGGCTAACATTGTCCTTGTAGCTTTCTTCAGAGTCCTATTTCGTCTTTCAGCAACTCCATTCTGCTGAGGTGTCCTGGCTGCTGAGTATTCGTGCCTGATTCCATTGTTTGAGCAGTAGGCTTCTATGAATTTATTGGTCAATTCAGTTCCCCTATCTGTTCTGATCTTTACTATGCTCAAGCTCTTCTCGGTTTGCTGCCTCCTAAGGAACCCTGGCAGACATTACTAAGTATCCGATTTCTTTGTAAGAAAAATCATCCAAGTGAACCTTGAGTAGTCATCTACTACTACTAAGGTATATTTCTTCCCAGATATGCTAATTGGTTCAGCTGGTCCAAAGAGATCCATGTGTAGCATATCCAGTATCTTATCTGTAGAACGAAGAGTTTTGTTCTTGAAAGAGCTCTTTACTTGTTTCCCTTTCTGACATGCTCCACAGACAGCTTCCTTCTTGTAAACCATGTCAGGTAGCCCTCTGACTAGTCCTTTCCTAGCTAGCTTATTCATAGTTTTGAAGTTCAGGTGGCTCATCCTCTTGTGCCACAGCCAGCTAGCTTTAGGTGTTCCTTTGTCAATGAAACAAGTAGCAGTAGTTACTGATCCCCAATCAGCAACATCGATGTTTCATTTCTCCTTCCAGTGAGCTTGACTTCTTGAGTCTTATAATCCTTAATCAGGCACTTGTTGAGATTAAACTCCACAAAGTAGCCTTTGTCACAGAATTGACTTATGCTCAGGAGGTTATATTTTAAGCCTTCTACATGCGATACTTCTTTAATGCAGATATTTCCTCTAATTAGGTCACCAGTGCCCTTTGTGCTTCCTTGGAGTTGTCTCCAAATATGACTTTAGGTCCTTTGGAAGCTTTGAAGTTGATAAGGCTCTTCTGGTTCCCTGTCATGTGTCTTGAGCAGCCGCTGTCAATGTACCATATTTCTTTGCTGCTTCCTGTCACAAGTTCCTGCAATCAAAGAGAAATCACTTCTTTTTAGGTACCCATACAAGTACGGGTCCTTTCTCGTTAGTTTCCGTTTTCCTCTTAGGAACCCATACTTATTTTATAGCAATCTTTTGTTATAACTCTTGTTGGTTCCTGAATTTTTACCACTATCCTTAAAATACTGCATGTGTGCTTTATGTGCAGGTGATTTCTTCCTCTGCCACTTAGGAACATATGTTCCATTAGTTTTAGACATATAGGTCTGTGGTAGATAGGAAGCTTGAGACCTTTTGCCCTCTCTAGGATGTTGTCTATGACTCCTACTTCCAGCATACTTGGATTGCTAGAGCCAGCTTCTGGCATACTTACTGTCGTAGGTACCTAAAAGGGGTCTCTTTCCCTTTCCATCAAAGCTTCCTGCAATTCTGTTTGTAGTTCCCTCTAAGTTAGGTATTTCATTTTGATGGGGAATAAATGCAGGCACAAATGTAGATGCCTTTGAGGTACTGGCTATTGAAGTGGAAGCTTCTCCACAATAGCCTATACCAGCATGATCCTTTAGACTTCTTTCGATGTTTAGCATAGCATCCAAGTCTTTGAAGGATTTATTGAAGGTATTGATTGTTTCAGTGAGAACCTTCTTCTCATTCATCAGCTTAGTGACTTGCCAACTGAGCTTACTGATTTCAGCTTTGAGGTCACTGCATGCTTGGTTTTTTTTATTTTTCTAGGGCTAGTAGCCTTTCTAACCAAGCATGCTCTCTCTTAAGTTTTATATTTTCTAGCTCCAGCTCCTCATAAGTTGAGGTAATCTGCTCAAAGTCACTCATGATTTGTTTGAAAGCACAAATCATGTTCAGCCTTTCGTCAAATTGAACAGGAGGGTTAAGATATATTACATCATCTTCTAAATCATCATTTTTTGGCCATGACGCAGATTAGAGCTTCTTCATCTAAAGATGAATCCTCTGAGTCACTATCGGTGGTTGACTCTTCCTTCTCAGGTGTAGCTACCTGAGGAGTCTCTGCCTCACCGATCAGCGCCCTCAACCTCTGACGCTCCTGTCATTTTCTTTCTTGTCTCACCTTTCATTCATCCTCTGGATAACGGTGGACTTCTGGATATGGGCGTTCCCTAGCATAGTGACCTGGCTTCCTGCAGTTTTAGCACAGGTCAGTAACTTTGGCATTTGACTGAGGTGCCTGCCCACTGGTTCCAGTTTTATTTCGCTTCTTCCTGAAGCCATCTATTCTTGAATTCCTTCTAATGATGTTTTGGAACTTCTTTAGGAGTAAGGCCATGTCTTCTTCTGTGGTAGCCTCCAAGGTAGCTATCTGATCTTTAGATTTCTTAGCTTCCTGAGGCTGTCCTGCAGTCAGTGCAGTAACCTTCAAGCTGCTTACCTCAGTTTCTATCTTTCTTCTGTTGATGTCAAACCCGAAGGCTTTGAGGTCATAGAAGAGATCGAATGTACTCATTGATTTTAAATCCATGGACACTCTCATGGTTGTTATCTTGCTATCCCACTCAGCAGGAAGGGCTCTCAGCACCTTCATGTTTTTCTCCTTCTGCGTGTAGATCTTGTCCAGGGACTCAAGCTCATTGATGATGGTTGTAAACCTTAGATCCATTTATTCTAGGGTATCTCCAGGTACCATCTCAAATAGTTTGAACTTCTGGGTAGCTATAAAGACTTTGTTCTCTTTAGTGAGCTCAGTGGCTTCGCATATTTGCTCGAGTTTTTCCCAAATTTCTTTAGCAGTCCTACATGGTTTCACCTTGCTGAAGGTTATTTTATCGAGCGTGAGGAATAGTGTATTCTTTGCTACGTTGTCAAGGTTTGCTCACCTCCTCTCGTCAGCAGTCCATTATTCTCTTGGTTTTTCTAGCACAGCTGGATGTGGGATGGCTCATGCATGTCCTTGTCTATCAGCTGCTTCATCAACGGCCCTGGTGAACAATGGTTTCACCTTGGTGATCCTTGTTGGTCCATCAGTAATGACATACCATATTTCATCATGCATGGTTGAAAGATGTGTATGCATGCGAATTTTCCAATCATTATACTCTTCAATGGAGAACATAGGCACTTTATGATAATCTATGTTTGGTATGTTTATTAGTTTTTAAAGCAAAGAAAGGGTTTTCAGAAAGCAGGGATCAAGGATTTATCAGTTAGATTGGACGTTTAATCCAACATGCTCTGATACCACTTGTTGGTCCATAGTGGTAGTAGGCAAGGATGAAAATACCGATATCGCATGTCGTATCGCAACTTTGATTTTACGGATATATCGATGTCGATATCGATATCGCATATCGATATCGCAAAAAATTTGAAAAAACAACGGAAATCTTATTAAAATTTTGGAAATTTAATATGAAATTTTAGGGATTATTTTTACACTTCATTACACATATATTCCACTCAAAATCACATTAAAATAATATATTTAAAACTAACATATAGATAATAAGCATTATAAATACTGTTTTTCGAATGGAAAATGATAATATATTACATAATACAAGACAAAATTACTAAAATTATATCATACAATACACTAGTACCAAAAGGATGACCTATGAGGTTCAAACATAGTAGATGGAATGTCATCTTGATCCAAGCAGTACTGATACCAACATATACATAATTAGCACTATTAAAATTTTACTAAAACTAATTATAACAATTAATTGTAAATACACAATTACAACATTACATTTTACGTGCTAGCTTCACTATAAAATAATTAATTGTAAAATTATGATTTTATAATAAGGTTCTATAAGTTAACTAAATACTTCACCTAACATATACATAATTAGCACAGTTAAACACATCAATTTACAATATACCAACAATTAAACATAGCAATTTACAATATACCAACATATACATAACTAGCACTATTAAAATTTTACTAAAACTACTTATAACAATTAATTGTAAATACACAATTACAACATTACATTTTACGTGCTAGCTTCACTATAAAATAATTAATTGTAAAATTATGATTTTATAATAAAGTTATATAAGTTAACTAAATGCTTCACCTAACATATACATAATTAGCACAATTAAACATAGCAATTTACAATATACCAATAAAATGCTAGTTTTATCAACTAAAATGAAAAAAAAGAAGATTAAATTTACATACCAATTCATAGTTCTTCAAAATGACAATTGAGTGATATATATAGTGGTGCAAGTATTTGCTCTCCAATGTCAATGCCTTATATCCAAAAAAATAAATAAATTAGATACATTAAAATAGTCATAATCTATAAAGTAAATAATTGAAATTAATTTAATCAAAAATGTTGGGAGAGATTTATTGATATGAGAGAATATCATACCTTGAACCTTAAATTGTATGATAGAAAATGTTCACTTGCCTTCAACATATATATATATAGAAATATATCATGCAAAAAAATTAGAAAAAAAAAGAAGTAAATGAAGTAATAATTGGTTAAAGGAATGGAAATTTAAAAAAGCCACAAAATATGGCTATATCCGTGAATGAAAGATTGATGTGAGGAGAATATATTACTTTCAATATCAAACACGATACATAATACAAAGTAAGGAAAAAAAATCACATAGTTCAATTTTGTGAATCAAAATCGCTCATTTTGATATACATGCGATATTTTGCGATATATCCACGATATTTCCCAATTTCCATCCAATTTTATACTACACTGAACCGATATCGATATCGATATCGATATTTTATGATATTTTGCGAAATATCCGCGATACCCAGGAAAAAAAACATTAACACCCAATATCCGTATCGCAATATCCGTATCCGCGATATATCCGTGATATATCCGCGATATTTCGCAATATTTTCATCCTTGGTAGTAGGCTTAGAGGGGGGGTGAATAAGTCTACTCAATTTTCAAACTTTTCTTTTAAAACCAAATGATGAGTCACTCAGGCAGATCGCTAAAGAGCTTACTGTCCTGAAGGTTACTACTTGAGCAGTTACCTTTAGTGAGCTTAGAGAAAATGAGTTTTATGCACAGCGGAAATTATTTTTGACCAAAGCTTCTTTTCTGAAAACGGTTGGTATGCTTATGAGAGATATGCAGCAGGTTAAAGCAGATAAGCAATAACAAGGATAAGAACAACAGTAAGCTATATCAAAACTAAACACAGCGACTTATAGAGGTTCAAAGGTGGAGTAATCCCTCTACATCCGCTCTACTCCTTCTCAATGATGAACTTTATTAAGTATAAGGGTTGATTTACACAAGCCTCGCTTAGACAACCTAAACTTAACAAGAACTGTCAGTCTATCCCACATAGGGTTACTGCACAGTGACCAAACTAAACTAGCCCACACAGAGCTCTTGTTCTTCTACTAAGAACGCAAATACTTGATGAGGAACAACCTCCGATCAAGCAACTCCTATCATTCTACGAAAGTAAATAAGAATGTTTTCTTCAACAACATAGGCAGCAAGCTTTTGTATAGATAGCTCTCTAGATAGAGTGTGTTTGATGCAATAGACTGGACTTGAAACTACTAGAAATGGAAAGATAGTGCGTTGGATAGCTTGAGCGTTTTGATTGTAAGAGTTTCAGGTTTAAAGTATCTCTTAAGTCCAGTTCTTTTATTATATATAGGCGATAAGAATTATGCCCGTTAGAGAGAGAGCCTTCTTCCCAGCATGCATGGGGTAATATAGCTCCTTCTGATTTGCTCGTACAAGGTTGTTGAGATCGTACGTATCTGTTGCTGCAATCGCCATACCTAGTCTGACATATCTTCAGACTTCATTTTTGCTCTTAATATGTGACATCATTTGATTGGATGAGTTTGCGGTTGTGCCTAAGATAACCTCGTACACGGACTTCGAGGTAACTACTTCTGAACAGGTTGCTGAAGCTTCCTGGTTCTTTAGTCGGCTTCAGCTTACTTTGTTTCTTGTACAGTTAGCAAACTCGGCATCCTTGTGCAGTGAGCGTCCAATATCCTTTTCAACTAGCAATCAAGTAGTAGGAAAGCGTGAGAGATAATATAGGCATCATATCATATATATTTGTAATATGTTTAGTGCCCCAGAGGCCACCTCACTGCTTTCCTTGGAAATGAAATACCTAGTGAATTCGCTAATTATGTTGTCTAACATTGTATATTTATCCCACAATTAATTCTTGAAGCTGCAATATATTATTTTTTTCACAGGTGGCTGATGAGAACAATGATGCTCAGTTTGCAGATTTCATTGAGAGTGAATTTTTGGAGGAATAGGTGATTAATGTAAATTTTCTCATTACAACTTGTTCTTGATTTCTGAGTCCAGTACCAAACTATTTTTTTGTTACATCTTTTTTATGACGATATGCTCCTCTACATTTAGGTTGAATCGATCAAGAAGATATCAGAATACGTTGCTCAACTTAGAAGAGTTGGCACAGGACATGGTATAGTTGTCTTCTATATATGCCTGCCTGTTTTATAGCTAGCCATCCTTCTCTTGTGGTCATGTAATTATTGTGCTGATTTCTTAACCATTTGTTGTGATCATTATTTCCAGCTGCAAAGATTTATACTTAAATCATTTTTAAGGTTTTATGCAGCAAGGTCTTCATGCTCCAGTCTTGATCATCAAGCCTCCTGATCCTATACTTAGAGATTTTTACAGTATAATCTAAATACATAGGATCCTAGGCCCTAGTCTATTACAGGTTGTGTCTTTCATCAAAATCTATACAATATTCCTTACAGAGGAACTAAATTTACCAACAAATTCATTGAAGCCTACTGCTCAAATTCATTTACAGATGCCTGATCAACAAGGATCTGAACAAGACTCCATATGAGTTGTGGTATGGTTACTCCCCTAGTATTGCTTACTTTCACATCTTTAGATACAGGTACTTCATGCTTAACAATAGAAAGGAATACCTCAAGACCTTCGATGCCAAATCAGATGAAGGGGTATTCCTAGGATACTCATCAGTAAGCAAAGCGTTCAGAATCTTCAACAAGAGAACACTTGTTGTGGAGGAATCTGTACATGTGGTCTTTGATGAACCACATTGCAGTAAAGCTGATATGGAAGAACTCCAAGAAGAGTTGGACAAAACTCACATCAACAACAATCAAGTTGAGTATATTGATGTGCAGTTACCAAATCTTCAACATATGGATGGAATTCCACCATCCCAGATTCGACAGGATCCTAACTTACATGTACCTACTCAGACACTAGAACCTGAAAACAATCATGAACCTCAAGAAGATCAGCCTACAAATATCAACCAGAATCCAACTGAAGAGCAACCTCAGCAAGCTGATGAAGCAAGAACAAGATGGCTCAAAGATCACCCCAGAGACCTAATTATAGGAGATTTCACCTCTGGAGTAAGGACGAGAAGATCAAATCCACATGAAGCCATTTTTGCTTACTTCATATCACAAGTAGAACCTAAGAACCCTGAGGAAGCTCTAGAGGATACCAACTGGGTTCAAGCCATGCAGGAAGAATTGAATGGATTTGAAAGGAACCAAGTTTGGTACCTGGTTCCTAGACCTACTCATCAATGAATTATTGGAACTAAGTGGGTATTAAAAAATAAGCTAGATGAAGAAGGACAAGTTGTAAGGAACAAGGCTAGGCTAGTTGCGAAAGGATACTGCCAAAAAGAGGGCATAGATTTTGATGAAACCTTTGCTCCAGTGGCCAGACTTAAAGCAATCAGGATCTTTCTAGCTTATGCAGCTCACAAGAACCTCATTGTTTATCAAATGGATGTGAACAGTGATTTCTTGAATTGGATGTTAGTAGAAGAGGTGTACGTAGAACAGCCACCTAGTTTTGAAGAGAATGCTGACAGGATGGACTATAGACTAAGAAAAGATCTTTATAGACTGAAGTAGGCACCTAGAGCGTAGTATGACACTTTGTCAAAATACCTGCTGGATAATGAATTCAAGAAGGGCAAGGTGGATAAGACCCTATTCAGGATCCAAGATGATGATAGCATCCTGCTTGTCCAAATATATGTAGATGACATCATCTTTGGTTCAACCAACAAAGAGCTATGCATGAATTTCTCAGACCTGTTGCAATCCAAATTTGAGATGAGTATGATGGGAGAACTAAGTTACTTCCGTGGATTGCAAGTCAGACAACTTGATCAAGGAACCTTCATTAATCAAATGAAGTATACAAAGGAGCTGATCAAGAAATTTGGAATGGAGAATGTCAGTACAGTAAGCATTCCAATACCAACATCAGGAAGCTTGGACAAAGATGAAAAAGAAAAGGCAGTTGACATCACCAAGTATAGGAGACTGATCGGGTCACTGCTCTAACTCACTGCAAGCAGGCCAGCCATCATGTTTACAGTTGGAATGTGTGCGAGATATCAAGTCGCTCCCAAGGAATCTTATCTTATAGCGGCAAAAAGGATTATCAGATACCTAAAGGGAACCCAAGAAATAGGCTTGTGGTACCCTAAAGATGGAAGAATCAAACTAATCGGGTATTGATTCTGATTTTGCATGTTGCAAAATTGATAAGAAAAGTACCAGCGGAACCTGTCAAATGCTTCGGGATCGCCTAGTATCCTGGTTCTGCAGGAAGCAAACTTCTATAGCCACCTCTACAGCTGAAGCTGAATATCTTGATGTAGGAAGCTGCTGTGCACAAATTCTATGGATTCAGCAACAGCTTCGAGACTATGACATCACTGAGAAGAAAACTTCAATCATGCATGATAAAACGAGTGCAATAGCAATAACACACAATCCTGTTTTTCACTCATGAACAAAGCACATAGACATTCGACACCACTTCATCAGAGACCATGTGGAAAAGAAAGATATCTCACTGGAGAAGAAAATTCACACTGATCAACAACTAGCTTATATATTTACAAAACCTCTTTGTGAATCATGATTTTTCTTTCTTAGATATGAATTGGGTATCACTAAGTTAAGCTAACTTCCTCTAATGAACTCTTGTTAAGCATTCTACATCTTAGGGGGAAGCCAGGAAGCCTTTAAAAAATGTGAAATTTTGAAGTTTAAAAGGAGTCAAGAAAGGATATTGAGAAAGGTCCTTGCCAAAGGTCCCTGATGTAGGCTGCTGACAAAGCTCACTGAAGGACACATCAGCATATGCCATCTAGAAACATAATCATCACAAATGAACCTATAAAGCGCACGATTAGAAGAAACTGTCAATCCCAAGATGTGGCGCATCAAATCCAGACAAGTTACCCAATAAAAGGCGGTGACTTTTGCAAATAAGCCCTCGAAATCTTTGAAAAGTCAAAAATCAAATCAGCGCATTAAATACCAGGAGCCTCAGCTGCAGGATGATAAACCATTCAAATTCTGAATTGATCTAAGCCCTTGATCAAAACACAGAGAGTTATCCTATAAATAGGAATTTTATACTTGTTCAAAATCTTTTACGCTCTCATATCTTTAACTATCTAATTTTCTGCAAGCAGTAAGCTTGCAATCTTTTCGTGCTCTATCTGTATTTTTTTACAGAATTTCTCTTTCCCTCATACTACTCAAATGGCACCCCACTAAAAGCCATCAGGGATGAAGGTCACTCCACTGACCTCATGTAGATGATTCTCTAAAGCCTTCACCAGTTAAAGGTGTGGAGTTTTTGCTCGCACTACAAAGAACCCTACTGTAAGGACCTTGTTAGACACTTCTATACCAATGCAGAGGTGTCTAAGGATAAGACGAAGATTGGGTTCAAGATGGGAAACAAGACAATAAAACTAACTGCCAGTCTCCTAGGGAAGATTTTTCAGCTTTCCACTGAAGGGATGAGTAGCAGTGATTTGGCCACCTATGGAGAGGATATGGTGGAAGAATACTACAGGCTCCGAGGAACTGTTAACTTTAAACAAGAGCTGCAACAAGAAGCTCTTCCAGGTGGAGTATCAGATGTTTCATGATATCTGTTGTCACATCATCGAGAACCGGTCTGGTTCCTTCGACAAATGTACCAACTTGAGGTACATGATGATGATGGCACTAATGGAGGTGGAGGATGTGAACTGGGCTGAGTATGTCTTCAACAGACTCAAGGAAGAGGTGGAGAAGAAGGTTGGCAAGCCCAGTTATGGACTCACAATCAACACCATTTTATGGTATGTTGGTCATGACCTGTCAAAGGATAAGCCCATTCAAAAGGGCAAGTTCATAGGGTATGGCAAAATCTTTGCCAAGAAGGGAACCAGAGTCTCCCTAGTAACCAGGAATGTTACTTAATCGAAGGAGAAGGAGACTCAGAAGGAGGCAGTACAAGAAAGTACGTCGGAGGGGGAAGCCTCGGCGGCTACTGCTTCTCCACCTAAGTATGAGAAAAAGGGTGAGGATAAAACAAGCAGTGAAGAGGAAACTGAGAATTTCCGATGATGAAGCATCCCCACCACCATCACCTGTGTTGATGCTCCCTACTCCCACGAGCAAAGAAAAGGATGCCGACTCCGAGATTCTGACTACTGTGCAGGCGGAGGTAGCTGTGTAAAACGTCACTGCTCAGCTAAAGGAGTAGTTACGATTGGAGAAAGAGGAAGCTGCTGAGGACTCTGACTTTGATTTAATTCTGGACATAGCCAAGATGAAAACGAAGTTCAAGTAGCAGTGGGATAGGTTTATGGCGTGGTAGAACTAGAGGTACCTTCTCTACCAAGAACTCATTCAGTTATCTAATTTGGTTGCAGATGAGGAGTATGTTGGAAACATTTGAAGTATGTTTTGAAAGTCTGTGAAGAATCTCTCTCTGAAATATCTCTCCCTCTCTCTCTCCCTCACATCATAGATCAACTCACAGCCTTTTTGTTTAAAAGGATATGATTGATGTGAAGACAACAAAACAACTATGAAGGATGTAGAAAATCAAGTTGTGTTGTGAAGAAAAGCTGTTCAGAAGAAGGAAGATGGTGAACAGCAAGCTACTCGAAGAAAGGACTTCGAAGCAAGTAGTGTTGCTGAAAAGAGCAAGTGTCTACCGATCACAAATTAGACCAACACGGAGCTGATAAAAAAGAAAGACTAGTTGCTGAGCATGAAGAAGAAGCTGATACAAAGAGAAGCTAGGAAGTATGGACCATACTAAAACTTCATGTCTACAACAACAGGCAAGGAAGCAACCATGGAGGAAGATGCGGAGAATGTCAAGCAAAAGAGTAAGAAGAGAAGCTCACTCCATCAAACAGATCATCCTCCAGACAGAAGCAAAGAATAAAAGAGGATCCACTCTTTAAATCAAAGGAATGACGATGACTAGGTACCTCATTCTAACTTGCGCTTTTAATTCTGGTCTAGCTCATATTTATCCCGTTAAGGAACTCAAATGACTATATACCAACGACCAAAGAAGCCAAAGAAAAGAATCTTCAAGAGAATGAAGAAATTAGGCTTAAAAATTTGTCGTCACTTGACTTGAAAATGAGAAGGAAGCCTGCACGTTTATTTCCATATTAGAACGTCTTACCTTCTCATGCAAACCTCAAAGTTACCCAAGATAGTGCTGAAAGTGACCCTACATTCTAATGTAAGAGAGCCATAAAGTAAGGGGGAACTTCTAGTATAAATCAAGGTAATTCAGAGATCAAAGAGTCAAATCCTTGGAGAAACCTAAATACGGGTATGCTGAAAATGTCTGGAACAAACTGACATTCCCTAAAGGAATCAAGCAGAACAGCAACTTCAAAAGGGAAAAGAAAATTGTCTACCTTACTAGTATCATGCTTTACCTTTTCTATATTTTAAAGAAATACAATAAGAAAACACCTGCACACACCATCATTTTGTTTTGTACCGAAAAAGTCTTGAAGGAGTCAAACTTCCTCTACAGCAACCATGAGCTATAAAGAAAGTCCAAGTTCCTGAAAGAAGCTTAACCCAGAATGACTCATACTTATGTGAGCACCTATATGAGAAAACTTATTTTGCAGGTACCACTGACAAAGGACTACTGAATTTAGGGGGAACCATTGACAAAATGACAAAGCTCTGACTATAGGATGCTAGACACCAGGTTGCCGGAAACTAGGTTACTGGATAACAGGATGCTGAAAATCAGGACGCTAGACACCAGATGGATGGATACTAGGTCGCTGAACATCAGGTCAATGTACACCAGGACGCTAGACACCGAGCTACTGGATACTAGGTCACTAGACATCAGAATACTTGTCATCAAGTCATGATAAAAGGTAGAAGGACTAATCGATATTAAAGAACAAGATACAGTTCTGACAATAGTACACTAGACACCAAGACATTGGATACTAGATCGCTGGATAACAGGACGCTGTATATCAGGATGCTAGATACCAGGCTGATTGGAAATTATGTCGCTGGATGACAGGACGCTAGATATCAGGATGCTAGATACCAAATGTTGGATACTAGATCCCTGAACACTAGGTCGTTGGGCACCAGGACGCTAAACACCAAGATGCTGGATACTAGATCGCTGAACACCAGGTTGCTGTAAACCAGGATGCTAGACACCAATATACTGGATACTAGGTTACTAGAAATCAGGACTTATCATCAAGTCACTGGACAAAGGGATCACTTGGAGGTTACAAATCAGAGCAGTTACTGAAAAATCTTTATGGTAACGTGCGTGCATAAAAAGTGGATCATCTTTTCCAGAAATAGGCTACCTTTTCAGAACCCTAGAAAATATCAGTTGTACGATCAGAAGGATCCAAGGATGGAAAATCAGTTGTTGACCACACAAGCAAATCAACTCATACAGAGGAGAAAAGAAATAAAGCTGTGGAAACTACCAACACCTTCATTGGAAAACGGCGAAGCAGTGAATGAGATCTTTGAAGATCTAACTGCAACATGGAGTATCTCAATCTCTATAAATACATGCACTCCTTATTCTTCATAAAGCATACAAATATCCTCTCTCTCTCTCTCTCATCCTTGGTACATCATGACACCAGATTGTTGGAAACCCTTCTCTTCATTCCTTCCAAATAACACATTTTCTGCAAATAATCAACCAAGCACACCCCAAATCACGTATATTTACCTCTACGCTTAACTCTTGCTAAGCAAACCATTCTCAGAAGATTATATCTTCTAGCCTTCAGCTCTCATCTCACTTCTCAAGAACTTGCACCAAAGTTCTTCTCTTCGAGGCAAAAGGGTAGAGCTGAGGACCTCTCTCCAGCACCCCCAGAGCGTCATCTCATTGATGATGTCAAAAAGAGGAATGAAACTGCAAAGGGTCATGAAAGATCAAAAGACTTCCGGAGGTGGAGAAGAGGAGATTCCAACTCTTCTATGAGGTGGATTCTCTTTTGCAATGCGAGAGAATCAAAAGAAGGGACAGTTGGAAAGATGAGTGGAGATTGAAGGAGAAGGAAAAGGCAGCAGCAAGCTACTGGCGTCTAAACTTCTCTGCATTTTTACGCGTTCTTCTCCAAACGAATTCCTTCTCTCCCTCGCATCGTCTCTCACACCTTTCACAGCTCTCCTCTCTAGCCGAAGAGAATAAACTATTGGGAGCAGGTTCCTGCATCAAGTGAGAAAAAGCAGGAAGAGAAAGGAGCCAACAGCAAACAAGAAGGGCAAAGAAAGAAAGGAAAGAGCCAGAAGAAAAGAATAATGAGTCTAGATAGGATTTTTATTGTACTTTGCTTACTGCGTTGTATTCTTGATATTTTATCTAAATAAAATTTCTTCTGTTCTTTAAAAAGCTCATTCCTTGTGCCCTTTCTTTTAGACTTATATGTGATTTAATGAAAACAGTATGCTTTATATTGTTATATATTACATCTGTTTTCTGTGCTTGAAGAGATTATGCTCTTTTGATATTCTGCAAAGGTTTTGTCATCATTAAAAAGGGGGAAATTGTTGGAAACATTTGAAGTATGTTTTGATGAGACAAAACCTTAAGTAACTCTAACAAGCATAACCAATCTTAGGATAGGTTACTGCAGAAGATTAAAAAAACAGAGAAAGTGTCAAAGGAAGGATACTGAAGAGAATGGTGAAAAAGAATCGGGTGAACTAATAAGGATACTTATGACTACAGGAAGCTACTAGAAGAGACCTCACCGAAGCAGAATGTAGCGAGATAGGAAGCAACCTGGGAAGACCATGCCGAAAGCATACTGTAAGGGCAGTATGCTACAGAAGTCTCAAGCCACCTGAAGGAGCAAGCCAGAGAAGGAAGCTCCAGAGTGAAGCAAGAGGAGGAAGCTGTAAAGCAGGCATGGGAAGAAAGTCAAAGTTACCGGTAGACACAAGAAGTTACCGGTAGAGAGAAGAGAAGATGAGCCAACCAGAAGAAGACACGTGGAAAGTGAAAAGGTGGAGGGTGTCAGAAGTGCAGTGCATTTATTAATTAGGAAACCTACCTACCTTCAACGGGTAGATTTCCTAATCTATAAATAAGAAGAAGATTAACGAAGAGAGTGTGCAAGAGAGAAGAGAACGAGCACAACAGAATATCAAAGCTCATAGAGAGAAGCGCCAAGCTTGCTGCATCCAGTTGAAGAAGAAGAGGACAAACCTTTTTAAAGATTGTCTTGGAGTACTCAGTGCGAGGAATAAAGTCCTGCTGAGTTTTCCACTTTCTAGGAAAGAAAGTGAGGATTCTGGGTTGGTAGAATAGAATCCTGTGTGGGTCAGTAAGAAAGTAGGCAGGCAGCTGTGTGAAGGCTTGCTACTTAGTTGTTAAGTGTGGGTTGTAATAGATATGTCTATGTAAATCAACTAGCTTAACAAATGTTCCCTCTAGAGAAGAGACAGAGAGGATGTAGAAGGATTACTCCACCTTCGAACCTCTATATGTGTGCTTAATGCTTAACTTGTATACTCTATGATAAAACAAACACATCTTCCATACTCGGCTCTACAATGAGAGAAAGGCTTCTGCAATCACTCTGATCAGTAACCTCCCAAAAGGTTACTGATCCTAGAATAGAGCCGATGGAAAAGGAGAAAAGTTTGAAAATATAGTAGGCTTATTCACCCTCTCCCTCTAAGCCTACTACCAGCTTATTTGGGACCAACAGAGTGGGCATTGATCTGGGCAGAAGTGTCTGATATTAAGGAGGAAAAGGTGTTAGAAGCAAGATTCTTAAAAGGTCTGCAAAAGAGAAAGTGGAGGGACTTTCAGGAAAGCTATGAAGCAGAAATGCGACTGGCAAAAAGGAAGAAACAAGTCGTACCTCTTGAACTGCTACCACCTTTCCCAAGGACAATGAAGGGGAAGAAGCCCATCAAGCAACTTGATTTATTCTAGGATGATGTAATCTTGAAGGCTGATACTGATAATGTTAAAGCCGGCGATGACGTGGGCTTCGCCGAAAAGCAAGCAGAGGCGTTTGGAGTAGATGAGGTGAAGGAAAGGATGTTGAAACAGGCCTTGGATGCCAGTCTAGTGGAAACGAGAATAGGCATAGGCCCCTGCCCGTCCAGCCAGGTGAAGGTTCCTCTTGTGGAACAGCGACCATTGAGCAACCTCTAGTTGTTCAGCCAATTAGTCAGAGGATTCCTTCACCACCAGCATCTAAAGATGAATCCAGTGGGGCATTCAGTCAGCTGGTAGACATTGAGACCCTTCCTAATGAGGATGTGGAAGGCTCAGATGTCCCAGGTACCATCATTGTTCATCAGGATGCTCCTGCCACCCTCGAGAAAGTGATACACCAAGGATGGAGCCGTCAACTAATCCGGAGGCTAAAATGTTGGAAGTCCTTGTTGTTGCTACAGTCCTAGAAGAAATGCTTGAGGCAGCAACTGCTAAAGGAGTAACCTTTGTGCTAGTACCCTCAGATGATCAGGCACCGATGGAGGTTGATAAGACGGCTGAAGAAATAAGGAGGATGCAGGCCTGGAAGGGAGATGTCCCTTAGGATGTAATATTGGGAGCTATATCCTTAAAGTAACTCTAAATATGCATAACTAATCTTAGAATAGGTTACTGTAATAGAATTACTACAGAAGATTAAAAGTAATAGAGAAAGTGTCAAAAGGAATGATACTGAAGAGAATGGTTAAAAAGAATCTGATGAACTGATAAGGATACTATTGACTTCAGGAAGCTACTAGAAGGGCCCTCGCCAAAGAAGGATAGAGCGAGACAGAAAGCTGTCTGAGAAGACCATGCCGAAAGCATACAGCAGGAGCAGCATGCTACAGAATCCTCGAGCCACCCGAAGGAGCAAGCCAGAAGAGGGAGCTCCAGAGTGAAGCAAGAAGAGGAAGCTGCAAAGCAGGCATGGGGAGAAAAGTCAAAGTTACCGGTAGACACAAGAAGTTACCGGTAGAGAGAAGAAGGGGAGGATTCAATCAGAAGAAGTCACGTGGAAAGCGAAAAGCTGGTGTATGTCAGGAGTGCGGTGCATCAATGATGAAAATCTATCTACCTTCAACGGGCAGATTTCACAACCTATAAAGAGGAAGATTGAAGACTGAAAAGTGTGTGGAAGAGAAAAGAAGTGAGCACATCAGAGTATCCAAGCTCACAAGAGAGAAGCGCAAAAGAAGAGAGAATAGCTTAAAAGAGAGAAGCACAGAAAAAGGGGAAACCTTGAAGAAAAGAGTGTTCATACAGAGCAGACGAAAAGAAGAAAATCTCGAACACTCTACACCCCAAGTAAAGACGCACACACAGTCTACCAGTCAAGCAACAAGCTTCAGCAAATCAGTCTACAAAAGGATGCCAAACTTGCTACACCCAGTTAAAGAAGATGGAGATAAACCTCTCTAAAAGGTTGTCTCGGAGTACACAGTGCGAGGAGTAATGTCCTGCTGAGTTTACCACTTTCTTGGAGAGAAATTGAGGACCCTGGGTGGGTAATGTAGGATCCTGTGTGGGTCAAGGGAAAGTAGGCGAGCATCTGTGTAAAGGGTTGCTACTTAATCGTTAAAGGTGGGTTGTAGTAGATAGGTCTATGTAAATCAACCAGTTTAACCAATGTTCCCTCCTGTGAGGAGGAAGAGAGGACGTAGAAGGATTACTCCACCTTCGAATCTCTATACATCCTTGCGTCTTTATCTGCTTACTGCACTTCATGCATACATGTATTCTCTCTAACAAGCTGCACATCTTCTACTCAGCTCTGTAATAAGCTTCCGCAAATCACTCTAATCAGTAACCTTCCAAAAGGTTACTGATATTAGAAGTGAGCCGAAAGAGTTAGAGGAAAAACTTGAAAAAAAAAGGTAGGCTTATTCACCCCCCTCTAAGCCTACCTACAGCAGTTTTGGGACCAACAAGTGGTATCAGAGCAGGTTGGACTATCCACCAGTTTATCTATCTGATACCAACAAGTGGTATCAATGGTCAATCACCGGTGTATTATTCATCCTTGCTCAATGGTCAATCTAATACCAACAAGTGGTATCAGAGCAGATGGATGAAACAAAAGATCTAATCGATCTATCCAGATCTCATTTGTGAAAAAGTCTCACTCAAAATCTCTCTCTCTCTCTCATCATCACATCAGAGATCATTTTCACTGCCTATTGCTCTTAAAGGATATGATTGATGTGAAAACAACAAATAGCTGAAAGATGTAGAAAAGCAAGTTGTGTTGTGAAGAAAAGTTGTTTCTGAGGGGGAACAGCAAGCTACCGAAAGAAGGACTGCAAAGAAGGAAGCCATGCACAAGGAACAACATCCTTACCTATCACAGAGAAGACCAACATGGAGCTGATCAACAAAGAAGACATGGTGTTGAGCATACAGAAGGAAGCTGACATCAACAAGCAAACAACCAGGGAAGAAAATACTAAGGATGTCAAGCAAAGGAGTAAGAAGAAGAAGTTCACTCCAGTCTCTAGACAGAATGAAAGAGGACCTACTCTTATAAGAAGAACAACAATGATCAGGTACCTCGTTCTATTTTTTTTTTCTTTGGTCACACTTACCGTAATAAGAAACTCAAGTGACAACACTCTAAGTTAATGAAATGATGTCACTTGGCTTTTTAAAATATGAGAAGGAAGCCTGCATGTTTATTTCCGTACTATAATGTTTCACCATCTCATGCAAGCCTCAAAGTAACCTGAAATAGTACTATTAGTAACCCCACATCTTAAAAGAGAAGACCATAAACTAAGGGGGAACTTCTAGAACTAATTAAGGAAACTTTGAAGGCAAAAAGGTTAAAATCCTTGTAATAACCTAAATATGGGAATACTGTAAAAAGTCTGCAACAAGCCGAACTTTAAGCAGAACAGCATCATAAATAATAAATAAATAAATAAAATCCTGAAGAAGCCTAAAATTCTATCTACAGCAACCATGGGTTATAAAGAAAGTCTAAAGCTTCTGAAGGAAAATTAACTCTGAAGGACTCATAAGCATATGAGTACCTATACAAGATAAATGTTTTGTAGGTACATTTAAAGGATAATGATCTTAGGAGGAACTATTGACAAAATGACAAACTCTGATTATAGGATGCTGAACATTTTTCGGTTGCTAGATACTAGGTCATGGGATAACAAGACATTGTACACCAATACACTAGACATCAAGCTACTGGATGTTAAGCTACTAGAAATCAGAACACTTGTCATTAAGTCAATAGAAAAGGTAGTAGGACTCAAAGAAAAAGATGAATTCTGACGAAAGAACGCTAGACACCAGGACATTGGATACTAGGTCGCTAGATAGCAGGATGCTGGACATCAGGATGCTAGATACCAGGCTAACAGGAGATTACGTCGCTGGATATCAGGACACTAGATATCAGGATGCTAGATACCAGGGGCTGGATACTAGACCGCTGAACACTAGGTCATTGGGCATCAGGACGCTAAATACCAGGATGCTGGACACTAGATCGCTCAACACCAGGTCATTGGGTATCAGGATGCTAGACACCAATGAAATGGATACTAGGTTACTTGACATCAGAATTTATCATCAAGTCACTGGAAAAGAGATCACTTGGAGGTTACAAGATAGAGCACTTACTGAAAATCTTCTTGGTAACGTGCACACATAAAAAGTGGATCACCTTTTCAGAAATAGACTACCTTTTCAAAACCCTAAAAGAATTCCAGCCGTGTGATAAGAAGAATCCAAAGGTAGAGATCCAGCAGTTGACCACGTCATCTCAAACAAAGGAGAAAAGACATAAAGTTGTGGAAACTGTCAACACCTTCATTGAAAACCGGCGGAGCAGTTAATGAGATCGTGGAAGATCCAACTGCAACAGGGAGTATCTCTATCCCTATAAACACATGCACTCTTTTTCTTCATAAAGCATAAAAAGATATCATCTCTCTCTCTCTCTCTCTCTCTCTCTCTCTCTCTCTCTCTCTCACATCCCTAAGCATCATGGAACCAAATAGTTGGAAACCCTTCTCTTCATCCCTTCCAAAAAATACATTCTCTACAAATAATCAACCAAGCACACCCCAAATCACGTATATTCACCTCTCATGCTTAACAGTTGCTAAGCAAGTCTTCCTCAGAAGACTTGATCTTCTAGCATTCTCTCCTCACCTCAGACCTGAGGATGCTTGAGGTCTTGCCCAACAGTCTCCCCTGAGACGTTGGAGGTTAAATTGGAGGAATCCCACTCCAGTGACCACAGAGCTTTAGCTCATTTTTTATAATGTCAATAAGGGGAAAGAACTGTGAAGGATTCAGGAAGATCAAAAGTCTTCCTAAGGTGAAGAATAGAAGAGGCAATCCCATCCATTGTGTGAGCTTTCTTCTATGTCCAAGAAGAAAAAGGAAGAGGGTTCAGACACAGGAGTTGGAGAAAAAGTGCGAGAAGAAAGGTTGCAGCAAGCTACTGCACCAAGACTTCTCTGCTCTTTCACCGACTCTTGAGTATAGACCTCAGTTCCTTCTTCTTCGAAGAGACATCCTCACCTTTACTCCAATTCTCCTCCACGATCAAAGAGGAAATCGACTAGGAGCAAGCCTCGCATAATAGAGGAAGAAATGAGGAAAAGAAGCTTGCAAAAAGCTCAAGATGAAAATAAAGAAAGGAAAGAGCAAGAAGAATAGAAGAATGAATTTAGATAGGATGTTTATTGTACTTTGATTACTACATTGTAATGTACATATTTTATCTTAATAAAATGTCTTCTGTTCTTCAAAAAGTTCATTCCTTGTGCCCTTTCTTTTAGACTTATATGTGATTTGTGTATGAAAGTAGTATGCCCTTTAATGTCATACTTTAAATATGTTTTCTGTGCTTAAGAGGTTATATTCTTTTGATCTTCTGTAAAAGGTTTCGTCATCATCAAAAAGGGGGAAATTGTTGGATACATTTGTAGAATGTTTTGATGAGACAAATCCTTAAAGTAACTCTAAATATGCATAACCAATCTTAGGATAGGTTACTGCAATAGAGTTACTACAGAAGATTAAAAGAAATAGAGAAAGTGTCAAAAGGAAGGATACTGAAGAGAATGGTTAAAAAGAATCTGGTTAACTGATAAGGATACTATTGACTTCAGCAAGCTACTGGAAGGGACCTCGCCAAAGAAGGATACAGCGAGACAGGAAGCTGCCTGAGAAGACCATACCGAAAGCATACTGCAGGAGCAGCATGCTACAGACGCCTCGAGCCACCTGAAGGAGCAAGACAGAAGAGGAAGCTCCAGAGTGAAGCAAGAGGAGGAAGCTGCAAAGCAGGCATGGAGAGAAAAGTCAAAGTTACCGGTAGACACAAGAAGTTACAGGTAGAGAGAAGGATGAGAGGAGTCAATCAAAAGAAGACACGTGAAAAGCGAAAAGCTGGCGTGTGTCAGGAGTGCGGTGCATCAATAATGGAAATCTATCTACCTTCAACGGGCAGATTTCACAACCTATAAAGTGGAAGACTGAAGACTGAAAAGTGTGTGAAAGAGAAAAGAAGTGAGCACATCAGAATATCCAAGCTCACAAGAGAGAAGCACAAAAGAAGAGATAAGAGCTTAAAAGAGAGAAGTGCGGAAAGAGGGTGAAGCCTTGAAGAAAAGAGTGTTCATACAGAGCAGACGAAAAGAAGAAAAGCTCAAACACTCTACATCCCAAGTAAAGATGCACACACAGTCTACCAGTCAAGCAGCAAGCTTCAGCAGATCAGTCTGCAAAAGGAGGCCAAGCTTGCTGCACCCAGTTGAAGAAGATGGAGATAAACCCCTCTAAAAGGTTGTCTCGGAATACTCAGTGCGAGGAGAAATGTCCTGCTGAGTTTACCACTTTCTAGAAGATAAAGTGAGGACCCTGGGTAGGTAATGTAGGATCCTGTATGGGTCAAGGGAAAGTAGGCAAGCATCTGTGTGAAGGCTTGCTACTTATTCATTAAGGGTGGGTTGTAATAGATAGGTCTATCTAAATCAACCAGCTTAACCAATGTTCCTCCTGAGAGGAGGAAGAGAGGACGTAGAAAGATTACTCCACCTTCGAACCTCTATACATCTTTGCGTCTTTATCTGCTTACTGCACTTCATGCATACATGTATTCTCTCTGACAAGCTGCACATCTTCTACTCGACTCTGTAATAAGCTTCCGCAAATCACTCTAATCAGTAACCTTCCAAAAGGTTACTGATATTAGAAGTGAGTCGAAAGAGTTAGAGGAAAATTTTGAAAAAGAAAGTAGGTTTATTCACCCCCCCCCCTCTAAGCCTACCTATAGCAGTTTTCGGACCAACAACCCTGTATGGATCCTGTCTGGCTACTGAAACCTAAGAAGGGAGTAAAAGTCTTAGTAGGTTGTTTTTAATCCTTAGAGTATGTTTAGTTAGGAAGAGTCCTGTAAATTTAAAGCACTCTAGTGGATATCCTCTTGTGGAGAAAAGATGACGTAGAAGGATTACACCACCTTTGAACCTCTATAAAGTCATGTGTCTATTTTAGTTGCTTTCAACTCTTTACATTTCTTTATATTTGTTATATGCATGCTTTTATATGGCTTTATCTGCTGCACTTATGTGATTTGAATTGTTAACTTTCTAGTTAAAAGGTTATTATTTTTGCTGAATTCTCTATCCTTAGCACAATTACTATGTGCACAAAAACTTTAAGTGCTAGGCTGCAGTAATTAATTTGCTGCAAGTAGAACACATAACCGCCAACTTACTGCAAGCAGCGATAGCTTACAACAGGTTACAGCGATAGAGAGAAAAGCGTGGAAAAGCAAAGAGGTTCATTCACCTCTGTACCACTTCGGACCAACAATAACAATTTTTGGTTTTGTTTTGTATGTGTAAACTATTAAGTACACTTATAATACATTTCCATTTGTATGATTTTTAATTTATATATTTAATATCAATTTATAACGAATTAACAATTTTATTTTATCATAAGATGTTTAAAAATATCATTGAAATCCTCAAACATTCATTTCCATTATTTTAACTTGATACTTTTAATATGAATATTACATTTAAGATCATTAAAATATATTATATATTTAAAATTTATCTAAATTCATATATTTACTATACTAAAAAAATGATGAAAGATAATAAATATATCATAACTTATTTTATCTTATTTATTTATTTATTCATTGTTTTGAGTTTATATACAATAAATACAATATTAAATATCATAAATAAGTTTCTAAAATTAAATGATTATTTATTTTCATCAATAAATGCAAAATGAATATTAATATTAATGATTTCTATAAATGGAAATATTTTATAAACGATAAATTTATTACAATTATTTTTGACATAATATCTTACTTTTATATACATATATGTATATATATCACTACAAGAAAACTGCCCGACAGCGACATATTTTAATGACGGAAATATTCTGTCACAAATTTGTTACGGAATAGTGACGGATTATTGATAAAAATGCATTTAAAAAATTTCTTACGGAATAGTGATAGAGTTGTGACAGAAATTAGTAATGATAATTATTCCGTCATTAATTCTGTCAGAATTATATTAGTGACAGAAAATTTCGTCACTACTTTGTGACAGACTTTAATCTGTCACTAATTAGTAACGGATGTAAATCCGTCACTAATTAGTGACAGAAATTTCTGTCACTATAAAAGAAAAAAAAATACAAATCACTATAAATTTGTTTTTATTCTTTGTGATGGAAAAATCCGTCACGAATTAGTGACGGATACATCCGTCACTAATTAGTGACGGAATAAAGTCCGTCACTAATTTGCGACGGAATTTTCCATCACAAAGAATGAAAACAAATAAAAATTATTCTTAATTTGTTTATTTTTTCTTTGTGACAGAATAATCCGTCACTACTTTGATACAGAAATTAATCTGTCACAGGGTATTGACGGATTCATATCTGTCGCTATTTAGCGACGGAAGTTTCCATTGCTATAAATAAATATGTAAATTATGATAAAAATTTTTTTTTCTAGCGACAGAAAAGTCCATCACTAATTTGTGACGGACATTAATCTGTCAGTAGGAGCGAACAATTATTATATTTTTTCTTTACTAATTTGTGACGGAATATTCTGTCACTAATGTGTGACGGACATAAATCCGTCACTAGATAAAAGAAATAGAAAATAAAAGAAATCAAAATATGTTGTGCATACTTGGATTCGAACAAGGAACTTCAAGGAAGGCACACACCAATTAGACAAGCTAACGTTGTTAGTAACACTTTTAAACTTTATTATATATCATTGTATTAAAATATTGGGGTTAATTTACCCTAGATACATCCCTCCCAGCCATTTCCAATTCTCATTTCCCCCCAACTCCAAGGAGCGTCGGCGCCTCTCATTCTTCAACCCCGTCATCGTCCTTCACCACTGCTCAGCCCGTCGCACGCCACTGCCCCTCTCTCTTAGAAACTCTCCCTCTGTCGCACACCCTCTACCCCCACCTCGCTGCACGCCCGCACGCCGTACCAGCCTCTCTGCCTCGCCGCACACCCCAGCTCCTCTCTCTCAGCAACTCTCCCTCCACCGCACGCCCTCCCTGACCCCGCCTCGCGTTGCTACCGCTATCTCAGCCATCCTCTTCACAGTCGTCCCGTCTCTCAACAATCTCCGGTAAGTCTTCTTTATTCTCTCAGAAATAGAATTTGGTGTATGTTTGTGTGTGTAGCTCAGAGTGGTGATGATTGTTGTTGTTGGGGGTCTCTGAGAATGATGGTAGAAGGGATCTGCTATTTTTTCTGGGATTTTGATATTCATCTACTTTGATAATCTGCTTCACCTGAGAAGCTGCCCTCTTCTTAAACAATTCATTACACTATTTTCATGTGAAGAGGTTGCTTGTAATTAATATATGAACAATTAATGACCTATTTTATGTTGCTAAGACAAAATTTAACTTACTGCAACAAATCTTGAATGGGATGAGGTCAGGTGATGATGATTCTGATGAAAATTGAGTACTTGCTCACTGGTTTATGGAAATTTTTTTCTTTGAGAAAATGGTTTTTGAGTCAACATGAGTAAAAGGTCTTTGGCAAATCGTTGCTTTGTTTGATTTAAGGATTCTGATGAAGCCTACATAATTTTAGGGCTGGAAAAAATGATGAAAATCTAAATTTCAAGTTAGATTGAAGGATTTGTTAGGGAATACAATTTTGAAAATTCATCGATGGATTGGAGAAAGAGAGGGGCTTAAATAGATTTTTCTCTCATTTTTATGGAAAATAATTTTGACTCTTACTATTGTCCTTGCAATTTGGTTTTATATCACTATTGTGTTAAAAAATAGTTAATAAATATTATTTGTGTAGTTCAAATATTATGTACTTCTCTTGATTCTTATTGAGTGTAAGTGTTGGTCCCGAAAAGCAGCTGGTAGTAGGCTTATAAGGGGGGTGAATAAGCCTGCGAAAGCCTTTTACTATGCCTGGTAGAAGATGTGCAGCTTATTAGAGAGAGTGTATGCATGGCAGTAAGCAGATAAAGACACAAGGATGTATAGAGGTTCGAAGGTGGAGTAATCTTTCTACGTCCTCTCTTCCTCCTCACGGGAGGGAACATTGGTTAAGCTAGTTGATTTACATAGACCTATCTATTACAACCCACCCTTAACGAATAAGTAGCAAGCCTGCACACAGATGCTTGCCTACTTTCCCTGAACCCACACAGGATCCTCCTCTACCCATCCAGGGTCTTCACCTTCTCCTCGAAGGTGGTAAACTCAGCAGGACATTACTCCTCGCACTAAGTACTCTGAGACAACCTTTTAGAGAGGTTTATCTCCTTCTTCTTCAACTGGGTGCAGGAAACTTGGCCTTCGTCTGCAGACTGTTTCTGCTGAAGCTTACTGCTGACTGGTAGACTGGGTGTGTGTCTTCTTGGGGTGTAGTTCGAGCTCTTCTTCTTTTCTATTGCTCTTTGTGAACACTCTCTACTCTGCTTAACTTCCCCATTTTACTGCGCTTCTCTCTAATTATGAGCTCTTCTCTCTTCTTTTGCGCTTCTCTCTGGCGAGCTTGGATAATCTGATGGGCTCGTCTTCTCTCGCACACTGGGTGTGTTCTCTCACTCACACACAGGGTGTGTTCTCTCACTCTCACACACTTTCAGTCTCCAGTCCTCCTCTTATAGGTGGTGAAATCTGCCCGTTGAAGGTAGACATATTTCTGACATTGACGCGCCGCACTCCTGACACACGCCAATTTTTCGCTTTTCACGTGTCTTCTTCCGGTTGGCTCCTCTCCTTCTTCTCTCTACCGGTAACTTCTTGTGTCTACCGGTAACTTTGACTTTCTGCCCATGCCTGCTTTGTAGCTTCCTCCTCTAGCTTCACTCTGGAGCTTCCTTCCTCTAGCTTGCTCCTTCAGGTGGCTTCGAGGCTTCTATAGCATGCTGCTCTCTGCAGTATGCTTTCGGCATGGTCTTCTCAGGTAGCTTCCTGGCTCGCTGCATCCTTCTTTGACGAGGTCCTTTCATCCAGTAGCTTTCTGTTAGTCAATAGTATCCCTATTAGTTTATTCGATTCTTTATAACATTTCTCTTCAGTATTCTTCTTTCGACATATTCTCTATTTCTTTTAAAATAACATATCCTACGATTGGTTAGAATTATAGAGTTACTTTAAGGATTTGTCTCATCAAAACATTCTACAAATATATCCAACAGTAAGATTTGAATTAATCTTTTAAAATGGGCCTAATTGGAAAAAGAAATCATCACTTTTTTTCAAAAAGTATAATTCAATCAGTATTTTTTGTATTTAACAAACAAAGAAATTCACCAATTTAGTCAGAATCCTGATGAATCACGTGAAATCTTCATTCATTATTTGAGTTAATTATTTGTTAAAAGAGAGTGTTTGCCTGAATTTATAAACGAACATTAATTTATTAGCTATTAAAGTTTACTAGTTTTTGTATAGTATGATAAAATTTTAATAATAATAGCTTAACATTCAAATAAGATGATATATAAGGGGCTATAGCCCGTTAATTGCGTGATAAATAATTAATTAGGGAGATCTCCTCTAATTTTTAAATAGGATCTCTTATTTTTCACAAATCACTTTAAATTTCATCCTTTAAATTACACTAATATCATTGTTAACATCGTATAATTAAATTCCATCATCCTATTTATTCTTACAACAAGATGAAGTACGGAGGGAGATAGAACACCAGGTGAACCTTCGAGTTGATGCCATGAGAAATGACATTCAAGCTGAGATAGAGGCTCGAGTACACTCTACTGTGACGCTTATGTTGGAGCAGTTACGGAGTATAGGAGTGATTCCGACCTTAGATCCACCGCCCATCTTAGAGAATCAGACTGCAAAAGATGATGATGTTCTTTTGGGGGATGAGTAGACATCCATGTTATATTTTGAACTTATAACTTGACTTAAAATTTCATCTGAATTAAGTATATTTTGACTTTGTTTGTAAGAGATTTTATGAATGAACGATTTATGCTTTGTTGATAAAATTATTGGAAGAATAATATTATCACAGGTTTACATAAAAAAAAAATTGAGAGTAAACAAAATAATATATATTAATTTGATGTATATAAACTAGTGACAGATTTTTTCTATCATAAAATAATTAGCAACGAGACGGAACATTTCCTTCACTAATTATGGAATCTTTCCGTCACAATTAGTGACGGAATGCTTTCGTCACACGTTACTGACGGAATTTTCCGTCATAAATTCCGTGACTAGTCAAACAAAAGTCAAGTGATAAAAAAAATAAGCAACGAAATTTTTTATTGTTGTGACGGAATGAAAATCCATCGCTAAAGTTTAGTGACAAAAGTGATTTTGACAGACTGTTTCTGTCACAAATCCGTCACTACTACCTGCTAGTGACAGAAATTCTGATTTTAGTGACAGATTTTTCCGTCACTGTCGGGCAGTTTTCTTGTAGTATATATCTTAAGAATTTTTAGTTCAATAATACGGTAAATAATCACTTTAAACTATCTCAACTGGCAATCTTATGTTGAATCTAACGCAGTCATCATTTGCATTAAGAGTAATTCTCTTGTGAGACCGTCTGACGGATCATTTTCTGTGATATGGGTCGATCCACAACTCACATTTCAGTATTTATATATAAATTTGTGAAAATGGATTAGGTTAGTGGGTAAAAAGTATCCGTCTCACGAAAAACTATCCGTGTGACCGTCTTACACAAGTTTTTGGGTTGCATTTAATCATTTTCTTTTCTTTTTCATCTTTAATTCTTTTTCTTTAATAACATGAAATGTTAGTGCAAATTGATGAAGATGAGTCACCACAAGGAAAAAATGGGTATATGCGATAAGATTTTTTGCGATAACAAATGGTTGCAGAAAAAGCTAATATAAATTGACAATAAGTTGTTACAAAAAGTAATGAAAAAAACTTATTAGTCTTATCGACAACAATATTGCCACAAAAAGACTTTCTGAGAAGGCTTTTGCTATAATATAACTTAGTGGCAACATGATTTTATCACATAATGGTTTTGTGACAAGTATCTATGTTTTTGTAACAATGTTATATATATTCTCGGAAATACTCATTTTCTAGTAACGGGAGGCAATTATTATGTTTTAATAGGGTAAAAATTGTAGTATTTTTTTACTCACCGCGTGAGATGTTTTATTATAATTTAATTTCATCTATTTTTTTTGTTGATTTTACTAACTATCATCAATTACTAAATTACATTAGGTTTGATTTTGTTGGTTAACATGATCTGATATTTTTTAATGTATATTTTCATCTAATTTTGATTTTACAAGTCTTTTTTTTTTTTTTTTTTAGATTTGAATATGTTTCCTGAAATTAGAGAAACTTTGAAGTTTCTTATTATTATTTGATTTCGAATTGGAAAACATACATAAAAATTCATGAAAATTTTGAGGAGCGACGGCTATGTTAGGACAATTTTCCTTTCTTTTCATTTTTTTTAAATTCATTTTTAATCCATATATGCTATACTGAATTGTTATCTTAAATAGAAGAATAATAAACTCTATGGTAAATAGTATTAAAAAAAATAATAAAATTACGAATTACAAAATTAATAAAATTATATTTTTATTGGAGAAAAAATATAAACAAACTTTTGATCATGTAATAATTAAAATCTAGCTACAAATATAGCAATTTATGAAGCACATGGCAGAAATACTACTCTGTTTTTTATTTATTTATCATAGGAGTCTTCTTACACATTACAACTATTTATTTGACCAATTTATTTTCCAAATCTCATACTAGTAACCTAACTTATAAGTAGCTTATTGTAACTGGTTTCAAGTATTTGAAACAAGTCCCCAGACATGTTAACCCATCCTTCAATACCATTTTGAGATGGAGTGGTCGTGAGATACACAGTATTTTTGAAAGGCATATATATAAGGCTTCTCGAAACTGGCTTACCCCAACCAAAATCCACCTCGTCCATTGGAAATCTCCAGTAACTTGAAAAACTACATGAGTTTGTACTTGAATTAAGTAGTTCATTTACTTCATTTAACACTGTCAAATACTTATCAGCAGTTAAATTTTTTATGTAACCGTCATCTATTGCCCTTATGGAGGCCCTCAACTTGGACAATGCATTATTGTTATCTTTAATGAAGTTATTGTGATGTAATCAATGACTTAACTTATTGTACAATTAAATTTTTAGTAAGCTTTGAATTTCAATACAAATTGCTATTTAATTGACATGATTTGACAATTCATACCAAACTACTTATTTGCATGCGTGAATAAAAAAATTAAAATTCTACATTATTTTCCAATCAATCCTTTCATTAATGATACATGATGATTTGGTGGTGTAACCTACAAGTAGTCATGAGCTCTATAGGATTTTAATAAGATACAAGTCTAGCAATAGCCTATATATAGTAACTAGTTTTTCAATTTATTACGTAAATTTTAATATATTAAAAATGTAATTCATATATGTTTAAAACATATATCAAATATAGAAAATAGAAAAACAACATTACTTTTTTTATAATCTGAAGTATAAGTAAAATTACACTTGCTTGTTTTATCTCGACACATCAACAAATGATAATAATGGGAATAGACGTCTCATATATATTTAAAAGTTTATCTATAGTAATTTCACTTGAAAATAATTTGGCATTTCTTGTAGATAATTATAAAAAAAATTAAATATTGCGGTTTAAAAATTTCTTGTAGACATCTCAAATGATTCGTCGTTTTTGTTATGAGACTTGGCTGCCATTTTTACAGTTGAAAAGCTGAAGCAGTCAGTACGAAATGCAGAGGAAGATGAAGGATGGGGGAGAGAAATCTCTTTTTACATTTGAATAGAAGGACATTTTAGTCCTTTCATCATAATTATTTTTCATTTATTGTATTATGGGGTGTGTTTAGAAATGTTGGGGGTGTGGATAGTCCCACCCTAACTGTAATTGGTCGAGCATACAAACAGATTTGGGCAATGGTGTATGTGTGTAGATTTTGATCCTACAAAGTTACTGGGTATATGAGTTTAGTTGTTTTGAGATGAAGTGACCTGTTTAGATAACAAGTGGAGTTGGTTCCCTTTTGTTCTCTTTGGAGTGTCACCTGCTAGAAGCTAGTTGTTTTACATAATGGGTATAATTCTGATTGTCCTACTTAAGTGGGTGGGTGGAATTTTGATGTGTATAAATCCAAGGGAAAGATTGACTGATTGAGGTGAAATAAATGGTGTTCGTACTAGGATCTTTGATAGCTACAGTTTTGATTTCTAATTGTTGGTGATTTTGGCACTTGGATGCTTTTGGGATAGCTACAGTTTTGAAAATGCAATGACTTGGCGGAAATGCAAACAGAATATGAAAATTTGATCTTACAATTCAAAAGTCATGTTATTTTTGCCTACTTCTACACTTATTATCCAGTGGTTTTTATTGGTGTTGCTTATAACTAACTTTTGCCCATCACAGAGGATAATGAGTGACATCAAAATTGACTGCTTAACACGAAAGCTTGCTGAGGATGAATTAGGTTTTCTATTTTTTTGACCAAATAAGATATGCATTTTTTTATGGTACTTTTGTGTAAATGATATTTTTAGGCTTCGTTATTTTGTTTTTTAGAACCATGAATATATAGAACCTATATAAGTTCCTCTTTGAGGTTGAAGAGGGATTCCAAAACATGAATGGCCACTGAAGAACTCTGCATTTCTTTATAACACTCTTGTTTAATTAAATCTGGTTTGATTGTACTTTCCTCTAAACGCTCCATATTGTGCTATATCATGCATCAAACTTCTTTAGCTGTTTACATTACATGCTTATTTTTTACGAAAATCAGGCTGCAAGAGAAACTTGTGTTTTGCAAGTTTCCATGAATAGAATGGAGGAGGAAGTTGAAGAATTGAATTGGAGATTACAACTGGAGAAACGAATGAAGGTAAGTTGTAAACTGAAGAACCTCGTCTTTCTTTTTCGTTTCAATTTTCCTTTTTTTTTTTCAAATTTGGAAGCTCTATTTCTTAAGGCACCAAATTAAAATATGGAACTTCATTGGTTACTAGGGGTGAATTTTGTTGTTTGTGTGTGTATGAATCTGTTGTGAATAAAAAAATCTTTTAATTTCTTTGAAAGAAAAAAAACAAAAAAAAATATTTTCTATCAGCTCATGCAAGGTTACAGGTTTGTTGAGACTGAAGTATGAGAAAATTACTACTATCAATATTATGCATGGTTTCAGCCTAATGAGAATATGCTAAGATTCTTAACTGTCGATGTACATTTAATTATTTTATTTGTATTTCTTTGAAAGATTAATTTTAAAGTCGATATCTTCAAATTGGAGAAAATAACCTAATTAATGACCTTCATTCAATTTGACTATACATTCAACTAAATGTACTTCTATATGAACATTGTGATGATGATGGATTGATTTCTTATTACTCTATTTTTTTTTTTATTGGCTGTGCAGTGAAGGTAATGAAATGTTGAGGTTTCTTTGTTGAGTTTTCTAGACATTCTATACTGTTATATAATGTGGTATATATTAGTTGTTGGGTTAGCTCTATTTTCAGCATGTCTTCTTTAGGGAATTTTTTTAGCTTCTAATGTGTGTTTTGAATTTATTCTCATCAATAATACTCTCTGTGTTTCTCTGCAGCAATGAATAAGATTGTGGAGTTGTATGAAGAATCCATAAAAACACATAGTTGTACATTGTGTTGGAGGTCTAACCATTCATATCTCATTGATGGGAGGCTATGTATCAGCAGAGTTTGTAGCTTCATATCTTGTACCAACTCTTAGATCATATGAACTTTTAGAGTAATAATTGTTGTATGAACTGTTAAATGAATATTTCAATTTGATATGACTATTTTGAGTTGAATGTTTATTTTGTATATTTGAATTTCAATTAATATATAATAATTATTAAATGCTGCTAGAACTTGTAAAAGACAACAGTGAAAATAGACTATGACAACAGTTTCAAAAATGTTGTAATAAGGGTCTACGACAACGGCAAAGATTAAAAACCGTTGTCTTAGACAGCTACAACAACGGCAGGACAACAGTTAAAAACTGTTGTCTTAAGCCTCTACAACAACGATTGAAAACTGTTGTCAAAGCATTGTCATTGTTATCTACGACAATGGCGGGACAACGGTTAATAACCGTTGTCATAGGCCTCTACGACAACGGCACAAAACCGTTGTCAAAGCATTGTCGTAGATAGATAAGACAACGGTTATTTGGAACCACAACCATACAACAACGGTTAATAACCATTGTCTATGTGCGTAACGACCGTTGTCGTATGTGTTTAAGACAACGGTTAATAACCGTTGTCTATGAGCGAAAAATTACTGACCCCTACGATAACGCCAGCTACGACAACGCCCCTTTTTGGCCTACGACAACGATAAAAACTGTTGTCTATGTGCGATTTTCTTGTAGTGTACGAAGTACTCCAATGCGTATTGACTTGCTTTATGCATAAAATGGAACATATTATGGAATGTATTAGCCAATCTTTTAATTAAATTTGTTTTCATATCATTATATTAATTATTTATAGATGAAAAATATATACACAAAATCATTTAATTATGAGAATATGGAAAAATAAAAACAATACAACGTATCAATCTCAATGAATTTTCAATTACCAATAATAAAATTATTTGGCTTAACACCTTTGTTAATTAGACATTTTACCTTTAATTCCATATAAAAAAGAATCAACTTAATCTGTTGACCTTATGCATTTCACCATGTCGTTTTTGATAAGTCATATATATTATTTAGGGTTTAAATGCAAAAAGTCCAAAAAAAACTAATTTATTGGTTTTTTTCAATTTCCAACGTAAACTTTTTTTCTTATCAGATTGCAACATGAACTGCCTACAATTTATCAAACTGCAATTTTCAACCCATTATAAACTTTTTTTCTTGTTAGATTGCAAAATGAATTAATACAATTTATCAAACTGCAATTTTCAACCCATTATCCGGCAAAAACATGAACATGTGACTACACGTTGAAAACATAAGGGTATTCATGTAATCCTATAATTTAAGGTGACCCTCATTTCAACATGAATTCTATAGGTTCACATTTTCCTAGGAAAATTGTTCAAGAGTTGCAATTTGATGAATTTCAATAGTTTTGGTTGCAATTTAATAAGATAAAAAGTTTAGGTTGGAAACTGAAAAAAAGTAATAGTATAGGTTGTTTTTTACATTTAACCCTATTATTTATGTATAAGTAATAGTCATTCATTAAATTTAACCAACCCATTTTAGATAACCCTCACCCATAAGAGTAAGTGATCTTGTTGCATAAAGAACGCTTAAAATGACTAAGTACAAGTCACTGCAGCAGGATGCTAGGAAGGATACTGGAAGCTCACTGGAAAAGGATGCTCAGTAAGCTAGCTGAATGAGAGACAAGTAAGCTAAGCCGACTGAAGAACCAGGAAGCATCAGCAACCTTTTCAGAAGCAGTTACCACGGAATGAGTGTACGAGGTTTACGTTAGGCACAACCGCAAACTCATCCAATCAAAATGTGCCACATAATAAAGAAAAATGAAGGATAGATCAACTATCAGACTGAGCATGGCGATTGTAGCAATAGAGGCATACGATCTCAACAACTTTGTACGGACTAATCAGAAGAGGCCACATCGCACCCAGCATGCTGCCGAGAAGGAAGCTCTCTCCAACGGGCAAAATTCTCCCTCGCCTATAAATAGAAGAAGACTAGGACTTGAAACACACCAACCCAACTCGAGAAACTTGAAACCTAAATCTCTCGTGAATCAAATGTTCAAGCATTCAAAGTTATTCAATATCTAGAAAGTTTCAAGTCCAATCTAGCAGCAAGCTACCTTCAGCTTAGAGAGCTTTTTATCTTAAGCTTGTTGTCTGTGTTGTTGAAAAGAAAAACCCTTTATTTTTCTTAGACTGTTAGGAGTTGCTTGATCGGAGGTTATTCCTGATCAAGTACTTATGTTCTTAGTAGAAGAACAAGAGCTCTGTGTGGGCTAGTTGAGTTTGGTCACTTTGCAGTAACCCTGTATGGGATTGACTGACAGTTCTTGTTAGGTTTAGGTTGTATAAGCGAGGATTGTGTAAATTTAGGATCTATGCACTTGATACACAAAAGTTTTTGTGTATTAATGATTTCTAAAAATGGAAATATTTTATAAATGATTAATTTATTACAGTATTTTTGACAGAATGTCCTACTTTATATATATATATATATATATATATATATATATAGGGATGTAAACGAGCCGAACAGTATTGGGCTCAAGTTCGGCTCGAGTTCGGTTCGAGCCTTAGGAATGAAGCTCGAGCTCGGCTCGTTTGAAAAATATTGGGCTCGGTATTCGTTCGAGTTCGGCTCGGATAAGGCTCGTTAATAGGATAAACGAGCCCAGTTCGAGTTCTGCTCGATAAAAGCTCGAAAGAGTTCGGTTACAAGCTCGAATTCGAGCTTGATTGTTCGAGCTCGAGCTCGAGTTCGTTAACAAGCTCGATTGTTCGAGCTCGAGCTTGAGCTTCTGCTCGAGTTCGGGCTCGAGTTCGTTAACACTAATTTTGGCCTCCATTTCAAGATTTAACTAGAAAATAAACATAATAACACATACGAATTTTATAATTCAACAATGAGGTACAAAAATAATTAAAATAGTCAAATTTCAAGTTAACATAATATTCTAAATATTAAATTTCTCGATCTTTGGTCCTTGACGACAAATACAAATGTAGATCTGTAACTAGAGTACGTATTACTTAATAGATCTGTAAGTCAAAAATATATTAAACGAAGCTTTTTTCTATGAACTGCTAAGTCTTTTCCACAATCTTGATTCTCCATAGTTTTTACAAAAGCTTCATTCTTTACTTGCCAGCTACATATCATATCTTCCTCTGGCGCACATATACGAACGAGCAAACCAAATCTTGGTGGTGTATTTTGGAGGAGCAGCTGGGTTTTATCAAGGAGTATGACACTCACTTTTTCATAAGTATTCTATGTGTCTCTGTTTTAGTATGTAATTGTTTCTCGTCTTACAAAGCAATGGCAAGGTCATGAGTATACAACCATCCGTTTGCAAGAAAATTAGGCATGACTAAGAGACCTGATAATATCTGTGTGCTGTCATTGGAAAATATTGAAACTTTTTCGCGTTTTGAGTGGAAACACTAACAGTGATTTTCGTCTGTAGGACAATATGAAATTTCAAACCCACATCCTAATCGGATCTCCGGAAAGCAAAAGGAATACAATTTCCACACAACATCCAACGCTTAGATCCGAATCGTCTCTCAAACGAAAGAAAACAAGCACAAGCTACTATGAATTCAGCGTCCCCTGCATTCAACACAAACAACTATATTCAGTCCAGTAGAGGAAAAATCAAAGCAAAATTGGATGTGCCACCATCCAAAACAGCTGTCCTCGTACAAAATGTGGGCCAAACGACATGGTATACAAGACACAACTAACCAGAGAGAGGAAACACTAACCAGAGAGGCGACGGCTGAGAGAGAGGCGACGGCGGACGGCGGCTGAGAGAGGCGACGGTGGAGGGCGACGGCGGACGGCGGCTGAGAGAGAGGCGACGGTGGAGGACGGCGGCGGTGGCTCAGAGAGAGGGGGATGGGAGAGGGTGAGGTGAATGAGAGATGAGGGAGATAGGGTTTCAAATTTTCAATTTGATTGAATTTGGGGATTTTTAAGTTTTTGATACTTAGAAATTATTATTACTTTTTACATATTTAGACAATTTTTAGGCATTACTTTACCATATATGTAATATGTAATTATATTTTATGTAATACTAATATGTATTTAGACATTACTAATATAAGAATGTAAAATGTATAATTAAAACTCTAAAATTAGTATTGATGATAAATATAATCATGTAAAATATCTAATTATAAATATGTTTTATGATTAAACTATAAATTTTAGATAATATGTTGAATGTTTTTTAAGAGTAAAATTTATCTTTGTTAATAAGTTTATATGTTAATATAAAAATATAAAATATATAATTATAACTCTATATTTTTAATTGATGATAAATATAAAAATGTAAAGTAACTAAATTATAGATATGTTTTATGGTTAAACTATAAAGTTTAGATAATATGCTATGTTTTTTAAGAAATATATAATTTATCTTTGTTAATAAGTTGATATGTTAATATAAGAATGTAAAATGTATAATTATAACTCTAAAAATGTAAAATATTTAATTACAGATATGTTTTGTGATTAAATTATAAATTTTAGATAATATGTTATAATTTTCAAGAAGTATATAATTTATCTCATTCGCAAAATCATTGCAAGACTCGTGATATGTTAATATAAGAATGTAAAATGTATAATTATAACTCTAAAATTCTTATTGATGATAAATATAAAAATGTAAAATATCTAATTATAAATATGTTTTATGATTAAACTATAAATTTTAGATAATATGTTTAATGTTTTTTAAGAAATATGTAATTTATCTTTGTTTATAAGTTGATATGTTAATATAAGAATGTAAAATGTATAATTATAATTCTAAAATTCTTATTGATGATAAATATAAAAATGTAAAATATCTAATTACAGATATGTTTTGTGATTAAATTATAAATTTTAGATAATATGTTATATTTTTCAAGAAGTATATAATTTATCTCATTCGTAAAATCATTACAAGACTCGTGATATGTTAATATAAGAATGTAAAATGTATAATTGTAACACTAAAATTCTTACAGATGATAAATACAAAAACATAAAATATCTAATTATTGATATGTTTTATGTTTAAAGTTAACAATATATAACCAATTATCTACTTAGTTTGTTCGAAAACTATATAACACATTCGAGAGTTACGTTTAGATATATATATATGTGTGTGTGTGTGTGTGTGCGGGCATGCGTGTGTACACGTATATATCTGTGTGGATTTTAAATCCCATAATATTATATTGAAGAATCTAAACTCTAATTAATATCTCTATTTTTTATTATTTTAAAATCTTAAATTTAAAATTTTAAAAATGCTAATTGTGCAGATATTGATAATTAATACATATTTTATTTTAAAAATTGCTAATTGTGCATTATATCTTTTATATAAAGATAATATATACTCACTAAATTGTATCATTAATAATTTAATATCAAAATTTAAAAGATATTCAAATGACAATACAATTAATATATTAGAAATAAGTAAATTATATTTAATTTTATTAGTTAGTATGTTTATAAAATGAATATGTTTAATTTAATCATGTAACATTTGTGTTAAGAATTTTTTAATTTATATATTTATTTAAATTTTAAACTCTAATACTATTATAAAATATATAAATAAACTAGCCCACAAACACTAAACGAATATGTTAACGAACTCTTCACGAACCTAACGAACATGTTCGCGAACCTGTTCGCGAACAGGCTCGTTAGGCAGGCTCGCGAACATGTCGCGAACCTGTTCGCGAACGGGTTCGTCAGACAGGCTCGCGAACAGGTTCGTTAAGCAGGCTCGCGAACAGGTTCGCGAACATGTTCGCGAGCCTGCTTAACGAACCTATTCGCGAGCTTTCGAATCAAACATGCCCAGGCTCGAGTTCGGCTCGTTAAGTATTCGAGCTCGAAATTCGGGCTCAAGTTCGGCTCGTTAAGCTTCACAAACGAACTCGAACGAATATTTATCGAGCCGAGCCGCGAATAGTTCGCGAACGACTTGGTTCATTTACATCTATATATATATATATATATATCAGACAACATTTGAGAAGGTTTTTGCTATAATATAATTTAGTGACAACATTTTATCACATAAATGGTTTTGTGACAATATTATATTCTCAGAAATATTCATTTTCTTGTAACGGGAGGCAATTATTATGTTTAAATAGGGTACGTAAAAATTGTAGTATTTTTTTACTCACCACGTGAGATATTGTTGTTTTATTATAATTTTTTTTTTTTTTGTTAAATGATTTTATAGTTTCTAACTATCATCAATTACTAAATTACATTAGGTTTGATTTTGTTGTTAATTAAACGATCTGATATTTTTTTAATGTATATTTTCATCTAATTTTGATTTTACAAGTCTTTTTTTTTTAGATTTGAATATGTTTCCTGGAATCAGAGGAACTTTGAAGTTTCTTATTATTTATTTGATTTCGAATTGGAAAACATACATAAAAATTCATGAAAATTTTGAGGAGCGAACCGAAGGCTATGTTAGGACCATTTTCTTTTCTTTTCATATTTTTTAAATTCATTTTTAATCCATATATGCTATATTGAATTTTTTTCTTAAATAGAAAATAAATAAATTCTATGGTAAATAGTACAAAAAATAAACAACAATAAAATTACAAATTTCAAAATTATTAAAATTATATTTTTATTCGAGAAAAAATATAAACAAACTTTTGATCATGTAATAGTTAAAATCCAGCTACAAATATAGCAATTTATAAAGCACACGGCAGAAATACTACTCTATTTTTAATTATATATCATAGGTGTCTTCTTACACATTACAATTATTTATTTGACCAATTTATTTGCCAAATCTCATACTAGTAACCTAACTTATAAGCAGCTTATTGTAACTGGTTTCAAGTATTTGAAACAAGTCCTCAGACATGTTAATCCATCCTTCAATACCATTTTGAGATGGAGTGGTCGTAAGATACACAGTATTTTTGAAAGGCATAGATATAAAACTTCCCCAAACCGGCTTACCCCAACCAAAATCCACCTCGTACATTGGAAATCTCCAGTAACTTGAAAAGCTACATGAGTTTGTACTTGAATTAAGTAGTTCATTTACTTCATTTAACACTGTCAAATACTTATCAGCAGTTAAATTTTTTATGTAACCGTCATCTATTGCCCTTATGGAGGCCCTCAACTTGGACAATGCATTATTGTTATCTTCCAACTTTGATATAGATGCAAACCCTAGAATGCTACAATTCCCAAAGGCATAATTTGATATTGGAGGGATTGTTCTTGGCCTCAAGTTCACGGCATGGATTAAAAGGGATGAGTTTTTGGCTATAGTATTCTCAATTGAATTTTTCCAAATAAATATTGAAAGGGCTTCTACAGTTGTGGGGTTCTTTACCTCACCAAATGCAGCTTGTTGCTTAAGTCTCTCCAACATTTTTTTGTCAAAAACTAACCTATTCGTCGTGATTTTCTCTTGGTTTGGAGCAAAGCCAGATGGAATTGACTCCTTTGGAGGAAAATGAAGTGCCAAATCGAAGGAAGGTTGAATAATTTGTGTTCCCCCGCGACATTTGGCAGCCCATGCATTCATAAAAAACGCGAAAGATGAGAAGTCAGCTACTTTATGAGACAAACAAACACCAAGTGCAATCCCTCCACAATCAAAGAAATTAGCTTTCACTGACAGGATAACATCGTCATTACTATGGAACAAACATCCCATAGGGATTAAATGTTTGAGTTCCTCCATTTTCGGATCTTCTATATATTCTGCAATGCATCCATAAACTCTAGCTTCTACAAACTCAACACCAGTATCATTACAGTCGACATATAAGTTTTCCTTAATTCTACCGGCCAATGGGTGGTAGATATTCAAAATATCAGATAAAGATTGCTTGAGTAATTGAGATATTTGAACTTGTTGGATAGGTTTAGATTCATCATTTTGATAGAAGAAAACATAGGGCATA
Organism: Scutellaria baicalensis; assembly: GCA_005771605.1. Lineage (NCBI taxonomy): Eukaryota > Viridiplantae > Streptophyta > Magnoliopsida > Lamiales > Lamiaceae > Scutellaria > Scutellaria baicalensis. Next base: position 31,781,354 of record CM016724.1, on the reverse strand, counting down.
TACATCATGGGTGAAACTTGGTCCATAAAGTTTAGCTTGTGGTTTCTAAAACTAGTTGGGGTTGGAGATGATGGTTTGACAAAGTACTTGGAGATTATTATCTCAGTAACGCACATCCTTAATTAGTTTTTTTTTATGTTTGGATAACGTAATGTAAAATGTATCTCTATTTATAGGCATTAGATCCTGATCTTATAAAACATTTTTTATGGAAAGGTAATGTGTATTATTTTTCTTTAGAACAACAAAATTTATGACATTGTACAATACATAGTAAACGAATATATATATTATAAAAAAAATTGAACATTGACTCTTAAATTATGACAATCAAATCTTTAATGAAGTTATTGTGATGTAATCAATGACTTGACTTATTGTACAATTAATTTTTTAGTAAGCTTTGAATTTCAATACAAATTGCTATTTAATTGACATGATTTGACAATTCATACCAAGCTAATTATTTGCATGCGTGAATAAAAAAATTAAAATTATACATTATTTTCCAATTAATCCTTTGATTAATGATACATGATGATTTGGTGGTGTAACCTACAAGTAGTCATGAGCTCTATAGGATTTTAATAAGATATAAGTCTAGCAATAGCCTATATATGGTAACTAGTTTTTCAATTTATTTAAATAACGTAAATTATAATATATTAAAAATGTAATTCATATATGTTTAAAACATAAATTAAATATAGAAAATAGAAAAACAACATTACATTTTTATAACCTGAAGTATAAGTAAAATTACACTTGCTTGTTTTATCTCGACACATCAACAAATGATAACAATGGGAATAGACATCTCATATATATATATATATATATATATATATTTAAATGTTTATCTATAGTAATTTCACGTGAAAATAATTTGACATTTCTTGTAGATAATTATAAAAAAAATATTAATATGAATCAAACTATATATTTAACATATAGAATAATTATGAACAAAAATTAAATATAAACAAAGGAGATATCCTCTAGATCTTCATGATGACGATTTTCACTAGTCTCTTCAGACGATTTTTCAACTTCTTGGTTTCGGTTGATCACATAGTTTCCAATTTTCTACATATTTGAAGTATGAGACAAATATTTAATTAGTTAAAAATATTCAAACATCCATTTTTTTATAGGTATTAGATCAGTGTCACTTTCATTAGTTTTGTTAGTAAGTATTTTAATATAATGTATAAAATTATAAAGAGTAATTATGAATGTATTATCTTGAAATTTCTGTCACAACAATCTTTTAATATAAATTTAATTTCTATATACATGTCACACAAATAAAAAATTGTATTCTACGTACAGTTTAACAAAAAACCATAATTAAAGCTTAGTCTATAGTTATTCTATTATGAAGTCGAATGCGTATTGGCTTGCTTTATGCAGAAAATGGAACATATTATGGAATGTATTAGTAAATCTTTTAATTGAACTAGTTTTGAACCCGTGCGATGCACGATTTTTTTTTTTTTAATCTCATTCTTATTTTATAATTAATATTCTTTTTTGAGTTTGACTATTTTCAAACATCTATCTATTTATTTGTGCTAATTCCTGAAAAGTAGTAACATAATTACTCTTCAATTTTTGTTTTCTTTTTTGTGAAATTTCATTTTACAGATGATTATGTGACGTGTTTTTTTTTTCTTTTGACATGTCAGACGAAAACAATAATCCAGTTTTGGAACCAAAGATTTCATGTAGAAAAAGACAATACAAAATTAGGAAGCATTAATAACTTATATTTTTTTAGCGTAATTGCTTTTCAAATTATGCTTTTTGGTTATGAAAATTTCATTTTATAGAGGTTTATATCATATTGTTATTTACTCTTTTTTTTTCAAATTTAAATATTGGGTAAAACAATTATTCAACATTATTAAAATTTTCACAATATTTTTTTATGTTTAATATACAGTCTGAACATGTGGATATTAATAATGAATATATAAGTTTACTTGGAAATTCATAATACTCATTTTCTTGTAACGGGAGGCAATTATTATGTTTAAATAGGGTAAAAAGTGTAGTATTTTTTTACTCACCGGGTGAGATGTTGTTTTATTATAATTTAATTTCATCTATTTTTTTTGTTGATTTTATAGTTTCTAACTATCATCAATTACTAAATTACATTAGGTTTGATTTTGTTGGTTAACACGATCTGATATTTTTTTAATGTATATTTTCATCTAATTTTGATTTACAAATCTTTTTTTTTTTTTTTTAGATTTGAATATGTTTCCTGAAATTAGAGGAACTTTGAAGTTTCTTATTATTTATTTGATTTCGAATTGGAAAACATACATAAAAAATCATGAAAATTTTGAGGAGCGAAGGCTATGTTAGGACAATTTTCCTTTCTTTTCATTTTTTTTAATTCATTTTTAATCCATATATGCTATATTGAATTGTTATCTTAAATAGAAAAATAATAAACTCTATGGTAAATAGTATAAAAAAAAACAATAAAATTACGAATTACAAAATTAATAAAATTATATTTTTATTGGAGAAAAAATATAAACAAACTTTTGATCATGTAATAGTTAAAATCCAACTACAAAAATAGCAATTTATGAAGCACATGGCAGAAATACTACTCTGTTTTTATTTATTTATCATAGGAGTCTTCTTACACATTACAACTATTTATTTGACCAATTTATTTTCCAAATCTCATACTAGTAACCTAACTTATAAGCAGCTTATTGTAACTGGTTTCAAGTATTTGAAACAAGTCCCCAGACATGTTAATCCATCCTTCAATACCATATTGAGATGGAGTGGTCGTGAGATATACAGTATTTTTGAAAGGCATATATATAAGGCTTCCCCAAACTGGCTTACCCCAACCAAAATCCACCTCGTACATTGGAAATCTCCAGTAACTTGAAAAACTACATGAGTTTGTACTTGAATTAAGTAGTTCATTTACTTCATTTAACACTGTCAAATACTTATCAGCAGTTAAATTCTTTATGTAACCGTCATCTATTGCCCCATAAGGCCCTCAACTTGGACAATGCATTATTGTTATCTTTAACTAGTAGTGTACCCGTGCGTTGCACAGTATGTTATATATATAATTATTAAAAAAATATAATAACATATAAAATGTAATGATTATTATTTTAATAAAAATATATTGATACTTTTTTAATTTGTATTAGTATAAAGCTAGGTATTTTAACTTTAAATTTATGTCATTATAAATAATTATATTCGAAAATATTAAAAATTTGAAATATATAAAGTAATATATTAATATATGGATTAAACAAACAAATTAAAAAAATTGTGTCAGAACATTACATGGGTAGTGAAATTTTAAAAAATAAATTTAATATCTAAAATAAGTTATATGTATCAGAAACGTTATGATTTAAGTATTGAGATAAATAAATTTATATTTTATTGGCATTTATAACTATAAATACATACGTATTTTAATAGTTTTTTTTTTTTTGGTTCAACACCACATACAACTCATTTATTCTAAATCAAATAAAAAAATTATATCACCTTATCAAATACATGAAAATCTCTCTTGCTATCTATTTAATTGAAACAATTCAAAATTGGACTTAATCTACACATTTTGAATAAAAAAATTATGAATAATAATTATAAGATTGATAAGTCAATATATGAAGGACTAAGAATGATGAAATTTTAATTTGTGAAAAACCAGAAAAATTACATTTGTCTAATCCCTTACGATGCCACCTCAATTAATCAGAATATAAATATAAATAAAATTTGACAACAAATACATATAAAATAAGAAAGATAAAAAAATATTTATATATTTCAAATGAATAAGTTGGTTAACTTGCAATAATAATTTTAATCTAATTTTTTCTATTTGATATGTTTTATATGTATAATCTATTAGGTACACCTATAATATTTTTTTTATTCTACATTTTAATATCAATTTACAATAAATTAATACTATATATCATAAAAATGTTTAAAAATGAAAAATCATTGAAGCCCACACACATACATTTCCATATTTCAGTTTGATAAATTTTATATGAATATTAAATTTAAGATCATTAAATAATGATTGATTTTATATATCATATATTTAAAATTGATTTAAAATAGGGTAAATTACAAAAAACAACCCCAGCTATCGACTTTTTAAAAATTGCAACCTAATCTGTCTTTTTCTTTTCAGATTGTCACCCAATCTTTCTGTGGTTTTGTCGATTGCAAAAATTTCCGGTCATTTTTTCGGCAAATGAATTAATTTTTTTCACTTTGCAACCCAAACTTTTTCTCTTAATCCAATTGCAACCCAAACTTTAATTTTTTTGTCCAATCGCAAATCATGATTTTTTTCCGCTTCACACTGATACCTTTATGTTATATATATGAGTGTGACTGTAACGTCCCGTTTTTATAATCATGTTTTGGCGCTACTTACATTAAAAATTGACTCTTTAAATAATAATAGAGATAAACAAATTCAGGAATAAACGTGAAATATTATTCCATCAAACATTGTTATGAAATATGTATTTGGGAAAATGCAGCGGAAATGATTTTATTGAAATTCCTTTCTTTCCAAGCACACTTTTAAATACATTAAAAAGAGCGATAAATAAACATTTATATAAATAAACATATATGGAGTTTATAAATATAAAATTCTTTATTAAAATCTTCTACGACCTTGATAAAATCGGCTACCGGCATTCATCGCTCGCACGCCACGTCCTGAATACTTTAAACTGAAAACATTTTCTTTTTTGTATCATTCTATCATTACCATAGCAAAATCAAATCACATAATACTACACCAACTCCTGCGAACGGCCATTTACGCACACGAGCTCTGCTGCTGCAGTCAGCGGCTCAGTGGCGGCGTCCAGTAAGCAGTGTGTTGATAGTAGTAACATCATACCACAAAAAGAATAATATATAGCCAAGAAGCTCACACTTTCATCATACACAATTATAACTAAATATGATGTCATATCGTAACCGTAGCTTGATAAAAAGTCCCATATGACATAACATTGAGACCCAATAAACTTAGAACTTTCATCTTCTCATAAATTCGAGACCATTTTACCATTAAACATTGTAACTTAGCTTACCGAAGTCTGAGCAGCAGAGGGCGTGAATGCTAGTAGCTAATAATTATTTTATATCAATAAAAGTATATTTTCGCTTTCCTGAAATATGCATTAAATAAAAGATTTTTTTTTTGAAAATAAAATATTTTAGCGAGTCTACAGAATCACAGACCTGCTCTGATACCACCTGTAACGCCCTGTTATCAGAAATTGATTTTCCAACTCAAACCTAAATTACCATAAGATGAAACGAAACTTAATTTCTTGAATTAATTATTATATTTCTTATGAATAATAAATTATAGATTAATTTTATTTGGGGTGTTACAGTGACATTTATGTTATATAAGTGTGATCGATATTCATAAAATAAATATTAAGGAAACATTGGTCAAAATTGGTGAAATATATGTAACATCGGTAAAAAATCAATGAAATATCAATAAATATCGAGAAAATATCGGAATATATTGGTAAATATAGGAAAAATAACAATAAATATATGTACCCATATTTCCATCGATATCGATATTTTTACGATATTTCCGTGAATTTAAGTTACCTATATTTCCACCGGAATCGAAATTTTCATTCTTGGTTGCAATCTGATAAAAACACAAAGTTCAAGTTGCAATTAGATAAAAAAAAAAAACAACAACAACAACAACAAAGTTTAGGTTGCAAAGTGAACAAATTAATCTTCATTTCGCCGGAAAATTTGCAATCGACAAAACCACAGAAAGACTAGGTGGCAATCTGAAAAAAAAAAAAAAAGATTAGGTTGCAATTGGAAAAAGGTGGAGTTGGTTTTTGTAATTTACCCTTTAAAATAAGTACTTAAAAATAAGATGAGAGATAATAAATATATAATCTCTTATTTCATCTTATTTATTTTTTTATTTGAAATTTATATACAATAAATACTAAATTGAATATCATAACTGATTTCTTAAATTAAATATTTATTTATTTGTATTGAATTTCTTAAAATACAATAAATAGGTTTATTTGTATTTATTTATTTGTATTGAGTTTCTTACAATAAATACAACATGAAAGCAATTAATAGTTTCTTAAAATAGTAATTATTTAATAGATGAATAATTTATTGCAGCTATTTTTTGCAAAATATCCTACTTTTATATATATATATATAGATGAAGTTATTGTGATGTAATCAATGACTTAACTTATTGTACAATTAAATTTCTAGTAAGCTTTGAATTTCAATACAAATTGCTATTTAATTGACATGATTTGACAATTCATACCAAACTACTTATTTGCATGCGTGAATAAAAAAATTAAAATTCTACATTATTTTCCAATTGATTAATTAATACATGATGATTTGGTGGTGTAACCTACAAGTAGTCATGAGCTTTATTGGATTTTAATAAGATACACGTCTAGCAATAGCCTATATATAGTAACTAGTTTTTCAATTTATTACGTAAATTCTAATATATTAAAAATGTAATTCATATATGTTGAAAACATATATCAAATATAGAAAATAGAAAAACAACATTACTTTTTTTATAACCTGAAGTATATGTAAAATTACACTTACTTGTTTTATCTCTGACACATCAAGAAATGATAACAATGGGAATAGACGTCTCACATATATTTAAAAGTTTATCTATAGTAATTTCACGTGAAAATAATTTGGCATTTCTTGTAGATAATTATAAAAAAATTTAAATATTAATATGAATCAAACTATATATTTAACATATAGAATAATTATGAACAAAAATTAAATATAAACAAAGAAGATATCCTCTAGATCTTCATGATGATGATTTTCACTAGTCTCTTCAGACGATTTTTCAACTTCTTGGTTTCGGTTGATCGGATAGTTTCCAATTTTCTACATATTTGAAGTATGAAACAATTATTTAATTAGTAAAAAATATTCAAACATCCATTTTTTTATAGATATTAGATCAACGTCACTTTCATTAGTTTTGTTAGTAAGTATTTTAATATAATGTATAAATTTATCAAGAGTACTTATATTATCTTGAAATTTCTTTCACAACAATTTTTTAATATAAATTAAATTTCTATATACATGTCACACACAAAAAAAAAAAAAAGAATTCTACATAGAGTTTAACAAAGAATCATAATTAAAGCTTAGTCTTTCGTTATTCTAATTATGAAGTAATCCAATGCGTATTGGCTTGCTTTATGCATAAAATGAAACATATTATGGAATGTATTAGCCAATCTTTTAATTGAATTTGTTTTCATATCATTATATTAATTATTTATAGATGAAAAATATATACACAAAATCATTTAATTATGAAACTATGGAAAAAGAAAAACAATTCAACGTATCAATCTCAATGAATTTTCAATTACCAATAATAAAATTACTTGGCTTAACACCTTTGTTAATTAGACATTTTACCTTTAATTCCTTATAAAAAGGAATCAACTTAATTTGTTGACCTTATGCATTTCACCATGTCGTTTTTGATAAGTCATATATATTATTTAGGGTTTAAATGCAAAAAGTCCAAAAAAACTAATTTATTGGTTTTTTTCAATTTCCAACGTAAACTTTTTTTCTTATCAGATTGCAACATGAACTGCTACAATTTATCAAACTGCAATTTTCAACCCATTATAAACTTTTTTTCTTGTTAGATTGCAAAATGAATTAATACAATTTATCAAACTGCAATTTTCAACCCATTATCCGGCAAAAACATGAACATGTGACTACACGTTGAAAACATAAGGGTATTCATGTAATCCTATAATTTAAGGTGACCCTCATTTCAACATGAATTCTATAGGTTCACATTTTCCTAGGAAAACTGTTCAAGAGTTGCAATTTGATGAATTTCAATAGTTTTGGTTGCAATTTGATAAGATAAAAAGTTTAGGTTGAAAACTGAAAAAAAGTAATAGTATAGGTTGTTTTTTACATTTAACCCTATTATTTATGTATAAGTAATAGTCATTCATTAAATTTAACCTACCCATTTTAGATAACCCTCACCCATAAGAGTAAGTCTCATATGAGTTCATCATACGGATCTTTTTCTGTGAGATGGTTCAACCATAACCAATTCATATAAATTTGTGGAAATGCGTGAGGTTAGTAGATAAAAAAGATCCATTATCCGTGAGACCGTCTCACACAAGGTTTTGCGTACCCATAATAGTCGTCAGTTACATAGACCATATTTAGATATAATAAATGAGTAAGTGTCATGTGAGATCGTCTCACGGATCATCTCATGTGAGATGGGTCAACCCATGACCCAAACTTCAGAAGTCACGTATAAATTTGTCGACATGAGTTTGGTTAATGGATAAAAAGGATACGTACAAGAATCATCCGTGAGACCGTCTCACGTAAGTTTTTGTGATAATAAATATTGAAAGATGCTAAAATGCTCACGATGGGTGTTCAAGAGCCTATTTCAAGCTTATATCGCAAGTGTATGATGTCAACTATAGATAAGGTGAGAAAGATCGATCCCACGGAGATTAGTGAATTAGAACCTAATTAACTACCTAATTAATTTACCCAATTATATTTAGAATTAATATCAAACAAACAATTTTCAAGAAAATTAAGATTCAAAATTTTCAAGAAATTCAAGATTTAAACAAGGATCTTGAGACAACGATTTCATTCTACACAAATCAAGTTTACTAATCTAGCAAAATCAATCTCAAATACTTATTATTTTATGTGAGCAATCACGATTACAGATGAACCTATCTCTTGAGCAACTTAACCCGTTGATTGATTATTAATGTATGTATCTGTTAGGATTTTAAGTGTTTAGTTTTGATGAGACAAAAATTCTATATTTATAATAGGAATATAGAGCACCTCATTTCTCACACTGTTAAGTGGGATAGATTATATGTTAGATAGATTGTTGGATTGAAGATATCGAAAAATTTACTAAGTCATAAAGGTCGCTACTACAACCTCTGAAGGTTACTCTACAGCAACGACTTTGTAGCCTAATGTCACTGGCGATAGATTCAAGACCACTTGAAGATAATCAAATCAAGAGTAAATTGAATGTTGTTGTGTAAGGAACATTGTATAGATTTTGATGAAGACAAAACATGTAATAGATTATGGCCTAGGATCCTATGTATTTAGATTCTGTTGTAAAATTCTAAGTATAGGATCAGAAGACTTGAAGATCAAGACTTAAAGCTTGAAGAAGGAATAAATATCTTGCTGCATAAAGAACGCTTAAAATGACTAAGTACAAGTCACTGCAGCGGGATGCTAGGAAGGATACTGGAAGCTCACTGGAAAAGGATGCTGAGTAAGCTAGCTGAATGAGAGACAAGTAAGCTAAGCAGACTGAAGAACCAAGAAGCATCAGCAACCTTTTCAGAAGCAGTTACCACGAAATAAGTGTACGAGGTTTACGTTAGGCACAACCGCAAACTCATCCAATCAAAATGTGCCACGTAATAAAGCAAATTGAAGGATAGATCAACTATCAGACTGAGCATGGCGATTGCAGCAATAGAGGCATACGATCTCAACAACTTCGTACGGACTAATCAGAAGAGGCCACATCGCACCCAGCATGCTGCCGAGAAGGAAGCTCTTTCTAACAGGCAAAATTCTCCCTTGCCTATAAATAGAAGAAGACTAGGACTTGAAACACACCAACCCAACTCGAGAAACTTGAAACCTGAATCTCTCGCGAATCGAACGTTCAAGCATACAAAGTTATTCAATATCTAGAAAGTTTCAAGTCCAGTCTAGCAGCAAGCTACCTTCAGCTTAGAGAGCTTTTTATCTTAAGCTCGTTGTCTGTGTTGTTGAAAAGAAAAACCCTTTATTTTTCTTAGATTGTTAGGAGTTGCTTGATCGGAGGTTGTTCCTGATCAAGTACTTGCGTTCTTAGTAGAAGAACAAGAGCTCTGTGTGGGCTAGTTGAGTTTGGTCACTTTGCAGTAACCCTGTGTGGGATTAACTGACAGTTCTTGTTAGGTTTAGGTTGTATAAGCGAAACTTGTGTAAATTTAGGATCTATGCACCTGATGCACAAAAGTTTTTGTGTATTAATGATTTCTAAAAATAGAAATATTTTATAAATCATTAATTTATTAGAGTTATTTTTGACAGAATATCCTACTTATATATATATATATATATATATATATATAGGCAAAAACTTTTATGAGTCAGGTGCATGAATCTAAAATCCATGCACCTGACCCGACCCGTTCACGCGCCTAAAACACGCCTCCTACGCGCATGCACGCGCTCCCACGCGCTGAAGACTTGTCCTGAAGCTCATTCAAAATTCGCTCAAATAGATCAACCTTTGTGTATAGTTAAACCAACCTTTGTGTATAGTTAGACCAACCATGTGTAGGTAGGTCTAACTATATACAAAGGTATGTCTAACATATATAAAGGTATGCTTAACTATATATAAAGGTATGTCTAACATATACAAAGGTATGTTTAAGTATACATAAATGTATGTCTAACACAATGTAAAGGTATGTCTAACATAACGTAGTGGTATGTGCCAAAATTCAAAAATCAAGCCAAAAAAAGATAAGGCATGGAATCTGGGCAGAACTGGTATGTTTAACATAGTTTAAAGGTATGTCTAACATATACTATTGGTATGTGATTTTTTTCAAAAATCATGAGCGAAAAAAAAAAAAGGGTGTGGTCCCCCTGACCCGGATCCGACCCGGGTGCATGGATCTAAGATCCATGCACCTGATTCACAAGAGACTTACTCATATATATATATATATATATATATATCTTAAGAATTTTTACTTCAATAATACGCTAAATAATCACTTTAAACTATCTCAACTGTCAATCTTATGTTGATCTAACGCAGTCATCATTTGCATTAAGAGTAATTCTCTTGTGAGACCATCTCATGGATCATTTTCTGTGAGATGAGTCGATCCACAACTCATATTTCAGTATTTATATATAAATTTGTGAAAATGGATTAGGTTAGTAGGTAAAAAGGATCCGTCTCACGAAAACTATCCGTGAGACCGTCTCACACAATTTTTTGTGTTGCATTAAATCATTTTATTTTCTTTTTCACTTCTTCAATTCTTTTTCTTTAATAACATGAAATGTTAGTGTAAATTGATGAAGATGAGTCACTACAAGGAAAAAATGAGTATATGTGATAAGATTTTTTGCGACAATAAATTGTTGCAGAAAAAGGTAATATAAATTGACAATAAGTTGTTACAAGAAGTAATAAAAAAAACTTATTAGTCTTATCGACAACAATATTGCCACAAAAAGACTATTTCTGAGAAGGTTTTTGCTATAATATAATTTAGTGACAACATTTTATCGCATAAATGGTTTGTGACAATATTATATTCTCGGAAATATTCATTTTCTTGTAACGGGAGGCAATTATTATGTTTAAATAGGGTACGTAAAAATTGTAGTATTTTTTTACTCACCACGTGAGATATTGTTGTTTTATTATAATTTCATCTTTTTTTTTTTTCGTTAATTGATTTTATAGTTTCTAACTATCATCAATTACTAAATTACAATAGGTTTGATTTTGTTGTTAATTAAACGATCTGATATTTTTTTTAATGTATATTTTCATCTAATTTTGATTTTACAAGTCTTTTTTTTTTATTTGAATATGTTTCCTGGAATCAGAGGAACTTTGAAGTTTCTTATTATTTATTTGATTTCGAATTGGAAAACATACATAAAAATTCATGAAAATTTTTTGAGGAGCGAACCGAAGGCTATGTTAGGACCATTTTCTTTTCTTTTCATATTTTTTAAAAATTCATTTTTAATCCATATATGCTATATTGAATTTTTTTCTTAAATAGAAAATTAATAAATTCTATGGTAAATAGTACAAAAAATAAACAACAATAAAATTACAAATGTCAAAATTAATAAAATTATATTTTTATTCGAGAAAAAATATAAACAAACTTTTGATCATGTAATAGTTAAAATCCAACTACAAATATAGCTATTTATAAAGCACACGACAGAAATACTACTCTGTTTTTAATTATATATCATAGGTGTCTTCTTACACATTACAATTATTTATTTGACCAATTTATTTGCCAAATCTCATACTAGTAGCCTAACTTATAAGCAGCTTATTGTAACTGGTTTCAAGTATTTGAAACAAGTCCTCAGACATGTTAATCCATCCTTCAATACCATTTTGAGATGGAGTGGTCGTAAGATACACAATATTTTTGAAAGGCATAGATATAAAACTTCCCCAAACTGGCTTACCCCAACCAAAATCCACCTCGTACATTGGAAATCTCCAGGAACTTGAAAAGTTACATAAGTTTGTACTTAAATTAAGTAGTTCATTTACTTCATTTAACACTGTTAAATACTTATCAGCAGTTAAATTTTTTATGTAATCGTCATCTATTGCCCTTATGGAGGCCCTCAACTTGGACAATGCATTATTGTTATCTTCCAACTTTGATGTAGATGCAAACCCTAGAATGCTACAATTCCCAAAGGCATAATTTGATATTGGAGGGATTGTTCTTGGCCTCAAGTTCACGGCATGGATTAAAAGGGATGAGTTTTTGGCTATAGTATTCTCAATTGAATTTTTCCAAATAAATATTGAAAGGGCTTCTACAGTTGTGGGGTTCTTTACCTCACCAAATGCAGCTTGTTGCTTAAGTCTCTCCAACATTTTTTTGTCAAAAACTAACCTATTTGTCGTGATTTTCTCTTGGTTTGGAGCAAAGCCAGATGGAATTGACTCCTTTGGAGGAAAATGAAGTGCCAAATCGAAGGAAGGTTGAATAATTTGTGTTCCCCCGCGACATTTGGCAGCCCATGCATTCATAAATAACGCGAAAGATGAGAAGTCAGCTACTTTATGAGACAAACAAACACCAAGTGCAATCCCTCCGCAATCAAAGAAATTAGCTTTCACTGACAGGATAACATCGTCATTACTATTGAACAAACATCTCATAGGGATTAAATGTTTGAGTTCCTCCATTTTCGGATCTTCTATATATTCTGCAATGCATCCATAAACTCTAGCTTCTACAAACTCAACACCAGTATCATTACAGTCGACATATAAGTTTTCCTTAATTCTACCGGCCAATGGGTGGTAGATATTCAAAATATCAGATAAAGATTGCTTGAGTAATTGAGATATTTGAACTTGTTGGATAGGTTTAGATTCATCATTTTGATAGAAGAAAACATAGGGCATATACATCATGGGTGAAACTTGGTCCATAAAGTTTAGCTTGTGGTTTCTAAAACTAGTTGGGGTTGGAGATGATGGTTTGACAAAGTACTTGGAGATTATTATCTCAGTAACGCACATCCTTAATTAGTTTTTTTTTATGTTTGGATAACATAATGTAAAATGTATCTCTATTTATAGGCATTAGATCCTGATCTTATAAAACATTTTTTATGGAAAGGTAATGTGTATTATTTTTCTTTAGAACAACAAAATTTATGACATTGTACAATACATAGTAAAAGAATATATATATTTTAAAAAAAATTGAACATTGACTCTTAAATTATGACAATCAAATCTTTAATGAAGTTATTGTGATGTAATCAATGACTTAACTTATTGTACAATTAAATTTTCAGTAAGCTTTGAATTTCAATACAAATTGCTATTTAATTGACATGATTTGACAATTCATACCAAGCTACTTATTTGCATGCGTGAATAAAAAAATTAAAATTCTACATTATTTTCCAATTAATCCTTTCATTAATGATACATGATGATTTGGTGGTGTAACCTACAAGTAGTCATGAGCTTTATAGGATTTTAATAAGATACAAGTATAGCAATAGCCTATATATAGGTAACTAGTTTTTCAATTTATTTAAATAACGTAAATTATAATATATTAAAAATGTAATTCATATATGTTTAAAACATATATTAAATATAGAAAATAGAAAAACAACATTACATTTTTATAACCTGAAGTATAAGTAAAATTACACTTGCTTGTTTTATCTCGACACATCAACAAATGATAACAATGGGAATAGACATCTCATATATATATATTTAAAAGTTTATCTATAGTAATTTCACGTGAAAATAATTTGACATTTCTTGTAGATAATTATAAAAAAAATATTAATATGAATCAAACTATATATTTAACATATAGAATAATTATGAACAAAAATTAAATATAAACAAAGGAGATATCCTCTAGATCTTCATGATGACGATTTTCACTAGTCTCTTCAGACTATTTTTCAACTTCTTGGTTTCGGTTGATCACATAGTTTCCAATTTTCTACATATTTGAAGTATGAGACAAATATTTAATTAGTTAAAAATATTCAAATATCCATTTTTTTATAGGTATTAGATCAGCGTCACTTTCATTAGTTTTGTTAGTAAGTATTTTAATATAACGTATAAAATTATAAAGAGTAATTATAGATGTATTATCTTGGAATTTCTGTCACAACAATCTTTGAATATAAATTTAATTTCTATATACATGTCACATCAAATAAAAAATTGTATTCTACGTATTGGCTTGCTTTATGCAGAAAATGGAACATATTATGTAATATATTAGTAAATCTTTTAATTGAACTAGGTTTGAACCCGTGCGATGCACGAGATTTTTTTTTATAATCTCATTCTTATTTTATAATTAATATCATATATCTATTTATTTGTGCTAATTCCTGAAAAGTAGTAACATAATTACTCTTCAATTTTTGTTTTCTTTTTTGTGAAATTTCATTTTACAGATGATTATGTGACGTTTTTTTTTTCTTTTGACATGTCAGACGAAAACAATAATCCAGTTTTGGAACCAAAGATTTCATGTAGAAAAAGACAATACAAAATTAGGAAGCATTAATAACTTATATTTTTTTAGCGTAATTGCTTTTCAAATTATGCTTTTTGGTTATGAAAATTTCATTTTATAGAGGTTTATATCATATTGTTATTTACTCTTTTTTTTTCAAATTTAAATATTGGGTAAAACAATTATTCAACATTATTAAAATTTTCACAATATTTTTTTATGTTTAATATACAGTCTGAACATGTGGATATTAATAATGAATATATAAGTTTACTTGGAAATTCATAATCTCATCATCCTCACATATAATAGAATTTAAGTATTATATATATATATATATATATATATATCACATTAAGAGATTTTTCCCTTGATTTCGCATGAGTTGTCACCTCTCTTATCTTTTTTCTATGTGTTGGTCCCAAGTGGTAGTAGGCTTAGAGGGGGGTGAATAAGCCTACTCAAAATTTTCAAACTTTTCTTCTCGAAAGATACACAGGCAGTTTGTAAAAGCAACTTACTGCCTTGAAGGTTACTGCTTGAGCATTTACCTTAAATTTTATAACAGAAAGAGCTTTACGCACAACGGAAATACTTTTCAAGCAACACTTCTTTTTCTGAAAACAGAAACTATGCTCACAAGAGATATGCAGATGATAAACACAGATAAGCAATAGTATCAACAAGATAAATGAAATGTAGCACAATAAAAGGCACAGCGATATATAGAGGTTCAAGGGTGGAGTAATCCCTCTACGTCCTCTCTTCTCCTACACAAGGAGAAACTTTTGTTAGGTCAAACGGTTGATTTACACAAGCCTCACTTAGACAACCTAAGCCTAACAAGAACTGTCAGTCTCTCCCACACAGGGTTACTGCACAGTGACCAAACACTCTAGCCCACACAGAGCTCTTGTTCTTCTTACTAAGAACGAAAATACTTGATCAGGCAAACTCTCTGATCAAGCAACTCCTCAACAGTCTAGAAAAGAAAACGAAAACAACACAGGCAGCAAGCTTAGAACGATTGAGCTTTCAAAGCTAAGTATAGCTTGCTGCTAGACTGGACTTGAAACTTCTGTATGATTGTGGATGATTTGTATTTGATATCTTAAGCTTTTTGATCGCGAGAGTTTCAGGTCATCTTCAAGTGCCAGTTTTCTTGTACTAACTACAAGAATTTCGCTAATAGACAACACTGAATAGACAACAAATTTTGTCTAAATTGTTGTCGTTACTAATATTTACAACAGATATTAAGAAATATGTTGTCTTTTAGCGTGTTTTTGTGCTAACAGACAACATATTTTATGCTCTGTTGTCTATTCCCATGTTTTCTCGAGAATAGACAACAACTTTAACAACACTTCATATCTGTTGTCTATTAGCGTGCAATTTACTCATATACAACTGATAATATCTGTTGTTAAAAGTGTGTTGTTTATATGCTATTAACTATATAATATACAACTGATAATATCTGTAGTGAAAAGTGTGTTGTGACTATAAATTTATATGCTATTAACTATATAATTAAATAAGAAATATATATATATATATATATATATAACATATACATTTGATAATATCTGTAGTTAAAAATGTGTTATGACTAGATATTTATTTTTTGTTAATTATATAATTAATAATTTAATAAATATATATATGTATATAACATACTATGTACAAATTTATATATTTTGGTTTAATTCATAATACAACCCTTATTATATGACTAAGTGTGGAATTAAATCCCCTAATCACATTTATAATAAATAAGTTTTATAGATTTGATAATATCTATAGTTAAAAATGTGTTGTGACTAGATATTTATTTTTTGTTAATTATATAATTAATATATATATATATATATAAAACATACTACAAATTTATATATTTTGGTTTAATTTATAATATAATCCTTATTATATGACAAAGTGTGGAATTAAATCCCTTAATCACATTTATAATATACTCCCTCCGTCCCAGTCCAACTTGCCATTTTCGTCTGTCCCAGTCGAACTTGCCAGCCCCAAAATGACAAAGAAATAACATTTTTTTAATCAAAAAGTAAGCAAAAAGTATAAAAAAAACACTTTTTTAATCAAAAAGTAACCTAAAACAACAAGTCATCTGCATTTTCTTAGGTTCCATGCCCGGTCCAAGTAGGCAACTTGGACCGAGACGGAGGTAGTATGAGTTTTCTAAACATAATTTAATAAAACTAATGAAAATATATACATAAGTGCTGCTGGAATGAAAAAAAGATCCCCAAAAGTAATGAAAATTAAATTAATTGAAGATAAATTAATAAAGCTAATCAAAAAAAGAAAAAAAGAATTTGAAAATAGAGGGAAAAAACGTAGAACCCCCAAAATCCCCAAAATCCATTTCAAATTTCTAGGGCACAACCAACAATCCAGGAATTCGATTACAACAATTGAGGAATTCGATTAAGCAGAACATATATTTCAGATTAGTAAAGAAACATATATTTCAACTAGATAATACATAAATCAGATTATGTTCTTTTTAAAATGTTAAATTAAACGTTGTGCATTATATAAAATCATATATATTTTTCTTATATAAATAATATTTTTTAAAATTTAATATAATTTTATAATAATCTGTGTATTACATGAGTTCTATACTAGTTAAAGTATATGATTGTTGTATAATGAAATTAAATTAAAAATTAATAAATGTGTGAATTGCTAATCTCCACCTTTTAGTAATTTAGTATATATAGTTAACAAATTTATATAATATATAGTAAAAGTAGTAGTTTATGTACACAAAAAAATTATAAAGTTAAGAAATTTATATAATATATAGTAAAAAATCGATTAAAAAAATGACTAGCAAGATTTTAACTTTAGAAGAAACTAGTTATGCACCCGTGCGATGCACAAGAGTAAATGTTAAAAATGTATGTTGAATTATTGTTGGATATATTTATTTCGTGCGTCCTGAGTTTTAGATATTCAATGAATTGTTAAAATAAAATGGTCTATAAATGTCATAAGCCAAATAAAGGAAGTGTAAAATGTACATAAACATTTACAGATTTTGGAAGACTTCTTTGAATACTACATTTGTCGCTCTATTGCTTTGTCCTATTCCATTATCTCCTGCAAATGTCAAGGAAATCTGTAATGTACTTGAGCTAAAAAATAACATAAGTCTTGTTTTTAGTAATTTAGGTCTATATTTCTTGGTCTGTCAGTATCTCTTGCACCAGAGAGCTTTACT
Source organism: Scutellaria baicalensis (assembly GCA_005771605.1). Lineage (NCBI taxonomy): Eukaryota > Viridiplantae > Streptophyta > Magnoliopsida > Lamiales > Lamiaceae > Scutellaria > Scutellaria baicalensis. The sequence goes on along the minus strand of CM016724.1, from coordinate 31,763,120 downwards.
TAAATGAAAATCATCTCTAATGAATACTTCTATTGTCCATTGATTGCTTTTGGTCATTGAGTTATGCATTTTCTTTGGGTAACATAAAAAGAATGCACTGAAGAAGAAATCGATGAAGTGCGATCTGAGTGGGCGGATTGCGTGCAAGATTACATATAAGAGATACAATTAGAACTTCTTATGTTTTTTTATAAGAATGAATTTATTGTGAAAAATAAGTTGTGAGATTATTATAAGTGGAAATACCTCCGTTTACCCATTTTTGTATGTCAAGGAACTTATTTACCCATTTTTTAAAAAATGTACTTTTTTACCAATTTTTTGGACGAAATATCAATAATGCCCTCAACTTAAGTTTATATTTACATAAAGTGGAAATACCTCTGATATCATATCAGCATATTGTGAACACGATATCAGCATATTAGCATATCATGAACACGATATCAGCATATCGTGAACACAATATCAGTATATCAGCATATCAGCATATCATGAACACGATAACAGCATATCGTGAACACGATATCAGCATATCATGAACACAATATTAGCATATTGTGAACACGATATCAGCATATCAACATATCATGAACACGATATCAGCATATCAGCATATCATGAACACGATATCAGCATATCGTGAACACAATATTATATTTTATGTTCACCTTATCTGAAAGATAGACGCGGGTAGAGTTTATGGACACGAGTCGAGTTTCCTGGACGCGAGTAGAGTTTCTGAACACGAGTAGAGTCTCTTAGATTCTTTTCTTATGTAAATATAACTAAAATTAAGGGTATTATGGAGATTTCACTTTAAAAATTGGGTAAAAAAGTTATTTTTTTTAAAAATGGGTAAAAAAAGTTCCTTGGCTTATGAAAATGGGTATTTTGGAAATTCTCCCTTATTATAATTATATATTTTGAATAATGCAGGTGTGAGTCTTCAAGATTTCATTGAAAGATTTCATGTGAATACACTAAATAGATGCTGACTCTTTTTGATGTGTAGATATGAAGTATATTTTGGTTAGCATGACATGTACATGCAGGTTTAAACTATCAACTAATTAGTATGCAAACGTAGTTTTGACGTATATGATATTAGCATGCACCTTTGATGCTTTGAATCATTTAGTTTCCTACATTTTGCGTACTTTAAGTAGACAACTCAGTGTATATACGTTTAACTTGCTAGGAAATTAATTGAAATGTCTATGCTTTTTTTGTCTTGTTGACATTTTCAAGTATTATAGATTTTTTGTAATAATATGCAGCAATTAGATATCAATGTATTGGGAAAAGAGAACAGATTAAACTTCTTGTTAAATATATTGAACTACAATGGGTACAACAATAGAGCTTCAATGTTGTCATTTGCACTTACGACAACAGATTTTCACAGGTGCATATATGTTGTTGTTTTTAGATATCACAATAGTTATTCTCTGTTGTCTATGACCAACGCAACAGATTAAAAGCTTAATCTTCGGAACAATTAAAAACAGCCCAAAAACAATAACAACAGTGACTATCAGTTGTCCGTATAACAAACAACAACAGATATTACCTGTTGCGGATATGTTGTTTTTGGAAACGACAACAGATAAAATATGTTGTCTATTACAACCGCAACAGATGGTAAGGCTAATAATTCATAAAATTTACAACACTCCAAACAAAATAACAACATTTAATATCAGTTGTCCTTATAGCAAACCACAACAGATTTTACGTGTTGCAAATCTGTTGTTGTTTCTATAAACAACAACAAATAATCTCAGTTGTCTATTAGCGACTTTTTACAACACCGCCATAGACATCAGATATTTTTTCACTTAGACAACAGATTATCTCAGTTGTCTATCAGCATATTTCTTGTAGTACTTATAGGCGATTTGAATTTTGTCCGTTTAGAGAGAACATCTGCTTTGTTGCTTTCATAGAGTACGTGGCTTCCGTTGATTTGTTTGTACACTGGTTGTCTAGAATTGTACTCCTCTATTGCTGCAGTCGCCGCCCTAGTCTGTCATGTCTTCAGACTTTACTTTTTACTTTTGATACGTGGCATTGCTTGAGTGGTTGTAGTTGCAGCTTGTGCCTAACGTAAACTTTATGCACGTTCCTCGAGATAACTGCTACTTAAAAGGTAGCTGACGCTTACTGATGTTTCCGTTGTCTTCATCTCATTCCTTCATTAGTGAACATCAGCATCCTTTGGATAGTGTGTGACCAGTATCCTACTTGAAGCAACCTGCTGCTGATTATATTTATCTCTCTGAGGCTATTTTGCAGCAAGGTCTTCAGGTCGCAGACTTCAAGCCTCCTGATCCTAATCTAAGAATCTAATTACAGAGGAATCTAATACATAAGATCCTAGCTATTTACAAAGGAATCTAATACATAGGATCCTAGTCTGTTACATGTTTTGTCATTCATCAAAATCTTACATAATGTTCCTTATATTCCTTACACTATGTAATTTCTGAATTATATACAATTAAAAATATTTTTTATTCTATAAATTAAATAAATTATTATTTAAGCGAAAAAAAGAATTAGGCTTTACATAGGATGAGAGTTTAAATCAAAATATAATGAAGATAATAATGAATATGTATAATTTATAAATTTATATAGCATAGTAGTATTTTTGTGAAATTATATTTTGTCTAAACAATTAAAGGGTTGTATTGGTAAAGAAGAAGAAAAATATGAGGGTGTTAATAGCCCACCACCTAAAAATTATATTTTTGTTGATGTCTTTATTATGAATTCATGATTTAAATACAATTGGGCTATGATGCTATTGTTGTTGCCTTATTGATGAATCATAACTTGTTTTGTAATTTATTAGATTGAAGTGATTAATTATTAATATATTAAGATAAAGTTATGCAAATGAATAAGGGTGTATAGTATAATTATATTAATTAATAATGAAGGATGGAAAAGAGCGCGGTATATCATTGATAGGTAGGCCTTTAGGCTGCCTCTGGTCGGTGGGTTTCTTCCACGGTAATTATTTTCTCATTGCTGCGCGCTGCAATGTTTGGAGTTGGGGCTAGTAGTATTTATTAGTTGCCTAAGTAAAGTTAAAGTTGAATAATTGTAATTAGCTACTAACAAAGGGTAAAGTAATACTCATGAACTCATTTTCCGGAATTTGCGTTTGTTCCTAACATAACCCTGCTGAGAAGAAGAATTGAAGAAGAAAAAACAGGCGATGCTATTAACTGGTTGAAAGCTTCTTCAATGGCTGCTCGCATTGCCTCCTCCAAACCCTTCTCCGTTTTTCTTTTCTCTTCTAAAGGTCTCTCTCTTTGTCTTTGTTGTCATATTGAACTTGTTTTTGTGCAAATTCACCAACAATCTTCGTTTTGCAGTGAATCCATTTTCTCCTGCTTACTTCTCCACAAACTTTGTCTGTGAATCCCCATTTTTTGTAATATCTCTCTCTCTAACTCAATTGTAGTAGAGAATTGGTTTTGCTTGATGTGGCATTTGACAGTTTTTATATATTTTTTTAATTTAATCAATTTTTGTGAATGGATAAGGTGAGGGATTTTATTCACTGCGACTTTATATGATCCGAATCATGGGTATTTTTCTCAAAGATCAGGCTCAGTTGGAGTGCTTGATCGAAGCATTAAGTTTAATCAGCTCAAATGAAGTTTTATTCGCGAATGATGGCAAGTGTTGTAATTTTCTCTGGCAGTTTAAGAAGCTCTTGAATTATTGAGACTAATGTGGGCTTTGAGTATAGTTCAGCTTCATAGTTCTTGATTCTTGATGCATATTCTTTGTAAGATACCATTTGCAGTTTTGTATGGTGTCAAACTCTCTCTTCAAATTTCCCTTATAAGTCATTGTTTTTTCCTTGGTGTATATGTAGTTGTTTATTGAAAGCACCTTTTAATATTCGTAAATACACTTGTTTCCTCTGAAGGTGGGAGTTGTTAGTTACCTTTTTCTCACAGCTAATCCAAATTTTCTCTGTAGCATAAATCACATTGGTGAGAAGAGAGATTACTAAATTTGAATTTGTGAAATGATCTGAGGTGATTTTGAGCTTCTATTGGGATTGTCAGGTTCCAAATTCTAAAATCAACTTTCTTTCTTTTCAGTTGAGTGCTTAGATAAACTGTGGAAGTATTGTTTGCTTGGAAACATTTCATTGCCTTTTCTTTTCAGATGAGGATACTTTGTAATTATTACTCGTTTAGCTATGTTTTATGTCGAACTCGGAGATAAATTAGCCTAAGTTTCTGTACATGGAATAGTTAACATGATGCTGAAATTATGTTAGGAGCTTATGTAGGACAGCTAGTTTTATTTGATTTCAGTGTGATGATTATCATACTATGTAATTCTTCTTTAAGAAATATTATATAAGTTCTTGTCTGGAAGATATTAATAGTGTATGTGTTTTCACCATGCAAACTGTAAAAACAATTTTTAGGCCAGAAAGCTTACATGAAACACCTGGATGCAATCTACAAGCAAAGTGATACATCATGGTTTACTCCCGTGGAGCTTTTTAAGGTAAGTGATACATCATTGTTGTTTCTACATACTTTCCTTTTCCTAGCTCATATGTGAGAAATGATAGAAAAATATGAAACTATTTTAAATCAAAGAAATTGTCCATAATTCAACTAAAATTAGTTCATACCCTAGCCACCGGTACAAAATATCATGTTAAATTTGATGTTGTTATTTCTAGGTTTTGCATAAACTCATACATTAGAAAAAAAGCAAGTTAGATCGACCTTAATACTCCAATTGCCTGTGAGGTGTTACATGTATTGCAGGAAAGAGTACTCTTGGTCTTTATTAATTTCTTGGCACATTTTGAACATGATATATAGTTCCATCCATTTTGAAGTCCTATACTTGCTACCTTGACTCTGCAGATGATTTTTTTTTTTGTAAGAGGGTAAACAAAAGTGATAACTCAAATGTAGCAATTGAACTTAAAATATACATTACCTGTTCATCTTCATTGGTGAGGTAGTTTTTTATTTCCGAAATTGAAAAGGTTCGAAAGTTCGCAGTGTTGCTCTTAGATCCCTTTGAGATTTCTGCCACTATGTATTCGGAATCTATTCTGAAGCACGGAGTCAATTTTCAATTGTTAAATTAAAGAATTCTAAAGTTAGGCCGACATCAAATATCCAGTAAATATATAGCTAATGCAAGCATTGCATATGATCTTCTATCACGTAAGTTTTTTAAAACAATATCACTAACACATGCAAAGTAATATTAAATATGTGTATACCTGCTGCTAAATTCCTGAATGGCATCAAATGTTTGATTGACGTTGAACTTTGTTGCTGATATTGTATTGAGATAGATATAGAGATAGGCTGAATTGAAATTAGAACTATGAATATCATTGGAGCATGCTTATTGGAATAAATAACAAAAGAGAATTTTGCTTACATCCAAAATTCTTTGGATTGGTATTGGTTACAATAATCACATTGTTGGATGGCCTTGGATCTCGATATTCTTCCCAAAACATATCAACTTTGTCTTCCCATATAGTGACTCGGACTTTTTCCCTTTTTTTTGTTTGCATTTTTATCACCCACCGGCATTCTTCTCCTGCATTGTTCAATGACATTATATTAAAAAGTCATGAAACTTATTTGAAATTGTACCTCATTCACTAATCATGTGTCAATAAGATGGACTTATCTTTTGTGTACTGTGTCTTCATGCTTCATGTTCTTCTAGGAGCTCCTGAAGCCTCTTTGATGTCATCGTTTTCCCTTTTATGCATGCTTTTTATGTTTATCTGCATATATTGTTTTTTATTTTATTTTTTACCTTTGATAATGTCAGCAAAAAGTAATTTGCATCATTTCATGTTTATGTGTTATTTATCACTGACCTTATGTTAGTTGGGAGGTTGCTGAACACCTCTTTGTAGATAATGTTTACTACATCGTCTTCTTCTTGTATAATGCTTTTCAAGTTTAGTATCTTGAGTCCTTCCATTGACGTTACTCTAGAAAGGGCGACATAAAGCTGGCCATGACTGAAAACTGATTTTGGAAGATATAGTCCAACTTTCTTTAAGCTCTGTCCCTGACTCTTGTTAATTGTCATCGCATAACAAACTCTTATTGGAAACTAACGTCTTCTTAACTTGAAGGGCCATTTTGTATCTGTAGGTGATAGGATGATTCTCGGAATGAACACTTTGTTTCCTATATGTGTTCATGTTAGTATCTCAGCTTCAATCACTCTGTCTCCTAAACGTGTGATAAGCAATCTTGTACCATTGCAAAGTCCTTCTCTTTGGTTGAGATTTCTTAGAAGCATTATTGGAGTATTTGGCTTAAATTGCAAGTGGTGGTTCGGTAGTCCTGTGAATTTGAGGGTGTTTAAGAATTCTGTTGGTTATAATATTTGTTCTCTCTTTATCTTCTGCTTCATCTTCAACACTATCTAGTATTCCTCCATTTTTCCTTGTGCAATCGAGAGTAGGTAATCATTTATTTCGTCTACAGTTTCGTTTCTTGGTGTTAGGATTGCTCTTTTTGTGAGATATCTCTGAATGTCCTGTGTTAGTTGGAAACTGGAAAATGTGTGGTTTGCTATTTGCTCCACTGGTTTTTCATTGCTTCTTAGTATCAAATTCTCATTGATGTCAATAATTTCTTCTTCATCACATATATCCCTTTCTCTATTGTGTTTATACGATTTTCCATCTCCAACTTGTAGCACCCATTTAGAGAATTCTTGTTCTGATTGTTGAAGATGCATATTTTTAGTGAGGTTGAGCACACAACATGAATTCCATAGGTATGAGCGGTTGATTGTTGCTAATACTGTGTGTTGTCTGCTTCCATTAGGTATCACTGGTAGTATCTGTCTAAAATCCCCACTAAGTAGAACCGTCTTTCCACCGAATGACTTTGCCTCTGCTTCATTGTCTTTTGTAGATAGTAAATCCCTCATAGTTCGATCTAATGCTTCGAATGTATGGCGATTTGCCATTGGGGCTTCATCCCATATTATTAAGTCTGTCTGCATTAGAAGTTTTGCTAAGTTAGATCCTGGTTTGATGTCACACATAGAATTTTCGTGTATATTTATTGGAATTTTAAACCGTGAGTGAGATGTCCTTCCTCCTGGAAGTAGCAAGGCTGCGATCCCTGAGGATGCCACTGGAATAACTATTCTTTGTTCAGCCCTTAATTTTGATACAATCGTTTTGTATAGGTATATTTTTCCGGTTCTTCCAGGACCATACAGGAAGAATAGTTTCCCTTCCCCACGTTGGACTGAGTTGATCACTTGGTTGAACACATTTTGTTATTCTTCATTCAAATTGTTGAGTAGCTTATCATGTTTTTGTCATTGTTCGTCGATGTTGTAGCTTGTTTCCTCTCTTATAAATGAATTTGTTTGAGTAGTTTCCTGTCAGGTATTGGCATGTCAGGGAAGTTTGCCAGTGATTTGTCATTCTCGATCAATATTTTCTCCACTTCTATCAAAGTGTAGTTTCTAATCTCATCATCAGTGAAAACCATCCCTGTGAAACTGAATGTCTTTATTTGTTTGTATGGAATGTCTTCGGCAAGAGACCTCCAACAGTGATTCCATAGAGCGATTGGGCTTCCAACTTCACAATGAATCAATAGTGTTGCAAAGAGGTGGCGTAGTTGATTGGGGGAAGCCCATGTTAGTGTTGGATTTTCCAATAATAATAATTTTCCTTTTTCAAGTTTATCCTAAAATCAAAAATTAGATTTTAATTAGATTTTATTGGATATGTTTATTTGAAAAGATTTGGAAAAGGATTTGATTCTCTCACTTAGATTTGACTTGTTAAAATCTCACGTGTTATTTATTTTTGAATCTCCTTTCATTAACAAACTCACCTAAGTTTTAGGGAGTTGTTATTTGCTCATGTGTTTTGATAGGATTCAAAGGGATATAAATACAAGTGAGATAAATAAGTCAAAACGTGATTTTTGAGAGTGAGATCGTGCTTTGAAGAACGTGGAGTTGAGAGAACAAGATTCACATATGAACAAGTCAAGATGGAGATCAAGAAGATTGAGTTGAAGAAGTCAAGAACAAGTCCACTCCACTTTCCCATCCATCATGCACGTGAGTTATGAAGTTATGGAGATCATGGAGCACTCCAAAATCATGGGAAGTGGACTCTACACCAAGTGTACTTCAAGGTCTATAAATAGGTGAAGCTGCTGAAGATCAAGGATGCACAGAATCTAGAGCAAAAGCAGTCTAGTATACGCAGTACACTGGTGTCAAGGGTTGTGTTGTTCACACCGATAGGCAACATCATTTTCTTGTGTGTCATAGAGTTTGCATACTCTTGACTTTTAGTATAGGTGTTCTTCGGAGTGTTCAACTGAGAGTTTTTGTATACGTCCCTAGTTTTCATATTCATCTCATAGGACGTATTGAGTCATTTGTTCGAAAGAATCTCTTTTAGAGATCTTTCTTTCTCCTTTGTACACATACACAAAATTAATAAAGGAGTTTTCGCCCTGAAGGCATTCCATGAGTATTTGTATACTCGTGGATAAATCGTTTGTGTTCTGCAACTTTAATTTCGATCCATTTTTCCGTTATGTTTTACGCTGGTGTTGTCAACACCGTGTACTTTGATTGGGATATTTTTGTTTTTGTTTTTGCAGATCCACGTAGGACTTTCACGTGGTATCAGAGCCATCACTTGACATACTAAGTGGTGGATCTAGCCATGCAGGACGCGGACTATTGCAACCCTAATTTTGGATGCCTTCCAATTTTGGATGGCTCCAACTATGCGTATTGGAAGATTCGTGTACGATCAAAGATCAAGTCCATTGATGCACGTGCTTGGACTGCTGTTTTGGAGGGTTACAATACCCCTATGAAGGAGGTACTTGGCGAGCTAGTTCCCAAACCTGAAACCGAGTGGACATTCGATGAGATCCATAGTGCCAACTACAATGAAAAGGCCATCAATGTCATCTTCGAAACTGTGGATTACAAGGTGTTTCGGTTAATCCAAAATGCAGTACATGCCAAGGATGCTTGGGATACTCTCCAAAAGCATTTTGAAGGTGCAAAGTGTGTTCGTGATGCAAGGTTGCGTCTCATCATGTCCAAGTTCGAGAATATGCGCATGGAGGAGAATGAAGACATTGGAACCTACTTTGAGAGACTCAGGGACATCTCGAATCAAGCCCAAATGCTTGAAGAACCAATTGGACGCAAGCAACTAGTGTCTAAGGCCATTCGAACGCTGCCACCAAGGTTCAACATCAAAGTATCCGCCATTGAGGAGGTCCACAATCTTTCGATAATGGACTTTGATACACTTCAAAGCATTCTTCAAACTTTTGAGCTCAACCTTCAATGCCAAATGGAAGCGGGCTACAAGACTAAAACCATAGCCTTGCAAGCTCAAGACAATGAAGAATCTGGAGAAGATGATGAACCATTGGAGGAAGTCACCGAGGGGCAGAATGTAGCTATGTTGACCAAGAAATTCAACACCATGGTGAGAAAGTTCAATAAGGAGAAGCCTCGTTCGAAAGGGAAGGAACCATTCAATCGGTCCACTGATCGATCTCAATGGAAGCCAACTGGATCATCATCTCAGTCCAAACGTCAGCCTAAGAAGACAACTTCAGATCATGGATGGAATGATCCCAAACATCTCGATACCATCCAATGTCGAGCTTGTTCGAGTTGGGGTCATTATGCGAATAAATGTGCTAACACCTTGAGGAAGTATGGTCTGAAAAATCACTGGGTATCCATGAGTGACGATGAGGATGATGAGGAAGTTGAAACTGAAAGTTCCACAGCCCTGTTTGCAAAAATCGCTACTGGTGTTACCGACGGTGTTGACAACACCGGTGTCATGACACCGCAGACAACACCGACGACAACACCACAGAGGTATGAACTATTTGATTTTGCTAACATAACCTGCCTTAATGTTGTTTGTGATGATACAGATTCTCTTGCTAGAGATGATTTAGATAAAGATGAAGCCATTGAAGAACTTCATAGTCTTTATAACTCCTTGCTTAAGGAATGGAAAAAGCAATGCAAGCTTGTAGAAATTGTATCCAAGGAAAAGGAAGCCATTTCCAAGGAAAAAGAAGTTTTATCTAAGGAGAATGATGTGCTGAAAAACTCAGTTGCAAAGCTGGAAACCGCTCTCACCAAGAAGGACATAGAACTTGGAAAGGTACAATTTAAGCTTGAAGAAACGGAAGCCTTAATTGCAAAATGGAACTCGAGTTCTACCAAGGCAAGTGAAATCATGGGATCAGGTAATTTCTCAAAATCAGGTATTGGATCAAGTAAAATTGTTGAAAATATGTTTCCAAACCTTTTTGTCGATTCACATGCAAAGATTAATTTTGTGAAAGAAAAATCGAAAGAGTCCATAAAATCCAACGGTTCAGGTCGTAGGAAAAGAAAATATGTTTGTCATTATTGTTTTCAACCTGGACATATAAGACCATACTGTCGAAAATTGAAAAATGATTGAGCAAATGGTCTGGTGTTACCTCCGGTGTCACGCAACACCGCCCGCAACACCACTGTTGGAAAGAAATTTTGGGTTCCTAAACAAACTGCTCAAGTCTGCCAAGTTGTTTTTATTGCTCTTAAGACTAACATTTCAGGTTCTTGGTACTTTGATAGTGGTTGCTCACACCACATGACGGGCACCAAAGAATATTTGTGTAATTTTGTGCCTATTACCGAAGGATCCGTTACTTATGGAGGAGGTGCTAAGGGTAGAATCATTGGCAAAGGAACTCTTAATCTACCAAGTTTTCCCAGGTTGTCTAATGTGTTTTTATTAGATGGTCTTATGGCTAATTTAATTAGCATAAGTCAATTATGTGATGACAATCTTGAGGTAAAATTTACTAAGGATTCTTGTGAAGTTTATGATAAGGCTAACATGTGTATCATGATAGGTACAAGATCTCATGACAATTGTTATCTTGTTGGAGAAAATGTCACATGTAACAAGGCTAAGTTTGATGACACGATTTTGTGGCATAAAAAATTAGGCCATGTGAATTTTCGAACTCTCCAAAAGTTGATGAAGTTTGAGGCTGTACAAGGACTGCCAAGCCTCAATCACAATGGTAAGATAGTGTGTGGGGACTGCCTTAAAGGTAAACAGACTTGTGTTCCCCACAGTGTTACATCACACCACGGACAACACCAAGGTACTGTTCATTGTTTTCAACTTTTACACATGGATTTAATGGGACCAGTTGAAGTTGAAAGTCTTGGAGGGAAGAGGTATTCCTATGTGATTGTTGATGATTTTTCCCGATATACTTGGATTTTCTTTTTACGTGAAAAATCGGATACATTTTCTCAATTCAAGATTTTGTACACTAGGATTAAGACCTCATTTTCTTCTAAAATTTTGAGTATTAGGTCTGACCATGGTAAGGAATTTGAAAACAAATTGTTTGCTGATTTTTTGTGAAAAGAAAAGCATTGAACACCAATTTTCGGCTCCTAAAACTCCTCAACAAAACAGAGTTGCGGAAAGGAAAAATCGAACTTTGCAAGAAATGGCTTGTGTCATGCTCAGTTCTAAGAACCTCTCATGACGTTTTTGGGCTGAAGCATTGAACACGGCTTGCTATATTGGTAATCGAGTCTTTTTAAGACCGGGTAGCAAAATGACCCCTTACGAAATTTTGAAAGGGAAAAAGCCTAATCTTAAACATTTTCATGTTTTTGGGTGTCTTTGCTACATTTTGAATGATAGAGATAATCTTGCTAAGTTTGATGCAAAAAGTGACAAAGCCGTGTTTCTTGGATATTCTTTGAATAGTCATGCTTATCGTGTTTTTAACTTAAGATTTAGGACTATTCAAGAATCAGTTAATGTTGTGTTTGATGACTTCTCTGATCTTACAGGTAAATCTTATGATGATACCGTGACTGATCTAGTTGAAATTCCAGTAATTCATGAAACTGGAAATACTGATGTTGCCCCCAGTGTTGTGACACCAGAGGCAACACCAGCGGCAACACCGGTGACAACATCGGCAGAACCTGAATCCGATGAAAGTGATGATGATCTACCTGATCAAGTTTGAAGAGATCCACCTGCTCGTATCAGAAAAAATCACCCTACCACACAGGTGATAGGGGGAGTAAACGATGGTGTTCGAACTCGTAGAAAAGACCCCGTGAATTATAAGGAAATGGTAAGACATGTGTGTATGTCAACCACATTTTCAGAGGTAAAATTCTACTGTTTTGTCTCTCCAATTGAACCCAAAAATGTCTCTGAAGCTTTAAAAGATAATTTTTGGATACAAGCAATGCAAGAAGAACTTGAACAATTTACTAGAAATGATGTTTGGTTTCTTGTTCCTAGACCATCCGATACTAATGTGATTGGAACTAAATGGATTTTTAAAAATAAATCGGATGAGTCGGGGAACATTGTAAGAACAAAGCACGACTTGTAGCACAAGGGTACACGCAAGTCGAAGGCATCGATTACGATGAGACCTTCGCACCCCTTACTCGAATTGAATCGATTAGGTTAGTTCTTGCAATTGCTTGTTATTTGAAAATTACCCTTTATCAAATGGATGTAAAAGGAGCATTTTTGAATGGGTTGTTAGATAAGGAAGTGTATGTTGAACAACCAAAAGGTTTTGAAGATCCTTATCAGCCTCATCATGTCTACAAACTTAAGAAAGCATTGTATGGATTAAAACAAGCTCCTAGAGCTTGGTATGATCGTTTGACCACTTTCCTACTTGAGTTTAGATTCATTAGAGGCATGGCCGATCGGACCCTCTTTGTTAAGAGAACCGATCGACATTGTATGATAGCTCAAATTTATGTTGATGACATTGTATTTGGATCTACTTGTCAAAGTGATCTTGATGATTTTGTGCATGCTATGTCATCTACCTTCGAAATGAGCATGATTGGAGAACTAACTTACTTTCTAGGTTTGCAGGTTAAGCAATCAAAGGAAGGAATTTTCATTTCTCAAATCAAGTATGCCAAAAATTTGGTATCTCGCTTTGGTTTAGAAAATTCTAAGCCTATGAGAACCCCCATGGGTTCGACTCAAAAGCTGTCGAAAGACAGTGTTGCCGATGGTGTTGACAACACCCTCTATAGATCGATGATCGGCAGTTTACTCTACTTGACCGCCAGCCGCCCGGATATAATGTATAGTGTTGGTGTCTGTGCACGTTACCAATCTGACCCTAAAATCTCGCATCTTCAAGCAGTGAAGCGTATCATAAGGTATGTTTCCGGTTCGATAGATTTAGGTATTTGGTATACTAAGGACACTAATCTTAACTTGGTGGGTTTTAGTGATTCTGATTGGGCTGGAGATGTAGATGATAGGAAGAGTACTAGTGGTGGTTGTTTCTTCTTAGGCAATAACTTAGTGTCTTGGCATAGTAGAAAATAAAACTGTGTTTCTTTATCCACCGCCGAATCCGAATATGTGGCCGCCGGGAGTGGGTGTACTCAACTCTTGTGGTTGAGACAAATGCTTGATGATTATGGTTTTGCTAGTGAATCTTTGAGCCTATTTTGTGATAATTCGAGTGCAATTAATATTTCCAAAAATCCAATTCAACATTCTCGAACTAAACACATAGATATTAGGCATCACTTCATTCGAGATTTAGTTGAAAAAGGGTTAATCCAACTTGATTATGTATCCACTGAAAACCAAATAGCAGATATATTTACAAAAGCCTTAGATTTAAAGAGATTTTCTTCCTTAAAGAAGTCTCTTGGATTGTGCATTGTTTGAATGTGCATGCTGTTTTTGCGGGTGTTACCGTTCATGTTGCTCACACCACTCTTAACACCCTTAGAATAAATTTTTATTTTTTAGGCTTTCTAGGCATATGTATGCTTGTTTGTATCTAACCAGTGTGTTTCTTATGTGAAAACACTTGCTTGGACACCTATTTTGTTAATGGCTCTTAATAAAAGTGCACCTTTGTTCAAATAATTGATATAAGTCACAAAGCACTTGGAGCACGGCGCTCGCTACGACGATGCTTTTCAGGCAGCCTAGTGACTATGCTTAAATGTGTTGTGTGACCTCACTGAGTAACTCGGGGCACGGCGTTCGCTGCGACGATGCTTCCTTGTCAAAAGGTGTAGGAGATATCACAACCAAATCGATAAAACTTGATCTCACAACCGAGTAACTAGAAGCATGACGCTCGCTACGACAGTGCTCTCTTTACAAAAGGTTGGTTGAGATTAGGTATGAGTGAATTTATTTTCGTGTGCACAAATGGAAAAATTTTCTAGAGCCAAAATTTTCTATGGTGTCATCGCAGTGTTACGTAACATTAGGGACAACACCAGTCAGTTACATTGTGTGCGATTTTTATGGGATTTAAATTTTATGCATCCCTAGGTATCTGCATTTAATCCTTATAATATATAGTGGATATATTTGATTTTTGGATAATCCAATTTCAAATTTAAAATTCGAATTTTGTGATTCCTATTTTTGTGTAAAATTGTTGAGATTTGATCTTATTTTCAAATTTTTTTCAAAATCTCTTGATTTTATCTAAAAAATTCAAAAGGCTCAAATTTTGTGTTTAAATTCAGAAAATCGAGCGTGCGTTTCTACCACTTGATTGTTGCACTCTCTCTCTTGCTCACATACTCTCTCTCTCTATCCTTCTCATTTTTCTCTCTCCAAAAAGTCGATCCCCTTTCCTCTTCTTCACCATAAACCCTAATTTGCTCTCTCCCCAAAATTCTCCATGGCTGATCAAGTAATTCCACCAACTGTCCTTGAATTCCTGGAGAAGCTGAAACAACATTATCCAGCACTTCTCGTGCCCTCCCTCTGCTGCAGTGTCTTCTGATGGTGTTGCCCACACCGGCGCAACACTGCCCATACAACCTACTCCTACCTCATTTATCTAAGGTAAGGACGAATCTGCTTTCTTCCTCTCTCCATTTTTCTCTGTCCTTAAAGTCCCTTGCTTCAAGATACAGTCTACTAAGATGATGGTGCCAAGGCAATTTTCATTGGCAATCGAATTTGTGATTCGCCCTATACACCGGATGTTGCCTCTTCAATTTGGCAACATTTGGCCCAACGTCTTTGTTGATATACTTTGAAAGTAGGAAACCGTTTTTATGAGCTAATTTTCAGCTCAAAAAGGGGGAGAAGATATGGTAAGACAATTTCTATGGTGAAAGTGGCGAAGGAGAAAGTTTTGATGAATCTTTTTCATGATTGTGTTGAATGATTAATCTTTAATTCTTTGTGATTGTTTGTGTTTGCAGGATTAAGGGGGAGATTGAATTAAGGTGGAGAAAAATCTAATTGATTTAGGTTTTGAGTTGAAAAAGAAAAATAGGGGGAGTTTGTTAGTGTTGGATTTTCCAACAATAATAATTTTACTTTTTCAAGTTTATCCTAAAATCAAAAATTAGATTTTAATTAGATTTTATTGGATATGTTTATTTGAAAAGATTTGGAAAAGGATTTGATTCTCTCACTTAGATTTGACTTGTTAAAATCTCACGTGTTATTTATTTTTGAATCTCCTTTCATTAACAAACTCACCTAAGTTTTAGGGAGTTGTTATTTGCTCATGTGTTTTGATAGGATTCAAAGGGATATAAATACAAGTGGGATAAAGAAGTCAAAACGTGATTTTTGAGAGTGAGATCGTGCTTTGAAGAACGTGGAGTTGAGAGAACAAGATTCACATATGAACAAGTCAAGATGGAGATCAAGAAGATTGAGTTGAAGAAGTCAAGAACAAGTCCACTCCACTTTCCCATCCATCATGCACGTGAGTTATGGAGTTATGGAGATCATGGAGCACTCCAAGATCATGGGAAGTGGACTCTACACCAATTGTACTTCAAGGTCTATAAA
Source organism: Scutellaria baicalensis (assembly GCA_005771605.1). Lineage (NCBI taxonomy): Eukaryota > Viridiplantae > Streptophyta > Magnoliopsida > Lamiales > Lamiaceae > Scutellaria > Scutellaria baicalensis. The sequence goes on along the minus strand of CM016724.1, from coordinate 31,747,177 downwards.
TAGGTGAAGCTGCTGAAGATCAAGGATGCACAGAATCTAGAGCAAAAGCAGTCTAGTATACGCAGTACACTGGTGTCAAGGGTTGTGTTGTTCACACCGATACGCAACATCATTTTCTTGTGTGTCATAGAGTTTGCATACTCTTGACTTTTAGTATAGGTGTTCTTCGGAGTGTTCAACTGAGAGTTTTTGTATACGTCCCTAGGTTTCATATTCATCTCATAGGACGTATTGAGTCATTTGTTCGAAAGAATCTCTTTTAGAGATCTTTCATTCTCCTTTGTACACATACACAAAATCAATAAAGGAGTTTTCACCCTGAAGGCATTCCACGAGTATTTGTATACTCGTGGATAAATCGTTTGTGTTCTGCAACTTTAATTTCGATCCATTTTTCCGCTGTGTTTTACGCTGGTGTTGTCGACACCGCTGACAACACCGTGTACTTTGATTGGGATATTTTTGTTTTTGTTTTTGCAGATCCACGTAGGACTTTCAGCCCATTGTGATGCTTCATCCATTGCATTGTGCCATTCTTTATTGCTCTTTCATTCCAAACATAATTCTGAGGAAATTGCACACATGTTAGTTTCCTTACCTCACTGTCTCGTTTGTTTGTCTCCATCCATTCTGTGAACATGGTCCTTTGAGCATTTTCTCATGATAGTACATTCTGTAGATTGTCCAATTCACTGTATATGAGATTGTTTTGGTTAGATAGGTGCAACGTCAATTGTTGTACAGCAGGCTTTCGATAATGTCGAATGCAAAATTCTCCACATTGCTTCACATGCAGACAGATAACGACATTCAAGATAATTGTTAATTTCATCTACCACTTTTTGCATATTTTCTGCACCATTCTGCTCTCTTCCTGTTGTAGATCTGTCCACTATCATTGTTGTTTTGTCCACTCCTTTTGTAATATATTTGAATAGATATTTTATTGCCGCCGACCTGTTGCACCATTCGACATTTATATGTGCTCTATATTTTCTCAGTAAATCGAGATTGTGTGGGACGACGAAGCTGTTGTCAAGTTTAGTGTTGCCCTTCATAATAAACTTTGTTTCATCCCCTCTTCGACGATATCTTATGCATCCATTTTCATCAATTGTTGTTCTTTCGTTGTATGCCTTTGGAAATTTTTTTATGCATTGTCCATTATCCATGCACGGTGATCGTGGTCTATCTATTCCACATGGACCGTGCATCATATATTGTTCAACTAATTTGTATCCTTTTTCATCAATGTACCTGTTAGGTATCTCCGCCGATATGAAAGTGTCTATTATTGTTCGAGTAGGCTCTGTATCCTCTAGCCATAAGAGTATATGTGCATGGTACTCTTTATTCCTGTGCATTTATTTTGTTTCGAAAGATATTTAAAAATTTAAAAGAAAATTGTTCTTTTTCCTGCTTTAGGTGCACCTCCAAAGAATCCTTCTTGAATATCTGAAAGCAATTCCTCAAGTTTCATTTTGAACATGCGACATTCAATGTCTGGTCTGTCGTTTGAGGTGTTGTTTCCTGAATGTTGTAGATGATATGTTATTTCTTGTCAATTAGGATTTGATGTTATGGTAAGAAAAAGCTCTGGGTTACCATACCATCTGCTTATTGTGTTGGATACATTTGTAGAAAATTTTGATGAGACAAATCCTTAAAGTAACTCTAATATGCATAACCAATCTTAGGATAGGTTACTGCAATAAAGTTACTGCAGAAGATTAAAAGAAACAAAGAAAGTGGCAAATGGAAGGATACTGAAGAGAAAGGTTATAAAGAATCGGATGAACTAATAAGGATACTATTGACTTCAGGAAGCTACTCGAAGGAACCTCGCCAAGGCAGAACACAGCGGGACAGGAAGCTACCTGGAAGACCATGCCGAAAGCATACTGCACAGACAGCTTGCTACAGAAGCCCCGAGCCACCAAAGGGAACAAGCTGGAAGAGGAAGCTCTAGAGTGAAGCCAGAGGAGGAAGCTGCAAAGCAGACATGGGGAGAAAAGTCAAAGTTACCGGTAGACACAAAAAGTTACCGATAGAGAGAGAAGAGAAGAGGAGTCAATCAGAAGAAGACACGTGGAAAACGAAAAGCTGGCGTGTGTCAGGAGTGCTGCGCAGAAATGATTGAAATTTGTCTACCTTCAACGGGCAGATTTCACACCCTATAAAGAGGAGGACTGAAGACTGAAAATGGAGAGTGCGTGAGAGAAGCACAGAGTGTGCAAGAGAGAAAAGAAGTGAGCACATCAGAATATCCAAGCTCACAGAGAGAAGCGCAAAAGAAGAGAGAAGAGCTCAAAAGAGGAAAACCAACTGGGAGCAACCCAAGACGTGATTGTTACTGGAAGCTGAAAATTCTAAAGGAAGGTCACTTCACCCTAGACAATAGACTACTGAATCCAGGGGGAAAGACTTGACAAAGTTAAGGAAAAATGAAGCTCTGACAAACAGGACGCTGGACACCAGGCTACTGGACACTAGGTCGCTGGATAACAGATCGCTGGATATTAGGATGCTAGATACCAGGTTGCTGGATACTAGGTCGCTGAACACCTGGTCGTTGCATACCAGGATGCTAGACACTAAACTTTTGGATACTAGGTCACTGAACAATCAGGGCACTTATCATCAAGTCACATGAAAAGAGGTCACTAGTGGGTTACATCTCATCAAATCCAACGGTTACCGAAAAACAATCGGTAACGTGTGCGCATGAAAAGTGGATCACCTTTTAAGAAGTAGACCACTTTTTTCAAAACCCTATGATGATTTCAGTCGTGCGATCAGAAAAATCTAAGGGTGGAGAATCAAATGTTGACTACATACTCAAGCAATCACCTCATGCAGAGGCTAAAAGCAAAGCTGTGGTAACTGCCAACAACTTTATTAGAAACCGGCGAAACAATTAATGAGATCTTTTGAAGATCTAACCTCCAAACAGGAAGTATCTCAAACTCTATATATACATGCACTTCTTACTCTATTTCCATTCATACATTCTCCTCTATCCTTAAGATAATATGACACCAGACTGTTGGAAACCATTCTCTCTATATTCTTTCTTAGCAGCACATTTTCTGTAAATAATCAACCAAACACCTCTCAAATCATGAAAGTCACCTCTCACGCTTGATTCTTGCTAAGCAAATCTTTCTCAGAAGACTCGATCTTCTAGCTTACTGCCCTCATCTCAATTCTAAAGGACTTGCACCCAAGTTCTCCTCTTAGAGGCCGGAGGATAGAGTGGAAAGATCCCTCACCAGTAACCCCAGAGCTTCAGCTCGTTGATAATGACAAAAAGGGGGAAGAAACTGCGAAGGATCATGGAAGATCAAAAGTCTTCCAAAGGTGGAGGAGAGTAGATTCCAGCCCTTCCATAGGATGGATTCTGCTTACAAGAGAATGAGTAAGAGAAACAGTAGGATGAGTTGGTGAGATTATATCGAGAGAGAAAGGCTGCAGCAAGCTACTATGTCTAGGCTCTCTCCCTCTTCTCAGGACCCTCCAAGCATATGTCCTTTCTCTCTCGACAAACCTCTTCACCTTTTTCCACTCATCCCCACAATCAAAGAGGAAAACCAACTGGGAGCAAGAACTTGCACATAAGAGGGAAAAGCTAGACAGAAGATTAAAGCTAGCAGCAAGCTAAAGGGGAAAAGAAAGAAAAGAAAGAGCAAGAGAAAGAAGAATGAGCCAGAAAAACAAGATAGAATATTTACATTGTACTTTGCTTACTGCGTTGTATTGTATATATTTTTCTATATAAAATATCTTCTGTTCTCTAAAGCTCACTCCTTGTGACCTTTCTTTTTGACTTATATGTGGTTTAATGAAAGCAACATGCTCTACGTTTTATATCTTACATCTACTTTCTGTGCTTAAATGATTATGACCTTTTGATCTTATCTGCAAAGGTTTTGTCATTATCAAAAAGAGGGAAATTGTTAGAACATATTTAAGTATATTTTGATGAGACAAAACCATAGAATAGTAACCCTCATTCTATAAGCATAACCTATCTTAAAAGGTTACTGCAGAAAAATACAACAGAGAAAGCTTCAAAGGAAGGATGCTGCAGAGAATGGTGAAAGGAATCTAGTAAACTAAAAAGGATACTGCTTACTGCAGGAAGCTACCTGGAAGAGACCATGCCAAAGCATACTGCAAAGTAGCAAGCTACCGAAGACTCAAGCTACCTGACAGGAAGCCACCTGGAAGAGACCATGCCAAAGCATACTGCAAAGCAGCAAGCTACAAAAGTCCCAAGCCACCTGACAGAGCGAGGCTGGGAAGGGAGCTACAAAGCAAGCATGGGAAGGAAGCTAAAAGTTACCGGTAGAAAGAAGAGGAATGGAGCCAATCAAATGAAGACACATGGAAAGTGAAAAGTTGGTGTATATCAAAAGGAGTGTGGCGCATTTAATGATGGAAACCTACCCACCTTCAATGGTCAGATTTCATAATCTATAAACAGAAGAAGACTGAAGATGAAGAGAGAAGAGAATAGCTCAAGGAAAAGAAGAGAAGAAAACAAAGCGCAAGAAAGAGCGTAGAAAATAGGGTGAAGAGCTCTTAAGAAGAAAAGAGAGCAAAAAGGGGGAATAAAGAAGAAGAGAGAAAAGAGTGTACAAAAGATCAAAATAAGAGTAGTAAGCTCAAACACTCTACACCCCAAAAACTCTAGAATATGCAGTCACTCAGTCCGGCAGCAAGCTATAGGAGAGCAACCTGCAAAAGAAGTCTAAGCTTGTTGCGTCCAGTTGAAGAAGAAGACAAACCTTTTAAGGACTATCTAAGAGTGCTTAGTTAGGACTAGGATCTTGATGAGTTGTTCATTTTTGTAGAAGAAAGTAAGGATCCTGAGTGGGTCGGGTAGGATCCTGTGTGGGTCAGTTAGGAGAGTAGGCAAGCAGCTGTGAGCAGCCATGAGTAGGCTTGCTACTTACTTGTTAAGTCTGTGTTGTAATAGATAGGGCTATGTAAATCAACAAGATTAACAAATTTTCCCTCTTGAGAAGAGGCAGAGAGGACGTAGAAGGATTACTCCACTTTCGAACCTCTGTATATATATGCGTTTGTTTATGCTTATTGTTCTATCTGCATATCTTATATTAGATGCATGTCTTTCATACTTGGTCTTTCAATGAGAGAAAGCTTTCGCAATATAGCTTTGATAAGTAACCTCCAAAAAGGTTACTGCCTCTAGACCTAAGCCTTCTGAAGTGAGGAAATGTTTAAAAATACAGTAGACTTATTCCCCCCCCCCCCAAGCCTACTACCAATTGGGACCAACAGAGCTCGTGCAGACATGTGGGAGGCACGTGAAAGCACGTTTTGGACGCGTGAACGGGTCGACCCGATTACACGGATCCCAAATCCGTGCAACCGGTGCATAAAAGTTTTTGCCTAATAATATATTAATTAATAATAATTACCATAAAAAGAAATCTCAAATTTGAGTTAAGAAGTGGCGGTGGTGAACCTTATCTTTTTTTATGCTCTCTCCATTCTCCCCCCTCACAAAGTGACACCTCCTCTTTGCATACTCATCTACTCTTTTCTCCCTTTAACTAAATATATCACATTTGAGGAATCAATTTAAAAAAAAGGAATATATTTCTCTTTTCCTCTCTCACTCTCGCCTGATCTCTCAGTCTCTCCCTCTACATTTTTTTTCTCTCCCCTTTGCACTCCTCTCTCACTTCTTTGTTCTCTCTTTCTCTCCCTCCCTTTCTATTTCTCTCTTCTCCATCTCTCAGTCTCTTTACGTTTATTTCTCTGTGGCTTTTGAGTTCACTGTCGTGGTTCAGAAATTGAGGGTCTTGTTGTCTACTCGTCACCGCGGTGGTCATGTTGGCTAGAGTCGTTGGTGCCGTGGTAGTGGAATTACAAACGAGGCACAAGTTGTAACACCCTGTTTTCCAGAAAACTTGCATTGCATATTTCACAAAATTTCTTTTACCTTTCAATTATAAATAATTTAAATATGAGCTATTATGTTATTTACATTTATGATGAACGTGTTATGTTGTGCTCTTCATGATTTCAAAGATTTTATGACCTAATATTTCTTTCGGTACTTTAAAGGTTTTTTGCAGGATTGCTCATGGAGTAGCCGAGCTTGATCTCAACTCACTCGACAAACATGGACGAAAGTAAAAAGATAAGATATATATATTATTAAATGAGGGAAAATGATATTAACTTTGGATGCTATGCTTGCTCGTTTGTGTCTTAAATGCTCTTATTTTATAAAATTTTAATTATGATCTTTATAAGTAATACTTATGTTCGATGTATTAGTTTTCTTTATATTAACTAGCTAAATCCTTTATTTGATTATTTATGTTTATAATAGTAATTGATATGGTTAAAGAAAACAAAAATACATTATCATTGAGAAATTAGGTAACAAAATAGTAGTTGCTTTGAAAATAAAAATTTGAAGGTTATATTTAGATAATTATGAATATGTATGTTCTAATGTCTATATCGATGCGTACATGAAGATATATATACACACATTCCATTATATTAACTAAGTTATGTATGTATAAATTTATGTGACTAAAATAAGTAACATTACGTATCACACTATTGAAGAATATAAAGTCAATAGCTAATGATGAGTGATGACTAATAGCAATTAGAGTAGGGAGCAGGAGACGTGTGTCAATTTGGGAAGATGACTCATCTATTATAACTTTGAAAACAAATAGATAAATTCAAATAAGATTGATTAATTAGACATTTTATTTTGAATTGTTTGAACTTGTTTTGCTGCTACTGTTCTGGAATTTTATATATATTTTGTAAATTTATTTAGATTGAGACCATTTACCAGATTCAAGTATTTAAAGTGAAGAACATTCATGTTAAATTTCAGAAGATTTAGAGTTAATCTCAATTTATTATGAATTTTCAAACATGACCCTGTTTTGCAGCAAATTCATTCTGTTTTTAGGTCTGAATCAGAGAATTTTATTGAACTGTATCCTTCGAAATTTTGTAAGAAATTTTACCATGTTTCAGTAACTGTTCTTAAGCAAGTGTAGAAATTTAGTATACAGTTTTTGGAGTCTTGTACGATTTATACCAAATTTTACAATATAGACTGTTTTCTACACAAACAATGCTCCGTTTTCTGTCAATTTCTGAAATTCATAACTATTTATCTACATTATTTTCATAAACCATGTTTTACTATGTTGTATTACTAGCTCTTAGGAACATAATAAAGTTTATCTTGTGAATTTTGGAGTAGAATAGAATTTATAAGAAACTTTTCAAGTAACCCTGTTTCAGCTTATGTAATGTCCTGTTTGCTGCCAACTTGTAAAATACATATCTAATTGTGTGAATCATATTTTTGTTTCAAATTTTTATATGTTATAAATAAACATGTTTTATGCCTTATTTGAAAAGATGAGAAATTTTCATAAATCCTATAAAGTATGATAAATTCTTAATTGAAGGCTGATTTCTAGCGGAAATTCAAGTGGAAAACTAGTTAGATGAATGATTTTTAATTCTTTGTACAAGCAGTAGAAGTCTATGAATTTTCAGTATGTTATACTAAAAGAAAATATGTGATCATATGAATAATGTTGTGATTTTAGGAATTATATATAAATTAATAAATTTGTTACATCTTTATATGTCATTTTAGGACTAAAATTGCTAGTTTAAATATCTAAAGCTTAGATTATAAGTATATTGGTTTATTTTATATGTTAATCAAGTTTAAATAATTTTTATATGATAATATCAGCATCAAAACTTCATATATGAGCCTAATATATATATTGCATGATGTATGATTAATATAAACATTTGAATAATGTGTATAGAATCATAATATTTACATTTAGGACGAAGTTTTACCTTAAGTTACTAATGATTATCTTTTAGGTTAAATAACCTAATATAAGATACAAAAGATCATGCTATATGACAAAAGAAACTAAACAATTAAGTGTGTCGAGTGCAGTCGAGACGATCGGTGAATCCAGAAGCAATCCTCGAACCGTCAACTTAAAGTGGGTAACTTCTACACTCTACTATGCGTTGATAATTAAATTAGTAAGTTATATATGAAAATCTATGGCTGAAGCTCCGTAGCTATAACCGGTAGTTGCTTCACTATCGGACGACGACCATAAGGGCGAGAGTGTCTGGTCTATGAAAATAAGGTTTAGTGGGCAAGCGACTCCCACATTCCTTTATGTTATGTATGGTCCAGGGTGAGCGTGCCCGAAGGACATGTAGTATGTGCTTAGTAATTTAATTGCTTCAATATATATTAGAGAGTACAGTTATCCCACTGGGATCCCTCTCCGGAGGTGTCTCATGATTCTACTTTCAATATTTTCAGGTCCGACATATAATGACGTGGACGTGTAGCAGGCTGGACTGACTTTCCATCACCCCTTTAATGTTAAAGTACCAAAACAATACTTACTTTTGAAAATAATGCTATATTTTTTATATGTAAATTATGATAGATGATGAGTCTAAACTTATATTTTTGGTATATAAGTAAAGGGTGACGGCCTGTTCCCAATTAATGGGGATCGGGGCGTCACACAAGTTTAAAAGGATATAAGACATAGATGTTTTGCAAGCTCTACGATTGAAGGTGGGGTAAAATCTTTATTTGCTTTATAAATTGCATATGTGATTACATATTGATTCTCCTAATATGTGAGTTGAAGTTGATTGATGTTAAGACAATACGAATGTTATTGCGATATTGATAAACTCTTGATGATTTATATACGTTGAATGATGAAAGTTGAGTTGTGATTGTTGGAAGGTGATTACATGTTATGAACGGTGAACTATGAATGTTTGAACGATAAATGCTTAGATGTGAATTAAGTGCAAATGATTGTGAATGCGCATGTGTATGTTGACGGACTTATATTTTGACGGACTATATTGACGGACTTATATTTTGACGAACTTATATTGACGGACTATATTGACGGACTTATATTGACGAACTTATATTTTGACGTACTATACGATTGAAGGTGGGGTAAAATCTTTATTTGCTATATATATATATATTTTGACGGAATATACGATTGAAGGTGGGGTAAAATCTTTATTTGCTATATATATATATATATACTGGACTTAAAAACTCCAAAAGAGGTTATGTATTTTCTTTGATGTTAAATGTGGAATGTGAAAATGTTTATATGCTTCGCCCTCCACTGAGTGTTTTCTGGCACTCACCCCTATGTGTAAAAAATGTTTTCAGCTTAAATATTCAGGGCGTGGTGTGCGAGCAGTGAATGCTGGTAGTCGGTGAAATCAAGGTTCAAGAAGATTTTCTTTAAAGGTTTTTATTTATTTAATTTTACAACAATATATTCATGAAAACGTTCATGTATTCCGTCTTTTAAAGTGTTTGAAGATGAATTGGAGAAAAAGGAATTTTAAGTAAATCCCTTCCATTGCATTATTTTGAAATTTGTATTTCAGAAATTATTCTTGAATTACCGATCTTTATTATTATTTAAATGGTGAATCTTTAATGTAAGTAACACCTAAACAAAATTTGTCCTTATAAAGAAATGGGGCGTTACAGAACACTTTGTTGCTCCTATACCAACAAACACGAGATCCTATTCCGAAAATTCCATCTTTGACGAATTCTCCAACGGAAATACAAAAGTCATAAAAATTAAACAGCTACAAGAATTGAGAGAGGTAACATTTTTATACATTTTCTCTTGTTGTTTCGTTTATGTTTTAGTTGCCTTAATTAATATTTCCAAGCACTACTTACACTAATCTTGATGTTTCTGTTTCAGCCACTACTTATAATTCAGCCACTAATCACTACAAGAAAATTGTCCGACAGTGACGGAAAAATCTGTTACTAAAATCAGAATTTCTATCACTAGCAGGTAGTAGTGACAGATTTGTGACGGAAACAGTATGTCAAAATCAGCTTTGTCACTAAACTTTAGAGACAGATTTAAATTCCATCACCACAAGTGTGACGGAAAATTCCGTCACAATAATAAAAAAAATGGTTGCTAATTTTTTTCGTCACTTGACTTTTGTTTGACTAGTCATGAAATTAATGACGGAAAATTCCGTCACTAAGTTGTGACCGAAATATTCCGTCACTAATTTGCGACGGATAATTCCGTCACTAATTTGTGTCTGATATTTCCGTCACTAATTTCCGATGGAAATATTTTGTCACTACATTGTAGAAATTATTTTATGACAGAAAAAAATTGTCATTAGTTAATATATTTCAAATAAATATATATTATTTTGTTTTACTCTCAATTTGTTTGGTAAACTTATGATAATATTACTCTTCCAATAATTTTATCAACAAACCATAAATCGTTCATTCATAAAATCTCTTACAAACAAAGTCAAAATATACTTGTGTCAGATTAAGTTTTAAATTCAAGTTATAAGTCCAATATATAACATGGATGTCTACTCATCCCCCAAAGGAACATCATCATCTTCTACAGTCTGGTTCTCTAAGATGGGTGGTGGATCTAAGGTCAGAATCACTCTCATACTCCGTAGCTGCTCCAACATAAGCGTGACAGTAGACTGTACTCGAGCCTCTATCTCAGCTTGTATGTCATTTCTCATGGCATCAACTTGAAGGTTCACCTGGTATTCTATCTCCCTCTGTACTTCATATTGTTGTAAGGCTTATGTAGCTTAGGAGCTACTACTCCTCGAAGCTAATGAACCACCTACAGCTCCTAGACCATAGACTCGCCGCTTCTTATCAATCCCACCAGCAACATCCATGAATGCCTGTGATTGGTCAGAATCGGACATCACGGCTGACCAGATTGCATAGCAGCCTCTATACGTGCTTCAACATCAGCCTACAAAATAAAGTGAGAAATTGAAATTGACATTAAAATCATAGAAAAAAAATTAATTAATTTTCAAATTGATTAATAGTTAAGACTTACAGCAACTTTCTTTGTTTTTCCATCAACGAATTCCCCTTCCTTCTTGCAATGAGTGCGTTTGTAAAAATCCCATCTATTAGGTTCTTTCTCAGTACTAATTTCCTAGACAGTAAGGAATAACTTTAGTGAACATATACTTGATTATATATATTTGATGAAAATTAATATAGATATCTATTCACTTACAATATCCCTCCAAGTCACAACAAATGATTTAGACCCTCCTGTATGGCATGAAGGACCTGTACCTGGTCCTGCTGGCTCACTCATCCTGTTTTGACGAGCTTTCTCAGACTTTTCTTTTATATTTGGCAAGTTCCAATACTCTAGCCAAATCTTCCATATCTCATTTGATATACATTTTGGTTGTTTTCTTTTCTTGAGCCAAGTTTTCTTAAATCCATGGACCATGTGTCTGTAGTTAGCCCGAGCTTGCTTGTAAAATATTTTCTCTACTAACTGGTCCATTGAGACATCCCAACTAAAGTGCTTCTGCAAAACCAATTTAGATAGTGAATACATAAAATAAGAAATCAAAATTTAAAAAAAAAAAAAGATGGTGGCAATGAAATCACCAACTCTATTTATAGTAATTAATTAGTCATTATACCTTAAACTCCTCATAAAATCTTTTTGGATATGATGGTGGCAATGACTTCCACTCAGTTCCTTTTTCATGAATCATTTGCTTAAATATATCAGTTATCTTTTCAGCAGCTTTATGACCTGGAACTAATTAGTGACGGAATTTTCTGTCACAAATATAATTCTGACAGAACTAATGACGGAATAATTACAGTCAATAATTTATGTCACAAGTCTGTCACTATTCCGTAAGAAATATTTTATATGCATTTTTGTCAATAATCTGTCACTATTCCGAAACTAATTTTTGACAGAATATTTTAGTCACTAAAATCTGTCGCTGTCAGGAAGTTTTCTTGTAATGAATTACACTAATCTTGTTGTTTTTTTTGTTTCTGTTTTAATTAATATTTGTAGCCACTAATTATTTTTCTCTTATTGTGTTTCTTTCTTCTTTAACATCCTTAATTAATATTTCCAGCAACTAATTACACTGATTTTGTTGTTTTTGTTTCAGCTACTAACTACATTGATGTTGTTGTTTCTCTTTTGCGCTCCTTAATTAATATGTCCAGCCACTAATTATTTTCTTTTGCTCTTTCTGTTTTTGTTTCTTTTAAAATTGTCTTCATTAATATTCACAGCCACTAATTATATTGATTTTTACATATTATCTTAGGTTGGAACATATTGGGTATATTGTACAATTGCAGACATTGACATGGAGGGAGAGTGTTTCTACATAGGATGTAAAAAATGTTCTAAGAAATTAGATGTTAATGGAGACAAGTTCATTTGTTCAAAGTGTCAAAAACATGAAGTTAATGGAACATATAGGTAAAGAAATATTTTAGAAGTTATTTCATTCCAGCGTATATACTGTTTTTAACATGATTTAATATATTATTTGTTTTCAAGGTACAAGATTTGAATTCGTGTCATTGATTCTACGGGGAATGCAAGATTTTTATTATGGGATGGGGAATGCATTGAACTTATTAGAAAAACAGCAAATGAATTGAAGGAACATGTATAATTAGTGGCTACAAATATTATTACTTTACAACTATTTGATAATTACTTGAAAATGTATCTTTTGCATATTCCTATTTTGGATTCTTCTATAGAAGAGATTGATGCATTGACAGAACGCAAAATTCTATTCAAGATCAAGGTGAAACCTGATAGGATTGCTAATGAAAAGGATGGATACACAGTAATTAAGCTGACTTTTGACACAAATATAATAGGCAAATATTTTGATGAGAATATTGAAAGTCAAGTATGAAAATGAACTATTTCATCTACGTTATCTTATGTTGCAGCCTTATGCAAAGAGAATAACATTTTCTAATATATGTCATCTACATTAATGTAGGAATTAGACATGCTGTCCAAATTAGGAGATGCTGAAAATGAAGTTCACAATGTGTGTTTGAAATAAGACTTCATAAATATCTGAATTCTAAAGCATTTATATATTTGAACTTCTAATAAGTTATTATTTTTATGTCATTGTTTCTCATTTAGGTTGATGAATTAGAGGATGAAATTAGCATTCCCAAACATGCATGCTACGAATATGACAACTGACTTTATGGATATGACAGAAGATATAAAGAGTAAGAGATTGGTCATTGATGAATTTTCAAGTTTGGAGCTAGCGAAAAGGATTAAAAGGGTCATTAAGAAGGAAAAAAAATGAAGAGGGTGAAAGCAGCACTATAGCAATGATGATCGCTATGAAATCTTACTATTGTTTTTATAAAGTATATGTTGCCTAAGGTATGACGACATTTAAAGTATTTCTTATATTTTAGGTTGTATGTTTGAAGATTATGGATAGTTTTGTTTTCAATTTTTGTGCTGCATTAAACTGAAACACGACTAAACACAACACTAAAACGAAATAACATCAAACTTTATCAATTGAACAAAGAATCACAATCACAAACTATAATCTCCAAAGCTTCACATTAATATCTGTCACATTAAAATAATAGTACTTGACAAATTCTTAACATTAATTATGCCAAAAAATTAGAATACTTGTAAGATTAATAAACATAAACTTACATTTTGGATAACAACAGCAATTGTCGCAACAATAAATGTTTTGGTTCTTGCCACAACACTCTCTGCAAAATTAAATTAAATATATATTCCAGATTTAGTCATTATTTTTAAATTACTATATTTACATTGCTTCATGTTTAAAAACAAGGTCTTAAATAATCACAAATGTTAATATTGCAGCTCATAAACAAATGGTAAATTTTAAATTGTTTATTTTGTTTTTATATGATTATTTACATAGGAATTAATGATTTAATAATTATTAGTGTAAATTTTGTAACATAGTTTGTATGTACAAATGGAATGAATAAGGAGTGTGTATTTTGAATTTAATCTTTTAATTTCAAAGGGATATAAAACAATTTAAAATTTTGAGAAGTACACCATATTAAAGTGCATCATATACGATTTTCTCTTCAAAAATGAATTCATACTTAGTACATATGATGGTTTATGTTGAAAATCAAAAATTTTAGATCTTACTTTAAATCCTCAAGTTGAATATCAATTCTTCTAGTGGTAGCACTGTGGCCGATGATATTAGAGTTCACCAATCTTCCTATCATATCTAAAGAAAATAACATTAGAATATTAGTGTCATTGATATGTTAACAAAATCTTGTAAGCTAGTATTACCACTTACCAAAAAGGACATTCTCATCTAAACTTTCAGCCCCTGGTAAATCTTTGAATGGCTTAGGGTGGTAAATAGACTTTGGAAATGCATCATCAACGAACTCAAAAACATTTGTTTTTTGTAAAATATGATCTTATAGTTGTTGGTGGTTGTTTTATACTTCATATTGTTTGGAGCAACGAAGAAGTCTCTAACAGCAAATAGACGACCTTCTTGTAGCAAACCATTGAACTTATCCATCAATGAACGTTTTATTGTTCCATGAATTCTATCACCCTGTATTATGTAAATAAAATTTCAGTCAACTTAGTGAGGCATTGTATCAATGTTGTTTAATATAAATTGTCTAGATGCTTGTTACGCAATCTGTGTACATATTTCATATGTAGTTATCTATGTGAACATTATGCATTTCAAAGTATACCAAATTATGAGCTGGAAAGTGCATAGAAAACTGCATAATGCATGAAAAATACTTACTTGGCGGTCATGGAAAATAGCGTCCAATCTAAATATTTCTTCCTTGTTTCCAATAACAGGTACTTCATACAATCTGACCAATCTAAGACGCAAATCCCATGTTGTTTTCAAGAGGTTGATATCCTTGATTAAATTGAAGACTCTCATTGTGTCATTGATTATTTAGTAACCTTGGAAAAAACAAAACATTTGTTACATCAATGATGTGATAAAAAACAATATGGGAAGTAACTGATTATGTGCATTCTATCTTACCAACTTGAAAAGAGTTTATGAGTTGTTAACATCAAGCTGATTATGTGTTTATGCAGAGGAATTTGAAGAACTACTGGGGATGGAGATAATTTTCTGGAATTTGAATGGAAGCATGGTGAGAGAAACAACTAAATGTTACTTTTATATTTGGTTGATGTGTTACCAAAACAGTTATTTTGTATGTATAGAGATGTGAGCAGTTATAATTTTCATCGTGGTTATGGCACTGAGCAATTCATGGGAAGTGTGCAGTTGTGGCGTGTGTAGATGTGGGTGTAGATGTGGCCAACGTGCTTATTCATTTAGATTTTAGTATAATTAATAATTTATGCTATTGTTAATTTATTTAGGGGACTTTAGTATAATTAATAATGTATGCTATTGTTAATTTATTTAAGGGAAGTGTGTAGACGTGGCCAACGTGTTATTGGTTGAGATTTGACTATAATTAATTTTTTTAGCTATTTTTAATTTATTTATGTATATTTAAATGAGAGTGGTTATTTTATATAATTATCATTTTATTTGGTTGTATTGTACTTATCATATATGTAGTGAGTAGAATTAGTTAATAAAATATTATCTTCATAATTATTAAATAGAGATTTTTTGATGACTATTATATCTTTGCAATATATTTTTTAAAATTATAACAAATTTCTAGTGACTATAATATCTTTGCAATATATTTTTTTTAAATTTAATAGATTATGAAGTGTTAATACCAAGAATGTCGTTAACCCCATCTGATCCGAGATTGCCATTTAAGTTCCAACGAAGAAAATTTCCATTGGTTGTCTCATATGCAGTGACAATTAATAAAAGTCAAGGTCAATCACTTGCTCATGTCGGTTTGTTACTGAAAAAGACCAGTTTTCAGTCATTGACAATTTTATGTTGCAGTTTCAAGAGTTACAAATCGTAAGGATCTGAAGATCTTGTTATGCAACATGGAAAATAGTGATTAAAACAAAACAAGAAATGTTGTATATCCTAAAATATTTGAGAATTTGTTATGCTATTTGTTTCGTTAGTACTTCAATATTGGTTTATTACGTAAACTATGAATGAATCATCGTTTATTTATATTTTCTACACCATCTTCTCCATTAATTGTTGCTTACTATTTATTCTTTTATTTTATTTAGTTATCGTTATATTTTCAATGATACAATATTTTCTATTACTTTTATTAAACTTATATATTTTTATGTTTTTGAAGTTCAACATCAAAATGCACCCAGATCCAATATTTACTACGAAATGTTCATTTTAATAGAAACAAAATCAAACAACGACTACATTTACTTCTCAAATTTTTAAATTGTTTTATATCTCTTTGAAATTAAAAGATTAAATTCAAAATACACACTCCTTATTCATTCCATTTGTACATACAAACTATGTTACAAAATTTACACTAATAATTATTAAATCATTCAATTCTATCTAAATAATCATGTAAAAACAAAATAACTGTGCATCGCACGGGTGAAAAACTAGTGAAAATAATAGAATAAAAATTAATGGATAATGAGACCCACATATAATGATTGTATTTGTAGTAAAATGATATAGAATTGTATTGAATTAATGTAGAGGTGTGTTTTTAAAAAGTAGATTTTTTAATTAGTGTGTTGACATATGGATCCTACCTTAAAATGGTGTGCTAAAAATCCACTAATGTGGATGCTCTAACATAGACTACAACAATCAAAAATCAACCAACACAAACAAAGACTAAAACAACTGACAATTAAACCAAATAATTAAAAGGTAAGTAAAATGAAGAATATTTCTAACGACAAGGATGAGAAAATACTTGAAACTTTATATCATAACACAAGCCACACAGAGATTACACAAAAGAATATCAATGGAGAAAAATATAACGAGAAGTTTAGTTTCCTTACCATTCTTTTCAAAAAAAATTGAAACTTATTATTCTTTTGATATATTTGATTTTTCTTTTCTAGATTTTGATTTATTAGGAATTAAAGAACACGAATTTTTAATCTAATACAACAATATTTGTTTCTTTTTATTTAAACATTAACAACAAAAAAATCAACCCCCATGTGCTCTGTGCCAGTGCTAAAATGCCAATATGTATCTGTGATGATGATTGGTCAGTACAAAAAAAAAAAGAACTCACACGAAACAAAACTGTGCTCACTTTTTCAAGGGTCTACCCAAAAAAAAAAAAACATATACACATGGAGAAACTAGCATTCCACGTAATTTAAAAACATCAAACCTACTTTGTTTAGGCTCCTCTTGATACCGCTAATTTTTCAGATAATATCTATCTACCTAGTTTCATAAGTGAGCCAAAAAAACAAGAGAGTTGCAAAACGTCCAAATTTGGAAATTGAGTCATAATAGTTAAGAAAACTTCTTCTTACAGCTGAGCCTGTACAACCACCTCTTTCTTCCCCACTTCCACCAAATTGGCACCTTTGCCACTTTCTTCGTCTTCTTCTTCGATTCTGCACCTCAGTTTCAAATACATATAGCATCAGAATTTCATGTGCAATCAAAAAAAATTCTCTAATTTTCTGAAATACACAACATATATAGATGATAAGCATCAATGAAATTGTGTAACTTGAACAATATTTCCAAACTACATTTTGATTTTGGCAGTCACTCATTCAACCCTATCAAGTGCGACAATACAGGAAATAATCACCGGACTAGAGAATATGAATATACATCATACGAAAGTAATATGAACAATTGAACATACATCATTGAATACAAAAAGCTCTAGAACCTCTTTAAAGATATCAAAACACATCGACCACACATGTCATGTCAAATAACTGCCACAATCTCACTTTGTATCCCAAGTAATTAGTTTTGAAAAAACTGAATGACAAAATATTGCAGCAGACCATTCTTTTGCAAATATATAGGATCAGTTTGAGCTTTTTCCTAATAGAGGTTCATAGAATTGTATAGATCATCTTGTCAGGTTATTCAATAATATTGAGTCCACTGTCTAGATAATTAGCCAATATATTCGCTTTAAATTTAACAACTCCAGCAAACGCAAGTTCTTCCGATAAGCATTACACTATGTGCATAAATTTTTTGGATTATATTCCTAATAAATTTTTCGTGAAACGCATAAATTTTTTAGATTATATTCCTAACACCCTAGTTAATTGTCTTGCAGGCATTTAGGGGTGGCAATTTCCCTGTGGGGAACCATCCCCGTTGGCGTTGGGTACCAGTATTGACGGGACCGGGATTCCCCGGCAATACGGTGAATTCCATTTAGAAATTATGGGGATCGTATTTAAGCCCTCCACCCAATCCCCGACCCTGTTTGTTAGAAACGGGGATTTCCCGTTCCCCATTTACTATTATTTATTATACTATATATTTGACTTGATAAATATCCTAAAAATTCAAATTTTTCCATACTATTCATTCTCGGCTATTTGATACTTTCCAAATTCCAATGGATTAATTAATAATTTAACTTATTAGATTAATAAATTTGTTGCTAGATATTGCATATTTTAAGTTGTATGCAGTTGACTTTTTAGATTAGATTGTTGTTTTGATTATGTATTTCATAATTTGGCTTTAAAAACTAGATTTATGATTTATTAATATTTGATTTTTTTTTTATTGAAAATTATTTTTGGAAAAAAAAAGAATTTTAACTTGTAAGAAATTAAATATAGGGAACCCGAATCCCCGTGGGGAATACGTTCCCTGAACGGTGAATCTCCATCCCCGTACCAAATTCCCAAAGCAGGGATGGTAGCGGGGATGGTAGTTTATATGCCAATTTGGTATTGGGATGGTATTGCCAATACCATCCCCAAACACGTCCATTGCCAGGCATTATCTCATAGCAGTAATTCATTCTCTTGGAGTTTACATCACGAGAATGTCCGCATCCGCGTGATATCTAAAACATGGCCAGAATGAGAGAAGAATTCCATCATTAGAGCAAACAAGAAAGATCGAATAATTCTTATTACACCGAGCAGAAGTTTCACCAAAACATCATGTATCCTCTGTCTAGATCCCACACTAAATAGAACAAAAGGAAAAGTCTAGATCCCACACTAAATAGAACAAAAGGAAAAGCTTAACTTTCGTAACATTTTATTGCAACATAGTAGTACTAATAAAGGAACCTCCTTAATCCTAATTGCAATGGAAATATCATGAGAATAAAATATATGCAAATAGATCAATAAACATCTTGACCAATAAGTTTAAACATCTCACACAATGAAGCCACCTTTGAATGCTTCTGTAAGTCAAAGTGCAAATGTAAAGGAAGAATAATATCTGAAAAGAATCCATTGGCAAACGGCCACAAGGGAATTAATGTCACTGTTAGAACTAAGTTCAATGAGTAACAAGGATTGATGATATGAGTCACCTATTGGAAAGCTTAACAGATGTATATTATGGAGCTTAAGCACAGGTGAGTAAAATGGGTAAAATCAATCCACTTTTAAGGCCTATTCAACTTTTCTCTCTTGATGAATTACAATAAGCTTTACTCAAGGCTCTCTCTTTTGATGAATTACAATAAGCTTTACTCAAGGCAGGTAAATCTATTTTTAAAAGCCACAGGGAACTATATATAGGTATAACCTCAAGTGATATTGTAAATATATTTTACTTTCAAATGAATCATTTTGAAGAGAAGTCGAAATTTCCCTGCATCCTTAGTTCAGGAGATGAGAGGAGTTTTGGACACTATCTACCACACTGAGGGATGAGGGTATGTTTGGACAAAAGCATGGTGGTTTTTACAAGTCCTAGGATTTTGCAAGTTATGAATATTGAAAATATTGTATTTGTTTTAAGATTTTTATAGGATAAGATTATAGTTAAGATGCCAAAACATATTGGAAGGCAGATGAAATTATATTTTTTTATTTCAATAAATTCTATTAATGATGGGTTCTTGATTGGGATTTGTGAGAAAAATAGGTTAGTAGGGTAGACCAAGGGATTTACTGAATCGCAATACTTATATGGGACTCAAATAAGTCCATCCCAAATTTGATTGGTAAATGCTTGTCCAAACATACCCTGAATGACTGGAGCTTCATTCTGCAGCGTAGAAGATTGGCTCAGTCACAATAACTTGAATATGGGAAGGACTCTCTTAATAGACTATTTTGAGTATTTGAAGATTCGGGTTCGATATCACCTTTCTCCAACAAAAGAAAACTGTATGACAAGGCCTTCTCACTAAGGACAGGAGCAGATTCAAGCTCCTTCAGTTACCTTGATTAAGTCTCAATTTCAAATAATTGACAATTGGAACATTTAAGGTTCATTTGAATCATGCATCTAAAACATCCTCAAGCTTGACATGTCATTGTATATAAGATTAAATATTGGTAGACCTCGTGTCTCCTATTTAAGATCTGACCGAAGTAAGGTAAATATCTTTTTGTGGTAAAAAAGATAATTTCCAATTAGAGAACTATAATCCTTAAATTAGTAAGGGAAGGAAGCAAGTAGGAACATAGTCACTTGAACGGGAGGATTCATATTTTAGAAGCAAGTGACAGAGACAAGGAAAAATTTACTAACTTTTGTTCCTCAAAGCATAAGCTCCCCATTCTGATTGCAATTTTGAATATATGGACTCCAGTGAAGGCCAATGATCTAACTGAATTTTCAGTACTTCTAAAACAGTTCGCAGTCCCGACTTAGTGGGCATTAATTGTTCCATGTTCTCTTTTGGACTTTCACCAAGTAAAACCTGAATAACAGAAAATTAAATTCGGAAATAACACCATATTAAGAATGTGCATGTGTGTCATAGTTGTTAGGCATAACGTACACAGGCGCAAAAGTGATCTGGGTGCCCGGGGCTGAGAGGCACACCTAAAATGGGGCATGAAGCACTGAAAGGAACACGTTCCATGAACAGTGCACGCTACTTGCTTGTAGAGGCACTGTAGCATGTGCCCTCTGTGCCTCCCGCCTCAAGTGCACCCAAGGCACACCTCTAATAGCTATGTGTGTGTGTACTTTTTACATACATATAATAAGTAAAAAAAACAAGAAAACAAAAATAAAAATGAGGATCCAATAGGTGCAAATGGAAAAATGTAGAAAGTACCAAAGACCAAAAATTCACTGCATTAAACACAATGGAGTAGCAAAGTAAAGACATGTGATATCACATCAAGCAAAAATTCACCAAATCTGGAAATGCAACAAGAATAGTAAATTGGAGACTTCACATAAATGTGGCACAATATCACAGGCCTCTTCGAAGGACCCGTTTCTCTCACTGTATGAAGAATGGTAGATGATAGCTCATTATTCAGTAAATTTTCAGTAACCATTACACCTGAGAGCCATTTAAAGAAATTGGAAATGCCAACTCTAAAGAGAAAATTAAACATGTTCTGACAGCTATGAAAGGGAGATAAAAAGGCTAGTATGCGATTGGTCCCTGGATAAAAGTTGGGAATACTTATGGAACTAGGCTTTTAATCAATCAATTCAGAACACGGAGATAGAAGGCCGCTCAATGTAGGGATATTATTATCAAAGTTTTCAGAAGCACCAGCCTTCAGATGAGAGATTATTGACAAAGAAATGCTACCTTGATAACAGAAGTAGCAGAAACTGATATTGATCGAAGATTATAGCTGCAAAAGACAGATATTTATGAGGGCATCTTAATAAAAGAATGTTCTAGAATAAGATTTAAGAACTTGAAAATAATAAATAAGAAAAATAAACTTAAAAGAGGAAAGAGAAATTTACACGTCAAAAGAAACTCCAATTAAAATTAAAATAAAGACACAGTAATAGATGAATTACCCCCCCTCAAGGATAACCAGTACTTTTCCACCAGATAGGGAACAACACATTTGTGTCATCTGTGCATACCCAGCAGGAGTAACCTAAAAGACAAAAGTATCAAAAGAATAGAAAAGGTTGAAATAACAGATGCAACAGACATACAACAATACTAATCAATTGGGAAACTTATAGTTACATTTCATGCATCCGGATTGCAATTAAATTGATAACAGATAATAGCTCATGCAATATGATAACTTGCAAATGAAAAGAGAGAAAAAAGAAAGAAGAAGAAAGAAAGCTCCATCTCAGTACTTATTTAGACCCCTAATCATGATTATTACCATATAATAACAAACAAAAAAAGTTAATGCAAAGAATAGTTATACATCACAGCCTCCAAGAGGGTCAAAACGAGCAGCATCAAATCCAGCAGAAATTATTGTAAAATCTGGGCCATACTCAGCAGCTGCAAAAAAAAAAAAAAAAAAAAACAATATTCAGATACAAGTTAATCATCAAGAGCATGTAAGCCGTAAGGAACTACTATTGAGAATATGTAGCATGCTATTCGAAAGAAAAAAGTCACAGCTTCACTAATCTATATTAGAGTAAATTCCAAAAGTCAAATACTCTATATTAGGCCAACCATCAGAAGAACACATATTTTGCAACATGTAGGACTACAAGGGAAAAAAAAGGTCTTCTTATCCAATGTGAGAATGATTTCAGGTTTGAAATATCCCTTATGTTTCAGATATCTGCAGATTTATTCTCTTTATTATCTCTAGAAAATATTCCATTAGGCGCTAGTTAAAAGCAAAAAAAAATAAAAAACACACAGCAGCATCACAAATTTCCATTCTCAAGATTAATCTCTACGCATGTTTTCAAGACATTTCACATCCATGTTAAGTGCAAATGTATTCCCCAACAGACATCACAAATAAAAGACAACATAAAACTGCTGAGTTCCTGTGCCAGCACTACCAGCAAAGGAATCAGAGGTAGACTGTTAATTGCACCAAAGAAAAGGGTTTATGCAAACTTGGTTGGCACAAGGCTTTGAATCATATTAACAGAATATGTAGAGATGAGCAAATATGATTGGAGTAATCTATTTATTAACTAAAAAAAAAAGGTATAACATGTTATGACCTATAGGAAGCACAACTTGCTGAAACGCAAAAATATAGTCATTATCACCAACTCCCCCACGACTCCATGGAATGTTTACACAATATCCTTCAGCTCCCATTGAACCAATCTGTGAAAGCAATATATAAGAATGTCAACTATTCAAGGTCTGAAAATACATGAAGAAGTATCATAGTAAAAAATATGAAGCAGACACCTTGAGATAAGCCGAGTGCTTACATGCATGTATGCACATGCAAACAACTTTGATGCAGACCTTGCCAACATGGAATTGAGTACATTTTCATTTATAAAGCTAACTTTCCTTACCTTGCATATCTATTCAACTCAATTATTTCAATAAAATTTTCACATTTTCAGTTACAAAAAGGGAAACTTGCCTTCTGTTGCCAAGTTGAAGGGGATTAATAGCAGTAATAAGTTGAAAGTGAATTTTTATCTTTTTTCTGTAATAAAAAAAAAACTCAAGAGCTCACTTCTAGTCCTTCAGCTTCAGTGAAGTGCCACTCTCAGACAGGGAATTGTCAAAAAAAACTAAAGCCCAGAGCACAGATGAAAATGAACTTAAATAGGATGAGAAATTGAATATAACACTTGAAATCATTGTTTCATCATCCACAGCCCAGTCAGATTAGGAACTAAAGGAATATATAATGGTGGCTAAAATTCTTCCTATGTTTCTTTAGAGAATCCTGAAGCCACTTTGAAAGCCACAGAATTTATAGTTCAACACATAGGATTTCACAATTAATCGCTCCACCACAGGGAATAACATTATAAGAAATGAGGAATCAAACTAGGTGGAATAAACACTGATGGTATGTGCCCACATGCAGAATCAGGATACATCTATATTTGCATAAATATATATAAGGTGAAAGAGGGATTAAACTACCTCACATGCAGATCCAGTACCAGGATAGAACTTTCCACCCTCATGTCTATGCAAAGATATATACAAAACCTACAAAATTTGCATTAAAGGTGAAGCAAAAAATCTCGGTATGAAGATTCAAGTAAAAGAACCAGCAAAAGTGAAAACAGAATGAATAATGCAAATGTTCATCACTTATGGGATTTTTTTTAACATTTTGAGTATTTGAGGACATGGCATCACAGTGGGAAAGCACAAAAAGTGTATTTCGTAATCCAGAGATGCTCCAACTTAATTCAACATGATGATATACAAACATCAGTCCTCCATAAAAATCAATCTATTCAAATAAGATCAAACATAAAATACATTCCGAGTTTGTACTAAGTCATGCCTTAATTGGAAGGCAGTGACTTAACATCAAGAGATCAAGCTAATGCTAAAGTTCACCTGCTTTCCTTAGACAGGTCTAAACAGCATTTGCAGGTGAAATCATCTTTATCTACACTGTGATAAGACTACCAATCTGAATGGTAAATTTCATCATATTCTAACCAAGAAATTAAACTTTTCTCACTTCTGTTTTGTACCGATCTACGTTCTCAGTATTAGACATTGATTCTGAAGATTTCATGATCTTGGCTTCTTTATAACGCACTATTTTGTTGATATTCTGGCAGCATCACATGGTTATTACACATATGAAACCATTCGCAGTTGGAAACCTAGGGAACAAATCCATGTTACTGGAGATGAACATCAGAAGATGCAATGAATTGTGGCAAGTTAAGAACTAATATTTCTATAGAGGATTTCAATGCACAAGATTAAAAGAATATAACCTGAAATGTATCCAGATGCCCTAAACATTTTAAGAATCTTATGCAAGAGATGACGCCATCAGGTTTTCATAGTTGAAAATAATATAAGAAACCAATTTTTGTTTGCAGTTATAAAACCATGTTTTCCAATAAACTGTTAAACATTGATACTCTTTTCCTTCAGATTACCACAGCATCATTAAATTCGGTGGACAATTAAAGCTTCTGCAATAATTTCACTTTGATAGGAAAGGCAAGCAGTGAACGTAAATTCAGTTTTCTGTTAACATAATTTAAGAATTTTAGAGTGTCCAGTTTCTCCGTTCCCCACAATAAATCCTACCATAAGCAGAAAAAAGTGCAAAGCGGCTATAATTATTGCAAATATTAGATATTAACCACATGGACAATTGTTGGCTTCAATGTACATCCTTTCATATTAAAGTTACTTAATTCCTGTGTTGAGAGGTCAAAGCCTTTAATAATTTGACTAAGTGTGGTGTCCAAACAGTAGAACCACAGAACTCCAAAAAACTATACATTACAATCCTGCAAGCAAAGAACAGTCAGAATATTAAGCAGGATAATATCCAATGCTCCATATCAGACAAGAAACATATGTTTATGATTCCGTCTATTAGATCAATGCCTCTAGGTTTCTGCTGATCAAAATCAGAAAGGTTTGGTGTTCCAAGAAAACGCACCGATTTACTTTTCTCAAATATTTCTTGCGTGCCATTGCCATGATGTACATCCTTCAAGTAATAGACATGATATAGTTAGAAAGCCTCAATTATAAGCTAATCTTCAAACAGGGAAATGCCACCGTAATTACCCAATCAATGATTAAGACCTTCTTTGCTCCAGTAAGCTTGAGCTGCCGATGCAGCAACAGCTGCATTGTTGTGAAGACAAAAACCCATAGCCTGTTTAACTCCAGCATGATGACCAGGAGGACGGACCTGGCTCATTGGAAATGGAGGAGAACAATGAGTTCATAATGTTCTCCCATCCACCTATAGATTTTATCTATCTGAGATCAATGATCAATAGAGGAAACCTAACAATCTCAACGTGTTCTTACCAAAGCAAAACCATTTTTGACTTTTCCAGAACATATAGCTGCAGCAAGATCAAAACATAAACCTGCAGCAAGTCTGGCGGCACTTGCTGAATGTTGATTCGCATACGTATCAGGCGTGAAATAGCTGCAGGGATGGATGAAACATAACCAATTTCATTTTTATGAGATAATGTTGACATAATGTTACCAGCTCATGAAACTTGTAATGTAACAAGATTTTTTTTTACACTACCAACATGAAGTAATGGAGTGCACATCCAAGTGAAATGTAATATTGGTTCATTCACAATCAAATAAAACCAAATAGAAAGGAACTAAGACTATTATAAATATATAAATAAATAACAGTAAACGCAGGTCTTGGGAAGACATGGGTTAGGAAATCATTGAAGAGTTTGACATACCTAGAGACAACACGGCTTGTAACTTCAACAGCTTCAATATTCTCGAGGGAATGGACCTAACATCCCAAAAATGAAATATATGTTAGTTATACTATCTACTCCAAATACAATAAATGATCCCCTTTAATTTTCAAGTCAAAATTATATGGAACCTTTATTTTTCTGTGAATTCAGGACGTTAAGATTAGAAAATTTAAGCATGGAACTCAAGAAAAATGACAAATTACAGATGATTTTAGTAGCAATTAAGCTCATTCAGATAGTATTTGGTCTTTGTTACCATCAGGAGTTCTTCATGAGTAATTTCCCTTGCTGGAATTGGATGGCACATTCCTGGGAATATACCTACCATGTAATAAGAGGAAACCAGCTTCTCGTTAATCACTTGCCAAAAGAATTTAAGAGAATAACACGACAGCAGGATATATGCAAATCATTGCTCTTTTGTGACGGGTGGATGATGATGTATGTGAACATATGAGTAGCTGACACAAAACCTGCAGCTTCAAAGCTAGCAGCAATTGCTCGAAGACGATCAGGTCTTTCTGGATGGAGATGAGACTTCATGACAACCTTTACAGCCAAAGAAACAACAGAAAGAAGTTCAGCTCTGCCCAATGAGAGTATCTGAGCTATCTCGTTAACTGTGTGTCACACAGAAATCGATGATCATGCTTGAGTAATATACTAAATGATCAGCATCCATTGATAAAAAAAACTAGGGGGAAATCAGTTAAATGTAATTAAATCAGACAGGGGAAAATGTCAAGAAAGGACAAGGACATGGTAGCAGTGTAAAAATTTGGTAAAGAAAATGTTAATAGGAAATGTCATACCTCTTCATGAAGCAGCATTCTCTCATCAAAGCCTATGGCAGTACGGTTGTCTGATGCAATACTTCGCTTGTGAAAATCTATACCTTGCTTGTGAGAATCTACACATGTTCAAAAGTAAAAGAAGCAATTTATTTCAACCAAGAAAAGAATGGTTTTAATAACTACAGACGTATGACAATAAATGAGACATTCATTTACGGCAATTCAATAAAGACAAAAAAATGAAAATTTAAAACTTCAGGGCAAAATAGCAATAAATAAACAAAAAAACCAGCAAAATAGTTTAATAATATTGAAAGCAAAGGGTTTAATTTCCTAAATACACAAGCAAAATTAATGGAATCCCCAAGCAGAATAGTGAGATTCGCATGGTGGTTTTCATTTAACTCATTAGTCATTCCCATAAACTTACGTTTTCTAGTGGAGTTGACAGTTTATCTTCCGAGATTATTATATCATTTGATGTATATCGAAAATGCAAAAAAAAAAAGGGAAATACAAGATTAATACCACAAATAAGCTTTCATCAATTGTGGGTCAACTACATGAATCATATTCCCGATATTGTATTGATCTCATACGTGTTTCTATTCATATTTAAGTAACATGTCTTTTTTATACAGTTTCTTTCCAGATCAATTTTCATGTTTTAACAATTTCTTTCCAATTGTATTTATGTCTTCCCCTTCCCCTTTTCATTTAAATAAATGATATATTTTCTACATGCTGTCTTGAGCATCTAAGTAAGCTACACACATGTCTTAAACCATCTTAAGTGTGTTTCAATGTCCTCGTGACCTCATCTATTGGGCTAACCCCACTTTCTTCATAATGAATTTATTATTTCTTCTAATCTAATTTAGTGTATCTGCAGATCCATCAGATCTAAATCTCATTTCTGCTACCCTCATTTACTTTGCTCATGTTTAGTTGCCGTCTTGCCGAACAATCTGATCGATAAAGCATCGTTACTCTTATGTCAATTTTATGAAGTTTTCTTTTCGAACTAGACCAATGACGTAGAAAAAAAAAATTAGGAAACAGGTGACTTAGACAATGGAAGCACTAACTATGACGCCACTCCTCACTTCAGTTGCAAAAACTATCTCCTTACTGTATCGGAAACAAAAAACTAAGTATTTTGCTTGTTAGAGGACTTGACCAAGCATCTTATTGCACAAATTGATAAAAGCCAACCTAGTTTCAATACACTTAAAACACCTCAGCAGAGAAACCATTCTGCTTGCGCATAAATCTACTCTATCCATAGGCATAGGCAATAAGATAATCTCATGGAGTAAAAGGATATATGACTAAATATTTGGTAGCAATGTTAAGAGGATTAAAAGATTCTCACAGGGTGGAAGGGAAAGAAATCAAGCAAAGCACAAATAAACTCCATCATTGATGATGGATCACATAATTTCTCATAGTTGTTAGAGGCTCACTGCATAAAAGGTTTCCTAGAGACAATGAACAACACACAATGCATGCCTTAATGAACCAAGGCTCATAACAGAAACAGTTATCATTCATACTAGTGTTCATAGATTTCGACAATAAAGATACAGAAATAAACAAATATAAGGATAACAAAACCAAGAACTTGCTCAGAAAAAAATTATACACAAAATTAGTAATGGATATAATTACAATAGTTAAGGAAATCAAAATTCTGTCCGTTAAGCAAAAAAAATTGGAACAAATAACTTCACAATTTTCAGTGATTTTCTTTAAGAAAATTCCGCGGCTATTTCAGTAAAAAAAGCAACTATGCCACTTATTTAAGCAATTCAAATTTAATCAAGCAAATTAAGCAATAATTAGAAAAGTCATTTTGTTAGAGAATTCAGAAAAAATCTAATACATACTCCCAAAACCCATTTCAGAATTAGAACAAAGATTTCTGCATGAAAACAGGAAGGCCAAGACCTTAATGGAAACAAAAAAGAAGATAAGAAACAAAAATTTAATACAGAGAGGGAAGAGAAAAGAAAAGGACAAGAACGAAGAACATAAAAAAGCTAAAAGAAGAAACAAAAGAATCCAACATCAGAAAAGATAAGGAAACAAAGGGACAATGAAGTCCTTGCTCGGTCACTGAAAAGAGGAAGACATTTTATACATATTTTCTTCCCTATTATTCTTTCTTTCTATTTCATAAATCATAAACCCAAATGTGGGTCCACTCAAAATGTGATACACGGGCACATGCAATAAGGCAATGCCAATAGTCGAAAATAGAGCTACCGTGCCTTGTGTACTTGCATCATGACTCTGGTTCTTTGGTAAAAGTGATGAGGATAAGAGGATCTAAATGTTCAGTTTGTTACAAAAATGCATCATATTTGCAGATACGTGGCATGCATCTTCTTGCTATAATGATGAGAGGTAAGTGAATGGAGAAGGTAGGGTTGAAGACATAACGCTTCTAATTTGTAAAAGATGGGAATAGTGTAGGGAGCAAAAATAACTGGATACTGCTCTTGGAGCCTAGCGTGCCTCTCCCCACCCCCAGTTAAAGTCCCTTCCGCTGTCTCAAGTATCTTTATATTCTTGTACAAATTAAGGCATTGAAAGAATTTAAGTACAAGAAAAATGAACCGTTTCCTCCCTCATCCATGAATCAGAGTTTGGTACTCTGGCTGTCTCCAGATTATGCCTATGACAACCTCATGCGTCAAAGGTCTTATTTATTGAAAAGGTAGGTATGGGGGCATTTAATATATCATTGTTGTGAAGTCATCACCCTTCGAACTCTAAAATTTTGATAATGAATTAATAGTGTACACCAAGATTCCTAAAAGGATTCAAACCGTAAATCATAGAACACACCGCACTAGGCATTCACAGTTTCAAATGCCTGTGTAACAAGAAAGAGTAGATGTTTCTTCATAAGCTCATACGCTGTTAACCACTCAAGATTTATACTCCTTTTACATCTCAAAAATGTAGGAACAAATATTCAACATATTAGGTCCTTTTCATTTCCCTTATTCTTTTACTTTTTTCCCTCCCCTTTCCTGGTTGTGACAGATTATTACATCTAAAACAAGCTGTTCACTAATAATACTCATTAAGAGGTGCAAGGAAAATCCACCATATGCAATTACAAACACATCATGAAACTATCAGATCAAACAAACTTAAACCTTCATTCTGACTAGCCCTGGGATCTTCCGCTGGATATTGGGAGCAAGCCAAGTAGCCACGCTGTAATATTCCAGATGCTCTATGTTCGTAACATCCCTTTTGAATTAAAGAGTTGCAAAACACACAACAGCTTATAAGTAAGAACTTCATCAAAAAAGGGCAAGCAAACACACTGAACAAAAATTAAAATAACAATCACAAGTGAAATTATGCGCCTACATTGCATAATTCGTCTTCGCCATCGTCTTCAATATTAGGCATGGTACAATTTCGGCAAAACCATTTCCGACACAGGGGCAATGTGTCCGAAGGGTCCCAATCGCTGTCATCATCCTCATCCTCATCATCTCCGAAATCATAAGGGTTGTTGTACATTTCTTCTAGGGTCATATCACTCTTCCTCTTGCCGTTTGTCTGCTTCATCAAACTATCAAATAAAAAACGCAGACTCGACGCAAACACAAAACCACCAATTGACCATAAGATTGGAAATAATTTTGAAAAGAAAAAAACAAAGAAGAAGGCGGAGAAGCAGAGAAACATACTTCTTCAACTAAATGCTGCTTCAAGAATGCACCATTAGGAGCAGGAGACTCCAAATCTGCATTGGAGCTGGTCACTGACTCTCCATTTACAACATGACTTTCTCTGCCGTCGTTGAAATGACCCATTAAAGGTCAGAGAGAGAGAGAGAGAGAGAGAGCAGTACCGAGCAGCGGGAAACGAGGACTCGGGAATGAGAGCAGGGTACTGTGAATACCTAGGTGAAATATATAGGACTAGTTTATTTATCAAAATTAATATTTTTATGAAATTAATATAAAATTATATATTTTGAATAAAAATAATAATAACTAGTATAGGACTCGTGAAATACACGGAATTACAAAAATTAAATTAAATTTAGTAATTTTAGAAAGTAAATTAATTATTAATTATATAAGAAAATATATTAATGTTGCATTAAATTCAAATATTTTCAAATAAATTTCATATATTATTTTAAAACACATATTCGAAAAACATATATAATTTTAATAATTAGTTAGTTTGAAACTTATGAATAATTTCTTTTCAATTAACTCACATTTATTTTATTTTTCCATTATTTATTGATTTATATTTATTCTAAATTTTTTAAATTAACAAATTTCAAATTTATAAATCATTTTCGTAGTATGTGTTACTTTAATAAATTTAGTTAAATTTTTTATATTATTTACTAATGTATATTACCAATATTAATCTTGATACCTTTTAATAGCAACATTAATTAGGTTTTACATAGATTTAATTTGCAAGAAGAAAAATTAAAATAAGAAAATTTGTGGGATTAATGAGTGTCCTTTATGGTTATTCCTTTAGTATATATAAAGATGTTGAGAATAATTTGATTTATATAAAAGAAGAGAAACTCTCCCTTGAGTCCGGGTCGGACTCGGGTCGTCCGATGCGTTTTCCTTTTTTTTTTTTTATGCTTGATTTTTTAATTTTGGTCATGACATTTATGTTATATTAGACGTACATTTATATTGTATTAGATTTACCTTTAACTTCAAATAAAACCTAATTTGGCACATTTTGTACATGGATATTTACGCAGTATTAGTCATACATTTATGTTATGTTATATTAGACATACGTTTATATTATATTAGGCACACCTTATATAATATATAAAGGTATAACTAATATAGCTAAAAGGTATGTCTAATATAACTAAAATGTATGTCTAACACTAGTAAAGGTATGAAGGTATAGTTGAAAATTATAAGGGTATGAAATCAGAACACAGAGGTATGACTGACATAATATAAAGGTATGTCTAACATAACGTGGGTATGAAATCAAGACATAAAGGTATGACTAACATAACATAAATGTATGTCTAACATAACCTAAAAGTATGTCTGACATAACGTAAAGGTATGACACTTGGAGCAAATTTGGGTAGATTTGAGTGTATCCACTCACGTGTGTGGAGACACGTGAGAGTGTGTTTTTTTGGGAGTGTGGACAGGTTGATCAGGGTGCATAAAGTATTTGTCATAAAAGAAATGTTTTTATGAAGTATTTTTAAGTGAATAATATTCTAGTATTTTATTAAGGATTTAAAGATTTTTTTTAACAAAGTTTGTAATATATGTATACATTAACTATATATAATGTATTAAAAATAAAAAAAATAAAAATCCATGAATATAAAAACTTGAATTAACATATAGTATTTTCTTTTATGTATTAATATTGGGAAGCAACAATTGTCTTCTTGAATTTACTCATGTTAGTTTTTCTTTAAAAAGAAGAGTTTTATAATGTATTTATAATGTCAATATATGTATTTTTATACATAACTTTCTTATTCACAATATATATGATTTTTATTTTTTTCTTGAATGATTATATACATAGAATTTTACTACATGCATTTAAATTAATATTGTATATTTCCACTTGAGATAAGATCGTCAGTGGACTTAAATTTTGATATTCTCTTATTATATTTGCTGGTAAAAACTTGTGTGCACTAGGGGTATAGATGTTAGATCTATGCCCCCAATCCGATCAGGCTCGTGGGCTGCCTCCACGCGTGGCCACTTGCCCCAACGTGCAGCTACATTTGAGTTGATGTGCGTCCACACATACTTGATTCCATATTAAATGATTCAATGATAGGTACCACTAGTATACTCTTGAGGTATCAGGTCTATGTTCTTGAGTTATAGGTTCTTCATTTAGTAAAGGTATCAATTATTTGTTTTAAAGATATAAGTGTATACTCTTAAGATAGCATGTGTTCATTCAATTGAGGTATATCAATTGTACCTTCTGAAGGTATCAATTGTATACCCTTGAGGTGTTGCATGTTTATTCAATGAAAATATGTTGGTCCTAAATACGATGGTAGTAGGCTTAGAGGGGGGTGAATAAGCCTACTGTAATTTCAAACTTTTCTTTCTTCTATCGGCATAGGTCTAGAACCAGTAACCTTTTGGTTGCGGAAGCTTTTCTCTCTTTTGATGTGCCAAGTCTAGAAGATGTGCAACTTAACATAGAGTATGCAAGTTAAGCAGTAAGCACATATAGACGCATGATATACAGAGGTTAGAAGGTGGAGTAATCCTTCTACATCCTCTCTGCCTCTTCTCAAGAGGGAACATTTGTTAAGCTCTGTTGATTTACATAGTCCTTTCTATTACAACATTCACTTAACAAGTAAGTAGCAAGCCTTCACACAGCTGCTTGCCTACTCTCCTATCTGACCCACACATGATCTTAATCTACCCACCCAGGGTCCTCACTTTCTTCTTCAGAAAGTGGAAAGCTTAGCAGGACTCGCTCCTCGCACTAAGCACTCCAAGACAGTCCTTAAAAGGTTTGTCTTCCTTCTTCTTCAACTGGATGCAGCAAGCTTGGGCTTCGTTTGCAGGTTGATCTGCTGAAGCTTGCTGCAGGACTGACTGACTGAGTATGCGTCTTAGGGAATAGAGTGTTTGAGTTTTTCTTCTCTTTTGAACACTCTTCTTTTCTGTTTGGTCTTCCCCCTCTTTTCTGCGCCTTTTTCTTCTAAGCTTTCTCTCTGTTGAACTCTTCTCTTTTCTTTTGCGCGCTCTTCTTTTTCTTCTCTCTCGCACTCACTCTTCAGTCTTCAGTCTTCTCCTTATTTATAGATTAGGAAATTTGCCCATTGAAGGTAGATAGATTTCCATCATTGATAGCGCCACACTTCTTCTGACACACGCAAGCCTTTTGCTTTCCACGTGTCTTCTTCTGATTGGCTCCTCTTCTCTTCTCTCTACCGGTAACATTCTTGTGTCTACCGGTAACTTTTGACTTTCTTCCCATGCCTGCTTTGTAGCTTCCTCCTCACACTCACTCTGGTGCTTACTTATCTGGCTTGCTCCTTCAGGTGGCTTGAGGCTTCTGTAGCATGCTACTTCTGCAATATGCTTAGGCATGGTCTCTCAGGTAGCTTCCTGTCTGGTAGCTTGCTGCTCTTCAGTCCGCTTCAGAAAGTTCTCTTCCAGTAGCTTCCTGCAGTCATTAGTATCTTAATTAGTTCACTCGATTCCTTTCTACCATTCTCTTCAGTATCCTTCCTTTGACACTTTCTCTGATCTTTATCTTTCTGCAGTAACTCTGTTGAAGTAACCTCTCCTAAGATTGATTATGCTTTAGAGTTACTTTCTTAAGGTTTTGTCTCATCAAAACATACTTGAATGTTTCCAACAATTTCCCCCTTTTTGATGATAACAAAACTTTTGCAGAAGATCAAAAGATCATATAATCATTTAAGCACAGAATGCAGTTTGTATGATAAACAAAGTTATAGCATACTGCTTTCATGAAATCACATGTAAGTCAAAAAGAAAGGGCACAAGGAATGATCTTTTAAAGAATAGAAGAAATTTTATTTAGATTAGACATTTACAATACAACGCAGTAAGCAAAGTACAATAAACATCCTATCTAGACTCATTCTTCTTTCTTCTTGCTCTTTCCTTTCTTTCTTTTCCACTCTTGCTTGCTGCTGGCTCCTTTCTCTTTTTGCTTTCCTTCTCCCTTACTTGGTGCAGGAACCTGCTCCCAATAGTTTCTTCTCTTAGGCTAGAGAGGAGAGCTGTGAAAGGTGTGAGAGGTGATGTGAGAGAGAGAGAAGGAATTCGTTTGGAGAGGAACGTGAAGAAGCATAGAAGTTTAGACACAGTAGCTTGCTGCTGCCTTTCCTTCTCCTTCAATCTCCACCGACTCCTCCAACTGTCCCTCCTTCTGATTCTCTCGCATGCAAAAGAGAATTCACCTCATAGAAGAGTTGGAATCTCCTCTTCTCCACCTTTGGAAGTCTTTTGATCTTCCATGACCCTTCGCAGTTTCTTACTCCTTTTTGACATCATCTATGAGCTGACGCTCTGGGGCTGCTGGAGAGGGGTCCTTAGCTCTATCCTCCTGCCTCGAGAAAAAGAACTTGGGTGCAAGTTCTTGGGAAGTGAGGTGAGAGCTGAAAGCTAGAAGATCGAATCTTCTGAGAAAGGCTTGTTTAGCAAGTGTCAAGCGTGACAGGTGACTTTTGGTGATTTGAGAAGTGATTAGTTGATTATTTGTAGAGAATGTGTTCTTCGGAAGGAATAAAGAGAATGATTTCCAACAATCGGGTGTCATGATGTATCAAGGATAAGAGACAGAGATATGAATATATGCATGAATATGAAGAATAAGAAGTGCATGTATTTATAGGGTTTGAGATACTCCCTGTTGCAGTTAGATCTTTAAAGATCTTATTAACTGCTTCGCCGGTTTCCAATAAAGTTGTTGGCAGTTTGCACAACTTTTCATTTTCCTGAAGTGATTGCTTGAATGTGTGGTCAACAATTGGTTCTCCACCTTTAGATTCTTCTAATCATACGGCTGAAATTCTTGTAGGGTTCTGAAAAGGTGGTCTATTTCTGGAAAGGTGATCTATTTTTTATGCGCGCACGTTACCAAGAAATTTTTCAGTAACTGCTCTGATTTGAGAGTTGTAACCTACAAGTGATCCCTTTATCCAGTGACCTGATGATAAGTCCTGATGTCCAGTGACCTAGTATCCAGAATATTGATGTCAAGCGTCCTGGTAGACAGCGACCTGGTGTTCAGCGACCTGGTGTCCAGCATCCTGGTGTTTAGCATCCTGGTACCCAGCAACCTAGTGTTCAGCGACCTAGTGTCCAACAACCTGGTATCTAGCATCCTGATATCTAGCGTCCTGTTATCCAGTGACCTAATATCCAGTTAGCCTGGTATCTAGTATCCTGATATCCAGCGTCCTGTTATCCAGCGACCTAGTATCCAGTAGTCTGGTGTCTAGCGTCCTGTTGTCAGAACTCCATTTTGTTCCTTAGATTTGTTAATTCATTCCCCCTGAATTCAGTAGCCTGTTGTCTGGGGTACCTGCAAATCTTTTTTTCTTATTTTAGTACTCACATACGTATGAGTCCTTCTGAGTTAGTCTTCTTACAGGAACTTACCCTTTTCTTACAGCTCATGGTTGCTGTAGGAAAAGTTTGATTCCTGTAAGACTTTCATTAGTAAGCAAAAGAAGGTGTGTGTAGGTGTTTACTTACTGGAACCTCTTTAGAGTATAGAAAAGACAAAACATGATACCAGTAAGGTAGACAATTTTCTTTCCCTTTTGGAGTTGCTGTTCTGTTTGGTTCCCTTAGGGACTATCAGTTTGTTGCAGACATTTTCAGCATACTTGTATTTGGGTTTCTCCAAGGTTTTAACTCTTTTGTCTCTGGATTACCTTGATTTGTACTAGAAGTTCCCCCTTACTTTATGATTCTCTCTTTTAAGATGTAGGGTCACTGTTGGTCCCGGAACTGCTGTAGGTAGGCTTAGAGGGGGGGTGAATAAGTCTACCTTATCTTCTAATTTTTCTTCCAAGTCTATTGGCTTATTTCTAATATCAGTAACCTTTTGGGAGGTTACTGATCAGAGTGAATGCGGAAGCCTATCTTTGTGCCCAATAGAAGATATGCAGTTTATCAGAGAGAATAGATGCAAGACAGTAAGCAGATAAAGACGCAAGCATGTATAGAGGTTCGAAGGTGGAGTAATCCTTCTACGTCCTCTCTTCCTCTACACAGAAGGTTACCTTTGTTAAGCTGGTTGATTTACATAGACTTATCTATTACAACCCACCCTTAACAAGTAAGTAGCAAGCCTTCACACAGATACTTGCCTACTTTCTCTTGACCCACACAGGATCCTACTCTACCCACCCAGGGTCCTCACTTTCTCTCCTAGAAAGTGGTAAACTCAGCAGGACATTACTCCTCGTACTGAGTACTCCGAGACAACCTTTTAGAGAGGTTTATCTCTTTCTTCTTCAACTGGGTGCAGCAAGCTTGGCCTTCATATGCAGACTAATTCTGCTGAAGCTTGCTGCTGACTGGTAGATTGGGTGTGCGCCTTCTTGGGGTGTGGAGTGTTCGAGCTTTTCTTCTTTTCAGATGCTCTGTATGAACACTCTTATCTCTTCTTAACTTCCCCCTTTTACTGCGCTTTTCTTCTTTGTAAGCTCTTTTCTCTTCTTTTGCGCTTCTCTCTGTGAGCTTGGATATTCTGATGTGCTCACTTCTCTTGCACACTTTGTGCTTCTCTCTCGCACGCCCTGTGCTTCTTTCACACACCATCTTCAGTCTTCAGTCCTCCTTTTTATAGGGTGTGAAATCTGCCCGTTGAAGGTAGACAGATTTCCATCATTTCTGAGTCGTACTCCTGACACACGCCAACTTTTCACTTTCCATGTGTCTTCTTCTAGTTGGCTACTCTTCTCTTTTCTCTCTACCGGTAACTTCTTGTGTCTATCTGTAACTTTGACTTTTCTCCCCATGCCTGCTCTGCAGCTCCCTCCTCTAGCTTCACTCTAGAGCTTCCTTCTCCTGGCTTGCTCTTTCAGGTAGCTTCGAGGCTTCTGTAGCATGATGCTTCTGCAGTATGCTTTTAGCATGATCTTCCAGGTACCTTCCTGTCTCGCTGTGTTCTGCTTTGGCAAGGTTCCTTCCAGTAGCTTCCTGAAGTCAATAGTATCCTTATTAGTTCATCCGATTCTTTATAACCATTTTATTCACTATCCTTCCATTTGACATTTTCTCTGTTTCTTTTAATCTTTTGCAGTAACTCTATTACAGTAACTTATCCTAAGATTGGTTATGCATATTAGAGTTACTTTAAGGATTTGTCTCATCAAAACATTCTACAAATTTATCCAACAGTCACTTTCAGTACTATTTTAGGTAATCCTTGAGGTTTGCATGATTAGGTGAAGCGTTCTTATTTGGAAATAAACGTACAAGCTTCCCTCCTCATTTTCAAGTCAAGTGACTAGTGTCTTTCAAGCCTGTTGTCTTCAGTCTTCTTAAGATTCTTTTACTTGGCTTTCTTGAACATTGGTTCTCATTGATTACTTGAGTTCTTTGACAGGATAAGAGTGAGCAAGACCAAAAAATAAAAGAGCAAATTAGAACGAGGTACCTGGTCATCGTTATAAAGAGTAAATCCTCTTTCATCTTTACATCCGTCTGGAGGGTGGTCTCTTTGATGGAGTGAGCTTCTCTTCTTGCTCCTTTGCTTGACTTCCTCAGCAGCTTCTTCAAGGTTACTCCTTATAGCTGTTGATTGAAGTCTTCGGTATGATCCATACTTTCAGCTTGGCGTTGCGGCAGCTTCCTCTTTTCGTTCAGTAACATGTCCTCCTTTTTGTTTTGATCTGCTCCATGTTAATCTACTTCATGATAGGTAGAAGCTTTGCTTCTCATGCACAGCTTCCTTCTTCGTAGTCTGTTCCTCGAGTAATTTGCTATTCACCAGCTTCTTTCCGAACAGCTACACAACTCAGCTAGATTTTCTACATCCTTCTTCACTGCTTGTTGTCTTCACATCAATCATATCCTTCAACGAAGGCAAGAGATTTTTCTGATCTATGATGTGAGGGGAGAGAGAGAGAGAGAGATCTTCTAGAGAGAGACTTTTCACAGATGAGATCTGGATAGATCGATTAGATCTTTTGCATATCATCCAACCTGCTCTGATACCACTTGTTGGTATCAGATAGATCAGTGAGTTAGGATGAATAGTCCACCTGCTTTGATACCACTTGTTGGTCCCAAATACGGTGGTAGTAGACTTAGAGAGGGGGTGAATAAGTGTAATTTCAAACTTTTCTTTCTTCTATCGGTATAGTTCCAGAATCAGTAACCTTTTGGGAGGTTACTGATCAGAGTGATTTTGGAAGCTTTCTCTCTTTTGATGTGCCAAGTCTAGAAGATGTGCAACTTAACATATAGTGTGCAAGTAAAGCAGTAACTACATATAGATGCATGATATACAGATGTTCGAAGGTGGAGTAATCCTTCTACATCATCTCTGCCTCTTCTCAAGAGGGAACATTTGTTAACCTCTGTTGATTTACATAGCCCTTTCTATTACAACATTCACTTAACAAGTAAGTAGCAAGCCTTCACACAGCTGCTTGTCTACTCTCCTATCTGACCCACATATGATCCTAATCTACCCACCCAGGGTCCTCACTTTCTTCGTCAGAAAGTGGAAAGCTTAGCAGGACTCGCTCCTCGCACTAAGCACTCCAAGACAGTCCTTAAAAGTTTTGTCTTCCTTCTTTTTCAACTGGATGCAGCAAGCTTGGGCTTCGTTTGCAGGTTGATCTATTGAAGCTTGCTGCAGGACTGACTGACTGAGTATGCATCTTAGGGAATAGAGTATTTGAGATTTTCTTCTCTTTTTCTTCTCTTTTGAACACTCTTCTTTTCTGTTTGGTCTTCCCCTTCTTTTATGCGCCTTCTTCTTCTAAGCTTTCTCTCTGTTGAGCTCTTCTCTTTTCTTTTGCGCGCTCTTCTTTTTCTTCTCTCTTGCACTCGCTCTTCAGTCTTCTCCTTATTTATAGATTAGGAAATATGCTCGTTAAAGGTAGATAGATTTTTATCATTGATAGCGCCGCACTTCTTCTGACACACGCAAACTTTTTGCTTTCCACGTGTCTTCTTCTGATTGACTCCTCTTCTCTTCTCTCTACCGGTAACCTTCTTGTGTCAATCGGTAACTTTTGACTTTCTTCCCATGCCTGCTTTGTAGCTTCCTCCTCACGCTCACTCTGGTGCTTCCTTCTCTGGCTTGCTCCTTCCGGTGGCTTGAGGTTTCTGTAGCATGCTGCTTCTACAGTATGCTTAGGCATGGTCTCTCAGGTAGCTTCTTGTCTAGTAGCTTGTTATTCTTCAGTCCGCTTCAGCAAGTTCTCTTCCAGTAGCTTCATGCAGTCATCAGTATCCTAATTAGTTCACTCAATTCCTTTCCACCATTCTCTTCAGTATCATTCCTTTGACACTTTCTCTGATTTTTATCTTTCTGCAGTAACCTTTCCTAAGATTGATTATGCTTTAGAGTTACTTTCTTAAGGTTTTTGTTTCATCAAAACATACTTGAATGTTTCCAACAAAATGTATGAGTTGGTATTACATATTTACCTTTAAAGTATTAATGTTTATAGTGTAAGATATTAGTTGTATGCTCTTAAGGTATTAGTTAATCATTCAATGAAGGTATCTGCTGCAATACCCGTAAGGTATGTTTTGCAATACTCTTAAGGTATTAATGTATTCTCTTATGGTTTCAACGGTATACTTTTAATTAGAGTCGTCAATTTGAGTCTGGCCCGACGGACCGACCCGTAAATGAGGTCGGGTTGAGATCTAAAATGAGTGGTTCGAAAAACACCTGAACTTTTTGGGTCCGCCTGATAGG
The DNA here is from genome assembly GCA_005771605.1 of Scutellaria baicalensis. Lineage (NCBI taxonomy): Eukaryota > Viridiplantae > Streptophyta > Magnoliopsida > Lamiales > Lamiaceae > Scutellaria > Scutellaria baicalensis. The sequence goes on along the minus strand of CM016724.1, from coordinate 31,706,717 downwards.
TCGGATGGGCCTAGACCAATTTGGCCCGTTGGGCTTAGGTTGGCACAATAAATTAGTTTTTTTTATTACTTTTTATTTGTGCAATTTGTTAGTTTTACATGTGACTCAATTCTCTCTACCATGTTTTTATGTATTCTTTTAATTTTTTTTATAATTATTCTCATCTTCAACTATCATTAACTAGTTAGAATCCACTGACAAACTATGATAATTGAGTTAAAATATTTTTTAATGCTAAAATAAAGTAAAAAATGATCGGATTTTGCCCCACTAATAGTTTAATTATATTAAATAAATTAATTTCGATTACATAAATAGGATATTATAGTTTAATTGAATGTCTTAAATTATCTAATAGTAAGTTCTATTTCTATTTAAATCTGTGTAAGTGTTTAATTAATTAAAAATTATTTTAATTTTAGAGTGAGTTTAAAATCTTAAAATTTCAAATACACGATTTTTCTTATATTTTTTAAAAATTTTCTACAAATTTATACTACTCAATCAATAACCAATATGGTGTTCATTGCATCAACTTATCATGTATTTCCATGAATCATAGCAAGATACAAAATAATTTCAAGTTATATAAAAATAAAAACCCTAAAATTTATACACATTACAAATATAAGAATTTGTTATAGTATTAGAAAAATAAAAATCTTAAATTTGCAGCAATCATGTAAAGAAATTGAGAAGGAGAAGGGAAAAAAAATAAGAAGAAGAACTAAATATAGACGCCAGAAGAAAGGATGGAAGGAAGAAAGAAAAAAAAAAGAAAGAAAAAAGAAAAATGAAAAGAAGAAGAAGCAGCAGCGCAATGTAGAGGATGAAAAAGAAAAAAGGGAAAAGAAATTGTGAAAAAAAAAATTATAAGGGAAGGGTGAACCTCGTCGGATTGGGGGCATGAATTCTAGGCAAGAATGAAAATATCGCGATATATTCATGATATTTCCGTTTTTTCACGTGACCGAAACAAAAACGGGCTGTCACGATATATCTCCGATATTTTCATTTTTTGATAAAAAATAAATGAAAAATCAATAATTATTAGCTAAATATCGGTAAAAATTGGTATCGATTTCAATATCAGTGACTTCAGGTAAAAATTATAAGAAAATTCATGAATATCAAGGAAATATTGGTAAATATCACTGAAATATCGATAAATATCGGAAAAATATCGGTAAATATCGATAAATATCGGGAAATATCGGCAATATATCGGTAAATATCGGAAAAATATATGTACCGATATTTCCACCGAAACCGATATATCCCTCGATATTTCCGTAAAATCAAGGTACCGATATATCCATCGAAACCGATATTTTCATCCTTGATCCTAGGATCCGTGTCGGGAAGGGCGACACAAGTGCTACTCATATTTGTTTAAATAAATTGATTTTAAATTATATAATAAATGAAATAATATTAATGATACATAGTGTTTCATTTTTTCTTTTAACACAAAGAAAATAAGTTAATATTGATTATAAATTGATTGGTAGTTGATAATTTATTTAATTTAGCATCAATTGATATAAAAAATTGAAGTGTAATTTACTTGAGGTTTAATTTTGGAGGGATCAATGACAAAAAGACCTTTTGTACCTATTACTTTAGTATATACTAGCATAGGTCTCGTGCGTTACACAGACACATAAAATTTTACTATCTTAACATTTTAACATATAAATGTTGAACATAAAATATAATAAATTTCTCTTGAGAGTAATTTCAATCTAATTGTTGCCCATATGTTGCACGATCATAAAATTTAAATACTTCAAGTTTGATGTATGTAATTGATAATTTAAGAAAAAAATATTCAATATCAATTAGTACCCATACGATGCATGAACTGACGGACATATATAAAAATTTCATATGTTGTTATTTCAAAAAAGCATATAATATATTTAAAGTTTGTGTGCACTTAATTTTAGTGACTATTGGATTATAGTCATAGTGAAAACGTTAATTTAGCTAAACTAAAAATTGGGATGAACTAAAAAAAATTATATTAGACGGTCTCATGATAATAATATTAAAATTCATTCCATACTGTTTCATTATAATATTCATCTACATTTTCATTTTACAATTTTGTGACAAAAAATTGGCAACGCTTTTGAAAACATTAATTTTATATGGAAATTTGAATATATTATATATAATAGAGAAAAAGAACATATGTATCCATTTGAAATTTATCAATTGATTATTGGGAAAAATTCAATTTAGGTCCACTTAAGAAGCTACTGTCCGATTTTCGTCCTTTTATTTTTAGGGTTTCAATTTTAGTCCTTTTAATTTTAAATTCGACCAATTTGTGTCCATTGGGGGCGATTGCAATTCAATCGCCCCCATTTTTGGGGATTTTGCTGATGTGGCTGGTCGGAGTTGCCGATATGGCTTATTTTAGTTGATGTGGGTGTCCGGAGCAGATGTGGTATAAAATAGACCAATCCCCTTTATCTGAGTTGTCAAAAAAATGAAAAAAGAAAAAGAAAATAGTCTTCGTCTTCTTCCACAGACCACCACCTCCCCCAGCCCCGTCACCAACCACCACCGACGATGGACCCGTCGACGGAGAACACTATGCCTCGAATTAGGGATAAAGGGTCTCCAAATGGAGCAAATTAGACTTTGTAGATAAAGGGTCTCCAAATGGAACACTATGCCTCGAATTAGACTCACTGGAGCAGAGCTCTAATGGCGGACTGGAGCAGAGCTCTAATGGCGGACACCGCCGCCAGGGAGCCGACGACGCTGCCAGAACGGTGGTGGAGCAGATTCTGCGGCGGCGATGGGAGCGAGGACAGATCTGCCTTCTCCATGTCTCGTCTTCTTCCACAGTCTTCATCTCCATGTCTCGTCTTCTTCCACAATCGTCTTCTCCAGATGTGGGTGCCTTCTCCATGTCTCGTCTTCTTCCAGATGTGAGTTCTCCAGATGGGTGCCTTCTTCCATTTCTCGTCTTCTTCCAGATGTGGGTGCCTTCTCCAGATGTGAGTTGCAGATGTGGGTGCCTTCTCCATGTCTCGTCTTCTTCCACAGTCTTCATCTCCAGCGAGAGTGATGGGTGCGAGTGGCGGTGGCCGGCGGCAGTGGGAAGAAGAAGCAGATTTTCATTTTTTCATTTTTTTAAAATGTTTTTCCTTTATTAATTGTTATTAGATCTATGTGGAAATTAAATGGTGTTGCCACATGTGCTCCAAAATGACACATCAGCTGAACACAACCTGAAAAAAAAATTGGGGGCGATTGAGATGCAATCGCCGGCAAACTAGCCGGAATATCAATTTTCGCCGCCCAAAGGACACAAATTGAGCGATTTTAAAATTAAATGGACTAAATTTGAAACCCTAAAAATAAAAGGACTGAAAATCGGACAGTAGCTTCTTAAGTGGACCTAAATTGAATTTTTCCCAATGATTATTTTGAATAATTATATTATTTTCTTAAATGGATGAACTTTCAGAAGTACACGCCACAAAAAATCAATATAATGATTTGATATTTTACTTCTTTAATTCATCAATCATCAAACATAGAGTCATATGATATCAATTTATTTTAATAGTAAAATACTATTCGTTTAAGTAAATATTTGATTATAAAAATAATAAAATATTTATTAAAATTAGAATGTATGTACAATATATATATATATATATATATATATTACTCTTAGTGACTTTACAATAAACTTCAGAGTTTAAATTTTGTTTCATATTAAGTGTCACTTTAAACTTTTGTACAACTTTATTATCATATTGTAAGAAGAAGTTGTTGGTCGCGGGAACTGTTGTAGGTAGACTTATAGGGGGGTGAATAAGCCTATCTTTTCTTCTAATTTTTCTTCCAAGTCTATTGGCTTATTTCTAATATCAGTAACCTTTTGGGAGGTTACTGATCAGAGTGAATGCGGAAGCCTATCTTTGTGCCCAATAGAAGATATGCAATTTATCAGAGAGAATAGATGTAAGGCAGTAAGCAGATAAAGATGCAAGCATGTATAGAGGTTCGAAGGTGGAGTAATCCTTCTACGTCCTCTCTTCCTCCACACAGGAGGGAACATTGGTTAAGCTGGTTGATTTCTATTACAACTCACCCTTAACGAATAAGTATCAAGCCTTCACACATATGCTTGCCTACTTTCACTTGACCCACACAGGATCCTACTCTACCCACCCAAGGTCCTCACTTTCTCTCCTAGAAAGTGGTAAACTCAGCAGGACATTACTCCTCGCACTGAGTACTTCGAGACAACCTTTTAGAGAGGTTTATCTTCTTCTTCTTCTTCAACTGGGTGCAGTAAGCTGGGCCTTCGTATGCAGACTGATTCTACTGAAGCTTGCTGCTAACTGGTAGACTGGGTGTGTGTCTTCTTGGGGTGTGGAGTGTTCGAGCTCTTCTTCTTTTCATCAGCTCTTCTTGAACACTCTCTTTTCTAAGGCTTCCCCATTTTTTCTGCGTTTCTCTCTTTTAAGCTCTTCTCTCTTCTTTTGCGCTTCTCTCTGTGAGTTTGGATATTCTAATGTGCTCACTTCTTTTCTCTCTTGCACACTTGGTGCTTCTCTCACACGCACGCCTTGTGCTTCTCTCACACACCATCTTCAGTCTTCAGTCCTCCTTTTTATAGGGTGTGAAATCTGCCCGTTGAAGGTTGACAGATTTCTAACATTGATGTGCCGCACTCATGACACACGGCAGCTTTTCGCTTTCCATGTGTCTTCTTCCGATTGGCTCCTCTTCTCTTTTCTCTCTACCGGTAACTTCTTGTGTCTACCAGTAACTTTGACTTTTCTCCCCATGCATGCTTTGGAGCTCCCTCCTCTAGCTTCACTCTGGAGCTTCCTCTTCCAGCTTGCTCCTTCTGGTGGCTCGAGGCTTCTGTAGCATGCTGTCTGTGCAGTATGCTTTTGGCATGGTCTTCTCAGGTAGCTTCCTGGCTCGCAGCATCCTTCTTTGGCAAGGTCCTTTCTTCCAGTAGCTTCTTTTTAGTCAATAGTATCCTAGTTAGTTTATCCGACTCTTTATAACATTTCTCTTCAGTATCTTTCCATTTGATACTTTCTCTGTTTCTTTTAATCTTTTGCAGTAACTCTATTGCAGTAACCTATCCTAAGATTGGTTATGCATATTAGAGTTACTTTTAAGGATTTGTCTCATCAAAACATTCTACAAATGTATCCAACAATTTCCCCCTTTTTTATGATGACAAAACCTTAACAGAAGATCAAACAAATATAACCTCTCAAGCACAGAAATCATATTTAAAGTATGGCACAAATGGACATACAACTTTCATACACAAATCACATATAAGTCAAAAAGAAAGTGTATATGAATGAGCAGTTTTGAAGAACAGAAGACATTTTATTAAGATAAAACGTATACATTACAATGCAGTAAGCAAAGTACAATAAGCATCCTATCTAAATTCATTATTTTATCCTTCTTGCTCTTTCCTATCTTTCTTTTCCCTTTTTGTTTGCTGCTAGCTTCTTTCTTCTCTCAGCTTTCCTTCCTCCTCACTTGATGCAGTCACCTGTACTCAGTGGTTTCTTGTTGGCTAGAGAGGAGAGCTGTTGGGAGGTGTGAGAGGCGATGCAAGAGAGAGAGGGAATTCAATTGGAGGAAACTGTGTAAAGAAGCAAAGAAGTCCAGACGTCAGTAGCTTGCTGCCGTTTTTCCTTCTCCTTCAATCTCCACTCATCTCTCCAATTATCTTTCCTTCCGGCTCTCTTGCATCTCAAAAGAGAATTCACCTCATGGAGGAGATGAATTCCTTTTTCCCCCACCTCTTGAAGTCTTTTGATCTTCCAGACCCTTCGCAGTTTCTTCCCCCTTTTTGGCATCATCAATAGAGATGACGCACTTGGGCCACTGGAGAGGGGTCCTTAGCTCTATCCTTCTATCTTGACGAGAAGAACTTGAGTGCAAGTTCTTGCTGGTGAGATGGGAGTTGATAGCTAGGAGATCAACTCTTCTGACAATGGTTTGCTTAGCAAGTGTCAAATGTGAAGAGTGAAAATATGAGATTTGAGGTGTGCTTGGTTGATTATTTGCAGAGAATGTGTCTTTTGGAAGAGATGAAGAGAATGGTTTCCAACAATCGGGTTCCATGATATACAGGGATAAGAGAGAGAGAGAGATGACATCTTTTTATGCTTGATGAAGAATAAGAGTGCATGTATTTATAGGGATAGAAATACTCCCTGTAGTTTAGATCTTTAAAGATCTCATTAACTGCTCCGTCGGTTTCCAAGGCTGATGTTGACAGTTTCCATAGCTTTATGTCGTTTCTCTTGATTTCATTGCGTCTGTGGTCAGCGGCTTAATCTTCACCCTTGGATTTTTCTAATCGTGTGGCTGTTGTTGCTTTTAGGGTTTTTGAAAAGGTAGTCTATTTCTGGATATAGGCGATCCCCCTTTTTATGTTCACACGTTACCAAGAAATATTTTCTCAGTAACTGTTTTATCTTGTAACATCCAAGAGATCTCTTTATCCAGTTTTGATGATAAGTTCTGACTTCAAGTAACCTAGTATCTAGAATATTGAAATCTAGCGTCCTGATACACAACGACCTGGTATTCAGCGATCTAGTATCCAGCTACTCGATATTTAGCGTCCTGTTGCCCAGCGACCTAGTGTTCAGCGATCTAGTTTCCATCCCCTGGTATCTAGCATCCTGATATCTAGTATCCTGCCACCTAGCGACCTAATTTCCAGTCAGCCTGGTATCTAGCATCCTGATATCCAGCATCCTGCTATCAGCGACATAGTATTCAATATTGTGGTGTCTAGCGTTTCCTTTAGTCAGAACTTTATCTTTTTCTGTTAGGACCTTCTACTTTTCCTATTGACTTAATGACAAGTGTTCTGATTTCTAGTAGCTTAGTATCCAGTTAGCTTGGTATCTAGTATCTGGGTGTACAACATCTTGTTATCCCATGACCCAGTATCCAGTAACCGGATGTTCAGCATACTAGAGTTAGAGTTTGTCATTTTGTCAATTGTTCCCCCTAAAATTATTAACCCTTCAGATGTACCTGCAAAACACTTACCTTGTATAGGTACTCATACAAGCATAAGTCCTTCTGAGTTAGGTTTTCTTTCAGAAGATTGAACTATCTTTACAGCCCATGATTGTTGTAAGAGAGTTTCACCTCCTTCAAGACTTTTTAAAGAATAATCAGTGATAGTGTGTGCAAGTGTTTGTAGGCAAAGCATGATAGACACGGGTAAAAAAAAATTTTATTTTATTTTATTTTATTTTTTTAAATTTTTCTGGAGTTGCTGTCCTGCTTAATTCCTTATGGAATGTCAGTTTGTTGCAGACTTTTTACAGCATGCCCATACTTAGGTTACTCCAAGGATTTTAACCATTTTACCATCAAAGCTTCTTTGATTAGTACCGGAAGTTCCCTCTTACTTTATGGTCTTCTCTTTTAAGGTGTGGGGTCACTTAACAGTATCAATCTCGGTTACTTTGAGGCTTTGCATGAGAAAGTGAAGCATAAAATATGGAAATAAACATGCAGGCTTCCTTTCTCATTTACAAAATCAAGTGACAACAAATTATTATTCATTATCTTGACACATAGTCACTTGAGTTCTTTGACAGATTATCAAGACATGGTAACGACCAGATTTAAAGAGTTTTGGAATTAAAATGTGGTACCTGGTCATTCATGTTCTTTTAAAAGAGAAGGTCCTCTTTTATTCTTGACTCTGTCTAGAGGTCGATCTGGTTGATGGAGTGATCTTCTTCTTCTTACTCCTTGGCTTGACATCCTTATCGTTTTCCTCCATGATTTGCTGCTTGTTGATTGCTGTACCAGCTTCTTCTTCAACTTCGCACAGCTTCCTTCTTTGCAGCTTGCTGTTCCCCCTCAGAAACAGTTTTCCTTCACAACACAGCTTGATTTTCTATATCTTTTAGTTGTTTGTTGTCTTCACATCAATCATATCCTTTTTAGAGCAAAAATGCATTGAAATGATCTTCTGAAGTGAGGGTGAGAGAGAGAGAGAGAGATTTTGAGAGAAAGGTTTTTTCACAGATGGGATAGATCTTTTGTTCATCCATCTGTTTTGATACCACATGTTGGTATCAGATTTGACCATTGAGTAAGGATGAATAATCCACCCGCTTTGATACCACTTGTTGGTATCAGATGGGTTAGCTGGTGGATGATCCACCCTGCTCTGATACCGCTTGTTGGTCCCGGGAACTGCTGTAGGTAGGCTTAGAGGGTGGAGGGGTGAAGCCTACCTTTTCTTCTAATTTTTCTTCCAAGTCTATTGGCTTATTTCTAATATCAGTAACCTTTTGGGAGGTTACTGATCAGAGTGAATGCGGAAGCCTATCTTTGTGCCCAATAGAAGATATGCAGTTTATCAGAGAGAATAAATGTAATGCAGTAAGTAGATAAAGACGCAAGCATGTATAGAGGTTCGAAGGTGGAGTAATCCTTCTACGTCCTCTCTTCCTCCACTCAGGAGAGAACATTTGTTAAGCTAGTTGATTTACATAGACCTATCTATTACAACCTTCACTTAACAAATAAGTAGGAAGCCTTCACACAGATGTTTGCCTACTTTCCCTTGACCTACACAAGATCCTACTCTACCAACACAGGGTCCTCACTTTCTCTCCAAGAAAGTGGTAAACTCAGCAGGACATTACTCCTCGCACTGAGTACTCCGAGACAACCTTTCAGAGAGGTTTATCTTCTTCTTCTTCAACTGGGTGCATCAAGTTTGGTCTTCATATGCAGACTTATTCTGCTGAAGCTTGCTACTGACTGGTAGACTGGGTGTGCGTCTTCTTTGGGTATGGAGTGTTCGAGCTCTGCTTCTTTTCATCAGCTCTCCTTGAACACTCTCATTTCTAAGGTTTCCCCCTTTTTTCTGCGCTTCTCTCTTTCAAGCTCTTCTCTCTTTTTTTTGCACTTCTCTCTGTGAGTTTGGATATTCTAATGTGCTCACTTCTTTTCTCTCTTGCACACTTGGTGCTTCTCTCACACGCACGCTCATCTTCAGTCTTCAGTCCTCCTTTTTATAGGGTGTGAAATCTGCCAGTTGAAGGTTGATAGATTTCTAACATTGATGCGACGCACTCCTGACACACGACAGTTTTTCGCTTTTCACATGTCTTTTTCCGATTGGCTCATCTTCTACTTTCTCTCTACCGGTAACTTCTTGTGTCTACCGGTAACTTTGACTTTTCTCCCCATGCATGCTTTGCAGCTCCCTCATCTGGCTTCACTCTGGCGCTTCCTCTTCCACCTTGCTCCTTCTGGTGGCTCGAGGCTTCTGTAGCATGCTGCCTGTGCAGTATGCTTTTGGCATGGTCTTTTCAGGTAGCTTCCTGGCTCGTTGTATCCTTCTTTGGCAAGGTCCTTTCTTCCAATAGCTTCCTGTTAGTCAATAGCATCCTAGTTAGTTTATCCGATTCTTTATAACCTTTCTCTTCAGTATCCTTCCATTTGACACTTTCTCTGTTTCTTTTAATCTTCTGCAGTAACTCTATTGCAGTAACATATCCTAAGATTGCTTATGCATATTAGATTTAAGGATTTGCCTCATCAAAACATTCTACAAATGTATCCAACAGAAGCCTTGATAGAATTTGATGAGACAAACCTGCTGTAACATTACTAGATTTAATTGCTTATATTTCCCATTGTATGTTTTAATAAGTAGCAAAAGTCTGTCTTGAAGTCTTCCACTGAAACCTACAGTTGCAAGTTGTATGCAACATGGAGAGAAAGAAGTCTGCATACAACGAGCTATACTTGGAAGAACTTCAGGAGAAATATTTTGTTGCATGGTGCAAGTTGGAAGCTGCAACCGTCTGGGTGCAGTAAGTCTGGATGCAGCAACCACCAATAAGTTGGAGTAATTGAAGTGAGACATGTCAAGTGGAATCAACATCGAAGAACTCAACATCCACTGCATGTTTCTGCTGATACGAGGAAACATCAACTTCAGTTGATCCTGCAGTGCTCGACAGGCCGAAACATATAGGACAAATTCAAGGACGGCGAGCAAATGAAGAGCTGCCACCTGGCCTGAGCAACTGCCTGCAAACTGCAACAGAAGGACAACCACAATTAATGGTGTTGGAGCTTAAAGAGGAGGTTGTCTCCAACTTTTTCAGGAGTGCATTAATTCGGTGTACCTTGAAGATCAAAGAGGATCAAGAAGGAAGAATGTTGACCATCCAGATCGAATCAAATGAGAATATGCTTGAGCATGAATAAATCAACGATTAGGATGCAACATCGGAAGAGAGGAGTTGAAATGAAGACGCGTGGTGCTCACTTCAACTGGTGCATTCCAGTAACTATAAAAGGAATGAGTGAGGCTGAAGATGAATGAGGACTGGAATTTTGAATCGCGCACTGATATCTAGCATTCAGCGATCAACAAGCTTAACATAAATATCCAACATTTTCAGTACCTTACTCAACCCGAAGCAGAGCATTCCATCATTGAAGATATTAGGAGTGTTTTAGCTTCACCACAGTTGAAGAACTTGTTTTCAACCTTTTAATATATTGTGTGTGTAGGTTGTTTTAGTCGATGTCCACAATTGAGAGAAAAAGAATCATTGCTGTGTGTTTTGGTCTTATTTAAGACAATATCCTGTGTGGATCCTGTCTAGTTGTTGAAACTTTAGAAGGGAGTAAAAACTTTAGTAGGCTGGTTTGTATCCTTAGAGTTGTGTTTAGTAGAAAGAGTCCTGTAAATCTAAAAGCTTAGGATATCCTCCTTGTGAATGAGAAGAGAGGATGTAGAAGACATATACCACCTTCGAACCTCTATAAAGCCTTGTGTTATCTTTTACTACTTTTAACATTCATATCTCATATCTGTTGCATGCATATTTATGACTTTATCTCTATGTGCTTAATTGTGAATCAGGCATATTAACTGTGTGGTTAAAAGTGTTAGAAATTATCTGCTGAGCTCTATATTCTTGAACAAAATCCGTTGTGCACAAAGCTCTGAGTGTGAAGCTACAACAACAAGTTTGCTGTAAGCAGAACACTAGACTGTCAAGTTGCTGCAAGCAGCGATAGCTTTCAACAGCTTGCAGTGAATAAAGAAAAAACGTGAAAAAGAGAGAGGTTCATTCACCCCCCTCTGAACCTCTGCATCCACTTGGGACCAACACATATTCTCCCCATTAATATTTATTAAATAAAATTTAGGAATTTAATATGATAGAAATATTCTTGAATTATAATTTTCTTAATTAGTTAATTAGTCCAATTTTTATGTTGCTTTATTTATGACAAAAACTCTGAAACGACATTTATTATAGAACAAATGGAGTATAATATTTAAAATTTGACCAATATATAGATAATTTTAATACTACATTTGCTTAAATCATATCATGTAATATTGATCATTATGATTTATGATATAAGAACTTATAAATAACAAACAATTGATTTCTTCTTTCAGGGTGAAAATTGTTTGGAAAATAATCTCATCACATTTTTTTAGGGTAATTGTTATACTATATGTTGGATACATTTGTAGAATGTTTTGATGAGACAAATCCTTAAGTAACTATAAATATGCATAACCAATATTATGATAGGTTACTGCAATAGAGTTACTACAGAAGATTAAAAGAAATAGAGAAAGTATTAAAAGGAAGGATACTGAAGAGAATGGTTGAAAAGAATCTGGTGAACTGATAAGGATACTATTGACTTCAGGGAGCTACTGGAAGGGACCTCGCCAACGAAGGATACAGCGAGACAGGAAGCTGCCTGAGAAGACCATGCCGAAAGCATACTGCAGAAGCAGCATGCTGCAGAAGCCTCGAGCCACCTGAAGGAGAAAGTCAGAAGAGGAAGCTCCAGAGTGAAGCAAGAAGAAGGAGTTACAAAGCAGGCATGGGGAGAAAAGTCAAAGTTACTGGTAGATACAATAAGTTACCGGTAGAGAGAAGAGAAGAGGAGTCAATCAGAAGAAGACACGTGGAAAGTGAAAAGCTGGCATGTGTCAGGAGTGCGACGCATCAATGATGGAAATCTGTCAACCTTCAACGGGCATATTTCACAACCTATAAAGAGGAGGACTGAAGACTGAAGAAGTGGGGTGCGTATGAGAGAGCACAAGGGCGCAAGAGAGAAGAAAGCAAGCACATCAGAATATCCAAGCTCGTAGAGAGAAGCGCAAAAGAAGAGAGAAGAGCTCATCAGAGAGAAGGCTTAGAAGAGAGAAGAGCTCATCAGAGAGAAGGCTTAGAAGAGAGAAGAGCTCATCAGAGAGAAGGCTTAGAAGAGAGAAACGCAGAAAGAGGGGGAAGTTTTAGAGAAGAAAAGAGTGTTCAAATAGAGCAGATGAAAAGAAGAAGAGCTTGAACACTCTACACCCCAAATGAAGATGCACACTCAGTCTACCAGTTAAGCAGCAAGCTTTAGCAGATCAGTCTGCAAACGGAGGCCAAGCTTGCTGCACCCAGTTGAAGAAGAAGGAGATAAACCTCTCTAAAAGTTGTCTCGGAGTACTCAGTGTGAGGAGTAATGTCCTGCTAAGTTACCACTTTCTAGGAGAGAAAGTGAGGACCCTGGGTGGGTAGTGTAGGATCCTGTGTGGGTCAAGGGAAAGTAGGCAAGCATCTGTGTGAAGGCTTGCTACTTATTTGTTAAGTGAGGGTTGTAATAGATAGGTTTATGTAAATCAACTAGCTTAACAAATGTTCTCTCCTGAGTGGAAGAAGAGAGGACGTAGAAGGATTACTCCACCTTCGAACCTCTATACATCCTTGCGTCTATATATGCTTACTGCACTACATGCATACTCTCTGATAAGCTGCACATCTTCTACTCGGCTCTGTAATAAGCTTCCGCAAACCACTCTGATCAGTAACCTCCCAAAAGGTTACTGATATTAGAAATGAGTTGATAGAGATAGAAGAATAGTTTGAAAAGAAGGTAGGCTTATTCAGCCCCTCTAAGCCTACCTACAACAATTATGGGACCAACACTATAATATATATTATTTTATTTCACATTCTAAATATTACACTAACTAATTCTAATATGTTATACTATTAAAAAAGATGAGTATAAAATTCATTTCAATAACACATGTATAAAAAGTCGTGTATGATTCTTCTTCAAAAAAGTTCTTTTTAGTAGATACGTATTTTGTTATCAACTGTTACTTCTCTTCATCTTTTGTTATTGTCATTTGTTAATTTTTAATATCAGTCTCCAAAAATAATTATTCGTTTAAAAATTATGAAAAAAAATTCAATTTAGATTTGGTACGATAAGATGAAGAAAACCTAAAAATAAAACTCTGTAAAAGTACGTGTATTGAACAATTAGTTAAGAGCATGTTTCCAAACTTGAATTTTTCAACATACTTAAATTAGATTTTTTAATTAATTTTATTTATTAATTAATATAATTAAATATGGAAGGTTAAAAGTTTAACTTCTGGAGGGAAATAGTGATCATTTTATTAGCATATAGATATAGCTATATATATATATATAGCTTAGTTTTTCATTATAGATTTTTGTTTCCATAGATAGGATGGGGGCATGGGGCCAAAAAAACATCTCGTATTATTGAGTAAGTCTCTTGTAAATCGGGTGCATGGATCTTAGATCCATGCACCCGGGTCGGATCCGGGTCAGGGGGGACCGTACCCTCTTTTTTTTTTTTTTTTCGCTCATAATTTTTGAAAAAAATCACATACCAATAGTATATGTTAGACATACCTTTACGTTATGTTAGACATACCTTTAAGCTATGTTAAACATACCAGTTCTGCCCAAATTCCATGCCTTGTCTTTTTTTGGCTTGATTTTTGAATTTTGGCACATACCACTACGTTATGTTAGACATACCTTTACGTTGTGTTAGACATACCTTTATGTATACTTAAACATACCTTTGTATATGTTAGACATACTTTTGCATACAATTAAACATACCTTTGTATATGTTAGACATACTTTTATATATAGTTAGACCTACCTACACATGGTTGGTCTAACTATACACTAAGGTTGGTTTAGCTATACACAAAGGTTGTTCTATTTGAGCGAATTTTGAATGAGCTTCAGCACAAGTCTTCAGCGCGTGGGAGCGCATGCAGGCATGTTTTAGGCGCGTGAACGGGTCGGGTCAGGTGCATGGATCTTAGATCCATGCACCTGACTCATAAAAGTTTTTGCCCGTATTATTGAGCTGAATTTTGCATTTAACATTTTCAAAATCTATGGATCTATTTATCAATGATAACAGTAAGTAGTTTTGTTACTTTATTTGTAACATTCCAAATAAAATTAATTTCTAATCGGAATTTTAATAAGTTAATTTCTGAAATTTAAGTTCGATCCGCCTTTTCAAAATTTAGAGTCTAGTTGGAAAATCAATATGTCAATAGGATTATGTATAAAATATTTCAATACATTATTATGATAACCTAAAGTTAATTATTAACTAGAGTGTACCTGTGCGTTGCACAGTATGTCATATATATAATTATTAAAAAAATATAATAACATATAAAATGTAATGATTATTATTTTAACAAAATATATTGATACTTTTTTAATTTGTATTTGTATAAAGCTAGGTATTTTAATTTTAAATTTATGCCATTATAAATAATTATATTCGAAAATATTAGAAATTTGAAATATATAAAGTAATATATTAATCTATGAATTAAACAAACAAATAAAAAAAATTGTGTCAGAACATTACATGGGTAGTGAAATTTTAAAAACTAAATTTAATATCGAAAAATAAGTTATATGTATTAGAAACGTTATGATTTAAGTATTGAGATAAAAAATTTATATTTTATTGGCATTTATAACTATAAATACACACATATTTTAATAATTTTTTTTTGGTTCAACGTCACATACTCATTTATTTTAAATCAAATAAAAAATCATATCAACTTATCAAATACATAAAAATCTCTCTTGCTATCTATTTAAATGAAACAATTCAAAATTGGACTTAATCTACACATTTTGAATAAAAAAAATTATGAATAATAATTATAAGATTGATAAGTCAATATATCGAGGACTAAGAATGATGAAATTTTAATTTGTGAAAAATCAGAAAAATTACCTCTATCCAATCCCTTATGCCACCTCAATTAATCAGAATATAAATATAAATAAATTTTGACAACAAATAAATATAAAATAAGAAAGATAAAATAAAATATTTGTATTTTCAAATGAATAAGTTGGTTAACTTGCAATAATAATTTTAATCTAAATTTTTCTATTTAATATGTTTTATATGTGTAATTTATTAGGTACACCTATAATATTTTTTTATTTCTATATTTTAATATCAATTTACAATAAATTAATATTATATATCATAAAAACGTTTAAAAATGAAAAATCATTGAAGCTCACTCACATACATTTCCATATTTCAGTTTGATAAATTTTATATGAATATTAAATTTAAGATCATTAAATAATTATTGATTTTATATATTATATATTTAAAATTGATTTGAAATAGGGTAAATTACAAAAAACAACCCCAACTATCGACTTTTTTAAAATTGCAACCTAATTTGTTTTTTTTAAAGATTGTCACCCAATCTTTCTGTGATTTTGCCGATTGCAAAATTTTCGGTCATTTTTCCGGCAAATGAATTAATTTTTTTCACTTTGCAACCCAAACTTTAATTTTTTGTCCAATCGCAAATCATAATTTTTTTTTTCGCTTCATACCTTTATGTTATATATATGAGTATGACATTTTTGTTATATAAGTGTGAGCGATATTCATAAAATAAATATCAAGGAAATATTGGTCAAAATTGGTGAAATATATGTAACATTGGTAAAAAATCGATGGAATATCAATAAATATCGAGAAAATATCGAAATATATTGGTAAATATAGGAAAAATAACAATAAATATATGTACCTATATTTCCATCGATATCGATATTTTCACGATATTTCTGTAAATTTAAGTTACCTATATTTTCACCGGAATTGAAATTTTCATTCTTGGTTGCAATCTGATAAATACACAAAGTTCAGGTTGCAATTAGATAAATAAAAAAAAACAAAGTTTAGGTTGCAAAGTGAATAAATTAATCTCCATTTCGCCGGAAAATTTGCAATCGACAAAACCACAGAAAGACTGGGTGGCAATCTGAAAAAAAAAAAAAAGATTAGGTTGCAATTTGAAAAAAGTCGATAGGTGGAGTTATTTTTTGTAATTTACCCTTTAAAATATGTACTTAAAAATAAGATGAGAGATAATAAATATATAATCCCTTATTTCATCTTATTTATCTATTTATTTTTTTATTTTGAAATTTCTATACAATAAATACTAAATTGAGTATCATAACTGATTTCTTAAATTAAATATTTATTTATTTGTATTGAATTTCTTAAAATTTTATAAATAGGTTTATTTATTTTTATTTGTATTGAGTTTCTTCAATATAATAAATAGGTATTTGTATTTATTTATATTGAGTTTCTTACAATAAATACAATATGAAAGCAATTAATAGGTTTCTTAAAATAGTAATTATTTAATGGGTAGATAATTTATTGCTATTATTTTTGACATGATATCCTGCTTTTATATATATATATATATATATATATATATAGATTATGAATATTTTAAATTGATGAAAGAGGTAAAATAAATCTTTAATAATAATTGAAGACATCAATTAATTTTTACTACAAGTAAATTAGACATGTAGTGTTTATATATAGCTTAATTTTGAATAACAGAGTTGGGCTAAATTGATAACTTATAAAAGGATCTAAATAATTAATACCCTAAATAATTTAACTCAATGTCTAATTAAATGTAGACCAACTCCCGATCCAATTCGTAGTCCAAATTCCGACCCAAAAGCAAGCCCAATGTCGGCCTAAGGACAAGCCGAATTGTGGCCCAAATACAAGTGTATATCGAGCCCAATTTTGGATCCAAATTGTTGGCCCAATCTTTGGACGTGAGGCCATGCCCATGTCATCACATTTTCATTCCTCTCCCTATGTAGTACGTATCCATCAATTAGAGGTGTATCATCTTTCTCATTCTCCCCATTCTTACCCAAATTAGAAACGTGAGGAGATTGCATAAGCTTGGTGTGAAAGGGTAAAATTTATGCTTTGTTTCCATTCCTTCCATGTCTTCTTTTTCGTTCCAGCAGCAGCCCCTCCGCCGCCGCCTTATCTACATATTCCTCTTTCTATCTCTCTCCTTTTCACCTTAGAACTCGATTCCTCTCTCTATCTCTGCAACTCTTTCTTGCTCTCTCCCTCCCTCTCTATCTCTCTTTGTCTCACTCTCTCCTCTCTCGCGTCTCTCTTCTCTTCTCTCTCTCCGTTCTCCTTCTTTCTTCACCGTTGGCTTCGCTGACTTCGTTCTGTGTAGTCCTGACGCAAGGTTACGTCGGGGTGTTGCTAGGTGGCACCGTGTGCGTGAGTTGTGTGGCGTTTGGAGTGTGTGTGCGCGCATGGGTGTCGAGCCACCGTGATAGGTGGCGACGGGTGCAGTACTATGTGTGTTCCTGTGCGTTCGGTGCATCTGCGCGTTGTGGTTGTCGCTGTCGATAAATCTATCGCCGGCAGTGGAGGCAGATATGGCTGAACAGGAGGGGAACATGGATGGCAATGGGCAGCTCGGGGTGGGTACCTAACTACCTAGGTCCGCTTCGCGCCTACTACCCGCCACCCTACCACACGACCCACCACGGGTTAGAAATTTTCACCTCGTGCCCCGCTCGTCCTCTTTTTATAAAATAAAAATAAAAATAAATAATTAAGTTTCTTCGACCAACAAAGAGTTATGTAGGAAGTTCTCTGACCTGATGCAGTCCAAATTTGAGATGAGTATGATGGGAGAATTAAGTTTCTTCCTTGGATTGCAAGTCAGGCAGCTTGATCAAGGAACCTTCATTAATCAAATGAAGTATACAAATGAGCTGATCAAGAAGTTTGGAATGGAGAACGCTGGTATAGTAAGCATTCCAATGCCAACGTCAGGAAGCTTGGACAAAGACGAAGAAGGGAAGATAGTTCACATCACCAAGTATAGGAGACTGATCGGGTCACTGCTCTACCTCACTGCAAGCAGGCCAGACATCATGTTGGAATGTGTGCAAGATATCAAGTTGCTCCCAAGGAGTCTCATCTTACAGCGGCAAAAGGGATAATCAGATACCTAAAGGGAACCTAAGAAGTAGGCTTGTGGTATCCTAAATATGGAGGAATCAAACTAATCGGGTATACTGATTCTGATTTTACAGGTTGCAAAATTGATAGGAAAAGTACCAGCGGAACCTGCCAGATGCTTGGGAATCGCCTAGTATCCTTGTTCTACAGGAAGCAAACATCTATAGCAACCTCAACCGCTGAAGCTGAATATGTTGTTGTAGAAAGTTTGTTGGTCCCGAAAAGCAACTGGTAGTAGGCTTGGGGGGGGGGGTGAATAAGCCTACTAATCCATCGCACATTTTTCTTCTACATCTATCGGTTTTCTCTTACGTCAGTAACCTTTTGAGAGGTTACTGATCAGAGTGAATGTGAAAGCCTTTTTCTATGCCTGGTAAAAGATGTGCGGTTTATTAGAGAGAGTGTATGCATGTCAGTAAGCAGATAAAGACACAAGCATGTATAGAGGTTCGAAGGTGGAGTAATCCTTCTACGTCCTCTCTTCCTCCTCACGGGAGGGAACATTGGTTAAGCTGGTTAATTTACATAGACCTATCTATTACAACCCACCCTTAACGAATAAGTAGCAAGCCTTCACACAGATGCTTGCCTACTTTCCCTAGACCCACACAGGATCCTCCTCTACCCACCAAGGATCTTCACTTTCTCCTCGAAAGTGGTAAACTCAGCAGGACATTACTCCTCGCACTGAGTACTCCGAGACAACCTTTTAGAGAGGTTTATCTCCTTCTTCTTCAACTGGGTGCAGCAAGCCTGGCCTTCTTTTACAGACTCTTTCTGCTGAAGCTTGCTGCTGACTGGTAGACTGGGTGTGTGTCATCTTGGGGTGTGGAGTGTTCCAACTCTTCTTCTTTTCTATTGCTCTTTGTGAACACTCTCTACTCTTCTTAACTTCCCCCTTTTACTGCTCTTCTCTCTTTTATGAGCCTTGAGCTTTTCTCTTTTCTCTTGCACTTCTCTCTACGAGCTTGGATATTCTGATGGGCTCGTCTTCTTCTTTCTTGCACACTTGGTGCTTCTCTCACACACTGGGTGTGTTATCTCACCCACTCACCATTTCAGTCTTCAGTCCTCCTCTTTATAGGTGGTGAAATCTGCCCGTTGAAGGTAGACATATTTCTGATATTGACGTGCCGCACTCCTGACACACGACAACTTTTCGCTTTCCACGTGTCTTCTTCCGGTTGGCTCCTCTCCTTCTTCTCTCTACCGATAACTTCTTGTGTCTACCGATAACTTTGACTTTCTGCCTATGCCTGCTTTGTAGCTTCCTCCTCTAGCTTCACTCTGGAGCTTCCTTCTTCTGGCTTGCTCCTTCAGGTGGCTTCGAGGCTTCTGTAGCATGTTGCTTCCTGCAGTATGCTTCCTGTCTTGCTGTTTTCTGCTTTGGCGAGGTCTCTTCCAGTAGTTTCCTGAAGTCAATAGTATCCTTATTAATTCCAGATTCTTTTCACCCATACTCTTAGTATCCTTCCTTTGACATATTCTATATTTCTTTTAATCTTCTGTAGTAACTCTATTGTAGTAACCTTATCCTAAGATTGGTTATGCTATAGAGTTACTTTTAAGGATTTGTCTCATCAAAACTTTCTACAAATGTATCCAACAATTTCCCCATTTTTGATGATGACAAAACCTTTTTATAGAAGATCAAAAGAATATAATCTTTTAAGCACAGAAAGCTTATTTAAAGCATGGCACATATGAGCATACTACTTTCATACACAAATCACATATCAGTTTAAAAGAAAGTGTATAAGGATTGAACAGTTTATGAAGAACATGAGACATTTTATTAAGACAACATATTTATATTACAATGCAGTAAGCAAAGTTACAATAAACATCCTATCTAAATTCATTCTTCTATTCTTCTTGCTCTTTCCTATCTTTCTTTTCCCTTCTTGTTTGTTGCTAGCTTCTTTCTTCTCTCAGCTTTCCTTCCTCCCCGCTTGATGCAATCACCTACTCCCAATAGTTTCTTCTCTTTGGCTAGAGGAAAGAGCTGCTTAAAAGGTATGAGAGGCGATGCGAGAGAGAGAGAAGGAATTCATTTCGAGGAAAGTGTGTAAAGAAGTAGAGAAGTTCAGGCGTCAGTAGCTTGCTGCTGCCTTTCCTTCTCCTTCAATCTCCACTCATCCCTCCAACTATCATTCTTTCAGATTCTCTTGCATCTCAAAAGAGAATTCACCTCATAGAAGAGGTGAAATCTCTTTTTCTCAACCTCTGGAAGTCTTTTGATCTTCCATGAACCTTCGCAGTTTCTTCCCCCTTTTTGATGAGATGATGCTCTGGGGATGGCTGGAGAAGGGTCTTCAGCTCTGTCCCCCTGCCTCGAAGATAAGAATTTGAAGGCAGGTTCTTGCAGAAGAGATGAGAATGGAAGACTAGAAGATCAACTCTCCTGAGAAGGGTATGCTTAGCGAATATCAAATGTGAAGGTTGAAAGTATGAGATTTGAGGTATGCTTGATTGATTATTTGCTGAGAATGTGTCTTTAGGAAGGGATGAAGAGAAGAGTTTCCAACAATCGAGTTCCATGATATGTAGGGATAAGAGAGAGAAAGAGGACATCTTTTTATGCTTTGTGAAGAATAAGAGTGCATGTATATATAGGGATAGAAATACTCCCTGTTGCAGTTTGGATCTTTAAAGATTTCATTAACTGCTCCGCCGGTTTCCAAGGCTGATGTTGATAGTTTCCACAGCGTTAAATCTTATCTTCTGATTTGATTGCATCTGTGGTCAGCGGCTGAATGTTCACCCTTGGATTTTTCTGATCATGTGGCCGTTGTTGCTTTTTAGGGTTTTGAAAAGGTAGTCTATTTCTGGAAAATGTGATCTCCTTTAAATGTATGCACGTTACCAAGAAATATTTTCTTAGTAACTGCTTTAACGTGTAACATCCAAGAGATCTCTTTATCCAGTTTTGATGATAAGTTCTGACTTCAAGTAACCTAGTAATCTAGAATATTAAAATCTAGCGTCCTGATACACAGCGACCTGGTGTTCAGCGATCTACTATCCAGCTACTCGGTATTTAGCATCCTGTTGCCCAGCGACCTAGTGTTCAGCGATCTAGTTTCCAGCCCCTGGTAACTAGTATCCTGATATTTAGCATCCTGCCACCCAGCGACCTAATTTCCAGTCAGTCTGGTCTTTAGCATCCTGATATCCAGCATCCTGCTATCAGTGACCTAGCTTTTAATATTCTGGTGTCTAGCGTTTCTTTTAGCTAGATCTTTACCTTTTTTTTAGGCCCTTCTACCTTTTCTATTGACTTAATGACAAGTGCTCTGATTTCTAGTAACTTAGCATCCAGTTAGATTGACATCTAGTGTCTGGGTGTACATCGTCCTGTTATCCCATGACCTAGTATCCAGTAGCCGGATGTTCAGCATCCTATAGTCAGAGTTTGTCATCTTGTCAATGGTTCCCCCTAAATTTACTAGTTCTTTATCAGATGTACCTGCATAACGATAATCATGTATAGGTACTCATACAAGTATGAGTCCTTCTTGTTTTCTTTCAGAGCTTAGATTATCTTTACAGCCTATACTGTAGAGAGAGTTTTGGCTTCTTCAAGACTTTTGAAGATCAAGGAGTGATAGTGCGTGTAGATGTATATAATCAAAACAAGATAGACAAAGACATAGTAAGCAAAATTGTTAAATTTTTTTATTATTATTATTTTTATATTTATTATTTTTTATTTATTTTTCTGGAGTTGCTATTCTGCTTGATTCCTAATGGAATGTCAATTTGTTGCAGACTTTCTACAGCATTCCCACACTTGGGTTACTCCAAGGATTTTAACCTTTTTGCCTTCAAAGCTTCCTAGATTTGTACTGGAAGTTCCCCTTACGTTGTGGTCTTTTCTTTTAAGATGTGGGATCACTTATCAATACTATTTCAGATTACTTTGAGGCTTATCATGAGAAGGTAAAACGTTATGATGTGAAACAAAAACATGCAAACTTCCTTCTCATTATTAGAACCAAGTGACAATGGTTTAAAGTTCATTATTGTAGAAAATAGTCACTTGAGTTCTTTGACAGAAAAAGACATGATTATGACCAGAAATAAAGAGTATAGAATTGGAACGAGGTACCTGGTCATTTTGTTCTTTCAAAAGAGTAGGTCCTCTTTTATCTTGTTTCTGTCTGGAGACTGGAGTGAGCTTCTTCTTCTTACTCCTTTGTTTGACATCCTTAGCATTTTATTCTTCACTTGTTGATGTCAGCTTCCTTTGTTTACTCAGGAGCAAGTCTTCTTTGTTGATCAGCTCCATGTTGGTCTCCTCCATAATAGATAAGGACGTCGCTCCTTTGTACATGACCTTCTTCTTCGCAGCTTGCTGTTCCCCCTCAGAAACAACTTTCTTCACAACACAACTTGATTTTCTTCATCTTTTAGCTGTTGGTTGTCTTCACATCAATCATATCCTTTTTAGAACAAAAGGCATTTTGAAATGATCTCTGATGTGAGGGTGAGAGAGAGAGAGAAAGATATTGAGAGAGACTTCTTTCACAGATGGGATCTAGACAGATCGCTTAGATCTTTTGGTTCATCCATCTGCTCTGATACCATTTGTTGGTATCAGATTGACCATTGAGCAAGGATAAACAATTCACCGGTAATAGACTATTGATACAACTTGTAGGTATCAGGTATATCAACTGGTGAACGGTCCAACCTACTCTGATACCACTTGTTGGTCCTGAAAAGCAATTGGTAGTAGGCTTAGGGGGGTGAATAAGCCTACTAATCAATCGCACATTTTTCTTCTACATCTATCGGCTTTCTCTTATGTCAGTAACCTTTTGAGAGGTTACTAATCAGAGTGAATGCAGAAGCCTTTTTCTATGCCTGGTAGAAGATGTGCGATTTATTAGAGATAGTGTATGCATGACAGTAAGCAGATAAATATACAAGCATGTATAGAGGTTCGAAGGTGGAGTAATCCTTCTACGTCTTCTCTTCCTCCTCAAGGGAGGGAACATTGGTTAAGCTGGTTGATTTACATAGACCTATCTATTACAACCCACCCTTAACGAATAAGTAGCAAGCCTTCACACAGATGCTTGCCTACTTTCCCTAGACCCACACAGGATCCTCCTCTACCCACCAAGGGTCTTCACTTTCTCCTCGAAAGTGGTAAACTCAGCAGGACATTACTCCTCACACTGAGTACTCCGAGACAACCTTTTAGAGAGGTTTATCTCCTTCTTCTTCAACTGGGTGCAGCAAGCCTGGCCTTCTTTTATAGACTCTTTCTGCTGAAGCGTGCTACTGACTGGTAGACTGGGTGTGTGTCTTCTTGGGGTGTGGAGTGTTCGAGCTCTTCTTCTTTTCTATTGCTCTTTGTGAACACTCTCTACTCTTCTTAACTTCCCCCTTTTACTGTGCTTCTCTTTTTTGTGAGCCTTGAGCTCTTCTTTCTTCTCTTGCACTTCTCTCTATGAGCTTGGATATTCTGATGGGCTCGTCTTCTTCTTTCTTACACACTTGGTGCTTCTCTCACACACTGGGTGTGTTCTCTCACTCACACACTCACCATTTCAGTCTTCAGTCCTCCTCTTTATAGGTGGTGAAATCTGCCCGTTGATGGTAGACAGATTTCTAACATTGACGTGCCACAATGTAAATATCCTATCTAGACTCATTCTTCTTTCTCTTGCTCTTTCCTTTCTTTCTTTTAGCTTGCTGCCTGCTTCTTTCTTCAATCTATCTTTTCCCTCTTTCTATGCAAGTTCTTGCTCCCAATAGGTTTTCCTCTTTGTTTTAAGATGAGAGGAAAAAGGTGAAGAGGCTTGAAGAGAGAGAAGTGTTTTTACACACATGAGGAAGTGAAGTAGCAGAGAAGTCTAGGCGTAGTAGCTTGCTGCAGCCTTTCATCCTTCTCATAACCTCATTATCTCCTATGAATGTCTTCCTTCTCGTTCTCTTAGAAGAGAATCCACCTCATAGAAGGGCTGGAATCTTCTCTTCTCCACCTTTAGAAGACTTTTGATCTTCCATGATCATTCACAGTTTCTTCCCCCTTTTTGACAACATCGTCGAGCTGAAGCTCTAGGTAACTAGAGCGGGATCCTTCCATCTATCTCCGTCTTTTAAGAGGAGAACCTGGATGCAAGCCCTTTGGAATTGAGGTGAGGACAGTAAGCTAGAAGATCGAGTCTTTTGAGAAAGATTTGCTTAGCAAGTGTCAAGCGAAATGAGTGACTCTTCGTGATTTTTGGTGTGCTTGGTTGATTATTTGCAGAGAATGTGCGGTGAGAAAGGAATAGATAAAATGGTTTCCAACAATCTGGTGCCATAATTTTTAACGATGCGAGAGAGAGAGAGGATATATGAATGGAGATGAAGAATAAGAAGTTCATGTATTTATAGAGTTTTGAGATACTCCATGTTTTGAGTGTTTCATGAGATCCTACGGTTAGGTTTATCTTCTTAAAGATCTCATTAACTGCTCCACCGGTTTCCAATAAAGTTGTTGGTAGTTTTCACAGCTTTATTTCTTTTCTCCTCTGCATGAGGTGATTTCTTGAGTGTTTGGTCAACACTTGATTCTCAGCCCTTAGATTTTCTTGATCGCACGGCTTATATCCAAGGATTCTAAAAAAGATAGTCCACTTTTCATGCACACACGTTACTGATTGCTTTTAGGTAACCGCTGTTGTTTGGTGAGATGCAACCCACCAGTGACCTCCTTTCCAATGACTTGTAGACAAGTACTCTGATGTCCAGTAACCTAGTATCCAGTAGCTCGGTGTCTAGCATCCTGGTGTACAGCGACCTGATGTTCAGCGACCTAGTATCCATCTGTCTGGTGTCTAGCGTCCTGATTTTCAGCGTCCTGTTATCCAGCAACCTGGTGTCTAGCGTCCTGTAGTCAGAGTTTTGTCATATCGTCAAAGGTTCCCCCTGAATTCAGTAGCCTGTTGTCTAAGGGTGAGTTGACCTTTTTCTTGAGTTTTCAGATTCTTATGGCAATCACATCTTATTTTGGTTGTATAGGTTGCTTCTTGGCATTTACTTCCTGTTTTCTGTAGTTTCTATCAGAGGTACCTACACTGAGTATACTTTTCTAGGTACTCATACAAGTATGAGTCCTTTTGGGTTAAGTTTCTTTCAGGAAGTTAGACTTTCCTTATAGCCCATGGTTGTTGCAGAGATAGTTTGATTCCTGTAAGACTTTTGTTAGTAAGCAAAAGAAGGTGTGTGCAGGTGTTTACTTACTGTATTTTTTTAGAGTATGAACTCTTTTAGGTATAGAAAAGATAAACCATGATACCAGTAAGGTAGACAGTTTTCTTTCCATTTGGAGTTGTTGTTCTGCTTGGTTTCCTCGGGGAGTGTCAGGTGGTTGCAGACTTTTTACAGCATACCTATATCCTTTGGGTTTCTCCAAGGACTTAACTCATTTGCCTACTGAGTTACCTTGATTTGTACTAGAAGTTCCCCCTTACTTTATGGTTCTCTTTTAAGAAGTAGGGTCACTTTCAGTACTATTTTAGGTAACATTGAAGTTTGCATGAGTAGGTGAAACATCTTCTTTGGAATTTATCGTACAGGCTTCCCTTCCTCATTTTCAAGTCAAGTGAATAAAATTTTCAAGTCTGTTATCTTCAATCCTCTGAAGTTTCTTTCATTTGGCTTTCTTGATCGTTGGTTCTCATGTAATCACTTGAGTTTCTTAACAGGATAAAAATAAGCGAGACCGAAATTATAAGAGTAAATTAGAATGAGGTACCTAGTCATCGTTATTCCTTTCTTGAGAGTTGGTTTAAAGAGTAGATCCTCTTTCATTCCTTGCTTCCTTTCTGAAGGATGGTCTTGTTGATGGAGTGAGCTTCTCTTCTTACACTCCTACACTTGACTTCTTCAGCATCTTCTTCCAAGGTTGCTTGTTTGCTCATTGTTGTAGACTAGAAGCTCCAGTATGGTCCATACTTCCTAGCTTCGCTTTGATTCCTTTGTATCAGCTTCCTCTTCATGATCAACAACCAACTTTACTTTGTCAATCTGCTCTTCATTTAAGTAGAAGCTTGCTCTTTATGCTCAGCTTCCTGCTTAGCAGCCTGTTCCTCGAACATAGCTTGCTGTTCACCAGCTTCCTTCTTCTGAACAGCTTTTCTTCACAACTCAGCTTGATTTTCTATATCCTTTAGCTGCTAGTTGTCTTCACATCAATCATATCCTTTCAACAAAGGCAGTGGATTTTTCTGATCTATGATGTGAGGGAGATAGAGAGAGAGATGTTTATCAGGGATTGGATCTGGATAGATAGATTAGGTCTAACATATCATCCAACCTGCTCTAATACCACTTCCCCAAGCTTACACATAGATGTTCACAGCTGCTTGCCTACTTTCCTCACTGACCCACACAGGATCCTACTCAACTCACCCAGGGTACTTACTTTCTTCTTCAGAAAGTGGACAGCTTAGCAGAACTTTGTTCCTCGCACTAAACATTCCAAGACAGTCCTTAAAAGGTTTGTCTTCTACTTCTTCAACTGGATACAGCAAGCTTAGGCTTAGACTATGTGACTGAGTGTGCGTTTCTGGGCATAGAGTGTATAAACTTTCTTCTCATTTGTTATCTTTTATACACTCTTTTCTTCTTCTTTTCTGCATGCCCTTTCCCCTCTTTTTGAGCTTTCTCTTCTGAGCTCTCTTTTGCGTTCTTCTCTTCTTTTGTTGCACTTTTTCTCTTTTGAGCTCTCTCTTGTGCTCTTCTCTTTCGCACTCTGCGCTCTCTTCTTCTTCTTGCGCTCTTCTCTCTTTCACATTTTTTCTTAGTCTTCAGTCTTCTTCTATTTATAGATTAGGAAATATACCCATTGAAGGTAGGTAGATTTCCATCATTAGATGCGACGCACTTCTTCTGCTACACGCCAGCTTTTCGCTTTCCACGTGTTTTCATCTAATTGGCTCCATTCCTCTTCTCTCTACCGGTAACTTTTGACTTCTTCCAATGCCTGTTTTGTAGCTTCCTCCTCGCGCTTACTCTGGAGGCTCTGGCTCGCTCCGTCAGGTGGTTTGAGGCTTCTGTAGCATGCTGCTCTGCAGTACGCTTTGGCATGGTCTCTCAGGTAGCTTCCTGTCTGGTAGCTTGCTGCTTTGCAATCTGCTTCAGCAAGGTCTCTTCCAGTAGCTTCCTGTAGTCATCAGTATCCTAATTAGTCTACCAAATTCTTTTCACCGTTCTTTGCAGTGTCCTTCTTTTGACACTTTCTCTGATCTATCTTTCTGTAGTAACCTCATTGCAGTAACCTCTCCTAAGATTGGTTATGCTTATAGAATGAGAGTTACTTTCTTTAATGTTTTGTCTCATCAAAACATACTTAAATGTTTCCAACAGTTTTTTAACTACAATAATAATTATAAATGT
This sequence comes from Scutellaria baicalensis, assembly GCA_005771605.1. Lineage (NCBI taxonomy): Eukaryota > Viridiplantae > Streptophyta > Magnoliopsida > Lamiales > Lamiaceae > Scutellaria > Scutellaria baicalensis. The sequence goes on along the minus strand of CM016724.1, from coordinate 31,679,054 downwards.
TTCAATGAATCTTTAATTGATAAAGAATATAATTAGGATTTTTTTTTGTATTTTCTTAATTTAGATATTAAGAATATGATATGTTAGTTTAGTGGTGATCACATGGTTTGAACCGCCGGTTCGAAAAATCGTGGAGAGCCAAAACAAAATTGAACCATGGGGACTTCAGTTCAATTTTGTTTTGTAAGCCGCCGATTTAGATTCGAACTGCTGTTGTGGAATTTTTTTAAAAAAATCTTCTTAATTTTTAAAATTAATTAAACTTGTATATAAAGATCACTATTATTTGTATATTACAAAATGATAATTGTCTTTGAGTTAATAATTTGATATATATAAAAAATTAGAACTTACATTTACAAGTTACAATAATATTGCATTACAAGTTACAAGTTTGAAAATTGGAAATTAAGATTTAAATACAAACCATAAACCTAAAAAAATTACTACTTCTAATAAAAATGAAATATATTAATCAATACAATTTAAAATTAAAGAATAAGACAACATAAATACATAATAAATTTTTGTATAAAATATAATTTAAAAAATATAAACCAACGGTTCATATCGTAGGATCCCAATTTGAAAAATATCCATAAAAGAGACTAAACGGTTTGCCCACGGTTCAGGTTTCGGTTTTGAACCGAAACATACCATTAACCACAATTATGTCCGAATTCAATTTCAATTTTTGGAACCGACCATCTCCAACAATACGCTATCAAATTGTGATAGCGTGTGTTTTCCATCTCCAATAGTGATCCAAAATTATGTGCCAACTTATCACAACCGTCAGTTCTACGCCAAGTTTCCACACGTCAACGCCCGCCAACTTATATTCTTTTCTTTTTCTTTTTTCTTTTCATTATTTTTTCTTCTTATTCATTTTCTTTTCTTATTTTATTTTTTTTAGTTATTTTTTATTGTTCTTACTTTGTATTCATTTTCGTTTTTTTATATTAAGTGCTACTAATATCATTTTAATTTTTACCATAAAATTTAAAATACGACACAAAATCATACATATTAATAAAATGACAAAATATTTTGTGCACCCGAGTGCACGTACAATTCCTTTCACCAACGCACCCCCACAGCACGGTTAACGCGCTCCAGTCCTGGGTGTGACTTTTATGTTATATAAGTGTAACCTTTATGAATAAATGTAATGACCTTTATATACTCTAACTTAGACAAAAAAGAATAATTTTACACTCTAAATGTCATAATATTTGTATATACAGGTCACAAGAATTGTACATAAAGGTCACAACAATACAGCATAAAGGTCTCAATCTGAAGCGAAAAAACCTGAAAATCTTTATTTTTTCCTAAGTTACTGAACATAAAGGTCATAACATTTATATATAAAGGTCACACTTATATAACATAGATGTCACATCCTTACAACATAAAGGTAACAGGTTGAAGCGGAAAAAAAAACTCAAGTGACCCAGGTGCGCGAATCTGGGTCGGGTCACCCAAATTGCACCAATTCAGATCCGTGCACCTGGTGCAGAGCATTTGTGATATCCAAACTAGATTTATGAAAATATTGTACAATATTTATTTTAAATATTTTAGAAATTATTTAAGGATAAAGATATATTTGAACTAGATTTACGAAAATATTTGTGCATATATTGATATGCATATTGAATACTATAGAAATTATAAATGATGAGAATATATGTGAACTATATTTACGAATATATCCATATTGAATACTATAGATATTATTGAGGATGAGAATATATCTAAATTAGAGGATGAAAATCCTATATATAAAAGTGTGGTTTGAACCCTCCAGCAGCTGACATTTGGCACTCTAAAATCATGCCACATAAGCATCTACTTTACTCTCCAACACTGACATCTGTCTTCTCCAGCATTTGACAAGTGTGTGTATTTTTCCTTCGGAAGACCTCTCGATTTTTTAGCGAATGCCAAGAAACGAAAACAAAGCTTCATTCAGTTATTCGCCATGACTGGGATCCTCTTACTTAGCTTCTGTTCTCTGGGTCAAAAGTACCGGATGTACAGCCTCACCGAGGACGCCTCCGCCCTCAGAGACGAACATGAAAGCCTCACCTCTCGCATGTCTCGCATCAAGCAATGCCTCCTAGACGAAGCCGCTCGTGAGCCCACTGGAGCTTTCGCTGCTCGCCTTCGAATCCTCTTCGGGGATGAAACTAATTGAGTGAAGATTAGCTCGATCTATCCCTTCAGAAGCTTCTTTGAGTCGTGCGATTCCTGTTGGTGAATGCTTTTGAACTATATAGTTTACCAATAATTTAGTTGAATTTAGGGCTTTAGGAACAGTATTCTCTGAATCTCTAATGTTTGTTGAAAACGTGTTGTTTCATTGAGAATTTTGAGCTGAGATTATATATTTTATATGTTCCCTCTCTCTCAGCTCTCACACTCAGAAAGAAACAGAACTCCACCTCTTAACTCTTCACCTTCACTTGAAATAAAATTCACAAATTATGGATGCTTTGGATTCTGTTTACGATCCGTTGAGAGATTTCGCTAATGATAGTGGGTTTCGTCGGATTTTTCGTCAAGTCAATTTTCAGTTTTGATGATTAGTTAGTCTATTTTTTTTCAAAATTTTGTATGACTTTTCTCTGTAATAGTTGACGGTGGATCTTATTTTTACTTTGTTGATTATTCACCTTCAAGCTCCTTAATTTACAGCTACTGAATCACGTTTTGAGATTGGAGACATAAGAATTCTGATTACTTTCTCTTCGTACAGTGTTTAACGAGTTGCCATTCCGATCTTATTTATCCTTGGTGGCTAAGTATGGTGTGAATTTTCATGATTGCAGAGTATTTGTGATTGCTGGGAACATATCACCTATAGATGTCATCACTCATGTTCCAATCTTATGCGAAGAAGTTGATATTCCATACATCTATGTTCCGTCGAAGGAAGTAAGTGATTTTCTTTTTGTTGCTTGTGAATGCAGTTTTGATGATTAGTCAGTCTATTTTTTTCAAAATTTTGTATGACTTTTCTCTGTAATAGTTGACAGTGGATCTTATTTTTACTTTGTTGATTATTCACCTTCAAGCTCCTTAATTTACAGCTACTGAATCACGTTTTGAGATTGGAGATATAAGAATTCTGATTACTTTCTCTTTGTACAGTGTTTAACGAGTTGCCATTCCGATCTTATTTATCCTTGGTGGCTAAGTATGGTGTGAATTTTCATGATTGCAGAGTATGTGTGATTGCTGGGAACATATCACCTATAGATGTCATCACTCATGTTCCAATCTTATGCGAAGAAGTTGATATTCCATACATCTATGTTCCGTCGAAGGAAGTAAGTGATTTTCTCTTTGTTGCTTGTGAATGCAGTTTTGATGATTAGTTAGTCTATTTTTTTTCAAAATTTTGTATGACTTTTCTCTGTAATAGTTGACGGTGGATCTTATTTTTACTTTGTTGATTATTCACCTTCAAGCTCCTTAATTTACATCCTCTATTTGTGTGTAAAAAAAAAAACTCTTCACCTTCACCTTCACCTTCACCGTCTCCTCTTTTCCGGTGAAGCCCTTTATTCCGGTGACCCATGAAGTCCTCCGGGCCCGAGACACTCTCTAAGACTATGTTTGGGCCCTCATCCACCACATTCCAATTTGGACTTGCAGGTAATGGTATCGCAGTAATCTTTCATATATTTTTATATGCATAATCGGTTGATAGATATTTTCTGATGTTTTTAGCTATTAAGGAGAAATTTGTTTTATTTTGTTCTTCATGGTTTATGAATTGGGAATCTTGATGAATGAAATCGATTCTTTTGAATATGGTTTTCTGAGTGTTTGTTTGATTGTTTCTCAATTTCAGTACGGCAAAAACTTTTATGAGTCAGGTGCATGGATCTAAGATCCATGCACCTGACCCGACCCGTTCACACGCCCAAAACGCGCCTCCCATGTGCCTGCACGTGCTCCCACGTGCTAAAGACTTGTGCTGAAGCGTATCCAAAATTCGCTCAAATAGACCAACCTTTGTGTATAGTTAAGCCAACCTTTGTGCATAGTTAGACCAACCATGTGTAGGTAGGTCTAACTGTATACAAAGGTATGTCTAACATATATAAAGGTATGTTTAACTGTATGCAAAAGTATGTCTAACATATACAAATGTATGTTTAAGTATACATAAAGGTATGTCTAACACAACGTAAAGGTATGTCTAACATAACGTAGTGGTATGTGCCAAAATTCAAAAATCAAGCCAAAAAAAGACAAGACATGGAATCTGGGCAGAACTGGTATGTTTAACATAGCTTAAAGGTATGTCTAACATAACGTAAAGGTATGTCTAACATATACTATTTGTATGTGATTTTTTTCAAAAATCATGAGCAAAAAAAAAGGGTGCGGTCCCCCCTGACCCGGATCCGACCCGGGTGCATGGATCTAAGATCCATACACCTGATTCATAAGAGACTTACTCTTTCAGTACCTAGGTTAGCATGAATTGAGAATGCAAGGTATTTTGTTGTTCTATGTTAAGAGTGTATTTTTGCAAAATAACACGAACAAGAACGACTTGGGAGGGGAAGATTGGATGGAAACAGGAGATAACAGAGATGAAGAGATATGATATCTCATATAATTGCATGAATTAATGTGGCATGATTTGATTCAGATAGCTAAACATGATATCTCATATAATTACTTTGATTTAATGTGACATGATTTGAAATTAGAACACCCAATTACAAATTAAAGACTATTCTAATGATGATTATAATAATGTCCAATTCATCATATCTTAAGCAATTTTTAAATTAAATGTAGATTTTTTTTTGAATTCGAATTGCATATTGCTTTTGAATATATGTTTTTAATTTGTGTAATTAGGTTATTATTAGGGTAATTTATGACTCTAATTCAAAGTTAGGATTATATATAGCTACATTCTAATCATATTTCTTCACAAACTTTCATTTGACCAAGTATATTACTTTGTGATGAAAACTAAATCATTTGACAAAGTAGACCTTAAATGTGGGTCATGTTGACTTAGGGGTCGTCTTCTGCGTAAATGGGAGGCTCGAAACTTGAAACGAGATCGAGAGCTAATGAGTTTGGATTTCCTGCTCTTGGATGATAAGGTATCATCTATTTCCCCTTCTCCATTTCCCTTTCATGTATATGGATGCACATTTCTCTTTTTAATTGATTTTAAATTCTTATTTTCTTTGGAATCTGTTATAATTTTGTTTAAAATACTAGTACTGCTTTTGTTACTTATTGGCATTCTTATGTTTTATGTTGTTGTTTTATGCTGTGACAGGACAACATTATTCAAGGATCAATTCATCATCAACGAATTCCCCAATTCAAAGAGAGCATAATTGAAGGAGCAGTGTTCGACATCACCAACTTTGACGTTGCTAAATGCAGCGATAGATTCAGGCTTACTGACCACAACTATATGATTCGATTTACGAATCGATCTTCTATAGTTAAAGTTGATGACGTCAATACGCATATTGCACAGGATAAGTTCCGATTTCACAACTACAATGAATTCATGAAGTTGGCTGATCGAAACGAACAATTACCAGGTTTATATTTTATATTTTCAGTGTTTGTGGACTCAAAATATTTTAGGATATGAAATGAATATCTTTATTTTTCACTTTCATAATTGCAGATGTAATTGGAATAATTTCCAAAGTTGAAATACCACCCACTGCAACTGAAATCGCCTCAAGGAGAGTCGTGCTGCATTTGATATTGGAAGAGTAAGTTTTATAAGAATGTGTTCTCGCCTTTCGAAAGTGATTCCTTATAATTGTTTATAGTTTTCTATAGATCCTAGAATTTATATATGCTTTAATGTTTTATATGTAGGAGGGTAAAAGTCCGAGTTACTATATGGGAAGACAACGTGGATATGTTTTGGGAAGAATACCAAAATCCAAGGTCATCCAACAATGTGGTTATTGTAATCAATATCAATCCAAAAAATTTTGGAGGTAAGCAAAATTCCCCTTTGTTATTTATTCCAATAAGCATGCTCGAATGACATTCATAGTTCTAATTTCAATTCAGCCAATCTCTATCTCAACACAACATCAGCAACAAAGTTCTACATCAATCCAACATTTGACGTCATTCAGAAATTTAGCGGCAGGTATATACATATTTAATATTACTTTGCGTGTGCATGTTAGTGATTGTTTTAAAAAACTTCTTTAATTTGACAATTGAAAATTGACTCCATGTTGCAGCATAAATTCAGAATACACTGTGGCTGAAATCTCAAAGCGATCTAAAAGCAACACTGCAAACTTCCAAACCTTTTCAATTTCAGAAATAAAAGACTGCCTCTCCAATGAAGATGAACAGGTAATGTGTATTTTAAGTTCAATTACTACAATTCAGAAGTTTGATCATGGTTTGAGTTATCACTTTTATTCACCCTCTTAGGAAAAAGAAATCATTTGCGAAGCCAAGGTAGCAAGTATAGGACTTCAAAATGGATGGAACTATATATCATGTTCAAAATGTGCCAAGAAATTAATAAAGACCGAGAATACGCTTTCCTGCAATACATGTACCACCTCACAGGCAATTGGAGTATTAAGGTTGATCTGACTCTAATGTATGAGTTTATGCAAAACCTAGAAATAATAACCTCATTTAACATGATAATTATTTTGTACAGGTTCCACATTGAGCTTGATGTTGAAGAGGGAGATGACCGAGCAACTTTTGTACTATTTGATAAAGAAACTCAAAAACTAATAAACAAAACGGCACAAGAAATTATGTTGGATGATGTAAGTTTTAGAATTATTAACAACATAAATATTCAGAATCTAATCTAATTAATTTGCAGGTTGTTGAAGTTGGAGAAACAGTCCCAAAATGCATACAATCAATTGTTGGCGGAACACTCAAAGTCCAAGTAAAAATCACTGCATATAATTTGAGAACAAAGAAGCCAAGCTTCAGCATTATACGAATCTTGGACAACGTCGACAATGAAGCCCCCATAAAATCAGCAACTGAGGTATATCAAATACCTACGAAGATGCATTATACGAAGATGCATTATTCTTCATACTTTTTGTATACATAGATTAAAAACCTTTAATTTTCAGCTAGAGTGCAGAGAAGAAGAAAAGAACTTGAGGAGCATTGAGACAAACAACAATGAAAATGAGAAGAATGACTTGATAGCACAAGACCTCCCTAAGGATCCAATGAACGAGGTACAAAATTCTGTAGTTTCATTTAAGAAATCAAGCTAATCAAAAAAACTCTACAAAATATTTCAAATATTATATTAATATACGCTTCAAGAGAATTTGTAGGTTGCTTTGGAGGGAGAAGCGAAAACACAAACAAGTAGCAACATTTGCCAAAAGGAAAAGAACAATTATGACATAAGTGCTGAAAACGACCATAACAATTCAATAGAAAAGGTAGTATTGAACAATCTCATTCCTTTCGAAAATCAATAAGTTTAGATGAGACATTTAACATATTAAACAACTTTTGTCCTATAGATTGATGTTGCTGGCAAATGTGGTGGGAAATTCAATGCAAAGCTTAAAGAAATCAAGAAAGAAGATAGTAATAATGACAAAATTTATGCTGGCCTAGACATTGTCGATTCAAAACGACGCAAGCTTCAGTAGATTTGAAAGAAGGATACATTCAATCATCATGCATTGATAATAGTTGTTCTTCAATAATTCCTGAATTTCAATTAGTTTGTGAAGTGAATTTTGATTGTACTGGAATAAGGTTGTGGACAAAGTGTTTGGTGAGTTTTTATTATCCAATAAACTATGACAAAGTGTTTGGTGTAAAGTGTTGTTATATACACTTTTGGGCAATGTTATAATTTTGTGATTTTTCAGGTCCTTCTCTCCTTTCTCATTTGTTGTGGATTTTAGCCCACATTGCTATGATTTAGTTTCTTTACTATACAAGAAACAAGAATTTCTTACTATTCGTCAACCTCCTACCACTCCACCGTTTGATTTCTTTCAGAAGAAACGACAAAGAAACAGAAGTAGAAGTTAATTCTTTTATGATGCAATGAATGCCAGCCCATCTCTCCGACGCCATTTTTCTTTGATTTGGGTTTGTTAAGAGATTTTATAAAGTAAGATTATAATTAATTTATCATATCATATCGAGAATTATATGAAAAATAGATGATGTCCTATTATTTTATTTTGAAAAAAAAAACAAATGTTTTTAAAATTTCAAGAAAATGGATAAAGTAGAAAAAAATTAGAATTCTAGAATTTAACAAAATAAATAACATAATTAGGATATTGGTCATCCAAAATCCGGATGTGCACATCCAGTCGAAACACCCCTTAAACAGTTGGGAAATTATATTAAAACTTTATAACAACAAATATAACAATTGGTTAAAATTAATAAAAATAAAACAACAACAAATAAATTACAAAGGAAACTAATATGTAAATCAATTAATGAGTGCAGTTAAAGATAAAATTTGAACAAAATAGATGTCTTCGAGCCATAAAAATGAGATGTATTCTACACTTTTTATAGAAAGATATGAAAATACTTAATGTTACAGTTAAAACACATATAAAAAAATCATATTAACAAGTTTGTGCTAAAGAACAAATGAAAAAAAGAACAATAAGAAAGATTATTTTAAGGATAAATAGAAAATGTCACATTTATAAAAAAAAATTTAACATATAAAAAAGAATACTATTTTAACATAAAAATAAGATAAGCATTAAATAAAGCTCGTTCATCACACGCGTTCAAACCTAGTTATTATATATATAAAAGTGTGGTTTGACACTCTCAAGTGATGACACTTGGAGCTCTATAAGCATGTCAAGTGTCCCTTCTTAAAACATATTCTATTTCTCAAATATAAAAACATTAGAGTATTGTTCTTATGCACCAGTTGCATGGATCTAGATCCATGCAACTGGGCGCCCACGGGTCGGGTCGGGCCGGATTTGACCCGGATCTGCGCCCACTAATTTATTTATCTTTTAATTTATGCAGTAACCTTTATATTATACGAGTATAACCTTTATGTTATATGACTATAACCTTTTTGTACAAATATCATAACCTTTAAGTTAATATACTCAAATTATTTTCAATATAAAATGTAAGATAATATAGCTGAAAACCTTTATGTTGTGATGATTTAACCTCTATGTTATGTTAATTTAACTTTTATATATAAATATCATAACCTTTATTTACTTAAAGAATATAACATAAAGGTTGTGTTAATATAACATAAACGTTAATATTATTATGCGTAAATGTTGCATTATTACAACTTAAAGGTTTATATTGTGTTAAAACCTTAAAATTGTATACTTAGAATTATTTCAATCATGTAATATAATTGAAAACTTTTATATTCTTATCACTTAACATTTATGTTATATTGATATAACCTTTATATACAACTATCATAACCTTTGAAAAATATAAAAGTTATATTATTATAATATAAAAGTTAAATTATTATAACATTAATGTTAAGTTATTATAACATAAAGGTTTAAAAGGTAATATATATTTATCTTACTCTGTAAAATATTTAACCATCAGGATAGAAAGGTTATGCGAATATATCATAAAGGCTATGTAAATATAATGAAAAGGTTAGGCGGACATAACTAAAAGGTTAGGTGAAATAACTAAAAGGTCATGTAGTGAAATTAGGGTTTGAGCGCGATTTGGGGGTGCGTATCAGTGCGTGGGGGCGCGTTCCACCGCGTTTTGGGCATGAAAATCACCTTCCGGGTCATATGACCCGGATTGCATGGGTCATGACCCATGCACTTGGTGTATAGAAATAATTGTGAAAACATTAATATCAATTAAATATTCACCTCACTAGCTACTCAACAAAAAATAAATATGTAAGTTACTAATGTTTGTTAATGTTGTATTGTTTTTCACTACATGAAATCTTTGCTTCCAAATTTGAATAATTATTTGTCCAACATTTCAATTTGAAAGGAAAAAAAAAAAAGTAAACAACAATGTTACATAAAAGCCTATATAATATGAAATTCTTATAAAAAGAAAACAAAAAGTACACAACAATGTTACATAAACCTTTATAAAAAATATATATAAAAGTGTGGTTTGACACTCTCAAGTGATGAGCTCTATAAGCATGTCAAGTGTCCCTTCTTAAAACATATTCTATTTGTCAAATATAAAAACATTAATATCAATTAAATACTCACCTCACTACTCAACAAAAAATAAATATGTAAGTTACTAATGTTTGTTGATGTTGTATTCTTTTTCACTACATGAAATCTTTGCTTCCAAATTTGAATAATTATTTGTCAAACATTTTAATTTGAAAGGAAAAAAAAAAGTAAACAACAATGTTACATAAGCCTATATAATATGAAATTCTTATAAAAAGAAAAAAAAAAGTACACAACAATGTTACATAAACCTTTATAAAATGAAATTCTTATGCAAAAACAAAAAAAACAAAAAACAAAATTTGAAGAGTAAATATACTACTATTTTTCATTGAATTAAAACAAATATATAAAAAAGATGTTTGAAGATAGTAATACCTTACAAAAGAACATTTAGGATAGTTCAGATTAAAAAATAACTTTAGAAAGAAATTTATTTGTAGGATTCAAGAAAAAAAAAAGGATAACATAGAAATATTGAAATTACTAATATTTTACAAAAAGAGCATTTAGAATAGTTCAAACTCTGACATTAACAAAAATAGGTGCTAAAAAAATTAAGATATGTTTGGGTTGAGACATAAGTAGATTTTGCAAGTTTGAAAGTGGATTGTGAAAATGATAGAATTTGATAAGTTTGGGTTTGTTATGAGATTTTATAAAGTAAGATTATAATTAATTTATCATATCATATCGGGAACTATTGGAAAAATAGATGATGTCTTATTATTTTATTTTGAAAAAAAAACAAATGCTTTTAAAATTTCAAGAAAATGGATAAAGTAGAAAAAAATTAGAATTATAGAATTTAACAAAATAAATAACATAATTAGGATATTGGTCATCCAAAATCCAGATGTGCACATTCAGTCGAAACACCCCTTAAACAATTGGGAAATTATATTAAAACTTTATAACAACAAATATAACAATTGGTTGAAATTAATAAAAACAAAACAACAAAAAAAAAATTACAAAGGAAACCAATATGTAAAGCAATTAATGAGTGCAGTTAAAGATAAAATTTGAACAAAATAGATGTTTTCGAGCCATAAAAATGAGATGTATTCTACACTTTTTAGAGAAAGATATGAAAATACTTAATGTTACAGTTAAAACACATATAAAAAAAACTATATTAACAAGTTTGTGCTAAAGAACTGTTGGAACCACCGGATCGCGGACTCTATGTAATTATCTAATTCGGGATCGAAAACATAATTAACATGCAGCGGAAAAAAAAATTATACCTTCGTTCACCGTAATAGGTGAAGATGAACCAGTTCTAAGGTCAGAACTACCGAACGAACGACGGACCTTGAACCTCACGATCTTCTGCCGTATTCCTATCCCTTCCTTTGGATGTCGTGTGGGCGACGATCTTCCAAAGATTCAGAAATCTCGCCTCCTCAGTTCTCTCTAGCGAATCTGGTTTTTTATTTGCGTGAGATTGAGAAAAAACGTGATCTAGGAGGCGCTGAAATGAGGGTTACTTATAGGCTACAACAGGGACTCTGAGGAGGAATTAGGTTGGGCCTCCTGATGGGCTTAGGCATCCTGTGTTCAGCCCGAACATCTCGCTTAAGTCCATCAATTATAACTCGGTCCACTAAAGAGTTATAATTGAACTACCGTCCTAATCCCATATTACAATATGGGCTCCTTTATTATGTGTACATTTATTTCCCCGCGTTTAAGATATCGAATGTCCATAAATTAAATAAGTTACTGACAACTTAATTAATTTACATCTAATTCCAAGAGTAGTACCACTCATCTTTATTATCATGTCGGATTAAATCCACCTGCAGGGTTTACATGATAATCCTTATGAGCTCCTCAAGGGGACATCATCATCCTAAATAATTAGGACACGGATTCCTTCTATAATCAACAGCACACCATATAAACAGTGCTATCTCCCAATTCACCGAGCCTATTGATTTATTAATAAATCTCACCCATTGGCAAATTAAAGAAACAAACACTGAGTACACGTGCCCGTTATTATATAGGGATTAAGAAGACGTACATCCATAACAACAGAGGTCTTGTTCTTTTATATATAGTCAGTACAAATCGAACAACCTCATATGGTCCTACTCAATACATACAAAATGTACTAGTGTAACTTTATAGTCAAGATAGACTAATACCAAATTACACTACAACCGTTCCAATGGTTTGTCCAAATCCATCTTGGTTGTGAGCTATTATTTATAATCTATAAGGAACTGATAGCATGATCTTCTGTGTGACACCACACACCATGTTATCTACAGTATAGACTAATCTGGACAATAGCAATAATATATAACAAATATAAAATGCAAACATTTGATCACAATGAATCTCATATCATAAAGATGTTCGTACAAAAGCTAGACTTATAGTATACATCCTAACAAGAACAAATGAAAAAAAGAACAATAAGAAAGATTATTTTAAGGATAAATAGAAAATGTCACACTTATAAAAAAATTTCTTAACATATAAAAAAAAGGATACTATTTTAACATAAAAATAAGATAAGTATTAAATAAAGTCCGTGCATCGCAAGGGTTCAAACCTAGTATATGTGAAATGAATTGACTAAAATTTACATATACTCATATTCTTATTGAATATTATAAAATTAGGTACATATATTATAAAGATTTCTTCATATTCTTATTACGCAAATGATGTTGTGCACCAGGTGTACGGATCTGGATTGGTGCAACTGGGGCGACCCAACCCAGATCCGTGCACTTGGGTTTTCTTTTTTTTTTCTTCGCTTCAGGCTGTTACTTTTATATTGTAAGGATGTGACATTTATATATAAATGTTATGACCTTTATGTTTAGTAACTTAGGAAAAAATGAAGATTTTCAGGTTTTTTCGCTTCAAATTGAGACATTTATGTTGTATTGTTGTGACCTTTATGTACAATTCTTATGACCTTTATGTACAATTCTTGTAACCTTTATGTACAAATATTATGACCTTTATAATCCATAACTTTGAAAATAAATCAAAATTTTCAAAATTTAGGGCATTTTTAAGATGAACATAGGTGCAATTAATCTATATATATATATATATATATATATATAAAGAGAAGACCTTCAATAAAAATAGCATAACTAATTTTCCCTCCTAAATTTACATACTATAATTGGAAAGAAGTTAATTACAATAATTAAAAAAATCAAAAATAATAAGATTTATATTTTTAAGGATTGTAGGGTCCACTAGGTTGGACTATAACCTATTGGTAGACTATGTAGGTTATTTTTATCTTTTTCTATATTTATATAAATCACATTCTTTAAATTAAATCATTTTTTATTTAAAATTTTGTTATAACCTATATGATATATCAAATTTATCATTTTTTTATCTAGAATTTAATTGTTCTTTTTATTTTGTATTCACAATTTTGATAACAAGTGGGGTATAAGTGAATGAATGTATACTTAATGCATATTAAATAAGAAATCATGATTTCAAATTAAATGATTTATTCATTTAAAATTTATGTTTAATACATGATTGATTAGTTTTATCGTTTTTATTATAATTTGTTTATTGTAATTTTTAATTTTAATTTTAATGAGACCATGAGACAATTTTAGGGATGTAGGTTTTTTAACAAATCATAATTTCAAATTAAATAGTTTCTTCATCTAAAATTTGTTGTTAATGCATGATATATCAGATTTATCATTTTTTAAGAATTCTAATTTGTTAATTTACATTGCATCGTAAAAAGTAACAATGTATAAATTTGATATTTAAATTTTTGTGCATAATTATATTTAACACAATTAGAAATACAAAAACAAATGACTAAATTAAACAAAGATTAGGAAATAAAAAAATAATTTTAAAAATACAAAGTTTTAGATTTTTGGAGAAATTAATTATAATGAAAAACATTTTTATATAATTGTTTGGTTTATTTGTCAATTTAAGTGGGTTCAATATTCAGTTATCTACGTTATTTGAATATATATAGCAATATATTTAGGTATTTATATCTTTTCTTTAATTAACTATAAATAATTAAGTTATTGGTTAGACCGAAAATTTCAAATAAATTTATAATTGTGAACGTCAGGGAATATGCAGCTTTGTCAATAAAATTAATCACTTATTAAGCATGCATCAAAAAATATAAAAATATATTTATCATGACACTTATGTCTATATTATAAATTGCAACATGCATAACATATCTTTAGAAGTTAAAATGTTTTTTTAATATCAATTATCGTTTGACATCCATAACACAATAAATGTTTCTCATTACTAAATTTTTTTTTTTTTACAAACTTGATTAGTGCATAAAATTGGTGTCATTTTTAAATATAGATTTTATAATTCATTGTTCAATAAAAATAAAAATTTATATATTATTATTTGCATTTTAAAATTATAATAATATTTAAAATGAGAAACAGTAGAGATAAAATGTCTAAATTCTTATTGATGTATAGTTTAGGTTACGATAATACTATCACATTATATTATTAAAAAATTTAAAATTAATAAATTAAATTACAAACCGTGCATCGCACGGGTATAATTCTAGTATTACATAAAGGTAAATATGTATAAATTTATCTAAAATTCTTTTTTTTTTCTAAGTTAGAGTATATAAATGTCATTATATTTATACATAAAGGTCACACTTTGTAAGGAACATTGTATAGATATTGATGAATGACAAAACATAGACTAGAGCCTAGGATCTTATGCATTTAGATTCTATTGTAAAATCTCTAAGTATAGGATCAGGAGGCTTGATGATTAAGACTGGAGCGTGAAGACTTTGCTACATAAGACCTTAAAAATTATCTAAGTATCTGCAGCAGGCTGCTTGAAAAGGATACTGGACGCTCATTGCACAAGGATGCTGAGTTTGCTAACTGTACGATAGACAAAGTAAGCTGAAGCCAACTGAATAACCAGGAAGCATCAGCAACCTGTTCAGTAGCAGTTACCTCGAAATCCATGTACGAGGTTTATGTTAGCCACAACAGCAAACTCAACCAATCAAATGATGCCACGTATCAAAAGCAAAAAGGAAGTCTGAAGATATGTCAGATTGGGTATGGCGATAGCAGCAACAGATATGTACAATCTCAACAACCTTGTACGAGCAAATCAGAAGGAGCCACGTTGCTCCATGCATGCTGCGAAGGAGGCTCTCTCTCTAACGGGCAAAATTCTCATCGCCTATAAATAATAGAAGAACTGGACTTGGAAGATACTTGAAACCTAAAACTCTTGTTATCAAAACGCTCAAGCTATCCAACGCACTATCTTCCATTACTTAGAGGTTTCAAGTCCAGTCTATTTGCAGCAAGCATACTCGATCTAGAGAGCTAACTATACAAAAGCTTGTTGCATGTGTTGTTGAAGAAAACCACTTTATTTACTTTCATAGACTGATAGGAGTTGCTTGATCGGAGGTTGTTCCTGATCAACTATTTACGTTCTTAGTAGAAGAACAAGAGCTCTGTGTGGGCTAGTTGATTTGGTCACTGTGCAATAACCCTGTGTGGGAAAGACTGACAGTTCTTGTTAAGTTTAGGTTGTCTAAACGAGGCTTGTATAAATCAACCCTTGTACTTAACAAAGTTTCTCATTGAGAAGGAGTAGAGAGGACGTAGAGGGATTACTCCACCATTGAACCTCTATAAACCGCTGTGTTTATTTTTATTTAGCTTATTGTTGTTCTTGTCCTTGTTATTGCTTATCTGCTTTAATCTACTGCATATCTCTCATAAGCATATCAACTGTTTTCAGAAAAGAAACTTTGATACAAAAGAATTTCCGTTGTGCATAAAACTCATTTTCTCTAAGCTCACTAAAGGTAACTGCTCAAGCAGTAACCTTCAGGACAATAAGCTCTTTAGCAATCTGCCTGAGTGACTTATTCATTCATTTTTAAAAGAAAAGTTTGAAAATTGTGTAGGCTTATTCACCCCCTCCCCTCTAAGCCTACTGCCACTTGGGACCAACACACTTATATAACATAAAGGTCACACGCATATAACATAAAGGTAACAACCTAAAGCGAAAAAAAAATTAAAAAAAAAAGGTGCGCAGATTCAGGTCGACCAGGACCCGACCAAAATTGTATGTGCACCAATTGCATAGGAGACTATCTTTCCTTATTAGGTACTTATTATAAAGATTTATTGAACATGAACTACATCTTGATGCTCCAATTGTGGAAGCATCAACAATGCCACTAAATATTAAAGATGTATTTTATTATTGCATTATTATTGATTAGTGACTCACATTTTTATTTTAAATTGTTTTTATTTAATTTAAACTATATTCTAAGACTTAGTTAATGTAAACAAACAAGAAATTAGCTAAATATTATATTAAATAGACTAACACTTGTGTGTCCCGGGGACACGGATCCAAGATTCGTGCCCCCAACCCGACCCGACCCGCCCATATATATATATACATATATATATCATTCCTTTTTTCTTTCCTCCTACTGCGTGCCCTAACCTTTCTCTTTTCATTTTGTTTTCTTTCTCTTTCTTCTCTACAGGGCTTTTTATCTTCAATGGTTTGATACTCATCAGTTTTCTTCTTAACCTTTATCTTTCATTTTTTTTCTTTCTCCTTCACGAAGGCTTTAATCTGGTTCCACCATCGGCGGTGGCGGAATTGGCGGCGGCGGAATTGGTGGCAGCTTATGGATTTGGGGTGTGGGATTTGGTGAGATTTGAGTGGAAGCGGGTGGCTAACACGGTGAAATTTGATGGGTTGAATGCGACGATAGAGGAGGAGGATGACAGAGGTGGAAGTTTTGGGTGGTGGAGGTGTGGAAATTGATAGAATCAAAAAGTTATTTCTGTAATTAACTCTCTACAACAAATCTTGGAAGATGATAAACGTCATGTTTTGTTGAAATTATGAGAACAAGAATTATGCGCATGCATATTCACGCAAATATCTTATAATGTAAGTATACAATAGCACAATGGTAAAAATGTGATACCTTAGAGGGATTAATTATGTAATACCTTAAAGTTAAAATGTAATATTTAAGGATAAATACATAAGACTTTAAACTATAAGCAGTATATCCAATAATACCTTAAATGTGAATACGTAATACCTTATACCTAAATATGTAATACTCAACTATGTAATACCTTAATGATGAGCATGTAATACCTTATACTCAAATATGTAATACCTAAAAAAAAAGCATATGTAATACCTCAAAGGTAAATATGTAATATCTTATGCTTTAAGGTTAATACCTTAAAGATAAATGTGTAATACCCCAAGAGTATACACGTAACGTCTTAAAGCTGTATATGTAATACCTTATACTACCTCAAGAGTATACACGTAATACCTTAAAGCTGAATATGTAATATCTTATACTCAAATATATAATACTCAAATATGTAATACCTCATAGGTGCATATGTAATACCTCAAAGGTAAATATGTAATTGCCTAATATGTGCATATGTAATACCTTAATAAATGTGTAATACCTTAAGAGTATACACGTAATACCTGAATAATATGTATATAATACCTATAATTGAATGAAATCTGGTGTGCGCCGGAGCTCAGATGCGGGCGCGTGTGGAGACGGCCCACACGCCGGGGACACGGATCTAAAATCCGTGCCCAAGGACACACAAGTTTTTGCCTATTAAATAAGACTTAAACATATATATATTTATTACATTTTTAAAATAATAAAGATAAAAAATAAATTATTGAACAATAATAATAAATGAAATGTTAAAAAAATTAATTAATAAAAAATATAATGAATATTCTTTTTTGGTGTAGAGAATAGTACAAACTTTTGGAAATCATTGACAGTTATTACATACAAAAAGTGTAGGATTAACAATAAAATTAGGGTTAATTGCAATAAAAAACACAAACTTTACTTAATTTGCAATTTTAACCAATTTTTTTGAATATTAGCAAATATAACATGAATTTTCATATTTTTTGCAAATTTAACCAACAGACATATATCAAGTATGTTTATTTTGACAATAACTTTCACCATTTCAAATAACTATCATTTTGAATGTTAAGTCATTGTTTTATTTCGAAACTATGATATTAATTTCAAAAATAAACATATTCGAAAATTGCATATTGGTTAAAATTGCAACAAATATGAAAGTACATGTTATATTTGATAATATTCAAAAAGTTGGTTAAAATTGCAATTTGAGCAAAGTTTGTGTTTTTTATTGCAATTAACCCATAAAATTATGTTGGAGATGGTAGTACTATGTTTGAAAAAGAGTGGGGTGGACAGTGTTGTTGCAAATCGTGTTGTCCAAAACACCAATTTTAGTACGTGATCAACATATACAAAGAAATAGAGAAAGAGTACAATATTGTAGAAAGATGTTATTCATTCATCAACCTTTTCACAATGTCATTGAGTACATCATTTATATAAGGAAATTGAATGCAAAAGGTTAAATGAATATCAAAGGTCAAGGTACATGAAGGGACTTCAAGAGTAATGTCCACATATGACTTTCAATTTATAACACTCCCCCTTGGACATTACGACTTGATGTGCATGCCTCATTAAAAACTCGCTAGAAAAACCCAGTGGGATAAAACTAGAAGAGAAAAGAGTACATGACATACAAGTTCTAATGTGTTGCACTAGTTGCCTCATTAAAAACCCTTAACTAAGAAAACCCTATGAGAAAAAACTTAGTAAAGGGAAAAAGAGTACATCTACTGGTCTTCAGGACCTACCTTCAGGGTTAAAAGAGTAAAACTAATGGTCTTCAAGACCCAACGTTTAGGATTGTTTTTAAATTACCGCTCCCCCTGAAGACAACAGTCTTCCAAGCCTACGCATCCCAATACCATGAACATATTTTTCAAAAGTAGACGTAGGTAGGGATTTAGTGAACAATTCTGCAAGATTATCACTAGAGCGTACTTTCTGTATAATAATTTCACCACTCTTCTGGAGCTCATGTGGATAAAAGAATTTAGGGGCTATGTGTTTTGTTAAATTTCCTTTAACATACCCGCTACTCATTTGTGCAACATAAGCCGCATTATCCTCATAAAGTATAGTGGGGGATATATCAGTTCTAGAAATGCCACATGACTCACAAATGTGTTTCATTAAAGATTTTAACCATACACATTCTCGTGAGGCCTCATATAGAGCAATAATCTCTGAGTGTGGTTTGAGGAAGTTTTAACCATAGATTGTTTGACAAACTTTCATGAGATTGCAGTACCAACATATAGAAAAACATAACCAGTCTGGGATCTTGCGTTATGTGGATCAGACATGTAACCAGCATCCGAGTAACCCACCAATGATTTATTTTGATTTCTCGTGTAATATAAGCCAAGTTCCTGTAACCCCTGAAGATATCGAAGAATATGTTTAATGTCATTCCAATGTCTCCTTGTAGGAGAAACACTAAATCAGGCTAATAAATTGACCGCAAAGGCAATATCAGGTCTAGTGCAATTTTCAAGGTAAAGTAATGCACCAATTGCACTTAAGTAAGGAACTTCAGGTCCTAATATATCTTCAGTATCTTCTTTAGGTCTAAACGAATCTTTATCCACTTCAAGGGATCGGACAACCATTGGTGTACTAAGTGGATGCAATTTATCCATGTAAAATCTTTCCAAAACCTTCTTCAAGTAGGTTGACTGGTGTATGAAAATTCCTTCAGGTAGATGCTCGATCTGCAGGCCGAGACAATATTTTATCTTACCTAAAGCTTTCATTTCAAATTCAGATTTTAAGTTCGAACTAGCTTATTCTATTCTCTTATGTGTTCCAATCATATTTATATCATCTACATATACAGAAATGATACAAAATTCATTTAACGACCTTTTTATAAACACACAAGAAAATGCATCATTGTTTGTATATCCCTTCTTCAGGAGGAATTCACTCAATCAATTATACCACATCCTTCCCGATTGTTTTAGACCATACAATGATCTTTGCAATTTAATGCAATACATATTACAATTTTCATCTTTCCTCATCTGGGGAATTTGAAATCCATAAGGGATTTTCATATAAATATTGGTATCTAATGATCCATATAAATATGCGGTAACGACGTCCATTAACTGCATTTCTAAGTTCATATTTACTGCCAGAATGATTAAGTAGCGGAACGTTATACCATCCATTACAGGAGAATATGTTTGATCGAAATCAATACCGGGTCTCTGTGAGAACCCTTGAGCTACTAATCTCGCTTTGTATCTCACCACCTCAGTTTTCTCATTTCTTTTTCGCACAAATACCCATTTATATCCTACAGGGATAACATTCTCAGGGGTACATACAATAGATCCAAAAACTTTTCTTTTGTTTAGCGAGTCTAGCTCAGCCTCAATTGCATCTTTCCATCTTACCCAATCTGAGCGCTTCCGGCACTCAGCAATAGACTTGGGTTCTGGATCCAGATTATTATTTGAGATAGTAAGAGCAATTATAGAGGCAAATGTGTCGTCGACGACCATTATATTTCTATCGTAAGTTTCTCCTGTATTTATAAAATTCATAGCAACTTTGATATTCACATCAACCAGATCTTCTTCATTTCCTATGATAGTATGATCTAGTCGTTCCGCAATCCTAGTATTTTGATTATTTTGTGCACGTGCATTGTTACTGGGATTTTCGTCTTCAGGACGAATCTCTTTAGAAGATATTTGGAGTGATTGATTATTTTTGTTAGATTTTGTTTTCCGCTGATTTTTATCTTTTGTACCCATGGGTTCTTTACGCTTCAGGCGCAAAGTTGTATCAGATATATTTGTACTTTTAGGAATTTCCACTCTTTGTGGTGCATTTACAACAAGTATATGAGATTTTGTCACTCCTTTATAATCAGTAAACGCATCTGGTAAATTATTTGCTAAATACTGCAAGTTAATTATTTTCTGAACTTCCAGTTCAGTTTGACTAGTGTGTGGATCTAAATATTGAAGATTTTCCACATTCCATGAAATTTCTCAGCATTCTTTTAATTTTTGAGTTTTATCTCCCCTAATGCCAGGAAATGATCTTCATCAAATGTGCAGTCAGCGAATCGAGTTCTAAATTGATGCCCTGTCATGGGCTCTAGGTAGTTCAAAATGGATGGAGATTCAAATCCAATATAAATACCTAATTTCCTTTGAGAACCCATAGATGTACGTTTAGGTGATGATATTGGAACGTACACTGCACATCCAAAAACTCGCAGATGGGAAATATTTGGCTTTCCCATGCACTAATTGTAAAGGGGAATAATCATGATATGTGGTTGGACGTATTTGAATTAGAGAAGCAGCATGCAAAATTGCATTACCCCAACATGAAATGGGTAAGTTGGAATTTTGTATTAAAGGTCTAGCGATTAATTTGATACGTTTGATTAGTGATTCAGCTAGACCATTTTGAGTGTGGACATATGGAACAGAATGCTCCACTTTAATTCCTAATGACATACAAAAATCATCAAATGCTTTCGAAGTGAATTCACCCGAATTATCCATTCTAATGGATTTAATTGGATAATTAGGGAATTGAGCACGAAGTTCAATAATTTTTGCAATGAATTTTGCGAAAGCATTATTTCGGGTGTATAATAGACATACATGAGTCCACCTAGTGGAGGCATCAATTACGACCATGAAATATCGAAATGGTCCTGATGCTGGATGAATTGGTCCACAAATATCTCCATGAATCCGTTCAAGGAAAATAGGAGATTCTAATCCAACTTTAGTACGAGAAGGGCAGTACTATAAGTTTTCCTTTTGCACAAGCTTCACAAACAAATTCATTTATAGAAGGAATTCTACTGTCTGACATACTATGTCCAGTAGAGTTAGACAAAATTCGGTGGATCATATTTTGTCCCGGATGACCTAATCGTTCATGCCATAATTTAAATGAATTTGGATCATGAAATTTCATAGTCATCGAGATATGGAGATTAGAAGGGCAAATATATGTATAATACAACCCGGAGGAGAGAGAAGAGAGCTTTTCGACAATTTGTTTCCAACACCCTATGGAATGAGTCATTAAGAGATACTCTACATTATTCTCGGTGTCAGTTTCAATGTGATAACCATTTGATCGAATGTCTTTAAAACTGAGAAGGGTACATTTAGATTGTGGATATAATAATGCATTGTGAATTACTAATTCAGTACCCATAGGAAGAACAATTGAAGCTCTACTGAAGCCTACTATTAAGACATTATCATTTAAAATTGTGGTAACACTCACTTTCTTCTCGGTTAATGTTTGATTTTTTTTCTATTTTTAAGGATAGTGTGAGTTGTAGCACTATCTACCAAACATATAATATTTTCATTCTCCATATCCAAAGAAAATCAACGATGCACTACGATAATGTAGTAAACTGAAAAAAAAAATTTAAATAATCATGATAGTGTAATTAGTATAACATAGATCATGATGTTATGAAAGACAACATAAAAAAAACTCACATGTAATAGCAAATTGTCTGACATGAAATAAAATACTCATTTTCTCATAAATGCATTTATTATATTTTCCAAAAACTTGAAGTTCAATCGTTAAGGAAATACTATTGCAACATTCAAGTTCATATTTGTTTCATTCAAATGAGCATATTTAGAATTGGAGAAAGGTCGATTCTACAAGGATGAAAGTGGAATAAAAACCATAAATAATGATCTCATATAAATTAAATAAAATACAGTAAATCCAACATCAAACTCATGCTCATATAAAATGCAAAACTTGTTTTTATCAAGCTAATACCCAAAATTAGGGTAATAAGCGACATCCAGCTTATACTTATACGCTAATTTTAAAACTATTATCACATCATCTTCCTGATGCTTAAATAATTGCATCTATATGTCATTCATTAAGAGTGTCTATTCTTATAAATCTGTTTATTTCAATATACATCAAAAATAATTACCCATCCACATATCAATAGTGATAAAGGATTTGTTAATAATTTTCATACCACTGCTTTCTTATATCTTCGACATAATTATACGGAAAAACGTTCCTAGAATGTCAAATTAAGTTAATAGAATGTTTGCAGATTCTGGATAGATAAAACATAACATTTGGTTGACTCCGACAGTATATTCATATTTTTTTCATCATTCAGATATTTAAATTATCTACTACGCAAATGATTCTTATGGATGCAAAAACAGATTTTAAGACTATAGAATCGGATTAAAAACACACCAATACATTATATATTAGATTGAAGAAAAGAGAATTACCTTGTAGGAAAGACATTCTTTCCTAGGGCACAACTCAGATTTTGATAGAGGCTCGTGCTGATAACGTGTTGTAAATCGTGTTGTCCAATCCACAAATTTTAGTACGTGATCAACATATACAAAGAAATAGAGAAAGCGTACAATATTGAGAAAAATGTTATTCATTCATCAACCTTTTCACAATGTCATTGAGTACATCATTTATATAAGGAAATTGAATACAAAAGGTTAAATAAATATCAAAGATCAAGACACATGAGTAATGTCCACATATATACTTTCAATTTATAACAAGTGTTAATTGCGTTCGACTTGAAAGTCTGATTTGATTTGGTAAGGTCAATTACGGTATTTTCTATCAACCACAAATGGATTGTTAATACGCTTTATGCAGAAAAATGGACTTCGCTTTGCCAAAAAAATATCCACGGAAATAATTTTCACATGAGCAGATTTTGTTCGCAAAATTTCATCCCCAGTGGAGTTATTTATGATAGCCGTCAGTTTTTATTATTATTATTTTTATTTGTTTTCTGGTTTGAACAGATACACACAGTGAGTGTGTGAGTGTGTGGTTGGGAGATTGGTGCAAGTGAGAGACAGAGCGCGAATGGAGACCGTCATTAACTGCGGCCGAGTAGCTCTTTCCCCTAATCAAATCTTCCACCCTTCATCTGGTAATCAATTCTTCATCTTCTTCCTACACTTTCCTCTAATGTGTTTCTTCTTTTCTGGGATTGCTGGTTGTTTGATGTTTCCTTAAACCTTTCTGCCTATTTGAATTGTTGAGCTCATTTATTATTTTCATCTATGTTTTGGTTCGATTTCTAGTTCTGCTCTATTTCTTCACTGATGCAATTTTGAATCAGGGAACTCCTATTTGAATTCATGTAGAAAGCCAATTAACTTTCATGTTTGACGGATTTTATATGTTAGATGAGAATCTGTAGATAATTGGCGCACAGTTCTGGGTATATTAGATCTTAAAAGAGCAAAAGTTGAAGAAGATTTACAGTTGAAGTGACTTCGTTGAAGTGTTTTAAGTAGGTAGTATTTGTAACTAACTGCCTTATGAAAATTTACAGTTTTTTATTTGAAAATATATTGCAATAATCTGAAGTTCTCTAAATAAGTAAATGAGTTAGATGTATCCTTCTCTAAAGACATATTGGGATTTTGTGGATGTATATATATGATTAAGTGTAATCATAAACGAGGCTATGTTCCTGATGCATGTAGGAGACCGTCACTCTTTGTCTGATGAAAGAAAACTCCTTATCAATAATTTAGATCTTCATTTTTAAAGGGATAGCGTGACACCAATTCTTATTTAAGCTGACATGTTCGAGCACTTTAATATTTATTTGTCCAGTTGAGGGAACTCAAATATTTGGAAACATCAGGGCAGCATTATAACTAATTACTACTTGCATGCCATTCAGCTGTGCCAGCTTATTGCAGTTTTTCAGTGTAAACTTGTAGGTCTAGAATTAGTTTACCAAAGTTGAAGCTATCAATGGTAGCCCACTTCCAGCAATATTAATAAGAGAATATTGGGACTATCCTGGACTTACTTATACATATTTTTACTTATACTTATTTCGTTAGTGATGTATTTTGCATTTGACTTTTGTAAAGTTATGAATTGTGCATCCACAATTGTTGAATTTCTGTTCCTAAGGAAAATAACTGATCTTCTAAATATAATTACCTTATGATGGCTCGGAAGAAATCTAAATATTTCAATTAAGTTCATATCTTGCTCTTTTTCATGTACTCATGCCTAAGATTTTCACTTTTATGTTAATAGCTGCTTTCCTCTGCGCCTGTTGGCTGCATGTATACTATATTGTCTTGCTTATGTTCATGGTACTGGTTTATCAACAACTTTGGATTAGAAAGTAAACCAGTAAAAATGTATTGAACTTTATTTCTTTCAGTTACAAATACCTGCATTACATTCGTGAGATAAAGATTACTGGTTTTTCATTATTAATTTCGAAATTGTCCCCTATAAGATGGTACCCTGCTGTTCAGACATTTCATGAGGATTTGACATGGTAACATACAATAACCTTGCAGGGTACTATATCTGGTCTAAGGGTTCCCATTTGTTATCATTTCCTGACTGAGCCTAACACGATTCCAAATAGAAAAACTTCAATCATTTCAATTTTTTGAAAAGGAGAAAAAAAGAGGTAATATCTATACCTAAATATTAATCCGAATTGGCGCGAATCTCAATGACCAAAAATGGACAATTGACGTGGGTAAGTAACTCTAGAATACCCGGAATTTCACAGAAGGATTTCCTTTCGGAATTGTTTCGAAAGGATTTCAACATGATATGGGATTTTAAGCAAAATTTTGAAGTTATGGAATCTGTTATTTTAGCATTCAGTTAGCAAAGTTGGCTTAACGTATAATCCTTAATGTCATAGCAAGGAAAGCTGTGCTTAGATCATGACTGAAATCCAAAATCTCACTTTCAGTATGCTTGAAAGCAACAGAAAGAAGTATTTATGGTTTCATCCTGTGTACGAACCTGTTTTCACTTTTCCTTCATTTTTTTCCCTTAATGCTTTAGCAACGTGTCTATTTCCACTTCTTATTCTGTTTGTTGTCGTCTCTTTTCCATCAACTCTATGAGGCTAACATGGCTGTATATGTTAATTTGCTCATCTCTGTTAATTTGTTTCATATATGGATTGATTTCTATACATGTATGCTACTTATTTTACATATTCGTCAAAGGATCATACCCGTTAAACACCATTTTCAAAATGAACCGCCAGTTGTGGCCCAGTGGTTCTCTGGCTCTCAATTAATAGCTTAAGATGAGTATACTCGAAATTTTAATGGATAGCTTGCACTGAAAGTGATGTATCGTTTGGAAAAAAATTGTACCCATGCTTTATTTAAACTTAGGTGTCAGGTTGCAATAATGATTAGCTGATGGTTGATGATCTTTGTCACCTCCCGTAATGACTTTATTACTCTTAATATGTGATAAACTTACAGCCCCTAGTTACTTATTCAATTTATATATCCCAATTGTCAGTTAAACCAGTATACTCCAGTCATGAATATCTCTCTTGATAGTTGATTCCTTTCCATGTGAGACTGAATTAATCCTGATCTGTACAGGGGATAGGTATCCACTTCATAAACAATGGGCAAATAGAAGCACGTTGATGACAATGCCGATTGCTGGTGTAGGAAAAGGTGGTGGGGTTTTGGACAAACCCGTAATAGAAAAAACATCTCCAGGGCGTGAATCTGAGTTTGATTTGAGGTATGCTGGGATGTCAACCAAGTCTATGTTCTTTCTCTGCTTGAAACAGCTAGCGAGGCTAACTTAATTGTGCATTTAGTCATCCTACCTAACTTAAATCCTAAACCCTTTCATCAAGGGTTGTTTTCATATTGGTGCATGACTTCGCATAGTTAATTATGAAGCATGTAATAAGACTGTAATTGACCAATCCTGGTGGATAGGAAAAAGCTCGAGCTCAATTTGTTGTAAAATTATTAGGTCATGAGTTGCTCAAGCTCGGATTAAATGAGCTTAGTTGAGCTCATCTTGTTTAATGATAATCGAGCTCAAGCTTTGAGCTTGAAACTATATTTAAGCATGCATACATACTTCTAAACAAGCATTCCACAAACCACTTTTGAGCTTGAGCTCATGAAGTAACAAACCAAATATTATGAGGCTCAACCTTTACTCGAAACATTTTCGAGCTCGCTTTGATAACTTCAACAATTGAACTTGAATGGAGTTTATAGCCTTATCTGTAAGGATCATCTCACCAGTATTTCTTTCATTTGGTCAGGATCCTGATTTTCATTTTAAATTGATTTGAAGGGTTTTGAATTTGGGATCTTATAAATTTATCGTATGAGTAATTGTATCTGATGTTTACGGTTGTCTTGTTCTTCTGCGGAGAATTGTATCCTAGCTATGCTAAACTAAGTTCTCATTTTGTGTCATTTGCCATTGTAATGGCACTTCATCTTCTTTCCCAGTAAGTTTTATTATGTCCTTCACTTCAAGAAGTCGTCATTGTAAAGGATAATATGTAACTGAATATGAGTAACCTATCTTCTCAATGCTACAATAATATTCTGTAGAGCTTAGAACGTATTGATATGTGCATTTCTTATAACTCTCAGAAGCATTATGTGATATCTGCTTTATAATTTAGATGGATGAGAAAAATGAATATAGTCAGCAGACTGTTAAAATATTATTGTTCATCGTTAGATCATATTAGAAAATTGAAGTATCCCCTATATGATCATGGGGTTGATTTGCACAGTATTAGTTGTAAGTGGTTTTCACTCTCAGTTTTGTTTCATGAACTGACTTTTCTTCCTGCACAAATATAGTAGTTGTATCAACCAAATGGAGGGAAAGTTATAAGAACAAAAATTAAAGTCTCTTTGGTTTGATTCTCTGCATTTACTTTACAAAGTTACACATATTCACACATATAACCCATCTTTTAATTTGTATACTCAACAGATTTTGTTGCACATCTAAAACATACATTCTTGACTCTGCTGGTTTTGTCTCATTATCTGGAGTTTAATGTTTCATTGAATGGTTTGCTGTGAGAAGTTGAAGAACTCAAGATTTAACCTTAAATGACATGAAATTATACTAAGTCTTTGTATCATTGCTCCAGGAAGTCAAGAAAAATGTCCCCACCTTATCGTGTGCTGTTGCATAATGACAACTTCAATAAAAGGGAGTATGTTGTGCAAGTATTAATGAAGGTTATACCCGGTATGACTCTTGATAATGCTGTGAATATTATGCAAGAAGCTCATTACAATGGCCTCGCTGTGGTAATAATATGTGCTCAAGCCGATGCAGAAGAACATTGCACACAGCTAAGAGGGAATGGCCTTTTGAGCTCAATCGAGCCTGCAGATGGTGGTTGTTGAGAAAATGCCTCGAGTCAATTGCTCCTATAATAGACATTGCATATATGTACATAAAGGGAAGTCAGGAGGTCAATAATTTGTATCTTGATTACCATGTTACTCATGAGGATATGCAGATAACATTTACTTGTGGATTGTCTCTTATATATGGACCGTGCAGTCTTTCTATGGTAATATCTTATTTTTGCAATGAGGGTTGTAAAATGGCAGTGTATTAAAATATCGAATGAGATTTGGATCCTCTGTTGTGTATAGCAAATGTCGTGCAATTCTTCCTAGACAAATGGCAAGCATTTGACATTTTCAGTGTCTTCAAAAGATTTGTTCTGGTGTTTTTACGTCACTAATTGTAAACATTGCACGACATTTATGCGCAATAGATGATCCAAAATTTCAAGAAAGTAATTACGCGTTCAATCGAGAACCAATAGCCTGTTTCGTCTAATCAGCTAAATATAAAACTATCTTAAATTGTTATTTTATCAAAATAAACCAAGGAAAATGGAAAGAAAATGTTTAGTGGGTTGAATTGACCGACGGAATTGAATTAAAACACTAAATTTGGAAGGGATTTTTTTAAGGGACGAACTAAAGGCACCACACAAGCTTCCAAGAGCACCACACACTTTTATTATATAAATTTTTTTTTATGAAAAGACTAAAATATCCTTTATTAAAACATCAAATACTAAAGGCACCACACAAAATATTAAATTGGATACCAATAATACTAAGGGCACCACACACTCTCCCTCTTCTTCTCTTCAAACCTTCTTCTCCATTAACACTTACGAAAGAAACTTTGAACAAAAATTTACAACAAAACTCTTACAAATTTCATCTTTTTCCCCATCAGTAAGTGAAGAAATCATCAATGGCTAGTGAAGATTCATTCGATACAAACAATTTAAGTGTTTGCATAAATGTAGATAGCAAACAAGTTTCATTTTTTTGAATTTGAAAATTCACGCAGAAGGGTATCCGTTCGGCCAACACAGACCAAACAATATATAGGAAGTTCGGCCGTGCTGCCGGAAGTTGGCAAAACGCATGCGGCCGAGTCGGCCGAAAGAAAGACTGTGTGTTCGGTCAGGCTGGCCGACAACTTTTGTAAGGCTTTCGGCAGGCTTGGCCGAATGTTTTGAAGCTCGTTCGGTCACTCTGGCCGAACAGTCGCGTTTTTGACACATAAAAATTTTCAATTTCAATTTTTTATATTCTTATGATGTTCTTTACTCGTTTATAACAGGAACATATGCAAAACGACGATAATCGATACCTTTAGAACCTAATGGATATTTGACAAGCAATGGATTCGGACGATGTAGATCCTCAATATCTTGAGATTGATTTTGCTGAGGAGTTCACCACAGATCAAGTATTTGAATCTCGAACTTCGATGATGAATTGGATTAACGTCGTAGCTCATAGACACAATATGGTGATATTAGTCGTACGCTCTGATCTTGCTGGTCATCAAGGTCGTCGACCTCGGGTTGATTTGGGATGTGAAAGAGGTGGGGTGTATCGTGTACGCAATAAGGCCAAACATCTACTTGAAAAGATTGACAGTCTACAGATCGTTCAGAAGAAAAGTAGGAGAAACACAGCCACGAAGAAGTGTGGTTGTCCGTTTCTTCTAAGGGCATTTCAATTGAACGAGAGCGGAGAATGGTCTTTATCGGTCGTTTCGAGAGTTCACAATCATCCAATGGGTAGGACCTTGGTTGGTCATTCATATGCTGGCCGACTAACACCCGTTGAAGATCAATTTGTGGCCGACCAGTCTAGAAACAAGGTTGCCCCGAAGGAAATATTGTCTACGTTGAAAGAGACATTCGTTGAAAATGCCTCCATCCTGAAGACGATTTATAATGCCCGTCATAAGCATAGAGTTGTTGAGCATGACGGTCGATCTCAAATGCAATATTTGTTAGGGAAATTGGAGACACACAAGTATTATTACCTTGTGAAAAGATGCGAGAAATCCGATAGGGTGAAAGATCTTTTCTATGCCCACCCGACTAGTGTCGACCTGTTGTGTGCTTTTCCAAATGTCTTGTTGATGGATTGTACGTACAAGACCAATCGATACAAGATGCCGCTATTGGAAGTGGTTGGCATTACATCAACGGATATCACATTTTCTGTAGCATGCATTTATCTTGAGGCTGAACGTGAGGAGAATTATAGATGGGTTCTCTCCACTTTGAAAGGATTGATGGATCAATCTTTCTTGCTACATGTCATTGTCACTGATCGGGAGTTAGCTATGATGAATGCGATTGAAGTGGTGTTCCCTCAAGCTAAACACATGTTGTGTCGATGGCATATTAGTAAAAATATTTTGTTAAGTGCAAGAAAGAATTTCACAAACAAGCGAAGTGGGAGTTATTTAACTACTCATGGAACACATTGGTTCTCGTTGAAAATGAAGTGAAGTTCAATGAGTACGTCGGGAGATTGAAGGACGACTTCCATGACCATCCAAATGCCATTAATTATGTCATCTCCAATTGGCTCGATCCATACAAAGAGAGATTTGTCTCAGCCTGGACGAACAACATTAGGCATTACGACAACACCACAAGTAGTCGGTATGTAAAATTAACAATATTCGGGATACTTGAATCAATTGCTTTATAGTGTAATATATTTTCAAGGATTCATCTTGGATATGTTTTCACAGGGCTAAGAGTGCACATTCAAGGTTGAAGAAACAACTTGGCACTAGCCAATCCAACTTTGAAAGCTCTTGGGAAAAGATACATGGCTTGTTGATCACATCCCACACCACAATCAAAGCTTCATTTGAGCAATCACTACATAGAGTGCATCACCGATACAAGTCTCCAATTTTCAAGATCATTCGTGGCTTGGTGTCACACACTGCTTTGCATAAGATATTTCAGGAGATGGATGAGGTTAACACGGCCGGCATAGATTCTTTGTTGTGTGGTTGTGTCTTGAGAAAGACATGTGGTCTTCCTTGTGCCTATGAACTTGATGAACTCATCCGTGTGGGAGAACCTATTCCTCTTAAGAGCTTGGACAACTTTTGGAGGAAATTGGACTGTGAGCCATGCAAATGCGACGACGGTAATGAAGACAGATCTCCGTGCACGGTGGACTGAGACGGTGGTAAATGTGAGTGGAATGTTTGATGACGCGAATGAGGAGAGGAGGCTATTGCTATTGAAGAGATTGTAAGAGATTAAAAACGTTGAAACCTCCTCATTGCTTGAGCCCGAGGTTCACACACGTCTTCGTGGTCGTCCTAGCAAGGAAAATACACGTTTTGAAAAGTCAACCAAACGCGAGAAAAGTTCATTTGAATACGTTGAGTCCTTGAGGGATAGTCATTCCCCACCACATCAACCGGTGGTCGAAAGTTGTGCTCCACTGATTAAATGGTAAAATCAATGCGTTATTCAACGTTCTGCACGTCAAATCCTCAATCTACCTTTCCTAGACTTATTGCCCAACCGTTTGCGACCCTTTGTTGCCAACACGGTAAATGTCAAGGGCGATGGTCATTGCGGTTTTCGTTGCATTGCTCATGCTCTTGGTTTGGGCGAGGATTCGTGGCCGCAGGTAAGGAATAATCTCATTTAAGAGCTGGAGAACAATCGTGAATTGTATGCCAGGGTTTGGTATGGTTGCATGAATACGGTTGATGAAATCGTTAGATGGTTGATGTGTTTCCACTCAGAGGTGTGGGATAGATCGTTCTGGTTGACTTTCCCCAAGTGTTATTATCTTGCTGCTTCTGCGTATAACATTGCCATAGTATACATGTCACCTCAAATGACTGTACTATTTTTACCACTTAGATCACAAGTGCTGGTCAACCCACGGCTCATGTGTATGACTCGTTGGGGACAATCACTTCATATGGGTAAGATCACATTCCACTCTAATGATCTTGAATATAGATCATTGACAATCAATACTAAAATTGTTGCTACTTGACATATGTTCTTATTTCAGGTTGAACTTGTTGATGGTGCACCGCTTCCACCTATTATAAATATGTGGTTTGCGTGTCGGGATCCATCTGCAGTGGGTTGGCGTGTGGTCTTCCAACAACAAATTGCTCGGTATAGCGAGATAGTTGCAAGTGAAAGCAGCTCCCTTGGTGTGGATACGATTAGTTTAGATGATTAGTGATGTATTCGAATGCTTTGAATGGAATCACTTTTTTCAAGTGTAACTATTAGATCTAGTCCATGTATATATTCTTAGTGTTGTATGAAGAGTTTAGATTATTACTGTTATATTGATGTCTTCGGAAAAAACTTACGGTTCAAAATAGTTAAAAAATACGTATGTCAACACGGTTCGGCCATAACGGCCGAAATCCCTTCCAATCTGTCGGCCACCATGCGCGACGTGCTCTACAAGATGACGTACCATGGCAGCCGAACACCTTGTTCAATGTTCGGTCATTCTGGCCGAATATCCTGTGTGAGTGTCGGCCGTTCTGGCCATACGTTGTGCTTGGAGTTCGATCGGCATGGCCGAACCGATGGCATGTTGGTTCACTTCTAACTTACCCCCATTTAGATCACAAGTTGTTAAACTTTTTGACATTTGCTATACGATAGTTTTCATTCGAAAATTTAAGTGCAACATGATTTGGACTTGTTAAAAATACGGTTCCACTCTAATATTGTGAAGAACGCAACTTTGGATTACGCCAAAAACAATAGATTAACAAATTGACCCAACATGTAGCAACAAAGTTCAAAAATGTGTAGAAAAATGCAAGTACATATATTAAGATACTCTATCCTCTACGAGATCTACGAGGCCTACTGGTTGATGCACGTTGTTGAGATTCTGTGTGCTAAGTGTCCTGTATTGACAACGCATCATACGCTTGCTCGACAAAGGGCATCACGTACTCAAGGGAAAGGGAAGGATCAGATGATTTCCACATGTCAACAATCGGTGCAATATAGGCTCGAGCACTCTCAATCATCTCCCATGGCTGTGGCTGCGAATGAGTATGAGAAGCACCTGCTCCAATAGACGTCCTCTTGGGGTTTTGGACAACGGGATGTGAAACTCGGTGGAACCAGGGCATGTAATCGGCTGTGCACTCCCATGGTGGACTTGAGAGCCTCCCTCGCACCTCATCGGCCAGTACGTGACTGCTCCACATCTTCCAGTACGAACTGACAACATCAAATGCCACCTTGTACTGGTTTCCAATACTGCCTCGTCTTACAGATGTTGGCATCAACGGCTCTGAGGGGATCGTCTGAACATGCCCGAACTGCCTCAAAACACGGTCGGAGTGGTATGGTTCGATGACATCGAGGGATCTTATGCACCCATGGAATGTAACCCACTGCGCGGGAATGTGTCCCTCACACCCGAATATGGAGTCCAAACAACCTACAAAATTTAAAATATTCATATGACGTCCCCCAATGTTATTACAAATAAATTGAATCGGAATATGTGAAGAACCAACTTACAGAATTAGGACTACAAGCATCTAACATCTCCCTCTAAGTAATGAGGCGATCAAGAGAACTCCCTGAAGGGGCATGTTGGGCCCAACGCATTGCCAGAGGCTCCCCTTCATTGTAATTGACATTGTGGGTCGATCGCAACATGGGAAAGCACTCGTATATTCATGCATGTAAAAACAAAGTCAGAAGATTGCAATAAATACGTGAAGTAAACAAAGTGTCACAAAGCCGGAAAAAACAACTCAAGTACAGACAAACTTACCTCCAACAATGTCAAGTACCCGCTAATCTGCTTCACTCCATACCGAGATGCAAGCCCCAACTGTTGATACAAGTATGCTAGTGCAGCAGTGCCCCAAGCATACTTGTGTACCCTCTTGATGTGCTCCAACAGGGAAAGAAACTGGGTGGAGACTCTACTTCCGCTCTTGTCAGTAAAAATAGTACACCCGAGCACATACAAAAGATACGCCCTAGCAGCGTAGAGTCTCTCCTCTTCATTAGGAGACGAGGCCATGGGATTGAAGGTCGATCGAAGCCACTCCAACCGAACTCCATGTCCTGTGCTTTCCTCCAACGCCTCATCCCTACTGACCCCCAACAGACGTTGAAGCACATCAGATGGCCGTTCGAGACCTGTGGCCGGTGTGACCACAACTTTTCCCTCAATTGGAAATCCAGTGATGCGGGAGACATCATCTAGTGTGATCGTCATCTCACCGAACGGCATATGAAAGCTATTTGTCTCCGGATGCCACCGCTCAATGAAAGCACAAATGAGGGTCTTGTTGGGGTTCTTATACGAAACATGCCGGAGATCGGCAATTTTCGAACGCCTCAATAGCCTTCGAAACTGGGCTAAGTCACCCCCTAACCTCCACGACTCTAGCTTTGTTGTGTGACATAAACACTTCATTATGCCACGTTCCTCACCGAACCATATCTTGGTGGCCATATGCGTCTTAAAACTTGGCAATAGACGATGATCGCTCGGTCCACCGGGAAAAGGTCCAGTAAGTACCTCAGACTCATTCTCTCCCTGGGCCACCTACTGCTCCTCAACTTCTTCATTCTGGTCATGCTCAGGGGGATAATAATCTGCTTCAGTTTCAATAGGAATATTCTGTGGTAGATCCTGTGGGAGATCCTGTGGGAGATCCTGTGGGAAATGCTGTGGGAAATGCTGTGGGAAATCCTGTAGGAGATCCTGTGGGAAATCCTGTGGGAAATCTTGTGGGAGATCCTGAGGAGGCTCCTCATAAGCAAACGTCATGAGTATGACCGCTTCTTGTGTGCCCGAACCTTCGCCACGTAGAACTTCTCGACGCCTCCTTTCTGAAGCAGTGAGTCTGTTCCTCCTCCAATATGTAATTCTTGAATTACAAAGAAGAATAATTAACACAACAATCAAAAAAAAATGGACAAGACATAAAATAAATCAGTTGTTCGGCTAGACCGGCCACGTGCGTGCATAACCGTTTAGCCAGTCCAGCCGAGGCCGTAAGCTTTTTGATCGGCAAGCGCGGCCGAACGACACACAAGGCACTCGGCATTGGCGGCCGTTCTGCACGCTGCGTGTTCGGCTGAGGTGGCCGTCCCGCGCGCTGCGCGTTTGGCCAACCAGTGCCACGCGGCAGTTCATCTTTACTGAAAAAAAAAGAACCAAATTGGCCCGAATTCATTCGTTTTTGCATACAATTTTAGCAAATTAAAGCATTAAACCCTAAACCCATAACAAAAGCTAATGTACTACATCAATTTCTACAAAAATCAACTCACAAATTTGCAAATTTTAAACAAAATTTCAAATGAACTAACCTTTGAAGAGTATTGATCTAGTTGTTGGAGTTGGATGAGTTGGTTCCATTTTAGTCGAACTTCGGACGAATCAATCGAAATGATGTTCTTCTCCAACAGATGAATCAACCGAAATTGTACCTTACTTCTTCCTTCTTTCTTTCTCTCCACTTCTCTCTCGTTTCTTTGCAATTGCTTTGATTTCTCTTTTTTTTTTAACTTGTAAAATTGAGTAAGGGTATTATTGGTAATAAATGTGGTGCTCTTGGTAAAATTTTGAACAAGTTTAATATTTTGTGTGGTGTCCTTAGAAGGAGTGGTGCTCTTGGACATGTGTGTGGTGCCCTTAGTTCATCCCTTTTTAATTCGGTTCAAATTTGGTTTTGATTTTCAAATAATTTAGTTAATTTGGTTCTATTCGATTTGATTTTAAGTGAAAAATAACCAAATCAAAATGTATACTGAAGACATTGTTGTTTGTTAAGCTGTGCTACTCTTGTTTGAACTTTGATCTTATTTTAAACTTTGGTCTAATCTTATTTTGCTACTTTATTCAAAACTAGCAGCACACCCGCCTGATGTACGTTTATTATTTATTATGACAATATATATGATTTGCAATTATATAATATATATTAAAAACTTATTCATAACATATTATTATTTTGCAAAATTTATAAAAATTAATCTGTATTTTTTCGTTTGGAAACATCAATATTCAACAATTAAATTTGAAAATAAAATTAAACATAATA
The DNA here is from genome assembly GCA_005771605.1 of Scutellaria baicalensis. Taxonomy (NCBI): domain Eukaryota; kingdom Viridiplantae; phylum Streptophyta; class Magnoliopsida; order Lamiales; family Lamiaceae; genus Scutellaria; species Scutellaria baicalensis. The sequence continues at coordinate 31,642,517 of CM016724.1, read as the reverse complement.
ATAGTAGTACAAATAATAGTAGTAATAATAGTAGTACTAGTAGTACTAATAATAGTAGTAGTACTAGTAGTAGTAGTTTGGTTTCGTGCTTGTGAGCTTTAAAATAATTAAGAAGTGATTAAGTATATATTAATATTTTTTTATATTTTGTTTCTTTATATCTTAAAATTATTTTTAGAATTTGTAATAAATTTTGTATTGTTTTTGACGAATTTGTTCCAAAAACATTATACTTATTCCAAAATTTATTAATTTATATTTCAAAAATTTAAGTTTCAAATTAATTTTACATAGATTTTGAGAGCATTATTCAAAATATTTAGAACATATTATAGTTTCTTTTAAATAAATGTTTTATGATTCATTATATCCATTTATTTAAATAATTTTGAATAAATTACTAAATATTTTAATCATTTCTATTGAAAAATTGTATTCAATTTATTGATGTTTAATACAACAAAATTAATATTGCATATGTATTTGAATTAATTTTAATCTTATTTATGGATTTTTGTTAGACTTAATCTCACAACCTCATTACTATTAATTTTAATTTCAGATCTAATTATTATTTTGATATTTTTATAATAGTTTTCAAACTTTTAAATATTACCCTTCACAAAATGAACTATAGTTTTAAACCTATTTTCCATAGTAAGATATCAAAATTATAAACTAATTTTCAATTTGTTTTAAATTTTTGACAATGTTTAATTTTTATTATTTTCAAATTTGATCATATCATTAAAATATAATCATATCTTGTAAAGTAACATATCTATATTGCTATATGTAAATCAGAAAAAACTTACTGCATGATTGGTACGATGGAATGAAATAAGGTGAGAATGGAATGAACTTAAGAATAGAATGGTCATGGGAAATGAATGAAATAACAATGTCGATTCCTATGATTGGTATCATAAATGAATAAGATGAATAAAATAGTCCTTATGATTATATTTATAATTGATAACTACAAATAATTAAGTTGTACAAATATTAAATCGATATTTATTGACCAAATTATTTTTAACATAATTTTATTTTAATAATCATGTTCAATATAACACCCAAATTTAGATAATTGATGTTTTTAAATTTAAAAAATGCAGGATATTAATCATTACACTAATACAAATAAATATTATATTGATATATTTTATTTTTTAACTTTCATTATTAATTTACGATTTTGTTATTATATACATTTTCTTCAATTAGTAAAATTATTTAGAATTTATCATAATTTTTATCAATTATTTTTGTACGATTTGTATCATTTAAATATCATCTTATTTTATGTGGTTGTTTAAAAGATATTTTTGTTACAATTTATTTATATGTTTTTATATAAAATATTATATACTATAATATTATTTATCTTATCTGTATATGTGTACAAAAAATAATACTAATAAAGTATCTAGATATAAATTTTATAGCAAAACTAAAATTATTTGTATTGTATAGTACAAATAATTTTATTATCTTTATTTTTAATATTTTTATATCTATTAATTATTTTTATATTATTTATGTAATTATTGATATTATTTTTTGCTATTTTGCTCTAGTTCTACCTTTATTGTATATAATTCAATATTATTTATAGAACTTTATAATTTTTTAGAAAATAAAATAAAATGATAATTGTCAAAATTAATCACTTTTAGGCAGGAATACATAATATAGTGGGTAGGAAGGAAGGAATGATTCCTATATCCATGGTAATGTTGATTCCTTTGGGAATGGTGATTCCCAATCATAAAGACGTCCAATCGTCGAGTAGGAATGAAGGTAGGAACCATGATTCCATTCCCACCCCATTCTACCATACCATTCATACCGTTTTATGTAATATATATGTGAAACTTATTTTACAAGATAGTTAGAATGTTTTTCTTTTCTCACTTTTTTTCCCTATTGGTTGATGGTTAGGGAGGGAAAATGACAAATTTATAAAATTTGCCAACTTCTCTTATTTTATATATAGTCTAGATTAGAATTTAAGGGGTGTTTAGACTAGACGCTTGACCAATTCGGATTTTGGATGAGCTCATTCCAGTTCATATTTGGAAAGGATTTGCAAACTCCTACAATTATACCCTACGAAATTTTTCCCACTTTTTCTACAATTTCCAATAAAAACAACTACTTTTTCTACAACCCCGACACAAAATGCAGTAATGCTGGGATTTTAGAGTACCTAATATTCCACGCTTGTATTATAGTGGATCTTAAAATTAATTCTAAATTTTATGTTTATTTTATTCAAGAATAGCATTTAAAGCTGAAGTTGCAAGCTGTACTAGATACATCCGCTGTATTTACGAAGAAGAAAACAGCGTTGTGAGCTGCAGTTTATAGCAAGCGACCTAGACCTTAAGAAGACTAAGACAAAAGACAGTCTAGACCTTAAGAAACTAAGTTTTAAAAGACTAACCCGCTTCATGCAATGTAGCATACGACTTGGACCTTAAGAAGACTAACACAGTAGGCGACCTGAACCTTAAGAAGACTAAGTTTTAAAAGACTAAACTGATCCATGCAATGGACCTTCACTATACTGCAACAATCTTTTAAATAGTAGGAAGAGCAACTTATCGACCAATAATTAAGAAGACTAAGACAACAAACATGTACCTTAAGAAGACTAAGTTTTAAAAGACTAAACTTCTTCATGCAATAGACCTTCATTATGCTGCAACAATCTCTTAAATTTTAAGAAGAACAACTTGTCGACCAATAATGTTTAATGATCTACTCACATGATCTACTCACTTCATGTAATGGACCTTCCGCAACAATCTTCTAAGTAGTAGGAAGAATAACTTGTCGACCAACAATGTTTAATGATCTACTCACTTCATGTAATGGACCTTCACTTAAATGATGCTGCAACATTATTTTAAATAGTAGGAAGAGGAACTTGTCGACCAAGAATGTGCAACAATCTTTTAAAAAATAAAAAGAGCAACTTGTTGACCAAGATGTGCAACAATCTTTTAAGTAGTAGGATAAACATTTAAAATAGTAGGAAGAGCAACTGGTCGACCAAGAATGTACAACAATCTTTTAAGTAGTTGGAAGAGCAACTTGTAGGGAGAATAACTTATCGACCAAGAATGTGTACAATTCATGGTACTCGGTAGTGTGCTTGTGATACAGTACTCGTGCAACAAGGCTTCGGAAGGGCCAGACCCACACTCTGACTTCAATGATGGGAACAACCTCCACACTCTGGCGCTCCAATGAAGCCTTTATTTTCTTTTCTTGTACATGTTGCTATGAGCTTAAGGCCCTAAATGCCACTTATTCCTGTCGCATCCGTTTTCAGGACGATCCCTCATATATAAGGTCAATGATGAATCTATTCCATTTACCCGAAAATGAGATGCCGAATTTTATTCTTAGCTTCAGATATTCACAACATTCGCTTACTTGTGACTGGCTTGAAAGAGAACCATTGATGCCGACAAATACTTCTATACGATCAAACGACTTTGTTTGCCCAAGCTTGGCAAATCACTTTTGCAGAAAAGCCTTTGTTATAAAGTCGCAACAGGCTAGTTTTCGCGAGCCAAACTAGAAAACTGGGGCAGAAGATGATCTAAAAAGCGAAGGCTCGCCCGGGGTCAGCTCCAATCCTCCTTTCGAATCTCGTGTAAGTGACTATTCCTGCCAAGTAATAGAGTAAGGAGCACTATACCTACTCGACGATTGAATATTGAATTAAAAGAGCTAGTCTCCCTACCTGAAATCGAGAAAAAGTTTAAGTTATTTATGTAGCCTATTTTCGATACTCCTAGTCTTATCGCTACCTACTCAAAAAATACGTTCTATACGAGCAGCAAATGGAGAAACAGAGGAAAAATGTTGTTCACTCTTTCATTTAAAAAGCGTCAGACAAAAGAAGAGAGACCAGACTTTCTGCTATATCTTCCTTTCGATAAACCTTGCCGAGAGATATGAGTTACTTAGGCAGGCTTGTGCTGGATATAGAGAGCCCACGGTTTCGGCTCACCTTTCTATAGTGATCTACTAAAGAAACGCTAGCTATATGCTTAACACCAACGATTCGAGGCACAAACATTCGGAAATGGGCCCTCTCATTCACCACCCGAACCCTACCCCCTCCCTGTGCCAAGGGATCCTGGGAAGACCCCGAACAATATGGGATAATCCTAAGTCCACTCTTAGCTAAGCTCTATTGGGAATTCTCGATCCACTATCTGACTTGAATGCCCTCATTTATCATCTGAAGGCGGTCGTTACTCTTCATCTGCTGGATCGCTTCTTTTATCACCACCGTTGAGGCTTCTGTGCTAGACTTGGATACAGTTTCTTCTTTCTTATTTTTCCAAGCCATCAATGATGAGCCAAGTAAAAACAACCACCGCTTAGTTTTGACACTCAAGCGACCCGCCCTACCTCTGTCATAGTTAGACTCCGCCTTGGCAAGACATAAAGAGAAGCTTCCGGGGAAGCTACACTACAAGCGACTAGACACCACCGGAAACTGGTGATCAAGTTTACGAGCCAGCTCAGCCATACCTGTAAGTTGTTGATGGGAAGAATGGGAGCAGATGATTCCTCGTCTCTCCCTTTTCCCTTATGTGTGTTGCCCTCATCACCACCGTATGTCGCGAACTTCTGCTACAAGAGCTATGAATAGAAGGAAAAATGCTACTGAGATGGTTGGCAAACATGATTTAGACGTACTTAAAAGTTATAAAACCCTGGCTTTTAGATGTGGTCAAATTCTTAGTCAAGAGAAAGGATCAGTATGACTCTTATTCTATTTTTTATTCCTTCCGCCTACTTGACTCTTTCACCTTGGAACCTCAAAAAATGGGAAAGCAACAACTGGGGAAGCTACAAGGAAGCATGTGTTCGAATCCTATTTCCTCTGACACGGGAATGAAAGGGGCGAGCGAAGTTACATGAGAGAAAGAACCTTTTGGTGGAGTCCAGTCCCCCGAATAACACTACTTAGTGACTAGGAATCCAATGCTATAATATAAGGCACTTGTCTATTCTATTTTTTCCTTCCTGTGCAGCAGACTAATGTGCAAGTATCGAGGTTTCGACCTTTGACCCCAAAACTAGGAAAAAAAACATACCTACGTCGTTGCTCTTTTAAATAGTAGGAAGAACAATTCTTTCAAATAGTAAGAAGAGCAACTTGTTGACCAAGAATGTGCAACAATCTTTTAAATAGTAGGAAGAGCATACTAAATAGTAGGAATAGCAACCGGTCGACCAAGAATGTGCAACAATCTTTTAAGTAGTAGAAAGAGCAACTTGTCGACAAAAAATGTGCAACAATCTTTTAAATAGTAGGAAGAACAACTTGTTGACCAAGAAATAGTAGGAAGGGCAACTTGTTGACCAAGAATGTTTAAATGATCTGCAACACTTTTTTAAATAGTTCATCAATACGTGTACTATAGAGATCAAGAGGAATTTGAGAGCCTTATAACTATACAACTTAACACCCACTAAAGGGAAATCCAATATATACAAGTGAAACCTACTTGAATTTCCTGATGTGGGACAAGCTTTTCAAGATGGCTTCTCAACTCCTTCCAAAAGATGATTGTGAAATTTCTAACCCTGAGTGTGCCCTGGTGCCGTTCAAACCTTTTGTTCAGTTTGTCCCATAGGTACTTACACTTGAGAATTCGACGGAGGATGAAGGAAAACAAGCTGAGCTCGAGGAGCTAGCTGTTGAGAAGGAGGCTATGGAGAAGTAAGTTGTGCTCGAGGAGCAAGTTACTGTAAAAGAACCTGAGGAGGAGCAGACTATGCTCGACGAGCAAGTTCCTGATAAGGAATTTGACAAGCAGGCTGTGCCAGAAGGGCAAGCTGTAAATGAAAATGAAGCAACTCCTGTGAACACTGAACAAAGTCTACCTACCCAGCCCAATGATCAATCTGAAAAATGCTGATGCTGAATAAAGTACATACTTGATTACTGTTGAGGATCCTCCTGCAACCACCTCGGTTGTAGAAGGAGATGGAGATAACTCTGGATCAAACAGTGATGGATCCAGCAGCTCAGATGATAGTGACTCATCTACCTCCAGTTCAAGTTCAGAGGATGATGAAAATGGCGATGACCCAGATGCAGGAAGAGCAGTTGTTCCTACAGCCCATTCGGTCACCACTGAAAACATAAAACCCCCAATGCAAACCCGAAGAAGAGAAAGCCAGAGACAGCAGCAACCGCAAAATTAACAATGACAATCAAGCGCCTTAGGAAAACTGTTTACAAATCCTACGATAAACTGAAACTGGAATGCAAAAAGGAAATTCTTAATGTCCAGAAATTCATGAGCACTCTTACCACTACTCTCACTCACTTTAAGAAAGCACTGGATGTCTACTTTACAGGAGCTGATCTGCAAGGTCACAATAAGCTACCTGTTGAGATACCAGCAATTGAATCTAAGAAGAATAAGGTTGAAAAGATAGTTGTTGAAACAATGCGGGATAAGCTAAAATCTCACGAGAAGACTCGCATCACACTTCAAGCTGAAGTAACCTCGCTGAACTCAATGCTGGATAGAGTGCATGACCGGCAGATGCAGCAAGGTGTAACCTTGAAGAATATTGAAGAAATGCTGCAAAGTACCCTTGGCGTAGATGATGCCAAAAAGGGGGAAGATGTGCAGGAAGTTGTGCAGGAGAAAAGCAGAAAAAGGGTTGAAACCCCTTGCAGGGAAGCAAATGTGAAGAGGAGGGAGGACAGAGGTGATGGTGGACATGGAGGAAGCAGTAGAGAATGTGAGACTCAAGGCCACTCCAGCAGCAAGTGAAGGCTTACTACAGATCAAAGCAGTAGTGCGCCTCATCTGTTTTTTAGAAGAGGCCCAACAAAAGAAGAAAGGAGGAGGGAAAAGGAAATGAAGGAAAATAAGTACAACAAAATGGTAGATACCTCGATTCAACAATTAATGGAGAGAGTAGCTAACTTAAGGACCTATTCGAAGCAGGTACAACCAAAGTTTGAGCATGGAGGAAACCCCTTCTTGATGTTGTTCTTGGATGCAAATCCCAACCCTGGTCATCCTGCATACTTCAATGGACAGCTGCCATAAGTCACTCTGCCTACTCACCACAATACAACCTTAAGGGAGATCAATGACTACAAGACTTTAGAATACTTCAGATACTATATGTTTTTATGCAGGGAATCATCTATGTTTGAGAAGTATTCAACAAATCTGAAGGCGTTGGAACGGTTTGAGGAAATAGCTTCGAAGGGAGGATTGCCTATCCAGATTAAGCTAAGGTAAATACAACAAAGAAGGGAGTTCATACCCTTTGTTGAAGACTTTTGGCTAAGGTATGATCAGACTAAGGAGCAAGAAGCTACCAGGAGTCAATCGAGAATTGGTGGAAATGAACCAGATTTGAGATTGGAGGAAGATCGACCACCTGGAAGAGATAAACACTCTTATTTACTTTCTGTTTTTTAACTTTAATATCTATTGATGATGATACATTCCCACCTCGAGAATATTTCTTTTATCTTGTTTTTATTATTTTTGATGGTTGATGTTGATATGATGTAGTTTGCAGAAAAACAATTTGATGATGCTTGTGATCTTGGTTTGCATGCTTTAGTTACCGCTTACCCTGATCTATACTGTTTGTGCTATATTATTTAATCTTTTTGTTTTACAGTGAGTAGCTAAGTTGCTTTTTTTGCTTTGTATAAATGTATAAGTTTTGTCATCATCCAAAAGGGGGAAATTTTTAGGATTTATAGTAGTTTTGATAAAACAAACATTTTAGTAGAAGCAAGCTTCTGTAGAGAAGCAACCTTGTACGTATGCTTTCAATGTAATACTTTTCTAAGTACAAAGGATCTTTACAGTAAGTAGGAAGTTCGCTACAGCACGGACTTCGAAGAAACAAGATCGCTTCGACAGGAAGCACGGACTTCGAAGAGGTAAGATTGCTTCGATATGAAGCACTGACTGCGAAAAAACAAGGTCGCTAAAAAAGGAAGCAAGGACTTCGATGAAGTAACAACAACCACGAGAACTAAGCTAGTCGGCTGACAAGGTCACTTCCAGCAAAAGGAACTACAGTGGCTAACGTTGATGAGAAGTCACCCTGTGGCGCCCCGATCCCCTTTAATTGGGAATCAGGCCACCACCCTCTACTCATTTACTAACTAAAGAATTCATAAAATAATATACAACGGAAGACTGAAACGAAGACACGAGACATTTGTTTTTTTAAACATAACACAATTATTTCTAAAACTTGTGTCTCACCCACATTTCTAGGTTAAATGCTCAAACAAACTCCTACATGAGATAACATAACAGAACACACATATATACCATAACATAAGATTAGGCCCATCATTTATCATAATTTACATATCAAAACATAACATTGTTCTTAAAAGTAAGTATTGTTTGGTACTTTAACACTAAGGGTGATATAAAATCAGTCCAGCCTGCTACACGTCCGCGTCATCATATGCTGACTTGAAAATATTAAAAGTAGAATCATGAGACACCTCCGGAGAGGGATCCCAGTGGGATAACTATACTCTCTAATATATATTGATGTAATTAAATCATTAAGCACATACTACATGTCCGTTGGGCACGCTCACCCTGGACCATATATAACATAAAGGAATGTGGGAGTCGCTTGCCCACTAAACCTTGCTTTCATAGACCAGGCACTCTCACCCTTATGGTCGTTGCCCGATAGTGAAGCAACTACCGGTTATAGCTATGGAGCTTCGGCCGTAACTTTTCATACACAACTTACTAATTTAATTATCAACACATAGTAGAGTGTAGAAGTTACCCACCTTAAGATGACAGCTCGAGGATTGCTTCTAGATTCATCGGTTGTCTCAACTGCACTCGACACACTTAATCGTTTAGTTTCTTATGTCATATAACATGATCTTTTGTATCTTATATTAGGTTATTTAATCTAAAACATAATAATTAGTAATTAAATATAAAGACTTCATATCAAATATAAATATTAACATGATTCTATACACACTATTCAAGCATTTATATTAATCATACATCATGCAATATATATATTAGACCCATATATAAAGTTTTGATGCTGATATTATCATACAAAAATTATTGAAACATGATACACATATAAAACAAACTAATACACTTATAATTGAAACTTTAGATATTTAACTAGTAATTTTAGTCTTAAAATGACACATAAAATATAGAGGTTTGGGGTTATAAAATAATATCCAGTACAGTATTTGGTTTAATTTATAATTGTAGCAAAGTTCTGGGGTTAAAATGTAATTTATGTAAAGTCTAGGGTAAATCTGCAGTTTCTATAAAATCTGGGGGTCATATTATAAATCTTGTAAAGTTCTGGGGTCAGATGAAATAAATAATACTTCTTGGGCTGAAATTCAATTACACATTAAATCAGAATCTGCAATTGGGCCCAACCTTAAAATTACCAAAATTTAGCCCAATTCAACCTAAATTAGATTCAGCCCAATTCAACGTAAATTAGATTCAGCCCAATTCAGGCCCAGATCAGTCCTAAGCTCAAACCAAGTCCTAACTCTAATCCCACTTTTCCAAACTGCCGCCCCTTCACTGCCACCTCAACCGCCGCCTGTACACGGCGGCAGCGGCACTCACCCGACCCCCTCTGCACGGCGGTGCCATCGCATACAGGTACACACACACACAGCCACTCAAAAGCTGCACGGCGCAGCCCCTACCCTGCACTCAATCGGCAAGCATGGCGTCACCCCCGTCGTGGGCGCCCTCTCCCCCTTTCCCTTTATCGCAGCACGGCGGCACCGTTCACGGCGCCGCGCACCCCCTCTCGCCTTCCCTCTGCACGACGCCGCCCGACGCGGCGGCGCCTCCTCCCTTCTTTCCCCATCCCCCCCTTTTCTACTTCTCAAATTGCAGCACACACATACAAGATATACACACACATATATACACATACAACAACTAATATCAAAGCAAACTTAGATTGTACCCTTGGAGTATTCTCTAGCTTCTCTGCAAATTTGTTCTCAGTTCTGAATTGGATAGAATATGGGGAAAAATGTGTGAAGGGATACACTAAAGCTTTTGTGCAATTTCCTTCCGTTTCCAATCTAGGTAGAAGTGGTGAAGAAGTATGAAGATGATATAGTTTTGGTATGTTGACACTAACACACGTGTTGTGAGGGGGGGGGGGGGAAGGAGAGAGATGATGACAAAACTTTTCCCCTTTCTAATTCTACAGCACAAACACTGTTTCTCCCCACGTGTACCCATCTTGTGAGATGAGTGATGACTCATCTTACTAAGGGAGAAAATCAACTTTTTAAAAACAAACCCCTCTCACACTCTTTTACATATACACATACGTACTTATTTACACACATATATATATATATGTACCTACTTATTTATATATATAAATAAATAAATATATATATAATTTACTGTGTATAAGAACACATTTTGACACATATACATTTCATGTAAATTATTTTATTACATAGAATCACATATAAAGTTCATGATTAGAATTTCATAAAATAAAAGAATTCTCGACACCTACGAATAATCTGTGAATAAAAAACCTAGTATCATTTTTCCTCATTTAAACTTATCTATATCTTATCTTTTTACTTTCATCCATGTTGTCAAGTGAGTTGAGATCAAGCTCGGTTTGCTCCGTAAGCAATCCTGCAAAAATACTTTAAAATCTCGAGAGAAATATTAGATCATAAAATATGTAAAAATCATCGAGCACTACGTAATACGTAAATCATAACTTTAAATAACATAAGAGTTCACTTCAAATTATTTTCAATTAAAAGGTAAAAGAAATTTTGTGAAATATGTAATGCATGTTTTCTTGAAAACGGGGTGTTACAACTCCCCCCACCTTTTAAAAATTTCATCCTGAAATTTGGCTTGGCTACAAGAATAACTCGGGGTACTCATTCCGAATGTCACTTTCACGCTCCCATGTAGCTTCCTCTTTTCCATGCCTATTCCATTGTACTAAAACTAATGGTATATCTTTATTTCTTAAGGTTTTGATCTTTTTCCCAATGATGGACATAGGTCGTTCCTCATAGGTTAGATCCTTCTTAATTTCGAATGGTTCAAGTCCAATGTGATGACTTGGATCTGCCACATATTTTCGTAGCATTGATACGTGAAAGATGTCATGAACTGCAGAAAATTCTGGACTGAGGGCAAGTCGATATGCGACATTTCCAATACGTTCCAAAATTTCAAACGACCCTATGAATCTGGGTTTCAACTTCCCATTTTTTCCAAAGCGGATTACCCCTTTCATTGGAGAAACTTTCAGAAACAGTTTTTCACCAATTTCAAATTGCAGATCCTTCCTTCGAAAATCCACATAAGATTTTTATCGATCCTGGGCTCTTTTGATTCTCTCTCGAATGTTAGTGATTGCTTCTGTGGACCTTCATATTATTTATGGGCCTAAGATCTTTCTTATTCCAACTTCATTCCAATGAATTGGTGTTCTACATCTTCGCCCATAAAGTGCTTCATATGGTGCCATTCCGATGGTTGACTGGTAGCTGTTGTTATAAGCAAATTCTACTAAGGACAAATGATCTTCCCAGCTTCCTCCAAAGTCCAAAATACATGTCCTAAGTAGATCTTTAAGAATTCGGTTGGTTCTTTCTGATTGCCCATCTATCTGAGGGTGAAAGACAGTGCTAAAGTTCAGTTTGGTTCCCATTGCTGATTGTAAGCTCTTCTAAAATTTAGAAGTAAATCGTGGATCTCTATCAGACACAATTGAAACCGGAACTCCATGTAGTCGAACTACACCATCGATATATAACCTTGCTAATTGGTCCATCGAGTACCTCATTTTGACCGGTATGAAGTGTGCAACCTTTGTTAATCAATCAACAATGACCCATATAGCTTCGTGTTGTTTAGGGCTCCTTGGTAGTCCTGTAATAAAATCCATAGTCACGTGCTCCCATTTCTATTCTGGAATTTCTTACAGGTTTAGCAATCCAGATGGTTTTTGATGATCCGATTTAACTCTTTGGCACGTAAGACATCTCCTAACGAACTGTGCAATTGTTCGTTTTATGCCCCTCCACCAAAAGTTACTCCTGAGATCTTTGTACATTTTCTTCTCTCCAGGATGTGAAGTATGTGGAGTCATATGAGCTTCTCTCATTATTTCATCTCTCAACTCAATATCTTTTGGTATGTAGATTCTTCCCCTGAATTCCAAAGCTCCATCTGAGGCTATTGAAAAGTCCTTGCTTTTCTGATCTCAAACTTGACTTTGCATTAGATTGAGGAACTTGTCACTCTGCTGAAGTTCAATAATTTGTTCCCTTAATGTAGGTTGAACTGTGAGTAATGCTAACATCGCAACCGATTGTTCTGAATCGATGATCGTTAACCTTAGTTGGCTAAATTCTTCTATCAATTCTTCCTGATGAGTGAGCATTACCGTTAGCTGTCTCTTTTTCCTGCTGAGTGCATCTGCTACAACATTTGCTTTCCTTGGGTGGTAGTGAATCGTACAATCATAGTCTTTCACGAGTTCTAACCACCTCCTTTGACGCATATTAAGTTCCTTCTGGGTGAAGAAATACTTTAAACTTTTGTGATCTGTGTGCACTCCACATTTTACTCCATACAAGTAGTGTCTCCAGATCTTCAATGCATGTATGACCGCTGCTAATTCCAAGTCGTGAGTCGGATATTTCTGTTCATGCACTTTCAATTGGCGTGATGCATAGGCTACGACCTTCCCATGTTGCATTAATACACATCCTAACCCTGATTTGGATGCATCAGTGTATATTTCAAATCCTTCTGATCCATCAGGTATTGTTAAAACTGACGCAGTTGTTAACCTTCGTTTTAACTCTTGGAAACTAGCTTCACACTCAGATGACCACTCAAATTTCTCACCTTTCTTCGTGAGTTGTGTGAGTGATTTCACGATACGTGAGAAGTTTTGGATAAACCTCCTATAGTATCCTGCTAGACCCACAAAACTACGGATATCATTGACGTTTGTTGGGTCCTCCAGTTTAAAACTACTTCAATCTTGGCAGGATCAACCTCTATCCCTTTAGACGTGATGACATGTCCCAAAAATGCTACTTTGTTCAACCAAAATTAACATTTGCTGAACTTAGCATACAACTTTTCTTGTCTCAAAACTTCTAGAACATTTTTGAGATGTCCTCCGTGTTGTTCTGCATCCTTTGAGTAGATCAAGATGTCATCAATAAACACAATGACAAACTTGTTTAAGTATTCATGAAATACACGATTCATCATGTCCATGAAAACTGCAGGTGCGTTGGTAACTCTGAAAGGCATTACGGTAAACTCATAATGTCCATAATGAGTTCTAAAGGCAGTTTTCGGAATATCACTTTCTTTAATTTTTAATTGGTGATATCCTGATCGGAGATCTATCTTTGAAAATACACCAGCATTCTTCAATTGATCAAATAAATCTTCAATCCTTGGTAGAGGATACTTATTCTTGATCATCAATCGATTAAGCTCTCGATAATCAATACACATCCTCATTGAACCATCCTTCTTCTTTACAAACAATACTGGTGCTCCCCATGGAGAGGAACTCGGTCGAATGAACTTCTTATCCATCAAATCTTGTATTTGAATCTTAAGTTATTGTAGCTCCTTAGGGGCCATTCTATAAGGGGCTTTCGACACTGGCGCAGCTCCAGGCATTAGATCAATAGAAAACTCCACCGATCGATCAGGTTGAATTCCCGAGAGATCTTCTCGAAATACCTCAGGGACTCTCTCACTATTGGCTCATCTGCTGGTGTCAACTTCTTATCTTCTTTTTTCGTAATGTTCACTAGGTATGCTTCACATCCACCTTTCCTTACTAGGTTGATTGTCTTCATCGCAGAAATAATTGATATGTATCCTTGTGTTCTTGATCCAAAGAACGTGAATCGTTGACCATTTGGAATTTCTAAATCCACCGTTCTGTCCTTACATTGGATCACAGCTTGGTTTTTACCCAATCAATCCATTCCTAAAATGATATCTAACCCTTTCATTCCTATCACATACAGATCGGCTAAGAATTTGTGTTCATCTATGTCCAATCTAATGTCCTTTGCCAAGTTCTTGATCTTGATATTCTCACCTAAAGGTACTCTAACTTCTAGATTTGTATTCTTAACGAAATCTAGTTTTAGTTCTTTCCTATTATCTTGTACCTCCTCATGATGTTGCATTTCTCTCTGTTGTCTAGAAGGTGGGGCCATAATACTTACTTTATAAAGAAAATGATTTCTTTTAACAAAACCCTTGAATAGAAAATAACACCTAATAAAGAGAATAAATGCATGTGTTTTGCATAAAATAGTTTTATTCGAACAACAAGAAAATAATTAAATCACTCAAACCACTGCAATGTTTAACATTGCATACTGTCTTTCATACTTTTCATATCTTCGTAAGATTGTATCTGACAATCTCTTACATGCATCAAATCATAATTCAAACATCTTTCATTGAACATATCATTTTTCATTAAATATCTTTGAAACATAACTTAAAACACTTACTCGACGATGATCTGAATGGTAGCTGGCTACTGACTTTCCTTTCACGTAGCATATTTAATTCTTAATCTTAATAATACTTTGACTCGATTAAACAAATAACAGTTGAAAACATAAGACCTCGTTTGAAAACATTAGACTTAGAGTTCGAGGTGAAAATCCCTAGACCTCGGCTCTGATACCAAGCTGTGGCGCCCCGATCCCCTTTAATTGGGAATCAGGCCACCACCCTCTACTCATTCACTAACTAAAGAATTCATAAAATAATATACAACGGAAGACTGAAAGTAAGACATGAGACTTTTTTTTTTCTTTTAAACACAACACATTTATTTCTAAAACTCGTGTCTCACCCACATTTTTAGGTTAAATGCTCAAACAAACTCCTATGTGAGATAACATAACAGAACACAGAAATATACCATAACATAAGTTTAGGCCCATCATCTATCATAATTTACATATCAAAATATAACATTGTTCTTAAAAGTGAGTATTGTTTGGTACTTTAACATTAAGGGTGATGGAAAATCAGTCCAGCCTGCTACACGTCCGCGTCATCATATGTCGGACCTGAAAATATTAAAAGTAGAATCATGAGACACCTCCGGAGAGGGATCCCAGTGGGATAACTGTACTCTCTAATATATATTGATGTAATTAAATCATTAAGTACATACTACATGTCCGTTGGGCACACTCACCCTGGACCATACATAACATAAAGGAATGTGGGAGTCGCTCGCCCACTAAACCTTGCTTTCATAGACCAGGCACTCTTACCCTTATG
The DNA here is from genome assembly GCA_005771605.1 of Scutellaria baicalensis. Classification (NCBI taxonomy): domain Eukaryota; kingdom Viridiplantae; phylum Streptophyta; class Magnoliopsida; order Lamiales; family Lamiaceae; genus Scutellaria; species Scutellaria baicalensis. The sequence goes on along the minus strand of CM016724.1, from coordinate 31,627,101 downwards.
GTCGTCGCCCGATAGTGAAGCAACTACCGGTTATAGCTACGGAGCTTCAGCCATAGATTTTCATACATAACTTACTAATTTAATTATCAATGCATAGTAGAGTGTAGAAGTTACCCATTTTAAGATGACAGCTCGAGGATTGCTTCTAGATTCATCGGTTGTCTCAACTGCACTCGACACACTTAATCGTTTAGTTTCTTATGTCATATAACATGATCTTTTATATCTTATATTAGGTTATTTAATCTAAAGCATAATAATTAATAATTAAATATAAAGACTTCATACCAAATATAAATATTAACATGATTCTATACACACTATTCAAGCATTTATATTAATCATACATCATGCAATATATATATTAGACCCATATATAAAGTTTTGATGCTGATATTATCATACAAAAATCAATGAAACATGATTCACATATAAAACAAACTAATACACTTATAATTGAAACTTTAGATATTTAACTACTAATTTTAGTCCTAAAATGACACATAAAATATAGAGGTTTGGGGTCATAAAATAATATCCAGTAAAGTATTGAGTTCAATTTATAATTGTAGCAAAGTTCTGGGGTTAAAATGTAATTTATGTAAAGTCTAGGGTAAATCTACAGTTTCTATAAAATCTGGGGGTCATATTATAAATCTTGTAAAGTTTTGGGATCAGATGAAATAAATAATACTTCTTGGGCTGAAATTCAATTACACGTTGAATCAGAATCTGCAATTGGGCCCAACCTTAAAATTACCAAAATTTAGCCCAATTCAACCTAAATTATATTCTGCCCAATTCAGGCCCAGATCAGTCCTAAGCTCAAAACAAGTCCTAACTCTAATCTCACTTTTCCAAACTGTCGCCCCTTCACTGCCGCCTCCACTCGGCCACCGCTCAATCGTCGCCTGTACACGGCGGCAGCGGCACTCACACGACCCCCTCTGCATGGCGCCACCACACACGGATGCGCCCACACACAGATACACACACACAGCCGCTCAGAAGCTGCACGGTACCGCCCCCACCCTGCACTCAATCGGCACGCATGGCGTCACCCCCATCGCGGGTGCTCTCTCCCCCTTTCCCCTTATCACAGCACGGCGGCACCGTTCACGGTGCCGCGCACCCCCTCTCACATTCCCTCTGCATGACACCGCCCGACGCGGCGGCGCCTCCTCCATTCTTTCCCCATCTCCCCCCTTTTCTACTTCTCAAATTGTTGCACACACATTCAAGATATACACATACACATATGTACACATACAACAATTAATATCAAAGCAAACTTAGATTGTACCCTTGGAGTATTCTCTAGCTTCTCTGCAAATTTGTTCTCAGTTCTGAATTGGATAGAATATGGGGAAAAATGTGTGAAGGGATACACTAAAGCTTTTGTGTAATTTCCTTCCGTTTCCAATCTAGGTAGAAATGGGGAAGAAGTATGAAGATGATATAGTTTTGGTGTGTTGACACTAACTGAGGGGGGGGGGGGGGTGGGGGGTGGAAAGGAGAGAGATGATGACAAAGCTTTTCCCTTTTCCAATTCTACAGCACACACACTGTTTCTCCCCACGTGTACCCATCTTGTGAGATGAGTAATGACTCATCTTACTAAGGGAGAAAATCAACTTTTTAAAAACAAAAACCTCTCACACACTCTTTTACATATACACATACATACTTATTTACATATATATGTACCTACTTATTTATATATATAAATAAATAAATAAATATATGTATATATAATTTACTGTGTATAAGAACACATTTTGACACATATATACATTTCATGTAAATTATTTTATTACATAGAATCACATATAATGATCATGATTAGAATTTCATAAAATAAAAGCATTCTCGACACTAACGAATAATCTGTGCATAAAAAACCTAGTATCCTTTTTCCTCATATAAACTTATCTATAGCTTATCTTTTTACTTTCATCCATGTTGTCAAGTGAGTTGAGATCAAGCTCGGTTTCCTCCGTAAGCAATCGTGGAAAAATACTTTAAAATCTCGAGAGAAATATTAGATCATAAAATACGTAAAAATCATCGAGCACTACGTAATGTGTAAATCATAAATTTAAATAACATAAGAGTTCACTTCAAATTATTTTCAATTAAAAGGTAAAAGAAATTTTGTGAAATATGTAATGCATGTTTTCTTAAAAATGGGGTGTTACACACCCGATTTGGGACATACTTCGTTACCAGTAGATACATTCTCCTAAGGACCAATTAGATTTTGAAGAGCCACCTAACGGAAGACAAACCTGCTCTGCGGCGCATTAAATGCGTGTACTATGAAGATCAACTTTGTATCAAGAAGATCACCGCATTAAATGCTGGAACTGCCACACTTAATGAAAGGAGATTGAGTGAGAAGTACTGAAAGGAGGCTTGCAGAACTGAAGATATGAATTTACAAACTCTTACATTCACACTCAAAGCCATAAACTTCAGTCACCCAATCTAAGTGCAGAAAGCTCAGAAGCAAGCCCATAAAGCTCATATCCAGAGAAGCTAGCTGCAGATCCGTTGAAGAAATCATATGTCTTTTATCTTAGATTGTATAGGAGTACCTAGTGGAAGGTTAAGAACCTGCTAGTGTTTTCACTCTTGAAGAAAGATTAAGAGTCCTGTGTGGGCTAGTTCAATACTGTGTGGGTCTTGGTCAAGATAGAGCAGCAACCTGTGTGAAGGATGTCTATCCTGTGTAATCCAAACAAGTTTAACGAAGTTTCTCCTTGTGAAGGAGTAAAGTGGACGTAGAGGGATTACTCCACCCTCGAACCACTCTATATCGTTCATCTGTTTTTATCTTCTTACCCTTTGCATATCTAAACTGTTGCATCTTTTATATCTTGCATAGTACTGTATTCAAATCGCTTTTAAAGACATTGCTTTAAGTTTTTTTCGCTGCATTTTAACTCTAGAAGTTCAAGCAAGCTGCTTCTGTGAAGCAAGCTGTGAAGCTGAAAGCTCACCCTTGAACTTACCCACTTTCGAAGTAAAAGTTCTAAAAGATTTGAGTAAATATTGCATGTTTTAATTACACGTAAATATGTTATAATAATTACACGTAAATATGTTACAACACAAACGCCCTAAATTTATTCTACGATTAAAATCTGAAATCGATAAAGATGATAATCGTAATGCGGAAGCTTACCTAAATCCATAAATCTCGATTAGTAGCTTTAACCAGTATGGTTTACCAAACTATCAAATTCACCTTGATTCACAGACGTCGAGAGAATATAGAACGTGAGATGAGAAATCTGATGTTTGGGGACCATAACACTTTACTTATAATAATAAGATTCATTTATTTTCAATTTGGTCCCTCGACAAATTATTGAAAATCAACTAATGGTATCTACACATAAAAGTCCATGAATATTATGGTACCCATATAAGCCCATATCTAAAACCTTAGTGGATCACTTTAATTGGGCTTCCTTAAGTGAACTATACACATTTAATTTGACACGTGGAAGCCCAACATATATTGGATTTATCCAACAAGCTCCCACTTGGGCAACACGTGACACAAAACAAATGTGTTATAATTACGTAAATGAGCTCAAACCTTGTTGTCATATGTATGAGTTTCCCTTAAACAATCTTGTTATTAAGTGCACTGATATAGGACTAAAGAGGCATTCGTCACTTTAATCGTAACTAAATCCATCAGTAATCATGTATGTCATTACAATCAACAAACAGATCATTCATGGTGTGTAGCATGGAGATTACGTGCAATGTGATCAGACATGTCTATTTCCAACTGGTCATTTCCTTATTCCGTAGTGAGATCAATATAAAACATAAAATAACAGAGTGCAAATAAACTAAAAAAACTTTATTTCTGCACAGTATCATCAGAATACACAATAATATGTCCAAAACAAAATATAGAGTAATAAACTGAATACAGATTCCCACTAAACTGAAGTATCCTGAAATAACATAACACTCATTTGAGTTGTATGCTCATGAAAACCTTGGGTGGTAAACCTTTAGTTAGCGGATCCACGTTAAGTCTGTCCCAATATGCTCTATAGAAATCTGACCATTCTACACTCTATCCTCACAACAAAGAACTTAATGTCAATGTGTTTTGACTTTGTGGAACTCCAGTTGTTATTGGAATATAACACTGCTGAATTATTGTCACAATAAAACTCAAGTGGTCTTTAAATACTCCACACAACACGCAGCCCAGTGAGAAGGTTTCGCAACCATATTCCATGATTTAATGCCTCATAAAATGCTACAAATTATGTTGCCATGGTAGAAGACGCTACGAGTGTTTGCTCAGCGCTTCTACATGATATAGCTCCCCTAGGTAACAGAAAAATGTAGCCTGAAGTGAATCTTTATTGGCATCCAGCCAAAAAAAAAAAAAAAAAAACAACGAAATCAGAATACCTAATGATCTCTAACTAATCAGATTTCCTATATGTGAGTATGTAATCCTTAGTTCTCTGCAAATACCTCATAACCCATTTAGCTGCCTTCCAATGATCCATACCAGGGTTACTTAAGTATACCAACAATTAAACTTAAGTTAGGTCTTGTACAAACAAAAGCATACATTGAACTCCCAATAGGCGAAGCATATGAAACCTTTTGCATCTCTTAGACTTCAAGTGCAGTTTTAGAGCACTTATAGAGACTAAACTTATCTCCATTAGCCACTAGGGTGTCACTTGGCTTGCTGTTCTGCATGTCAAATCTTAGCAACACTTTCTCTATGTATTCTCTTTGTGACTATCCAAGAATATCTTGAGAACGATCTCGATATATTTGGATTCCTAAAACAATAGAGACACCCCCAAGATCTTTCATTTCAAATTTCTTTGAGAGGAAATTCTTGGTATCGTGTAACAAACCTAAATCATTGGTGGCTATTAGTATATCATCAACATACATCATCAAGAAAATAAATTTACTCCCATTGAACTTGTGATACACACAGTAATCAACAACATTAGCCTCAAAACCAAATGAGACAACTACTTCATGAAATTTGTGGTACAATTGATGAGAATCTTGGTTTAGGTTCTTGAGATTGTTGAGTTTGTTCTTGAATTATTTCATCAACCTGATGAGGAAGATTTTTGACATTATCTTGTTGAGGTTCCAAATCTGCTTTTTTTTTGATTGACATGAATAGATACTTGAACATTGTCATAAGCAGTAGTAGGTATCAAAATCGACTCCTCCTCAACTGCAATATTTCTAACCTTATTTCTCCCCCAAACACAACATCCTCAAAGAACACTACATTTCTCGTTTCAAAAATTGACCTTCTATGGGATTATAAAACTTAAAACCCATGAAATCTGAATAACCAATAAATTATCTGCCAACTGATTTTGAGTCCAATTTATTTCACATGGAGTTTTAGCAGGTGCTTTAATTGGTACCCTATTGAGAATGTAAGCTGCAGTCTTTAGTGCTTCTCCCAAAAGTGATTTTAGTAAGGAGGAATGACTAATCATACTCCTCACCATATCCTTTAAAGTTTTGTTTCGTCTCTCAACTACACCATTCATGCTAGGCATCCCTAACAGGGTGTACAGTGGGACTATTCCACATTCCTTTAGGAAGATAGCAAATGGTCCTTGACGCTGTTCACCTGAATCGTCATATCTACCATAGTATTCACCACCACGATCAGATCTGACACATTTAATCCTTTTGCTAAGTTGGTTCTCAACTTTATCCTTAAATTCTTTGAACTTTTCTAATGCCTCTGATTTTTCATGAATCAGATATAGGTAGCCAAATCGAGAGTAATCTTCTATGAATGACACAAAATATTATTGACCATTCCAAGAAGCTGTAGGGGATGACCCACAAATATCCATATAAATCAATTCGAAAACATTTTTAGCTCTCTGGGTACCTAATTTCTTTTGTTTGGTCTGTTTTCCTTTAATACACCCAACACATACATTAAGATCAGAAAAGTTGAGTGTATCCAGAATACCATTTGACACAAACCTCTCAATTCTGGTTCTTTATAAATGACATAAACACTTGTGCCATAGGTTAGCTGAGTTTTGTTTAATTAATTTTCGCTTTGTACCTCTAGATTCAACATGCAAGGTTTCATTGTATGAAGGTACAATATCAAGCAAATATAGATTGTCAAATGCACTAAAAGAAGCAGTGCTCACAAATACCAGAATTATTTAAAAGCTTAAACTAGCAATCTCCAAATGAATAAGTAAAACCAAATTTGTCCAACATGGAAATCGAAACCAAATTCCGTCTAAAAGACGGTACAATAAAAGTGTATTTCAAATCCAAAAAATATATGGTCTATAATAACAATCTAAAATGCTCTATTGCCTCCACTTCTACCGATTTGTCATCTCCCACGTAGATGTATCTTTCACCATCATTTGGCCTTCGGTAGCTTAGACAATCCTGTATTGAAACACTTATATGAGTGGTAGCACCAGAATCTAACCACTAAGTGTCTTTAGGTACTGAAGTTAAATTAACCTCAGAACAGACCAAAGTTAATTTAGTACCTTTGTTTGCACACCAAGCATGATATTTGGTACATTCTTTCTTCTTGTGTCCAGGTTTATGATAGAAGAAATAATTTTTATCATCAGTCTTGATTTGTTGTTGTTTCTTTTGTGCTGGACCTTAATCCTTAGCAGCTTTCTCAACAGGCTTCCTTTTCATGCCCGATTTAGTAGCCAGCTGAGCAACCTCAACCTTTTCTTGCTTCAATCTCTTTCCCTCTTGCACACATCACTAAAAGTTCACTAGCTTCTCCTTTTGACAGTTGTAATGACTATAAAGTGGCAGAATTATGGAGGGAGAGATATAAGTACTAAATGCACGAGTAAGTCCTTAGACATCTCAAGCTTCAATGTACTTAATTCTGAAGCATAATGAGACATCTGCATGATGCACTCCCTTATGTTTCCCTTTTCCTTATACTTCATTGAGATCAAGTTTGCTAAAAGCGTACTTATCTATCGTTTTTCACAAAATGTTGTTCTATATGGGCAAGGTACTCACTGGCCAAAATGATTTTCTCAGATGTAGTGCCTCGAAAAGGCTTCTAGAATGCTGGACTTAATGATCATTAGACTGACGCGATTGGAGTGCTCCTACTTCTCAAAGTTTTTCCTTTCTTCAGGAGAACTTCCAGCCATTAGAGAGGCATGTTCTAGAATGCTGCACTTAATGATCATTAGACTGACGCGATTCGAGCGTTCCCACTTCTCAAAGTTCTTCATTTCTTCAGGAGAACTTTCGGCCGTCAGAGAAGCCGGTTGCTCTACACTTAATGCGTAGCCAAGATCTATGCAATCCAAAGTGATCGGAACATTATCTTTCCAATCCTTAAAGTTTGACTCATTAAGCATTGATATGTTGTTGGCAGACACAGAAATATCAGACATAGTTGAATAGAGAACAAAACCAAAATAATTATCATGCTCACATAAACCATATAAATTCAAATATGTTGACAACATCTCGAGGCACCAAAAACAACATTAATATTAATTCTTTGGACAATAATATTAACTCATAAGTGGTCACCTCTTCGTAATAATCAAATACTGACAATAAAACCATGTCGAGCAACAGTCTTCCTTTGGGTTGACTCATTACTCACATGAAAATCTTATAATTGTTATGTATTTATCTTCATAGGTGTTTGTGTACTTCTGGCCAAACATTAATCTTTCTTTAGGCCGATTAATATCCATATGAATATATACATCCACAACCAGCCAAATATTCTCAATGGATAAATCTACACAAGTAAGGTCACTTTGATGACTTCACGTTTCAATCAATCAATCTCAAATATTAGTAAAACCGAAAGGAAACATAAGATGTCCAACCATTCAAATCATACTTTAAACCATAAATTGGGAAGCAACTTGAATCCATTTTATATGGCAAACCAGAATTCATAATAAACAACAAATCTATGACAAATTAATTTTATATCATATGGCAATAAAACCAACTGTAAAATTGCCAACAATATAAATAGAGGATTATCTGAACTCTTCCAAACAATGTCCCAGATTTCAAGAATTGATTAACAAAACTACAAAAAAATGCTTTCTTGAATTTCGCATAAAAAAACATTATTTCAGCAACAATTCGTTGCCTGCCACAATAATAGCAGCAGATTATTCACGAATAAAACTTATGGGATAAACCAATCGTGGCTTGCCACTACAAGAAATAACACTTTTTATGACGAATATTTTGGCAACAGATGAAATTTTGTCACGATTTCTTAATTAATAGTGACGAATTCCATTTTCGTCATTACTATATGTATTTTGGTGACAATATTTATTTTTGTCATCATTAAATATTTTTATCGTCACTAATTTGCATATTTTATGACAATTAAATAATATCCATCACAATATTCTTCCAAAGTAGATTTTCCATCAAAATTTTAGAGGTGGGTTTTTTAGTGATAAACAAACCGTAATTGGTGACGATATTGACCATCACTATTTGATAAATTTTCTTGACAATGATAATTTTTGTCATGAATTCTTTGAAACAAATACTAACGTTATTAGTTCGTCGTCAATGTTCATATTTGGCGACGCTGAACTTTAATTTGTCATTACTTCATTTGGAGGTATGATATTATTTCATTTTTGTTGGTAAAATTTTCATGATGAAAAAAAAAATTAAAATATAACAAAATTTTCATCACTTTTTTTTTAATCACAACAAGATATTACTTCGTCACTATAAAATTAATAAAATTATTTTCATCATTAAGGAAATGCTTGGTGATAGTCTATTTCGTTATAATAGTTCATCATTTTCATGTTTATTTGTTTTTTAGTAAATATGAGGATAACAAAGTAGATTATGTAAACTTTATATTTTAATTATATATAATGAGATAGTGTTTCCTTGTTAATTAATTATTTTAATAAGTAACTATACTTTATGATTCAACTTAAATTGTAAGATAATAATTTCTCATTACTAAAATATTACAATTATAAGTAAAATAATAAAAAAAGTAAAAAATGATTGAGAGTCGAACACGAGACCTTCTGTTAACACCAGGGTAAGCCAACCACTCTGACGGCCTTCAATAATGTAGATTTTGCGTAAATATTAATATTTCAAATTATTTCAATTATAAGTAAAAAGATGGGTGATTGATACTCGAACCCATGACCTCCCGTTAAAATCATGGTAGGCAAACCACTTCGACAACGACATTGAACAATACACAAGTCGCACAAATAATTATATAATATATTTTATCTCAGTTTTCCCCAAATTAAAAGCCCTAAAAAACAGATTCATCTTCAGCATCTCCTCTTTCTCTTTCACTGCAATGGCGACGACTTGACAGCAACAGCCACGACTCCACTTCTCTTGTATTGTTCTGGTTCGTCTCCACTATTTCGTTGGCATCGGGGATTTCATTGTGTGGACTGATTGTATGTTCGTGATCTGGGTTTTCAGATGTGTTCGTGGGTTATTTGTGATTTTGAGTTTTACGATTTTGTGTTTTTGTGATTTTAATTGGAAAAATCGGTGTGTTTGTGTTGTGTGTGAGCTGAGTTTGTTATTGAAATGTGCTATGTTTCTTGATTAGCATATTGTTGTACGTTTAGTGATGATGAAAGCAATGTGAATGCTGGTTAATTGATTGAAATGAGGGGATTGACTAATCGAGTTAATTCGAGACCCGTTGTTTTAAATTTGAAGAATTCCTGTATGCTGACCTGGGTTTTGTTGGCATCAGGGATTCCTGTATGCTTTGAAATGAGAGGGGATTGACTATCTGGGTTGAAATTGTCAACACTAAATAGAGAGGATTTGGATCCTGAAGACTTTGATGCTTCGTTTATTTCTAGACTGCATGAGGATCTTGAAGAAAATAACTCATATGTTGAAAGTGAAGATGAGTTGGATGAAACTTTAGTCGATTATTGCAGTAGCGAAGAAGATTCCCAGATCAATACTGATTCTGATGATGAGAGTGATGATGACAATTAGGAAACTTGATTTTCTTGTATAGAGGTAAGAGAATATGAACGTTACTTAAGTTTTTACTTTTTTACTTGTTATCTGCATCATCCATAGTTTGGCAGATCAATACTGATTCTTGTCTTTCTCGTTTGTTTGTAGCAGGTAAATCAAGAAGGGCGCCTCACCTTATTTCATTTCATTGTGTGGTTATTTCATTTCTACTATTTTTCTTGATATGTGTTGTTGTCTATGTTTGTTTTGTGCATAGTTTGGCGGTCTGATTCTTTGCTGGTCTGGTGCTGCTATTTTATTGGTCACAAAGGATTTTTTTTCCTTGCACGGCTGATCATTTTCTGCTAATTTTCTTGCTGAATGTTGCTGCTTCATTGGTCTGGAATTATGAGTATGCTGCTTCTGGAATTATAAGAGATACTTAATTGAGTTATGTGGAGGTAAGAGATTATAAACTTTACATAAGTGTATGCTTTTAACTGATTCGATATTGGATGTGTGGTTGCGCATGTGCATAGAGATTGGTAGCCCTTATTTTCTTTTAGAGATGTTTTCAGCTGCTTTTTTATCCTGGTGCGGGTGTTTTGGCTGCCTATTTTGCTGGTTTAGTGTTGCTCTTTTTTAGTCTAAAAGGGTCTATTATGGACTAATGGTTGATCTATTTATGTCGTTTTTCTTGCTTTGTGTTGCTGTTTATGTTTGCTTTGTGTATGGTGTGGTTGTCTGATCCATTGCTAGTTTGGTGCTGCTGTTTTATTGGCCTGGAAGGATTTGTTCATCAGTTTGTAAAGTGATGTCTAAATAATGATGATGGATGTGGTGCAGTCGAGTAAGTAACCATATCTCATATATCTCCATGTAGATGGAAACATTGGCCAATCAGAAGATGCAACGACAAACGAATGAGAAGGAAGCCCGGCATTGCCTACATCCTAATATTGAGTTTCATGTTGCAATAAAAACCATCCAGAAGAAGATAGATAGTTTATGCTTGGATAACGGAGCATACACCTATACCACACAGCTTATTTGTGCTGTTGTCTATTTTCTGCTTTCTACTCCACTGTGAGTTCAATATCAAGATTTCTGACCTTAATTTGGATCCCAAATTCCTGGTTTTCTTACTTTTTCCCAATTTTTATCCAATTTTATTTCTTGGGTGAATGAATGTGTTTTTAAAGTTTTGTGGCACCTCAATTTCATAAGTTATGGTGAGGTGACAATTATCTACTCGGTAATGAAATTTCACATATTCTCTAATATTATAAAAATAATCAAATTAGTCCTCCACTATCAATCCATTCATGCCATGCAATGTAGCAGAAACAAGTGAGCATGGCTGATGTGCATGTAGGATTTTTCTTTTTTTCTTTTTTTTTTCTTTTTTCGTTTTCCTACTACCATTGTAAAGTTTGATACTCTTTTTGTTCTGAATGCTAAATTGTTTCTCATATTTTCTCGTGTTCCAACTTAATTTTGTAGATAATGAAATGTAAGAATTAATTGTGATCCATCATCTTTTGAATTTTAAAAATATCTTAAAAGAATACCAAGAAAAGAAAGCTACGGTGTAGTATTTCTTTTTAATCACATCAATTATACTTGTTATATTCTCATATCTTTTAAAAAGAAAATAATATTGGTCACATGCGATGCATGAACACATAAATTTTACTATCTTAATATTTTAGCACATAAATGTTGAACACAAAAGCCAAAAACAAAAAATCTCTTAAGAGTAATTTCAATCTAATTATTACTCAAGTGATACACGATCATAAAATTTAAATATTTCAGGTTCGATGTATATAAATTATTAATTTGGGGAAAACAATTCAATATCAATTAGTACTCATGTGATACATGGACATATACTAAAGGAATAACCATTAGAGGACACATGTCACTCTATGGTTATTCCAAGTTTTCATTCAATTTTCTTGCATTTTTGATCTAGTAGCATGTATTCAATGCATTATTATTTCTTACTTTCAATGTGTTACATTTTTTTATTAGTTTTATATTAATTTAAAAAATGTCGTGTAATACACATGCAGGATATATGCTAGTTAGAATATAATCATAGTGAAATCATTAATATAATAGCCAAACTAAAAATTGGGATAAGTTTAAAAAAATTATATGAGATGACACAAACTTTACATGGATTAATTATTTTGATTGATTTTATTATTTTCTATAATGGATAAATTGTTATAGGTACACATATCAAAAACTCAATATAATGATTTGATATCTTACTTCTCTAATTTATCAATCATCAAACATAGAGTAATATTATGATATCATTCATTTTAAAAGTAAAATATTATTCATTTAAGTAAAATATTTGATTACACAAATAATAAAACATTTATAATAATTAGTATGTATATACAATATATATTAATCATTAATATAGTTAAACTACGAGTCAGGATAAGTTCTGTAAACTTATATGAGACGGTCTAACAAAAAATTCATATGTAAAATCTAAATTGTATTTTGTGGCTCGACCATTTGACATAAAACGATCTGTGAGACACAAAACTTACTCCCAATAATTTCAAAATTTTAACCTTCATTATCCATATTAAATTTTCTGATTCAATATAAATTGCAATCCCCTAAAACATGATACAATTGGAGAATAATCCGAACCTGCTTCAAAATTCAATTATTGGATTTTAATTCGATCATATACGATCAAGTTAAAAATAATGGATGTAATTGATCATAAAAATTATGAATTCAGTTTAATCATCTGAATGTTAAATATGTTTTGTGATCTATAATTCTTTTTGTATATAAGGGAATGCCCACATGTGCTACTTGACAAACCTATAAAAAAATTCATATATATTTTTATTTTTCCAATCTAAACTTATAATAAATAGATTTAAAGCTGCTCAATCATAACTAAGTAATAACAAATTATAATTGAAAAATAATGTTTTTATATTTTAACCCTATTATTTATTCGTATAAATTTGTGAGCACCCTAAACAACTTATAAATATGTTTAATTTACAAAACTCTAACCAAATCTACACAAATATCTCTATCTCTCTCTCTCTCTTTCCATGTCTCTCTTTTCGCCAATGAACCCAACCCTCACTCTGCCCAAAGGGGTCACCCGATGTTATCTCTCCTTTTCAATTCCAAATTACAAAACAATTTTCCTCACACCCATTGATAATGCTAGATATATGCTTTATCTATTTCTCCCTTTTCTCAAAAATTTCGGGAGATCCAGTTTCCATTCCTATCCATTTTATGTTTTATTTTTATTTTATCTCGGAGGATATTAGCGGGATATTTGATTGGAGAATGCGGGAAATCGAATTTCAATCTTGGTAAGTATAAATTCTTCTCTTTTTTTTTCTTGTGCATATAATCTAGGTTTTAGAATTGTATCAGCCGCTGACCTTATAACTAGTGTCTAGTGGGCAAGAAACGCTAGTACTGGGTCTTTCCCTGAGGTATGTTTGAAGAATATAATTCTTGGCTTCTTTCCGATTACTCTATTATATATACAATCACTTCATATTTGCAAGTACAAAGTGATGGATTTTTACATTTTTTGTTTCTATTTTTGTGTGAAGTTTCAAATTGTGTTGTTGTTCGTTAAATTGTACTATTATTTAAATTGTTACATAGGTGTTGGTATGGTTTGGAATGGATTAATTTCTATGGTAGTAGTTAAAGTAGTTTAAGAGATAATGATGTCCATATTTATATTAGTTTATGTTGCTTCTTTAGTTTATGTTACTTCATTACTTAATCTGTTTAATGGGATATTTACCAATTAAACTTACTAGTTCTACTGAAATTGATTGATTCGTAATTGACTGAATCTTTGTAGTAGAATTGTGTCTGGGACTTGAAGGAATAAGGGATCTAGTTTTGAATTAATAAAGCAGATGTTTTCTGCAGGAGATGTTCTTCTTAGTTTTGTTCTTTGACTTATATACTGAATATCTCTTTTCAGAATTGATAATGCAGGAATAAAATGTTTTTTGTGTCATTCATGATATATTTGTTTTCTAGGCTTTAAACAAGTTGAAGTTACTAGTGCTTTAGAAAATATAGATTTTTTTCCAGATTGGGCAATCAGCTCACACTATTCTCTAAAATCTGACCTTACTTTTTGGATTTATGTGATACAGTGAGATATCTTTTTGTGGAAATCTTCAATTTCAATAGGAAAATGAGACTTTTTTGAATAATTGTGTTCTGCTGACTGCATTCTAAATGGCAGCCTCTCTTGGCGCCAATATACTTTCTGACTGTGGTTGTAGGCCTTCAACCATATGATTTACAAACCGTATGATGTTTAATTGTTGTTTTATCATTGTTATAATCTAATCCAGAAATAATGCTTCAGTAATTTCTAATGTGAATTATAATCATAGAATCTGGCAAATTCTTGTTTAGCAGGTACAGAAATGGCTCCTGGATTTTTACACAAATTGAAGTCAAAAAACAAATCTAGCACGTGTCAACAAGATCTCATGGACCAAACTACAAAGTATACATTGACAGATGCTGATATCAGAGGGCTTCTAGACAAGACAAATTTATTTGGTGTCAAAGCTAATACAAAAGGAAAGGCTGCAGGAATAATTGAATCACAACATGGTTCAAAGGCAGAATTTGGACATACTACAACAAACCAAAGCTCAAAAGGAGGTAAACGTACCATGGCAAATCATACCTCCACGGAATTTCAAGGTACTATGAGTCGAAATTTTGAAATCTCAGAGAATATTGTAGTTCCAGCATCTCAAACTCCTGAAGTACCTCCAGTTGAAACTCTTGGAACTCCATCAATTGAAAGCCTCGAACCTCCATCACCAAATGCTGCTACGAATGGTACAATTTATCTTTGCACATTCATATGTTTTTCTTTAGTATTTAAATTTTATAGAATTTATTTTTGTAACAACAGAATATCATAATAAACATTTTATGTACACATATAGCTATCGACTCCAAGAAAAGAGGACGAGGACATACCATGGGCAAGGGCATTATGAAGTATTTTGCTTCCTCTGGTAATAAAATGAAGATAACTGTCGATTCTTCCATTGGAAGGCCTTTAAATGGGGATGAATCTGCGAAGCTTGCAAGCCAAATTGGTGTAGTAACTCGAGATGTGCTTCCTGTTCCAAAGAGATGGAAAGAACTAGATGAGAGAAATAGTTTGGAGCCAAGTTTTGATCATCTAAAGGTACGAATACGAATATAATTACATGTCTATTAATTATTTTCACATTGCATATCTTATTATATACTCCATATTTATATGTTATTTCAGATCCATATGGACATCAATATTGATTCTCCTGGTGTAAGACAATGCTTGATTGATAGGATGAAAATTAGTAGCCGTCAAAAGCGTCACAAGTTGCATAAGCATTTCCAAAAGTTCTCAACTTTACAGCAAGCTAAAAGTAACAAGCCACCGTTTTGCCCTAGCCTAGAACATTGGGAAGAATTGTGTGATTATTTTGCATCACCTGAATTCAAGGTATTAATATTAGTGTTTTTTTATTGATCTTCATAATGCAAATGTGGTTATACTTTTATAAATTACTTTTTTCTTTCAGCATACGAGTGGTGTGAATAAAATAAATAGAAGCAAGTTGCGATGTAAGCATATCTGTGGCAGAAAGGCTTTTACAGTTCGAAGCAATGAAATTGTGAGTGTTTTAAATCTTATATTTACGTTAACTTTATCCATACTGATATCTGACTTTAGTTGAAAAAAAAGCAGTTGAGATCATAGTATATGTATTTAATTATATAAATCAACTTTTATATATGTTTCGCGAATTAATTAAGAATACTTGTGTATTGAATGCTTGAAGAAAAATGTGAATTTTATGTATGCATGATTTTCATCTCACACTACAACAATTTTCTTTTATAATTAGAGATATATTTTTTCTTTGATAATAGCTTAACTTTGAATTTTGTTTGAATTGGAGTTAATATTTGGTTGTTGTGGTTGCAAAATTAAACTACTTTGTATCTGAGTTAATATATTAGAGGTGTGTCTTTGAAAATTATACTAAATGTCATATCATGGTTAAAGTGTTTCAAATATAGTTTTTGAGACATGAATTTAATTTTGGCTTCTAATTCCGTTCTATGATTTTATATCAAATGTGATGCAACTTTTCCATTTCTTGTTATTTAGTCCCAACAGGAGTTAAATGGGGAACCCTGTGATAGAATTGAGTTGTATAAACGTACACATTGCTCTGAGAAAGATTGTTCAGTGAATGATGGTTGGAAATCCATGGAGGCAAAAGAGAATTGGGTAAGATATATTTTTCATATATAATTTCAGTTAATAAAAAGTAGTAATCAATTTCAACTCTTTACATCTTCATGTTTAACTAGGAATTGATGGTAAAGAAGCGTGAAGAATATCGAGAACAAGGAATTGAGAAGAGTTCTGAAGAAATAGTTTTGGAGGTCCTAGGCCATGGAACTGGTTATGTGAAAGGGCTTGGCTATGGTCCAAAACCTCCAAGTAGACGCAACATGGTAAATGATTCAACTAAGCAACAACTGCAGAAGGAACTTCAAGAGACACAACAAAAGTTACAACAATCAGAAACTGAGGTGAATGAACTAAAGCTAGAAGTGATGGACTTAAAAGATCATATGTCTCAGCAAGGTGCAAGTATCAATAAACTTTTGGCTTTTTTGGCAGATAAGGGGCTGGACCTCTGAAACATTAATAAGGTTTGCTTATTTTTGCACTCAAATATGTATGTTTTTCTTCCTTTATTTTGATGTCTTCCATTATTTTTTGTGTAATTAATGTTTTAAACTATTTGCTGATGTATGTGTACTAATATAATTTTTAAAATTTGCAGGTGAATCTTTGCTCGTCTGAAAGTTTATAAATAAAAAGAGAAGTTCAATATGGGAGTACAATAGTTTAGAAGTTTGGAAATAAGGTTTACGATTACTTTTTATGTTTTATTGCTTTTCAGAACCAACTTTATACGGTGTTTTATATTTCTCGATGTTAAAATTCTTATTGAAGTTATGTTTCTTATTTAAGTTTACGCATGATAGAGTTTTACATTGGTTTAAAATATAATTGTTTGATATTGATATTATTTTTGAAGCAATTGTATAGTCCAATATAGGTCATAAGGGAAATAATGCTATACAAATTTAATTAGTGATATATAATCTATATTGTTTTAGGGATTCGCAACAAATGAAATATGATAAATAAGTGTCACAAAATTTTTCACGGGACATTAAATAATTGTCATGAAATATTGTTGTGACAAATTTTTGTGTCAACATAAATATATATGTGTGACAAATAAATAGTCACCAAATATATATATATATATATATATATATTTTAATGACAAACTATATAGTCATTGCTTTTTTTTTTTTGTGACGATTATTATGGTTGTCACTACATGTGGTTTTATTCATGACAAAACATGTCGTCGACAATGTTTGTGATTTAGTGACACTAAAAACTTTGTTATTGAAAGTCAGGTTCTTTAGTGACACATATTGATGTCATTATAAAATTTTAATTTAATGACATTTCATAATTTGTCATTACAAAATAATTATTTCATGACAAATTCTATCAAATATGACAAATTAGATAAACTAATTATGACGACGGAAGTGTCACTTATATTGTTAAAAAATTAGTATTTGTCACCAAAATTAGTTTTTTAGTGACAAAATATATTTTCGTCGTTTAAAGTTTCATTTTATAATGACGAAATGTAATAGTAGGTGACAAAAATTGATCACATAAGCGACGAGTTACGCGTTGCTAAAAATAAGATAAATAGTGAGAATTACTTGTTTCGTCATGAAATATTCAATATTTTGTGACAAATTTTAAAATTGTTGTATATACCTTTTGCCACGCACATACTATGACGATCATTGCGACGTTGAAATTTTGTCACCAAATATTTTTTGTGACGAAATATGATTTTTATATGACGAAGTTTGTCGTCGTGTTTAATGAAATTTCTTGTAGTGTGCAAAACACATAGAATTCTTCGAATACAAATTAATATATATATATATATATATATATATATATATATATAAATAGAATACCATCAAACCCATTTATTCGCAGATAATACAATAGCCAAAATCCCTAGATTTATAAATCTTGAATCATAAAACTTTTCGACAAATTTCAGAGAAACACATGTAGGGTGACTCTGATACCACTTGTTAGAAATTAATTCACATAAATTGCATGCTTTAATTACACATAAACATGCTACATCAAGAAACCCTAAATCTATTCTACGATGAAAATCTGAAATCGAGAAAGATGATAATCGTAAAGCGGAAGCTTAACCGAATCCATGAATCTCGATTAGTGCCTTTAACTGGTATGGTTTACCAAACTATCAAAATTCACCTTGATTCACGGACGTAGAAAGAATACAGAACGTGAGATGATAAATCTGATATTTGAGACCATAACCCTTTACTTATAATAAAAAGATTCCTTTATTTTCAATTTGGTCCCTTAACAAATTAAAAATTAACTAATGGTATCTACACATAAAAGCCCATGAATATTATGATACCCATATAAGCCCATATCTCAAACCTTAGTGGATCACTTTAATTGGGCTTCCTTTAGACAACTATACACATTTAATTTGATACGTGGAAGCCCAACATATATTGAACTTATCCAACATGTGCTGCTGTGTGTGGGTGTGAGTCGTGGTGGCATCACCGTTTTGAGTGCGTGTGTGGGTCTGTGGTGGTGGCCGGCGATGGGCTTGTCACTGGCAGTTGTTGTATCGACCGTGGGAGGCTGGATGCGACGGGGTAGGGGAAGGGGTGGCTGGGGTTTGAATTTGAGAATTCAATTATTTCCAGGGACTGATTTGCAAATTCTGTCTTTTTCTTATTCATGAATCAATCCTCTAAACTTTCTGTGTATTACTCTTTGCTCCCTTAAGGTCTGTAAGACTTTTAAGTTCAGTACCTACCTTTTCTATAATGTCTCAATTTCACCCCAGATTTTTACTGCATTTACAACATGACCCCAAATCTTTATAATTATATATATAGAGCCCTATAATTACATAAAATGTTAATTAAGCCCACAAATTATAACAAAATGACATGTATAGCCCAGGTAAAATAAAATGCGACGATTTAAGCCCTCAGAATTTTTATGACGATTATGCTTTTGCATTAAACCCTAAGCAAGTAAACCTTAATTTTAACGTTATGGTTACACAAAAGCCATAAATTTTTTGAATAAACCCTAATCTTAGAGTCTTTAGTTATTAACACTTTCTAAGAATTTTATGTTGTAGATTATTACTTTTATAGTCAGATAAGTTAGATGCTAAATTGACCTTCAATACCTTGTAGGTAATACGAACAAAGAACTGAAATAAGGGGACATAAGACAAGAAGTTTTTGGCAAGAGTCTGTGTTATCGAAGGTGGGGGTAAATTCTTGTTATTTCCTACTGTATGTGTTGATGTAAATGCGTCTGTTTACTTGTGACTATGTTATATGTTAGCAAATTGACTGTAAATGTTTGTTTGAGATTTTGATGTTGGCCTTCAACATTCATTTCCAATATTGTTAAATGTTGATTGATGGATGATGAATGTTCATGGTGGAATTCTAAGGGTTAAATACCCGAGGGGTTTCAAATATGACCCTTTGATGCTGGACTTCAAGACTCTAGAATTCACGGCAGGTTAAATACTCGAGGGGTTTCAAGTATGAGCCTTTTACACAGGACTTAAAGACTCCAGAATTACGCCGGGCTTAAAGACCAGAGGGAATTGAGTTAATAGGGTAAAATACTACAGACCCCCTTGTGTTATAAAAATTCACACCGGACCCCCTGTGAAAAAAGAATTGCAAGAAAAACACTTAGGTTTTGAAAAATTTGGCACGCCACACCCAATTCCGTCATACTTGACAGGGGTGTAGAGGACGCGCTGGAAGTGCGAATTTTGGTCGTTTTTTACCGTTATTTTTGGGTAAAAAGATAAATATACCCTTGGCTTGACTATATATGCATGCAAGACTTAAAAAATCATTCTTGTATGATCGCCCTCCCTCAAACCTCTCCATATTACCACAGGTACAATTTTTCTCTTTTTTTTTTGTTGCTAATTATTATATTTGTTTATATATTTAAATATAATATGACTTTAATAATGTTTAATTTTACAAAACTTACATCATTGAGTACATATTAATGTTATTTTTTTAATATTATAAGCTTAACTTTGTAGTCAATAATAACACAATTTCTTATAATTTTTGTAGGATACATGTCTTCCACATTTATGGCATCGATGTCCAAAAAAGAAGAAGCTTTGGATTTACGATATAGTTACAAAAAGTGTTATTGCCGTAAAAATGTCGAAATTAAAGTTGTTGGTCTGTCCAAAGCTACGGTTGGCAAATTGTTTTGCACGTGTCAGTCGTCTCAATGTGGGTTTTTTGCTTGGCTTGAACCCACATCGATTGTAAGGAAGAATCATTCGAGAGAAATGCAAATGCCGGATTTGGATGAAGAAGTGGACTCTCTCGTATTCCCTAATTCTAAAGAATTGCTCACAAAATGTGACGATCTCTCACTGAAGATTGAGAAGCTTGACAAGAACCAAACAACTATCAAGATAATCATTTGTCTTGTATTAGTGCTTCTTATCATTGTTATATTCAAGTAGATCCCTAACTTCTTAGTAATTACTTGCGATAAATTATAATTACCCATGTGGTCATTTTCCCCACTTTTGCCACATTTCAAGATTAATATGCAAAACTGTTTTGTTCATGCAATGTTATGAAGTTATAATATCATCTGAACAACTTTAATCCTAAATTTTTAACACCCAAAAACATAAACTGCCAACCTCACAATAAACTATTCCACTTTAACACTCCATAGTAATTTACCCAAAAAATAAAAAACAAGAAATACACAACTGAAATCAAATAAGAATTGTATTTGGCCATTCAAATTTCATAAGATGTCAATGCAAATTCTGTTGGTTTACATTGCAATACAAACTTCATCACTACATACTTACAAAAAATCAGTATTTGTATCCCCATATCTACCCAAAAGATATACTAAAGGTGCCCAAAATATGTATCACCCACAATGAAGAGTTTTTGCTATTAACAACAATCCAAAACAACCATATTGCATCAAAAAATAGACAACTTAACAGGCTGCACAAAATGTACACAAGGCTGCCTCAATGAAGTTTCAAAAACTACCCAAAAGTTTGTACACAAAACAGGTGTGAAACTGTACCAAAATGTGCAATAACAGTAGTTACATATCTTCACTTCCTTGTTGTCCTCTTGGTGGGATTCTTCTACTTCCTAGACTTCTTAACAGATGGAGCTCCAACTTGATGAATCTGTAATCACAAGTGAATATTCAATCCTCAGATTCTAACTAACTGTCAACAAGTGTGCTTATGTGGTGATTTTTATACCTAAGATTGTAAATTGCTGGCTTGGGAAGGATTTTCAACAGTTGATGATTGAGTGTTAGGGGTGGCTGTTATAGAACCAATAACCCTTCAACATAGGAAGTTTACATGTACAATTTTGCCAAAATACATAACAAATTGAGGAAATACCTAATCTTGGTTGACAGCCCCTCCAAATAGAGTAGCAAAATCTTGGTCAAACACAACATATGGATCTACATCAGTCTGATCCTAATAGGGGGATAATGAAAGCATGTAAACCTAGGAAAACCTTGACACTTAAAACCAATAACTACACACATAAATAGTAATTAGAATCACCTCTTGAACAACAACAGGTGGGTTTTTAGATTGGGAGGCTTCAAGTTGTATTTCAATTTGCTCCTAACAATCATCACAAACATATATATCAGAAATAAATATAAGGAGGTAGAAAATGAGATAAATCAAGTTGTACCTCAACTTGTTGTGTAGTAACTTGCATCTCCTAGCAGCCAAAGAAAACACTAATGACAGATATCATAAACATTGAAACAGAAAATTCAAACAATTCATGAGTTTTTTGGAACAATTCAAAAAAAAAAAAAAATCACCTCTTCTGCATTTACAGGTGGAACTTCCCCTTCTGTAGGCTCTTGGCTTGTTGATCCAGCATTCCCACTTGGTTTGTTGGGACACTTCCTTTTGTTGTGTCCTAATGCTTTGCAGATTCAGCATGTGTGAATAAGCCCCTTCCTTGATGCTTTGACTTTGTCTGGATGATCATTCCCATCAGGTCTTCTATTCTTCTTTGGCCTATTCCTTTTGATCCTCACATCTAGAGGTGCTATTAGCCCCAATGTGGACTGTTAAAACTCATGCATGCCCGGGACAGGATGTACACTATGACTATAGACCCTCAAATACACTTCCTTTTTGAACTTAATGTCCACAAAGTCCTCAAGATTCAACATATGAAGGCCTATGCAAGCAAGGACATGACAACAAGGGAACCCACATATCTGGAAAAACCTACATGAGCAGTATTTATCTCCTAAATTGACTATGTGATTTTCTAGGAAGTGCATGACCTCATACTTGTCCTCTCCAACCCAACTAGGAAAACAATTCCTACTCAACTTCCTTTGGTTTTTAATCTTTTTAATGATATTTGGACAGATGTTCACACCATAACCCTCCATCCCAACCCTCTTCACCTGTATCCTAGTCATCAACCTCCTTCTTATCCATTCAAACATGTCTATGATTGGCAAATCTCTAGAGGGTAGAATGAAAGTATTGAAGGACTCAGACAGATTGTTTACAATTACATCACACTTTGAATGAGAGGAGAAATAACATCTTGCCCAATGCTTAGCATCTACCCCACTCAACCACTCAAAAGCAGTTTGCTCCTCACCTTTTTTTCACACTCAATTTTGACTTTCACTCATAACCTCTTATGGGTGTTCACATTATATGAACTTGCAGCCTTCTAATTTTTTTTTTTTCAATTCCAGCCCTCTATATTTTTTCTTGAAGTTGTTATACATGTGTTTTAAACAGAACCTAGGAAACATTACAGTCAAGAAAAAAAAAGGAATTTAGTGTCACATTAGGTCATTTCAGTTATAAAAAAAGAACATTTTGTGTGAAACAAAACAAAAATCAGAACACTCAATGCATGTTTTCAATTTTCAAAATCAGAAAAAGGCAGATTGCTTGTGCAGTAACATTTTGTAAATAATCAAAAGATATAACATATTGGTCTACCAAACTAGAATACCAAAGTGAAGGATAAACCTGTGTTCAGAATTTGGGGCCAAAACATTAACAACCTCCAGCAGTCCCTTTTGCTTGTCACTTACAAAGACCCACTTGTTCTCCTCAGCAACTCCTATGTCCTCCAACAGATTTTTTAGAAACCATTCCCAACTCTCCTGTTTCTTTACTTCTACATAAGCCACAACAATAGGGTACATATTGTCATTCCTATCCCTCCCCACAGCTGATAACAACTGACCAGAGTGGACCCCCTTCAGAAAGTACCCATCTAGACCTAAGATTGGCCTATATCCACTCAAGAAGCTCTCTCTAGTGCCTGCCAAGCAACAATACATTCTTCTAAACTTAGGGGGGGTCAAGCTAGTATCAAATTTCACTACTAGGTGACTGGTTGGGTTATACTTGACCATAGTCTCACAGTAATCATAGAGCCTTCGGTACTACTCTGCAATATCAACAGTTAACAGAGTCAAATCAAATTTTTTGGCCCTATAGACCTTGTGCATAATGCACTCTACCCCACAATCCCTTTTAATCATGTTCTTCAAGGTCATTATAGACTCATTAGGGTTATCCTTAAGTGCATCCAGTATTTTCTTCCCTAAATACTTGTAATCAACCTGCTTGTTGTAAACCCTATAGGCACATGTGTGCTTGCCTTTCAATGTCTTAACCTGAAAAGTCTCTATTTTTTGGACTATAGAGGCTCTCAACTTCCAGTCACACCCACTCTTAGTGTCACACCCACTACATGTGTCCTGCAACGCATCCTTAAATATCTGCCAAGAAGGAAATGACATCACAACCCCAAGTTCAAACCTCTCCATATCTGTGTTCTCATCCCACTCATTACCCTCCTCACCCATCTTATTGAGGTCCACCTCTTCATCACTAAACCACATCCCTAGTTCTGCAGCCTCTTTATCTATCTCTTCTGCCCTCTTCCTCTTCTTTCTTTCTCTTAAAACCTGTCTACATTTCCTAAACACATTTCTCTAATGACTTGGAGACCTATGTGCAAAGATGTCATCATCTTCAGGACCTTCAAAGTCCTCCACCATCCATGAGTTTACATTCTCATTCCCAAAACAAATTGAAGGGATTGACTCTTGGGTGGACAAGACATTACTCTCACTATCAACAGCTAGAACAGGACCTGGCTGGTCCTCAAAATAAAATGGAATAACCTTATGACCCTTATACTCATTGAACAACCTCATAAGGGATTGGTCATCACTAATAGACATCAACCCATTGTCAAGATCTACCCAGGCAATCAGGAATATACATCTACACAACTACTTTTCCCACCACAATCCCTATAAATATCGAGCATATTTTCATACCAAAACATGTCCACATTCACAGGTGGTACATATATCCTAATTCCCCCCACATATCTCAATTTTGCCAACTGCCTAAACCTACCACCCACCCACACATCAAATGTAAAACAATCACCTTCATCAGCCATAATCTGAAAAATACCAAAACAAGACATTGAAGGAGCTTAGAATTCATAATAGAATCCAAAATTCATGCCCCACAAATACACACTCAACAATTTGGACAGAAAATTTAATCCTAAAATCACATGCTCACAAGTTAATTCTAAATTTCAGAACACATAACATAAGAATTTCAGAGCACATAACATAATATACCTTATTTTAGCCATAATATACCCAATTTTGAGCACTAACATAATTTACAAAATACAAAATTTCTCAAAAAATCAGAATACTTGCATACTCAAACTCTTTATTCTAAATAAATCATACTTTCAGAACAAATAACATAAATGGTAAAATTGGTGCATACATGTCCCACTTCTAAATAAATTCTAATTATTTATCACCCAAATTTGCCCTATACACAAATAAATCCATCATAGATAAATCCTAAGCCATACACAAAAGTACCCAATCCTAAATTTCAACATAAACATAAATGAAAATATACATAATCCAGTTTCTAAATAAATCCTAAGTCATACACAAAAATACCCAATCCTAAATTTAAGTATAAACATAAATGAAAAATATACACAATCCAGTTTCTAAATAAATCCTAAGTCATACACAAAAGTACTCAATCATAAATTTCAGCATAAACATAAATGAAAAATATACACAATCCAGTTTCTAAATAAATCCTAAGTCATACACAAAAGTACCATATACACAAATGAAAAATAAACATAAAACATAATGTCACAAACTGCAGCACAACAAAAAACTACTTCCATACATGTCTCAAATCCTAAATCGTCCTAATTTCAGAACACATATATTCGAAAATCCCAACTTGTTGGAAACGTTTAAGTATGTTTTGATGAGACAAAACCTTAAGAAAGTAACTCTAAAGCATAACCAATCTTAGGAGAGGTTACTACGACAGAGTTACTGCAGAAGAAAGAAAGATCAGAGAAAGTGTCAAAGGAAGGATACTGAAGAGGATGGTGTAAAGAATCGGATAAACTAATTAGGATACTGATGACTACAGGAAGCTACTGGAAGAGAACTTGCTGAAGCAGAAAAGCAGCAAGCCACCAGGCAGGAAGGTACCTGAGAGACCATGCCGAAAGCATACTGCAAGACATGATGCTACAGAAGCCTCAAGCCACCTGAAG
The DNA here is from genome assembly GCA_005771605.1 of Scutellaria baicalensis. NCBI lineage: Eukaryota > Viridiplantae > Streptophyta > Magnoliopsida > Lamiales > Lamiaceae > Scutellaria > Scutellaria baicalensis. The sequence continues at coordinate 31,601,133 of CM016724.1, read as the reverse complement.
GAGCAAGCGAGAGAAGGAAGCTCCAGAGTGAAGCACGAGGAGGAAGCTACAAAGCAGGCATGGGAAGAAAGTCAGAAGTTACCGGTAGACATAAGAAGTTACCGGTAGAGAGAAGAGAAAAGGAGCTAATGAGAAGAAGACACATGGAAAGTGAAAGTTGGCATGTGTCAGGATTGCGGCGCATCAATGAGGACTGAAGAAGACACGTGGAAAGTGAAAATTTGCCTTTAACGGGCAGATTTCATAACCTATAAAAAGAGGAGGACTGAAGACTGAGAAAGGAAGAGAGAAGTGAGCGAGCACAATAGAATATAGAAGCTCGTAGAGTGAAGCGCAAAAGAAAAGAGAAGAGCTCAACAGAGAGAAGGCTCATAAGCAAGCAGTATTTAATGAAAGCAGTATGCTCTATCTTGTTATATCATACATCTGCTTTCTGTGCTTGAAGTGATTATGCTCTTTTGATTTTCTGCAAAGGTTTTGTCATCATCAAAAGGGGGGAAATTGTTGGAAACGTTTAAGTATGTTTTGATGAGACAAAACCTTAAGAAAGTAACTCTAAAGCATAACCAATCTTAGGAGAAGTTACTGCGACAAAGTTACTGCAGAAGAAAGAAAGATCAGAGAAAGTGTCAAAGGAATGATACTGAAGAGAATGATGTAAAGAATCGAGTAAACTAATTAGGATACTGATGACTACAGGAACTTACTGGAAGAGAACTTGCTGAAGCAGAAAAGCAGCAAGCCACCAGACAGGAAGCTACCTGAGAGACCATGTCGAAAGCATACTGCAAGGCAGCATGCTACAGAAGCCTCAAGCCATCTGAAGGAGCAAGCTAAAGAAGGAAGCTCCAGAGTGAAGCACGAGGAGGAAGCTACAAAGCAGGCATGGGAAGAAAGTCAGAAGTTACCGGTAGACATAAGAAGTTACCGGTAGAGAGAAGAGAAAAAGAACCAATCAGAAGAAGACACGTGGAAAGCGAAAAGCTGGCGTGTGTCAGGAGTACGGCGCATTAATGATGGAAATCTACCTGCCTTCAACGGGCATATTTCATAACCTATAAAAAGAGGAGGACTGAAGACTTAGAAAGGAAGAGAGAAGTGAGCGAGCACAACAGAATATACAAACTCGTAGAGAGAAGCGCAAAAGAAAAGAGAAGAGCTCAACAGAGAGAAGACTCATAAGAAGAAAGCGCAGAATAGAGGGGGAAGACAGAACAGAAGAGAAGAGTGTTCAAAATACAAGAGTAGAGAGGAAAAGCTCAAACACTCATCACCCCAAATATGCATCCTCAGTCAGACAATCCAGCAGCAAGCTTCAGCAGATCAACTTGCAAATGAAGCCCAAGCTTGCTGCATCCAGTTGAAGAAGGAGAAGACAATCTCTTATCTTAAGGACTGTCTTGGAATGCTCAGTGTGAGGAATAGAGTCCTGATGAGATGTCCACTTTCTAGGAGAGAAAGTCAGGACCTTGGGGGGGTAGAATAGGATCCTGTGTGGGTCAATGAGGAGAGTAGGCAAGCAGCTGTATGAAGGTTTTCTACTTACTTGTTAAGTGAAGGTTGTAATAGATAGAGCTATGTAAATCAACTACCTTAACAAATATTCCCTCTTGAGAAGTGTAATACTCAAAATCCTCTTTATTTATTGCAAATATAATTCAAGTATCATATCCATCACTTATTAATGGGTCTTCCATTATGGTTCTTTTTAAAATTTGAATTATTTTTATGTTCTTATATAATTGATGAAGGGAAAGTTCTATTATAATGGGTTGAAACCTTAGTGATACTTGAGTCTTGAGTGCACAAATGTGAATTATGTAATTAATAATATTACAAAGTTAATGGCATATCAAATAAAACTCATAACAATTACATTTTGAATTAATATATATTTATATACGAATATATATGTATATGTATCTTTTGTAGTATACTTAATTAATAAAGAATTAAATGAATGGTGATTTTTATTGTCTACTAAACACTTCACTTGAATAAATACAAGGGAAATAATATTAGTGTCATCTACCCTCATCATTGATATTATAGCTAGGCTACGTGCTATCCTTAGACATAAAATTGAAAAGAGAATAGTCCACCTGTATACAAAGAATGATTTCATATATGTGAATATATATCACAAAAAGAAAAACTATATACAATGAGAGAGAAAGGGGCACGAGAGGGTTGGAAGAGAGAATAGTGGAGGAAAATGATGAGGTAAATTCATACACCATGAATATTGATTCTTTTCTTGAATTGTTTTCTTGATAGCTTATAATTAATAACTAATTAATTTCTTAGGCAAATATACAAGTTGTAAAATGGAACAGTTTTAGATTATTATGTTTATATAGTCGAGAGTGTATCACTCTATGAATATATATTTATATATATATATATGTATATTTTAGAAATGAAAATTTTTCTGCATTATTAATTATTGGAGTATTAATTATTAGTGAAAATCTAGTTACTATGGAATAGATAGGAAATTACAAGAGTTTGATGGTTTGTTTATTTAATATGCGTAAGCACATGTGTATACTTATAGCATTCAAGTTCGAATTTTAGTGGTTTAATTTATGGAATATACAAGAGTTAACAAAAATCAGCAATCATTATGGTGTATCTAATTGTTAGTCAGAAAAATAAATAATAAGAATTTATTTGAATAATGTAATAGGCGTAGTTAATAAAAGCATATATATATATATATATGTATAGTTATAATTATATATATACACATTTCAAATATTATCGAATATATGTAAGTATGGATAAAGTGTTTCGTTAAACAAAAATGCAAAGGTTACAAATTTTATTTATCCCTACTTATCATTTTAATTAACTACAGTTTCACAGTGTATAGGATCATCGAACTTTGGAGTTGAAATTTAGTTTGAATATAATATCTTCAGAAGAAGCGTCTAATCTTCTGAGTGTAAGATATCAATTTCTGGAATCTAAGGTAAGTAGAAATTCATTTGCAACTACAATACATGAACATAGTATTTCGTGTTATATTCGATTGATTGATATTATATGAGTTTATGTATCCTTGAGAATTGGCGTGTTTAATTGATGCTATGGTGAAATATATGGATTGCATTGAGAATGTCATTCATCATAGTATTTCGTGTTATATTCGATTGATTGATATTATATGAGTTTATGTATTCTTGAGAATTGACGTGTTTAATTGATGCTATGGTGAAATATATGGATTGCATTAAGAATGTCATTCACGAGCATCAACACGTGCATATGCAAATGATGAAGGTTATTGCATTTTACATGCACGACATGATTTTAAGAAGAGAAAAGTATTTTTATTGACCCCTACTAGTTCACCGAGGCATGAAAGTCATGCTTATATTATATGGGGTAGACAATGGCATGTGAGACATGGATAGACTGGATTCACTCCGCCGGTGGCATGTGAGACATGAATGTGGCTACCAATACTATATGTTTAGCCGGTGGCATGTGAGACATGGATAGGCTGGATTTACTCCGCCGGTGGCATGTGAGATATGGATATGGCTATTAATGATATATGCTTAGCCGGTGGCATGTGAGACATGGATATGGCTTGATTTGTTCAGCCGGTGGCATGTGAGACATGGATATGACTATGATGAATGATATTATGTAGAGCTCAATCCGGTGTCTAGTAGATGGTGGTCAAGGGCCCAATGAAAGAAAATGATTTTGAAAGAAATGTTTTTGAAATGTTTTTGATTCATTAACATGCATCATGAGCATCATTCATATCATTCATGTTATGCACATGCATAATTTCTGTTTATTGAGCTTTAGCTCATATAGTTCATGCATTGTAGGTAAATGGAATTATGTGTAAGTTCATGGACTTACTGATGCTATGTTGAGTTCCTAGGGGTTCGGAGATGGTGTACATGGATGACGACCTGGTGGGCTAAGCTATATGTTATGAACCTATTTTGTTTTAAAGAATATTTTGTTAGTATTTGTTAAACCTTCGTTTTATTCCCGTACTCTGATATGTATAAGTATGTAAATATATCGGTGAGTCAAGTTTGATATTATGGTACGTATGCAATGAAACTTGTTATAATCCTAAATAGCTTCGTGCGTAAAGAGGGTTATGTTTTAAAAAGAAAAAAAAATGCACACATCCTTTTTCATGGCTTTTGATATAAAATCTATTACAAATATTATTATGAAAGAAAAGTGGTCGTGACAAGAAGAGGCAGAGAGGATGTAGAAGGATTACTTCACCTTCGAACCTCTGTATATCCATGCGTCTATATGGGCTTACTGCTTTACTTGCATAACTCTAGGTTAAAGTTGCACATCTTCTATACTAGGCTCTTATGAGAGAAAAGCTTCCGCAACCACTTTGATCAGTAACCTCCCAAAAGGTTACTGATATTGCAACCAAGCCAATAGAAGAAAAGAAAAGTTTTGAAATAGGAGTAGGCTTATTCACACCCCGCCTCTAAGCCTACTACCACCATATTTGGGACCAACTAATGGTATCAGAGCAGGTGGATTATTCATCCAAAGCTCACTGATCAATATGATACCAACAAGTGGTATCAGAGCAGGTGGATGAAACAAAAGATCTAATCGATCTATCCAGATCCCATCTGTGAAGAATCTCTCTCTCTCCCTCACATCAAAGATCATTTCATTGCCTTTTTTTTTAAGGGTATGATTGATGTGAAGACAACAAACAACTATGAAAGATATAGAAAATCAAGCTTTGTTGTGAAGAAAAGTTGTTCAGAAGAAGGAAGATGGTGAACAACAAGCTACTTGAAGAAAGGACTGCGAAGCGAGTAGCGGTGCGGAAAGGAGCAAGTGTTTACCTATCACAAAGTAGACCAACACGGAGTGGATCAACAAAAAAGGCCAGTCGCTGAGCATAAAGACTGGAAGCATGGACGATTCTAGAATCACCAAACAACAGCGATGAACACACAAGCAACCTTGAAGGAGATGGCGTCAAAAAGTCAAAACAAAGGTGTAAGAAGGGAATCTCACTCTATCAACCAGACCATCCTCCAGACGGAAGCAAAGAATGAAAGAGGGTCTGCTCTTTAAACCAAAGGAATGACGATGACCAGGTATCTCATTCTAACTTGCGCTTTTATTTTTGGTCTCGCTCATGTTTATACTGTTAAGGAACTCAAGTGACTATTCACGAAAGACCAAGGAAGCCAAAGAAAAAGAATCTTTAGAAGACTGAAGATAACATTCTTGAAAATTTCTGGTCACTTGTCTTGAGAATGAGAAAGGAAGCTTGTATGTTTATTTCCATATTAGAATGCTTCACCTTCTCATGCAAACCTCAAAGTTATCTAAAATAGTGTTGAAAGTGACCCTACATTCTAAGGAAGAGAATCATAAAGTAAGGGGGAGCTTCTAGTACAACTCAAGACATCTTAGCAGTCATAAGAGTTAAAATCTTTGGAGTAACCCAAAGGATATGGGTACGCTGTAAAATGTCTGCAACAACACTGAGGAAATCAAGCAGAACAGTAAATCCAAATGAAAAGAAAATTGTCTACCTTACTGGTATCATGCTTTACCTTTCCTATATTTTAAATAGATACAATAAGAAAACACCTGCAGACACCATCATTTTTGCTCTCTAAAAGTCTTGAAGGAGTCAAACTCTCTCTACAGCAACCATGAGCTGTAAAGAAAGTCTAAGCTCCTGAAAGAAAAATTAACCCAGAAGGACTCATACTTGTGTGAGTACCTATACAAGAATACTCGTTTTGCAGGTACCTCTGACAAATGACTACTGAATTTAGGGGGAACCATTGAAAATGACAAGCTCTGTGTTGGAAACATTTTGAATTAAGTTTTCATGAGACAAAGCCTCAAGTAACTCTAACAAGAATAACCAATCTTAGGATATGTTACTGCAACAGAGTTACTGCAGAAGATTAAAAGAACAGAGAAAGTTTCAAAGGAAGGATACTGAAGAGAATGGTGAAAAAGAATCGGGTAAACTAATAAGGATACTTATGACTACAGGAAGCTACTGTAAGAGACCTCGCCAAAGCAGAATGCAGCGAGACAGGAAAGCTACCTGGGAGACCATGCCAAAAGCATACTGTAAGGGCAGTATGTTACAGAAGTCTCAAGCCACCTGAAGGAGTAAGACAGAGAAGGATGCTCCAGAGTGAAGCAAGAGGATGAAGCTGCAAAGCAGGCATGGGGAGAAAGTCAAAGTTACCGGTAGACACAAGAAGTTATCGGTAGAGAGAAGAGAAGAGGAGTCAATCAGAAGAAGACACGTGGAAAACGAAAAAACTGGCGTGTGTTAGGAGTGCGACACATCAATGATGGCAATCTACCTACCTTCAATGAACAGATTTCATAACCTATAAAAGAGGAAGACGGAAGACTGAAAAAGAAGGAGTGCGTGCAAGAGTGGAGAAAACGAGCACAACAGAATATTCAAGCTCGTAGAGAGAAGCAGTAAAAGAAGATAGAAGAGCTCAACAGAGAGAAGGCTCACAAAAAGTGCAGAAAGAGGGGCAAGTTAAAATAAAAGAAAAGAGAGTGTTCAGAGGAGAAGAAGAAAAGAAGAAAAGCTCGAACACTCCACACCCTAAAAGATGTACGCTCAGTCAGTCAGTCCAGCAGCAAGCTTCAGCAGATTAATCTACAAACGAAGGCCAAGCTTGTTGCACCCAGTTGAAGAAGAAGAAGACAAACTCCTTCTAAAGAACTGTCTTGGAGTATTCAGTGCGAGAAACAGAGTCCTGCTGAGTTTTCAACTTTCTAGGAGAGAAAGTGAGGACCATGGATGGGTAGAATAGGATCCTGTGTGGGTCAGTGGGGAAGTAGGCAAGTAGCTGTGTAAAGGATTGCTACTTGCTTGTTAAGCGTGAGCTTTAATAGATATGTCTTTGTAAATCAACCAGCTCAACAAAGGTTCCCTCTTGAGAAGAGGTAGAGAGGATGTAGAAGAATTACTCTACATTCGAACCTCTATGTATCCTTGCGTCTATGTGTGCTTACTACTTTACTTGCATTACACTAAGTTATGTTGCACATCTCCTTCTTGGCTCTACAATGAGAGATAAGCTTCCGCAAGCCACTCTGATCAGTAACCGCCTAAAAGGTTACTGATCCTAGAATTGAGCCAAGGAAAAGAAAAGTTTGAAAATACAGTAGGCTTATTCAAAAAGTAGACCAACATGGAGTGGATCAAAAAGAAACACTAGTTGCTAAGCATAAAGAAGTAAGAAGGGAAGCTCACTCCATCAAACAGATCATCCTCCATAATGAAAGAGGATCTATTATTTGCAAAGCGATGACCAGGTATCTCATTCTAATTTGCACTTGTATTGGTCCAGCTCATGTTTTAGTCTATTAAGGAAATAAAGTGACTATATACCAACAATCAAAGAAGCCAAAGAAAAGAATCTTCCAGAAAATAAAGATATTAGGCTTAAAGATTTGTTGTCACTTGACTTGAAAATAAGAAGGGAAGCATGTACGTCTATTTCTATATTAAAACGCTTCTCCTTCTTGTGCCAACCTCAAAGTTACCTGAAATAGTGTTAAGAGTGACCCTACATTCTAAAGTAAGAGAGTCATAAAGTAAGGGGGAACTTCTAGTACAAATCAATGTAATTCAGAGGTAAAAAAAAAAAAGTCAAATCCTTAGAGAAACCCAAATACGGGTATGCTGAATATGTCTGCAACAAACTGACATTCCCTAAAGGAGTCAAACAGAACAACAACTCCAAAAGAGAAAAGAAAATTATCTATCTTACTAGTATCGAGCTTCACATTTTCTATATTTTAAAAGAGATACAGTAAGAAAACATCTGCACACACCATCATTTTTGCTCTTTAAAAAGCCTTGAAGGAGTCAAACTCTCTCTACAGCAACCATGGGCTGTAAAGGAAGTCCAAGCTCCTGAAAGAAGCGTAACCCAGAAGGACTCATACTTTGTGTGAGTACCTATACAAGAAAACTTATTTTGCAGGTATCTCTGACAAAGGGCTACTGAACTTAGGGGGAACCATTGACAAAATGACAAAGCTCTGACTATATGATGCTAGAAACCAAGTTGCTGGAAACTAGGTTGCTGGATAACAGGATGCTGAAAATCAGGAAGCTAGACATTAGATGGATGGATACTAGGTTGTTGTACACTAGGACGCTAGACACCGAGCTACTGGATACTAGGTCACTAGACATTAGAGTACGTGTCATCAAGTTATGAGAAAAGGTAGAAGGACTAATCGATATTAAGGAACAATATAAAGTTCTGACAAAAGTACGCTAGACACCAGGACATTGGATACTATATCGCTGTATAATAGGACGCTGTATATCAGGATGCTTGATACGAGGCTGACTGGAAATTAGGTCGCTGGATGACAGGACGCTAGATATCAGGATGCTAGATACCAGATGCTGGATACTAGATCGCTGAACACTAGGTCGCTGGGCACCAGGATGCTAAACACCAAGATGCTGGATACTAGATCGCTGAACACCAGGTTGCTGTAAACTAGGATGCTAGACACCAATGTACTGGATACTACGTGACTAAAAATCAGTACTTATCATCAGGTCACTGGATAAAGGGATCACTTGGAGGTTACAAATCAGAGCAGTTACTGAAAAATCTTTTTGGTAACTTGCGTACATAAAAAGTGGATCACCTTTCCAGAAATAAACTACCTTTTTAGAACCCTAAAATGATCTTAGCCGTACGATCAGAATAATCCAAGGGTGGAGAATCAGCTGTTGACCACGTAGCTCAGGAAAAGAAATAAAGTTGTGGAAACTCCCAACACCTTTATTGGAAAACGGTGAAGTAGTTAATGAGATCTTTGAAGATCTAACTGCAACAGAGAGTATCAGACTCTATAAATACATGCACTCTTTATTCTTCATTAAGCATATAGATATCCTCTCGCTCTCTTTCATCCTCTATGCGTCATGGCACCCGATTGTTGGAAACCCTTCTCTCCATTCCTTCCAAAAAACACATTTTCTACAAATAATTAACCAAGCACACCCCAAATCACGTATATTCACCTCTCACGCTTGACACTTGCTAAGCAAGCCATTCTCAGAAGATTCTATCTTCTAGCCATCAACTCCTATCTCACCTCTCAAGAACATGCTCTCAAGTTCTTCTCCTTAAGGCAGAGGGACAGAGCTGAGGACCCCTCTCCAGCACCCCCAGAGCGTCATCTCATTGATGATGTCAAAAAGGGGGAAGAAATTGCAAAGGGTCATAGAAGATCAAAAGACTTCCAGAGGTGGAGAAAAGGTGATTGCATCTCTTCTATGAGGTGAATTCTCTTTTGAGATGTAAGAGAATCAGAAGGAAGGGTAGTTGGAGGGATGAGTGGAGATTGAAGGAGAAGGAAAGAAGGTAGCAAGCTACTGGCGTATGAACTTCTCTGCTTCCTCACTCGCTCTCTAACAAACGAATTCCTTCTCTCTCTCTCGCATCGCCTCTCACACCTCCCAACAGCTCTCCTCTCTAGTCAAAGAAAAGAAACTACTGGGAGCAGGTGACTGCATCAAGTGAGGGGGAAGGAAAGCAAAAAGAGAAAGGAGCTAGTAGCTAGCAAAAGGGGAAAAAAAAGAAAGGAAATAGCAAGAAGAAAGAAGAATGAATTCAGATAGGATATTTATTGTACTGTGCTTACTGAGTTGTACTGTAGTTATTCTATCTAAATAAAATTACTTATGTTCTTTAAAATGCTCATTTCTTGTGCCCTTTCTTTTAGACTTATATATGATTTAATGAAAATGACATGCTTTATAAATTGTTATATATTACATCTATTTTATGTGCTTTAAGCGATTATACTATTTTGATGTTCTGAAAAGGTTTTGTCATCATCAAAAAAGGGGAAATTGTTGGAAACATTTTGAAGTAAGTTTTGATGAGACAAAGCCTTAAGTAACTCTAACAAGCATAACCAATCTTAGGATATGTTACTGCAACAGAGTTACTGCAGAAGATTAAAAGAACAGAGAAAGTGTCAAAGGAAGAATACTGAAGAGAATGGTGAAAAAGAATCGGGTAAACTAATAAGGATACTTATGACACAGGAAGCTACTGGAAGAGACCTCGCCAAAGCAGAATGCAGCGAGACAGGAAAGCTACTTGGGAGACCATGCCAAAAGCATACTGTAAGGGCAGTATGTTACAGAAGCCTCAAGCCACCTGAAGGAGCAAGCCAGAGAAGGAAGCTCCAGAGTGAAGTAAGAGGAGGAAGCTGCAAAGCAGGCATGGGGAGAAAGTCAAAGTTACCTGTACACACAAAATGTTACCGGTAGAGAGAAGAGAAGAGAAGTGAATCAGAAGAAGACACGTGGAAAGTGAAAAGTTGGCGTGTGTTAGGAGTGCGGCGCATCAATGATGGAAATCTACTTACCTTCAACCGGCAAATTTCATAACCTATAAAAGAGGAAGACTGAAGACTGAAAAAGAAGGAGTGCGTGCGAGAGAGGAGAGAACGAGTACAACAGAATATTCAAGCTCGTAGAGAGAAGCGGTAAAAGAAGATAGAAGAGCTCAACAGAGAAAAGGCTCACAAAGAGCGTAAAAAGAGGGGCAAGTTAAAATAGAAGAAAAGAGAGTGTTCAAAAGAGCAGAAGAATAGCTCGAACACTCCACACCCCAAAAGATGCACGCTCAGTCAGTCAGTCTAGCAGCAAGCTTCAGCAGATCAATCTACAAACGAAGGCCAAGCTTGCTGCACCCAATTGAAGAAGAAGAAGACAAACTCCTTCTAAAGGACTGTCTTGGAGTACTCAATGCGAGGATCAGAGTCCTGCTGAGTTTTCCACTTTTTAGGAGAGAAAGTGAGGACCCTGGGTGGGTAGAATAGGATCATATATGGGTTAGTGGGTTAGTAGGCAAGCAGCTATGTGAAGGCTTGCTACATGCTTGTTAAGCGTAAGTTGTAATAGATAAGTCTATGTAAATCAACCAGCTTAACAAAGGTTCCCTCTTGAGAAGAGGCAGAGAGGATGTAGAAGGATTACTCCACCTTCGAACCTCTGTATATCCTTGCGTTTATGTGTGCTTACTACTTTACTTGCATTATTCTAAGTTAAGTTGCACATCTCCTTCTTGGCTCTACAATGAGAGATAAGCTTCCGCAAACCACTCCGATCAGTAACCTCCCAAAAGGTTACTGATCCTTGTATTGAGCCAAGGAAAAGAAAAGTTTAAAAATACAATAGGCTTATTCACCCCCCCTAAGGCTACTACCGGCCTTTTTGAGACCAACACTCTGATTATAGGATGTTAAACACTAGGTTGTTGGATTCTAGATTGTTGGATAACTGGACGCTGAAAATCAGGACGCTAGACACCAGATGGATGGATACTAAGCTACTAAGATATTAGAGTACTTGTCATCAAGTCAGTGGAAAAGGTAAAAGGACTTATCAATATTAAGGAACAAGATAAAATTTTGACGAGAGAACGCTAGACACTAAGACGTTGGATACTAGGTCGCTGGATAGTAGGATGCTGGATATCAGGATGATAGATACTAGGCTGACTGGAAATTAGGTCGCTGGATGACAGGACGCTAGATATCAGGATTCTAGATACCAGGTTGCTGGACACTAGATCGCTGAACACTAGGTTGCTAGGCACCAGGACGCTAAGCACCAGAATGCTGGACACTAGATCGCTGAACATCAGGTCACTGTGTACCAGGATGCTAGACACCAATATATTGGACACTAGGTTACTGGACATCAGAACTTATCATCAAGTCACTGGATAAAGGGATCATTTGGAAGTTACAACTCTCAAATCAGAGTAGTTATGGAAGAACTTTGCTAACGTGCACATATAAAAAGTGGACATCTTTTCAGAAATAGACTACCTTATCAGAACTCTAGAAGAATTTCAGCCGTGCGATCAGAAGAATCCAAAGGTGGAGAACCAGCTATTGACCACACACTCAAGAAAATCAACTCATGCAGAGGAGAAAAGAAATAAAGTTGGGGAAACTGCCAACATTGGAAACCGGTAAAGCAGTTAATGAAATATTTGAAGATCTAACTGCAACAGGGAGTATTTCAAACTCTATAAATACATGCACTTCTTATTCTTCTTTAAGCATGTACATATCCATATCTCTCTCATACTTATGTACATCATGGAACCCGATTGTTGGAAACTATTTTCTCTATTCCTTCCTCACTGCACCTTCTCTGTAAATAATCAACCAAGCACCTCACAAATCACGTATAGTCACCTCTCACGCTTGACATTTGCTAAGCAAGTCTTTCTAAGAATACTTGATCTTCTAGCATTCTCTCCTCATCTCAGACTCGAGGGTGCCTGAGGACTTGCTCCAAAAGATCTCCTTTTGAAGTCTGGAGGTTGAGTTGGGGGAATCCCTTTCCAGTGACCCCGGAGCGTTAGCTCTTTGTTGATTATGACAAAAAGGGAGAAGAACTGTGAAGGATTCAGGAAGATCATCAAAGTCTTCCTAAGGTGAAGAAGAGAAGATGCAAACCCTTCCATTGGGTGAGCATTCTTCTGTGTCCAAGAGAGTAAGGAGAAAGGGACAGTCACGGGAGTTGGTGAAGATAGTACGAGAAGAAAGGTTGCAGCAAGTTACTGCACCTAAGCTCCTCTACCACTTCACATTCTTCTCCGAATGAATCCCCTTTCTTTCTTCTAGTTATTGAGACCTTCTCACCTTCTTCGATTCTCCTACACGATCAAAGAGAAAAATCGACAGAGAGCAAGTCCCGCACAATAGAGGAAGAAGCGAGGAAGAAACGAGAAAGAAGAAGACAACAAGCTAAGGGGAAAAAAAAAAGAAATGAAAGAGCAAGAAGAAAGAAGATTGAGTCTAGATAGGATGTTTATTGTACTTTGCTTACTGCGTTGTATTGTAAATGTCTTATCTAAATAAAATTTCTTCTTCGTTTAAAAAGTTCATTCCTTGTGCCCTTTCTTTTAGACTTATATGTGATTTAATGAAAGCAGTATGCTCTATCTTGTTATATCATACATCTGCTTTCTGTACTTGAAGTGATTATGCTCTTCTGATTTTCTGCAAAGGTTTTGTCATCATAAAAAAGGGGGAAATTGTTGGAAATGTTTAAGTATGTTTTGATGAGACAAAACCTTAAGAAAGTAACTCTAAAGCATAACCAATCTTAGGAGAAGTTACTGCGACAAAGTTACAGTAGAAGAAAGAAAGATCAGAGAAAGTGTCAAAGGAATGATACTGAAGAGAATGGTGAAAGAATCGGGTAAACTAATTAGGATACTGATGACTACAGGAAACTACTGGAAGAGAACTTGCTGAAGCAGAAAAGCAGCAAGCCACCAGACAGGAAGCTAACAAGAGACCATGTCGAAAGCATACAGCAAGATAGCATGCTACAGAAGCCTCAAGCCACCTGAAAGAGCAAGCTAGAGAAGGAAGCTCTAGAGTGAAGCACGAGGAGAAAGCTACAAAGCAGGCATGGGAAGAAAGTCAGAAGTTACCGGTAAACACAAGAAGTTACCGGTAGAGAGAAGAGAAAAAGAGCCAATCAGAAGAAGACACGTAGAAAGCAAAAAACTAGCGTGTGTCAGGAGTGCGGCGCATTAATGATAGAAATCTACCTACCTTCAACGGGCAGATTTCGTAACCTATAAAAAGAGGAGGGCTGAAGACTGAGAAAGGAAGAGAGAAGTGAGCGAGCACAACAGAATATACAAGCTCGTAGAGAGAAGCGCAAAAGAAAAGAGAAGAGCTCAACAGAGAGAAGACTCATAAGAAGAAAGCGCAGAATAAAGGGGGAAGGCAAAACAGAAGAGAAGAGTGTTCAAAATACAAGAGTAGAGAGAAAAAGCTCAAACACTCATCACCCTAAAGTCGCATCCTCAGTCAGTCAGTCCAGCAGCAAGCTTCAGCAGATCAACCTACAAATGAAGCCCAAGCTTGTTGCATCTAGTTGAAGAAGGAGAAGACAAACCCTTATCTTAAGGACTGTCTTGGAGTGCTCAGCGCGAGGAATAGAGTCCTGCTGAGCTGTCCACTTTCTAGGATAGAAGGTGAGGACCCTGGGTGGGTAGAATAGGATCCTGTGTGGGTTCCTAATTGCCTTATTAAGTTTCCTATAGTCTATACAAACTCTCCAATCGGTGACAGTTCTTATAGGAATTAGTTCATTTTTTTCATTTTCTACAACAGTCATGCCACTTTCTTAGGTACAACTAACACCGTACTTACCCATGCACTATCACATATGGGAAAGATTATACCTGTATCCAGCAACGTAAGAATTTCAGCCCTGACCACTTCTATCCAGTCAACTGATGGTTTGACTTCATCTTCCATTAGAATTTTGTGCATGCAAATCGAGGGACTAATACCCTTTATATCAGCAATCGACCATCCCAAAGCAATCTTATGTTCTCACAGAACTCTCAAAAGCTTATCCTCGTGTTTATCACTCCAAGAAGAAGATATTATCACAGGTAAAGTAGCACTTTCACCAAGAAACACATACCTCAAACTCCTCAGAAGGCCTCTTGATGAAAATTGGCGCTATGACATCTAACCTCTGCAAACAATTCATCACATCCACTCGCTCTTCTGTGAAATCTCCAACTACACACTTTTCTAAAGGGTCATCAAGAAAATTTCTCTCTGAGTTTTTCCTTGACACATTCATCTGTCAAATCAACTCTCAAACAACAATCTTTGTCATCATGAAATTTTATAGCTATAAACACATTAAAAGTAACCTGCTCATCTTGCACTCTGAAAATTAATTGACTTTTATAAACATCAATCAAAGTCCTACCAGTTGCTAAGAAAGGTCGACAAAGTATAATAGGAATATCCTAGTCCTCTTCCATATCAAAAACAATGAAATCATGTGGGAAAAACAAATTTATCTACCTTTACTAAAACATCTTCAACAACTCCTCTTGGATATTTAATTAAACAATCAAATAACTGAAGAGAAATTGTTGTGGGCTTTGCTTCTCCAAGTCCAAGCTTCTTATACACAGACAAAGGCATAAGGTTAATGCTAGCGCCAAGGTCACATAAAGCTCTTTCATAATAAGAATTTCCAATGGTGCAAGGTATGGTGAAACTCCCTGGATCTTTCAGTTTTGAAGGAAGCTTCTTTTGCAAAATGGTGTTACACTCTTCCATCAATGCAACTTGTTGATCCCAAGTAGCAGTAGGTTTAGAGGGGGATGTGAATAAACCTACTCAAAACTTTAAAACTTTTACTTAGAAAAGTGGGTAAGTTCAGGGCTTAGCTTTCAGTTTCACAACTTGCTTCACAGAAGCAACTTGCTTGAACTTGTAGAGTTAAATGCAATAACCTTTTGGGAGGTTACTTCGGAACCTTCAGAGTTGTGCATCAGTTAATCTTTCTTCTTTTGAAAACACAAGTGTGGATATGTAGTAAGGTAGATAAGCAGGATACAAACACATAGACATATAGAGGTTCGAAGGTGGAGTAATCCTTCTACATCATCTCTGTCTCTTCTCAAGAGGGAACTTTATTAAGTCTTATTGAATTACATAGCCCTAGCTATTACAACATAGACTTAACAGATGAGTAGCAAGCTTTCATACAGATACTTGCCTACTCGACCAACTGACCCACACAGGATCCTTACTTTCTTCTTCAGAAAGTGAAAAGCTTAGCAGGACCATAATCATAGCTTAGGCACTCCAAAGATAGTCCTTAAAAGGTTGTCATCTTTTCTTCAACTGGATGTAACAAGGTTTGGCTTCTATTGCAGGTTACTCTACTGTAGCTTGCTGCAGGACTGAGTGACTGAACGATCTATACGTTTTCTAAAGATAGGATAACTTAAAATCTTGTATAGCGTTTCTTTTTGTTCAGAGGGTTTGAACTTCTTTCTTCTCTTTTAATCCTCCACTCTCCCTCTCTCTTCTTCAGTCTTAAGCCTCTTCTTATTTATAGGCTAGAAAATCTGCCCGTTGAAGTGTGACAGGTTCCCAGTATTTAATGCGC
Organism: Scutellaria baicalensis; assembly: GCA_005771605.1. Lineage (NCBI taxonomy): Eukaryota > Viridiplantae > Streptophyta > Magnoliopsida > Lamiales > Lamiaceae > Scutellaria > Scutellaria baicalensis. Next base: position 31,585,106 of record CM016724.1, on the reverse strand, counting down.
TGATCCTCGCAGTACTTTTTCTAATTTTCATAGTACAGTTGCATTTAATACGACTCTTCTTCTTTTATATGCATCAGCTTTGTACTTGACATGTGTCTTCTTTTGATTTGTTCAAATCCTTTTCTTTCTACTGGTAACTTTAGTTTTCTTCTTATACTTACTTTGTCAAGTAAGCGAAGCTTTCTTTAGGTTGCTGCTTTGCAGTATGCTTGATGTGGACTTCTTCAGATAGCTTACTGCAGTAAGCAGTATCCCTTTAGTTTACCAGTCTTCTTCATCTTTCTCGGCAGTGTCCTTTCTTTCAAGCATTCTCTGAAGTATCCTTTCTGCAGTGACCTTCATACAGTAACCTTATAAGACATAGAGACAGATTATGCAGATTATTGAAGGCTGGTTTTCTTAGGTTTTTGTCTCATCAAAACATACTCAATTATTTCTGTTCGTCCCAAGTGGTAGTAGGCTTGGGGGGGGGGGGGGAATGAATAAGCTAACTCAATTTTCAAACTTTTTTCTTTAAAACATAATGATAAGTCACTCAGGCAGGTAGCTATAGAGCTTACTGTCCTGGAGGTTACTGCTTGAGCAGTTACCTTTAGTGAACTTAGTGAAAATTAGTTTTATGCACGACGGAAATTCTTTTGACCAAAGCTTCTTTTTTGAAAACAGTTGGTATGCTTATGAGAGATATGCAACAAGCAAAACAAATAAGCAAGATATAAGATGTGAACAACAGTAAGCAAAATAGAAAGATAAACACAACAATTTATAGATGTTCAAGGGTTGAGTAATCCCTCTACGTCCTCTCTACTCCTTCACAAGGAGGAACTTTGTTAAGTAGAATGGTTGATTTACACAAGCCTCGCTTATACAACCTAAACCTAAAAAGATCTGTCAGTCAATGTCACATAGGGTTACTGCACAGTGACTAAACTCAACTAGCCCACACGGAGCTCTTTTTCTTCTACTAAGAACGTAAATACTTGATCAGGAACAGCCTCCGATCAAGCAACTCCTAACAGTCTAAGAAAACTAAAGGATTTTTCTTTTCAACAACACAAGTAGCAAGCTTAGAACAATGAGATCTTTAAGATGTAGATAGCTTACTGCTAGACTAGACTTGAAACTTTCTAAGTATTGACATATGAAACGATTTAAGTGCTTGTTTGATTCGTGAGAGTTTCTGCTTTCAATTTTTTCAAGTTGGTTGGTTGTCCTTCAAGTCCCAGTCTTCTTCTATTCATAGGTGATGAGAAATCTGCCCGTTGGAGAGAGAGCATTCTTCTTCGTAGCATGCATGGGACAACATGGCCTCTTCTAATTAGTCCGTATGAAGTTGTTGAGATCATACGTCTCTATTGCTGCAATGGCCATACTCAGTCTGACATTTCTTCAGACTCTTTTTTCCTTTATTACGTGACACCTTTTGATTGGATGAGTTTGCGTCTGTGCGTAACGTAAACCTCGTACATGTATTTCGAGGTAACTGCTTCTTCAGTAGGTTGCTGATGATTCCCGGTTCTTCAGTCGACTTTAGATTACTTGTCTTTGATTCAGCTAGCTGATTCAGCATCCTTTTGCAGTGAGCGTCCAGTACCCTTTCCTAGCACCCTGCTGCAGTGACTTATACTTAAATCATTTTAAGGCTTTCCTTATGCAGCAAGGTCTTCAAGCTTTAGTCTTGATCATCAAGCCTCCTGATCCTATACTTAGAGATTTTATATCATAATCTAAATACATAGGATCCTACGCCTTTATCTATTATATGTTTTGCCTTCATCAAAATCTATACAAAGTTCCTTACAATTTCCCCCTTTTTGATGATGATAAAATTCCTTTAAGAGGATCAAATACTTATCAGATTTTAGTTAAGAATAAAAGCTTGTATCAGAGCAAGAGTAATCAACAGAAGGCAAAAGCAAGGTATCAGAGCAGAGACTAAGTATAAGTTCATAAGCAGTGAGCTTTTCAGAACAGAATGCTAGTTTTATTGAGATGATAAATTGGGAAGATATCAGAGCATGACACAAACACAAATTAAGCAAAATATATACAAGGAAGAAAGTAGAGAGCAGTGAATAGGAGACAGAAACGTCAGGTTCCTTTCAACCATGTGGCTCTTGGTCCTCTTTCATTCTTCGAGTATTTCTACCAATTCAGGATGGACTCCTGATAAGTTGGCTCCATTACTCTGTTTATCTCTGGAGTTTCATCGTACCTTAAACAAAAGTCCTCGCAGAAGGGAATGACCTCACCTCTGTTCATGCGGCCTTTTAGTCTCATTTGAAGTGGGAGCATACCTCTGCTGGCAAGGTTTCTGAAACATTGGAGTCTCTCGCGATGAGTTTTTCCCTTAATTATGATAGACTTCTTGCACAACTTGATTTAATAATTCAGGTACTCGGCTTGTTTGAAGGTGTCGATCTACAGGAAGGTTGGACAGTGAGTAGTAGGCAGGTCGATTTCATGAAGCTGCCATTCTTGGAATCTGGAGCTCCGAGCATCCAGACTTCCATCCAGGAAGATTATTAAAGAGCCTGGTGCTAGCTTCTCATCCGATGTAAGAGCTTCCAAGTCAGGTTGCCTTTGAGGAGGGTAGAGATTTGAAAGACTTTCATTCATCATTTTCTCAGTATGAGCATCTGATGCTTTGAACAGCTCTTCAACTTTCCTCCTCTTATCCTCCCTTTCATCTATTCCTCTGTGAAGACCAGGATGGACTCCCGAGATAGCATCTGATTTCCTTTTGGTTGAGCTGCTATCCGATTATCCTCTAGAGCTTCCTCCATAGCCTCCTCATGAATCCTTCCTTGGCAGAATTGCTAGCTGTCTGCATGAAGAAGGATCCTGCTACCTCCTTTACTTGATCTTCTTTGCTGTATCTTCCCCCTTTTTGTCATTATCATAACCCGAGCCTACTCCAAACCTTATCATTTAATGCATACTTGTCAAGATGTCAGTATAATCCTCTAAGGTTTACTTCTGCTCGAACTGAGAGTCGTCGATTTTCTTTAGGGTGGAAGATACAGACTTTTGCTCAAGCTCAATCTCCAGTAGCTTTTTCTCTTGTGTGTTGAGCTTATTATTCAGGCTTTTAATGGTGTCAACAAGGTTGGTGGATGGAATCTGAGAACTGATGGTCGTCTGAAGCTTCACCAGAGTTGTATTGAGAGTGTCGATCAGGAAGGTAGCTTGAAAGCGATCCTTCTTTACTTCAACTCTCATTTTCCGGCTAGCTTTGGTCAGGGATTTGCCAACCTTTTCCACTTCCTTGAGCACATCATCATTGGACTTGTCTTCAGCATCCTGCACAGAAAGAGAAGGGGTTAAAGTATTGGATTTTTTAGCTCCGGTTGCACCCTGTTCACTAGGTGCACCATCATCGCTGTCGGAGGAGTTAGTGATCTTCCAATCAGAATGATTGGAATCCTCATCAACCGTTTTCTCCTCATCCTCTTCAGAAGGCCTTTCTTCCAAAGGCGCCTCCTCAATTTCTTTCTGTTTCATCGAAGTCTCTAAGTTGGCAGACTCCTCAACAATAGGCTCTTTAGGACAGCCTCTTCAGTAGTAGGCTCTGTGGAGGCAGCCTGTCCTATTGGGATATCTTCAACAGCAGGCTCTGTGTTAGCAGTCTGTATTGTTACGACCTCCTCTGCAATCATCTCACCATGATTCACAGGATTCTCAGAAATTACTCCCTCCATCTCCGTTGGAGTAATTTCCTCAGCCGTCTTATCAACCTTCATCGGTGCCTGATCATCTGAGGATACTGGCATGGAGGTTCCTCTTTCAACAGTTACCGCTTCAAGTGTTTCTTCTAGTAACAAGAGCATCCTGATTAACAGGGATGGTTCCTGTGACATCTGAGCCTTCCACCTCCTCATCAGTAAGGGTCTCAATGTCCACTAGCTGACTGAATGCCCCGCTGGATTCATCATTAGATGCTGGTGGTGAAGGAATCCTCTGACTAATTAGCTGAACAACTAGAGGTTACTCAAAGGTCACTGTTCCACAGGAGAAACCTTCACCTGGCTGGATGGGCAGGGGCCTATGTCTATCCTCATTTCCACTAGACTGGCATCTAAGGCCTGTTTCAACATCCTTTCCTCCACCTCATCTACTCGAAACGCCTCTGCCTGCTTTTCTGCGAAGCCCACGTCATTGCCGACTTTAACCTGATCAGTAGCAGCCTTCAAGATAACATCATCTTTGAAGAAATCAGGTTGCTAGATGGGCTTCTTCCCTTTCATCATCCTCGGGGAAGGTGGTGGCAGTTCAAGAGGTGCGGCTTGCTTTCTCATTTCTGAAATAGCAGCCAGTCTCATCTCTGCTTCATAACTTTCCTGAAAGTCTCTCCACTTCGTCTTTTGCAAACCTTTCAGGAACCTTGTCTCTAGCACATTTTCCCCCTTAATATCAGACATCTCTGCCCAGTTTAGTGTCCAATCCTCCTCAGCAACTAAATCAGACCACTGAATGAGATCCTGGCAAGGAAGGTGCCTGTAGTTCCACCACGCCATAAACCTATCCCACTGCTTCTTGAACTCTGTTTTCATCTTGGCTAAGTCCAAGACTATATCGAAGTTAGAGTCCTCATCAGCTTCCTCTTCCTCTAATCCTAACTGCTCCATCAGCTGAGCAGTGACTTTCTGCACAACGACCTCTACCTGCACAGTAGTCAGGATCTCTAATTCAGCTTTTCCTTGCTCGTGGGAGTAGGGAGCATCAACACAGGTGGTGGTATTGGGGATGCCTCATCATAAAAAATCCTCACCTTTCTCTTCACAGCTTGCTTTACCCTCACCCTCATACTCCTCGCCTTTTTCTCCTGCTTAGGGGGGGAAGCAGTAGCCGCCGAGGGTTCTCCCTCCGACGCACTTTCTTGTACTGCCTCCTTCTGGGTCTCCTTATGCTGCACCTCAGTAACCTTCCTGGTTACTGGGGAGACTTTGGTGCCCTTCTTGGCAAAGATTCTACCATACCCTATGAACTTGCTCTTTTGAATGGGCTTACCCTTTGGTAGGTCATAACCTATATACCATAAGATGGTATTGATTATGAGTCCATAGGTTGGCTTGCCAACCTTCTTCTCAACCTCCTCCTTGAGCCTATTGAAGACATACTCAGCCCAGTTCACATCCTCTGCCTCCATCAGTGCCATTATCATCATGTACTTAGGTTAGTACATTTGTCGAAGGATTCTGACGGGTTCTCGATGATGTGACAACATATATCATGAAGCATTTGATACTCCACCTGGAAGAGCTTCTTGTTACAGCCCTTGTTCAGAGTCAACAGGTCCTCGGAGCCTGTGAACCTCTTCCAGTATCCATAACTTGTGAGTTTTTTGGTGTCATTTAAGTAGTAGGAGAGAAAGAGAGATTCTACAAAGAGCACAGAGAAAGTACGAAGAAATTGCTAGGTTACTGCTTGCAGAAAATTTGAGATTGAAAGATATGAGAGCGTAAAGGTTTTGAAAAAGTATAAAGTTCCTATTTTTAGAAAACTCCTTGTGTTATGATCAAGGGCTTAGATCAATTCAGAATATGAGTGGTTTAACATCCTGCGGCTGAGGTTCCTGGAATTTAATGCGCTGATTTGCTTTTTGACTTTTCAAAGATTTCAAGGGACTTATTTGCAAAAATCACCGTCTTTTATTGGGTAACTAGTCCGTATTTGATGCGCCACATCTTGGGATTGACAGTTTCTTCTGAATGTGTGTTTTGTAGGTTCCTTTGTGATGATTATGTTTTTAGATGGCATATGCTGATGTGTTCTTTAATGAGCTTTGTCAGCAACCTGTATCATGAGCCTTTGTCAGGGACCTTTCTCAGTAACCCTTTTCATAATCCTTTTTCAGTTTCCTAGTATCTACTTTTGTGAAGCTTCCTGACTTCCCCTTAAGTTGTAGGATGCTTAAAAGAAAATTTTATTAGGGAGAGTTAGCTTAATTTAATAATGCCCAATTCATTTCCTAGAAAGGAAAATCTTGATTCACAAAGAGGTTTTGTAAAAATATCAGCTAGCTGTTGATCAGTGTGAATCTTTTCCAGTGAGATATCCTTCCTGGGTCTTGTTGTCCTTAATCAGGCACTTGTTGAGATTAAACTCCACACAATAGCCTTCCATCTTTAGTATACCACAAGCCTACTTCTTGGGTTCCCTTTAATATCTGATTATCTTTTTTGCCGCTGTAAGATGAGACTACTTGGGAGCAACTTGATATCTCGCACACATTCCAACTGCAAACATGATGTCTGGCCTACTTGCAGTGAGGTAGTACAGTGACCCGATCAGTCTCCTATACTTGGTGATGTCAACTGTCTTCCCTACTTCGTCTTTGTACAAGCTTCATGATATTGGCATTGGAATGCTTACTGTACTAACATTCTCCATTATAAACTTCTTGATCAACTCATTTGTATACTTCATTTGATTAATGAAGGTTCCTTGGTCAAGCAGTCTAACTTGCAATTCAAGGAAAAAACTTAATTCTCCCATCATACTCATCTCAAATTTGGACTGCATCAGGTCGGAGAACTTCCTACATAACTCTTTGTTGGTTGATCCGAAGATGATGTCATCTACATATATTGGGACAAGTAGGATGTTGTTGGTCCTAAGTGGTAGTAGGCTTAGAGAGGGGGGAGGGGTTGAATAAGCCTACTCAATTTTCAAACTTTTTCTTTAAAAGAGAATGATAAGTCACTTAGGCAGGTAGCTAAAGAGCTTACTATCTTGGAGGTTACTTGTAACACCCCGTTTTCAAGAAAATCTACATTTGCATATTTCATAAAAATTTCTTTTATCTTTTAATTGAAAAATGATTTGAAGTGAACTATTATGTTATTTAAAGTTATAATTTACGTGTTACGTTATGCTTCATGAAAATCTACATTTGCATATTTCATAAAAATTTCTTTTATCTTTTAATTGAAAAATGATTTGAAGTGAACTATTATGTTATTTAAAGTTATAATTTACGTGTTACGTTATGCTTCATGAAAATCTACATTTGCATATTTCATAAAAATTTCTTTTATCTTTTAATTGAAAAATGATTTGAAGTGAACTATTATGTTATTTAAAGTTATAATTTACGTATTACGTTATGCTTCATGATTTTTAAGCATTATGTGGTACTCGATGATTTCTACGTATTTTGTGATCTGATGTTCTTTCGAGATTTAAAGTATTTTGCAGGATTGCTTATGGAGGAAACCAAGCTTGATCTTAACTCACTTGACAATCATGGATAAAAGTAAAAAGATAAGATATAGATAAATTTAAATGAGGAAAAATGATATTAGATTTTTATGCAAATATTATTCGTTTGTGTCGTAAATGCTTTTATTTATTAAATTTATTCGTGATCTTTAAATGTGATTCTATGTGATAAAATAATTTACGTAAATTGTACTTAGTAAATACTTGTGTATAAATTATGTTGTTGTAGTATTATTATTATTATTATTATAATTAATGTTATTAATGTTGATCTAATATATATAGATGTGTACGTGTGTAATATATTTGTGTAGGTTATGTATGTATATTTAGTAAATTATCTAAAGCAAATATATGTATAATATTATTTTATGTGTATAATAGATAAGCTTTGGATTTTTGAGAGAAGATATTTTTCTTCTCTTCACCCACGTGCCTTATTCTTTATAATAAGATAAAGATGATATCTTCTTCTTCCTCATTCATCATCAAACATTTTTTCTTTGCAGAGAGTTTGGAGAGAAGAAGGGTAAAGATTTTAATTCTTTTTCTTGCTTTTTACTTCAAATTTAATTGCTTCTTTTATTTCCCAAATTAATTGAGATATAGGAGTAGATGTATATATATATGTATGTATATTTGTGTGCTGTAGAAAAGAAACGGGAAGAAATCCTTTAGCAATTTCATCTTCAAATGAAGAGGGTAAAGATTTTATTTGTTTTCAAATTCTTCCCAATTTTGGGATTTTAGATGTATATGTATGTGAATAAGTGCAAGTGCATATATATATATATATATATATAAAGTGTATGCTGTTGGGATGGGGAAGAAAAAACAGGGGAAAAGATGGGAAGAAAACAGAGGAGAGGAAAGAAAGAAGAAGAGGGGGAAATAGGGAGAGATGGGAGGAGGTGCCAACGCACGGAGCGGCGCCGAGCGGAGACGAAGAGGGTGGTGCCGCTCACGGGCTGCCGTGGTGTGTTTTTGTGTGTGTTTTGTGTGTATTTATGTGTGTGTATCATGTGTATATATATATTTGTATATTGTGTATATGCTGTAAAAATTGGAAAAGAGGAAAGGTGGGGGAAGGAAGAGGCATCGCCGTGAGTGGCGGCGCCGTGTGGAGAGAAGGCAGGCGACGAGGCTGTCGCCGGCAAGGGGGCGGCGGCCGTGCGGCAGGGGATGGCCGAGAGGGATGCAACGGCTGGAGAAAAAAAAAAGAGGGGGAACAGGGACATGCTTTTGAAAATTTAATTAGTTCCAAGGACTTAATTGCAATATCCTACTTTTGTTTGTTTATTTATGATACAAATCTTGATCTTTTGCTTAATTGCTTTTTAGTCCCTACAAATTTTATTAATTTGAGTTCAACCCCTTAAATTAGTTTAGGTTACAGCTTAACCCCAAAACCTTACAAGATTTTTAATATGATCCTAGATTTTATAGAAACTGTAGAATAACCCCTAAACTTTACTATAATTATAAGTTGAACCCAATATTATACCAGATATTATTTTATGACCTCAAACCATAATTTTTATGTGTCGTTTTAAGATTTAAAATTTCTAGTTAAATACCTTAAGTTTAAATTATAAGTATATTTGTTGTTTATATGTGAATCATGTTCAATGATTGTTAATTCTTTGTTCAAGCAATTAAAATTTATGAATTTTCAGTATGTTAACCTAAATGCATATATATATGATCATATGAATAATATTGTGATTTTAGGAATTATATATGAAATATTAAAATTGTTACATCTTTATATTTTATGTGTCTTTTTAGGACTAAAATTTCTAGTTTAGATATCTAAAGCTTAAGTTATGAGTATGTTGATTTCTTGTAAATGCTAATCATGTTTAAATGATTCTTATGTGATAATGTTATCATCAAAATTTTATATATGAGTTTAATATATGAATATTTTGTATGATGTATGATTAATATAAATATTTGGATAATGTGTATGAAATCATGTTAATGGATTAGCTTACAACCTGTATTTCTATTTTGGATTGATTACATGATAATTAAAGATTTATAAATTTATGTACATTGGTTACTGTTTCGCTAATTTATTTTGTTAATTGAGATGTGTATTTCTAAATTATTATACTATGTGGCAAATTATATATCTTAATTATTTACTTTGCAAAATCATTTATAGCTAGCAATGCTATTGTGGTTTCTTTAAATTATATAGTATTAAAAGATAATCTATCTTGCCAAATTAAATAAGAAATTGGTATCCTGCATGACAACATAAGTTTATTTTTGGTATTAAATGTTGTGTGTAAAATGTTGGTATATACTATTAATTAGTGATATTATTTCAGAAATAAGATTTGAAAAGTGTTATATTAGTTAAATTAATTTAAGGAATGATTTAAGTAATATAGAAATTAAAGAGAAATTGGGTAGATTATTTATAAGTCTTTACTTCATATGTTAATTAATTGAATCTTTTATGTACACTAATTGTAGAAATTCATAAAAGATAAAGAGTTAGTTAATGAAACAAAGTAAAGATTTAATTTTAAGTCTTTCGATAATATTTACATGTTATATGATATTATATGACATAAGAAGCTAAATGATTAAGTTTGTCGAGTGCAGTTGAGACAAACGGTGATCCCAAAAGCAATTCTCGAGCCGTCAGTCTAAAGTGGGTAACTTCTAATCTCTACTATACGTTGGTAATTAAATTAGTAAGTGTGTATGAAAATCTACGGCTGAAGCTCCGTAGCTATAACCGGTAGTTGCTTCACTATCGGGCGACGACCATAAGGGTGAGCGTACCCGGTCTATGAAAGGTCCAGGGTGAGCGTACCCAACGGACAAAGTAGTATGTGCTTAATGATTTAATTATTTCAATATATGTTAGAGTGAGAAATGTATACACTCTACTATGCGATGATAATTAAATTAGTAAGTTATGTACGACGGTCTACGGTTGAAGTTCCGTAGCGGTAACCGGTAGTTGCTTCACTATCGGGCGACGACCATAAGGGTGAGCGTACCCGGTCTATGAAAGCAAGGTTTAGTGGGCGAGCGACTCCCACATTCCTTTATGTTATGTATGGTCCAGGGTGAGCGTACCCAACAGACATGTAGTATGTGCTTAATAATTTAATTGTTTCAATGAATATTAGAGATTTCAGTTATCCCACTGGGATTCCTCTCCGGAGGTGTCTCATGATTCCACTTTTAATATTTTCAGGTTCGGCGTATGATGACGTGGATGTGTAGTGAGCTGATCTGTCTTTCCATCACCCCTTCACGTTAAAGTACCAAAACAGTAATTCCTTTTAAGAATAATGTTAAATTTTGGATATGCAAATTATGATAAATGATGGGCCTAGACGTGTATTTTGGTATTATATGTTGGTTCTATTACGTTATCTCTTATAAGAGCCTGTTTGAACGTTTAACCTAGAAATGTGGGTAAAACATGAGTTTTGGAAACAATTATGTTTTATGTTTAAAAAAAAAAAAGTCTCGTGTTTTCCTTTCAGTCTTCCGCTGTAAACTATTTTATGAATTCTTTAAGTAAGGAAATGGTGACGACCTGATTTTCAATGAATGGGAATTGGGGCGTTACATTACTGCTTGAGCAGTTACCTTAAGTGAACTTAGAGAAAATATGCACAGTGAAAATTCTTTTGACCAAAGCTTATTTTCTGAAAACAGTTGGTATGCTTATGAGAGATATGCAGCAGACAAAACAAATAAGCAGGATATAAGATATAAACAGCAGTAAGCAAAACAGAAAGATAAACACAGCAGTTTATAGAGGTTCAAGGGTGGAGTAATCCCTCTACGTCATCTATACTCCATCATAAGGAAGAACTTTGTTAAGTAATCTGGTTGATTTACACAAGCCTCGCTTATACAACCTAAACCTAACAAGAACTGCTAGTCAATCCCATACAGGTTACTGCACAGTGACCAAAGTCAACTAGCCCACACAGAGCTCTTGTTCTTCTACTAAGAATGTATATACTTGATCAGGAACAGCCTCCGATCAAGCAACTCCTAACAGTCAAACGGAAAAGAGGTTTTCTTTTCAACAACACAGGCTGCAAGCTTAGAACGATGAGCTCTTTAAGCTGTAGATAGCTTGCTACAAGACTGGACCTGAAACTATTGGTGTATAGAGATATGAGACAATTTGAGTGCTTGAACGTTTGATATGTGAGAGATTCTAGTTTCATGTTTTTCAAGTTGGTCAGGTAATCTTCAAGTCCCAGTCTTCTTCTATTTATAGGTGATAAGAATTCTGCCCGTTAGAGAGAGAGCTTCCTTCTCACAGCATGCATGGGGCGATGTGGCCTCTTCTGATTAGTCCGTACGAGGTTGTTGAGATCGTACGTATCTATTGCTGCAATCGCCATACTCAGTCTGACATGTCTTCAGACTCCTTTTTACTTTATTAAAGTGCATCTTTTGATTGGATGAGTTTGCAGTTGTGTGTAACATAAACCTCGTACACGTATTCCGGGGTAACTGCTTCCAAAAAGGTTGCTGATGCTTTCTGGTTCTTCAGTCAGCTTTAGCTTACTTGTCTCATATTCAGCTAGCAGATTCAGCATCTTTATGCAGTGAGCGTCCAGTATCCTTTCCAGGCAGCTTGCTGCAGTGACTTGTACTTTTCCTAATTTAAGGTTTTTCTTACGCAGCAAGGTCTTCAAGTTTTAGTCTTGATCATCTAGCCTCCTGATCCTATACTTGGAGAATTTACAACAGAGTCTAAATACATAGGATCCTAGGCCCTAATCTATTACATGTTTTGTCTTCATCAAAATCTATACAATGTTTCTTACCATTGCCCCCTTTTTGATCATGACAAAACTCCTTCAAGAGCATCAAAGACTTATCAAATTTTATTTAAGAACATAAGCTTGTACCATAGCAAGAGTGATCAATAAGATATATATATATATATATATATATATAAAGTAGTAAGGTACCAGAGCAGAAGCTAAGCATAAGTTCATAAGTAGTGAGCTTTTCAGAACAGATATTTAGTTTTATTGAGATAATAAAACAGAGAGATATCAGAGCATAACATAAACACAAACTAAGCAAACTATACAAGGAAGAACCTAAAAAGTAGTTAGCAAAAATCAGGAGTCAGAGGCTTTAGGGTCTTTTTAACCATGTGGCTCTTGGTCTTCTTTCATTGCGGTAACCCTTCCACCAGTTCAGGATGGATTTCTAATAAGTTGGATCCATTACTCTCTTTATCTCTGGAGTTTCATTGTACCTCAACCAAAAGTCCTCGCAGAGGGGAATGACTTCACCACTGTTCATGCCGCCTTTTAGCTTCATTTGAAGTGGAAGCAAACCTCTGCTGGCAAGGTTTTTGAAACATTGTAGTCCCTTGCGATGAGTTTTTCCTCTAATAATGATGGACTCCTTACACAACTTGATGTAGTACTTCAGGTACTCAGCTCATTTAAAGGTTTCGATCGGCAGGAAGGTTGGACAGTGAGTAGTAGGCAGATCGATTTCAGGAAGTTGCCATTCTTGGAATCTAGAGCTTTGAGCATCCGGACTTCCTTCCAAGAAGATAAGTAGTGAGCTCGGTGCAAACTTCTCATCCGATGCAAAGGCTTCCAAATCAGGTTGCCTTTGAGGAGGGTAGAGATTTGAGGGGCTTTCTTCCGTCATCTTCTCAATGTGAGCTTCTGACGCTTTGCAGAGTTCTTCAACTTTCCTCCTCTTCTCCTCCCTTTCATCCACTCCTCTGTGAAGACCAAGATGGACTTCTGAGATAGCATCAGATTTCCTTTTGGTTGAGTTGCTATCCGGACGTCCTCTGGAGCTTCCTCTATGGCCTCCTCTATCTTCTCTTAAATCCTTTCTTGGCAGAATAGCTAGCTGCCTGCAAGAAGAAGGATATTGCTGCTTCCTTTGCTCGATCCTATTTGCTGCATCTTTCCCCTTTTTTGTTATCATCATAGGCAGAGCCTACTCCAAACCTTATCATTGAATGCATGCTAGTCAGAATGTGAGTATGATCCTCTAAGGTTTGCTTCTGCTCGAACAGAGAGTCATCAATTTTCTTCAGGGTGGAAGTTACAGACTTTTGCTCAAGCTCAATCTCCAGTAGCAACTTCTCTTGTGCATTGAGCTTCTCATTCAGGCTTTCGATGGTGTCGACAAGACCAGTGGATGGCTTCTGAGAACTGATAGAAGCCTGAAGCTTCGCCAGAGTTGCATTTAGAGTTTCAATCAGAAAGGTAGCTTTAAATCGATCCTTCTTTCCTTCAGCTCTCATTTTTCTGCTAGCTTTGGTCAGGGACTTGCCAACATTTTCCACTGCCTTGAGCATGTCGTTAGTGGACCTATCTTCAGCATCCTGCACAGAAAGAGAAGGAGTTAGAGTATTGGATTTTCGGCTCTAGTTGTACCATTTTCACTAGGTGTACCATCGTCGCTGTTGAAGGAGATAATCAACTTCCATTCATCGGTATCCACCTCCTCATTTTTTAATCTCTCCTCATCAGCAGCTCACATTACTGCAACCTGAGGGACATCACCTTTCCAGGCCTGTATCCTCCTTATTTCATCCTCGGAATGCCCTTTCTCTAAAGACACCTCCTCAACTTCTTTCTGTTTCATCGAAGTCTCTAAGTTAGCAGACTCCTCAACAGTAGGCTCATTAAGAGCAGCCTCTTCAGTGGTAAGCTCTGTTTGAGCAGCATGTACCACTGGAAATTCTTCAACAGCAGGCTCTCTGTTAGCAGCCTATTCTGTTGCGGCCTCCTCTGCAATCATCTCGCTATGATTCGCAGGGTCCTCAGAAATTACTCCCTCCATCTCCATTGGAGTAATTTCTTCAGCCACCTTATCGACCTCCATCGGTGCCTGATCATCTGAGAATACTGGCACAGAGGTTATTCCTTCAACAGTTGTTGCCTCAAGCGTTTCTTCTACGACCGTAGCAACCGCAAGGACTTCCAAGTTTTCAACCTCCGGAGTAGTTGGCGGTTCCATCCTTACCTTGTCAACTTTCTCGAGGGTGGCAGGAGTATCCTGTTGAACAGTGATGGTTCCTACGACATCTGAGCCTTCCACCTCCTCATCAGGAAGGGTCTCAGTGTCCACCAGCTGATTGAATGCCCCGCTAGATTCATCTTTAGATGCTGGTGGTGAAGGAATACTCTGACTTATTAGCTGAACAGCTAAGGGTTGCTCAGATGTTGTTGTTTCACAGGAGGAACCTTCACCTGGCTGGATGGACAAGGGCCTATGCCTCATCCTAGTTTCCACTAGACTGGCATCCAAAGCCTGTTTCAACATCCTTTCCTCCACCTCATCTACTCCAAACGCCTCTACCTGCTTTTCTGTGAAGCCCACGTCATCACAGACTTTAACCTAATCAGCAGCAGCCTCCAAGATTACATCATCCTAGAAGAAATCAGGTTGCTCGATGGGCTTCTTCCCCTTCATTGTCCTCGAGGAAGGTGGTGGCAGTTCAAGAGGTGCGGCTTGCTACCTCCTTTCGGCAATCACAGCGAGTCATATTTCTGTTTCATAACTTTCCTAAACGTCCCTCCACTTTCTCTTTTGTAGACCTTTCAGGAATCTTGCTTCAAACAACTTTTCCTCCTTAATATCAGACACCTCTGCCCAGTTCAGTGCCCACTCCTCCTCAACAACCAAATCAGACCACTGAATGAGATCCTGGCAGGAAAGGTGCCTGTAGTTCCACCACGCCATAAACTTATTCCACTGCTTCTTGAACTCCGCTTTCATCTTCGCTATGTCCAGAATTAAATCAATGTCAGAGTCCTCAGCAGCTTCCTCCTCCTCCAATCCTAATTGCTCCTTCAGTTGAGCAGTGACTTTCTGCATAGCTACCTCCGCCTGCACAACAGTCAGAATCTCTAATTCAGCATTCTTTTCCTTGCTTGCGGGAGCAGGGAGCATCAACACAGATGATGGTGGTGGGGATGCTTCATCATAGGAAATTCTCAGTTTCCTCTTCACTGCTTGTTTTACCCTTACCCTTACACTCTTTGCCTTTTCTCATGCTTAGGTGGAGAAGTAGTAGTCGTCGAGGCTTCCCCCTCCGACGTACTTTCTTGTAATGCCTCCTTCTGAGTCTCCTTCTCCTTCACTTTAGTAACCTTCCTGGTTACTGGTGAGACTCTGGTTCCCTTCTTGGCAAAGATTCTGCCATACCCTATGAACTTACCCTTTTGAATGGGCATTCCTTTTGACAAGTCATAACCAATATACCATAATATGGTATTGATTATGAGTCCATAAGTTGGCTTGCCAACCTTCTTCTCGACCTCCTCATTGAGTCTGTTGAAGACATACTCAGCCCAATTAACCTCCTCCGCCTCCATTAGTACCATCATCATCCTGTACCTCAGGTTGGAACATTTGTCAAAAAAATCAGACCAGTTCTCGATGATGTGACAGCAGATATCATGGAGCATCTGATACTCCACTTGGAAGAGCTTCTTGTTGCAGCTCTTGTTCAGAGTCAACAGGTCCTCGGAGCCTGTGAACCTCTTCCAGTACCCTTCCATCATATCTTCTCTATAGGTGGATAGATCACTGCTACTTATCCCTTCAGTGGGAAGTTAAAAGATCTTCCCTAGGACACTGGCAGTTTGCTTGATCGTCTTGTTTCCCACCTTGGACACAATTTTCGTCTTATCCTTAGACACCTCTGCATTTGTATAGAAGTGTCTAACAAGGTCCTCACAGTAGGGTTTCTAGTAGTGCGAGCAAAAACCCCACACCTTTGACTGGTGAAGACTGTCGAGAATCATCTGCATGAGGTCAATGGAGTAATCTTCATCCCTGATGGCTTTTAGTAGGATCATCTCGTCGATGAGACGACCATCCATGACTTGTGAGTTTTTGGTTGCCATTTGAATAGTAGGAGGGAAATGGGAGATTCTGCAAAAAAAGCACAAATAGAGCACGAAGAGATTGTTAGGTTACTGCTTGCAGAAAATTTGAGAGTAAAAGATATGAGAGCGTAAAAGATTTTGAACAAGTATAAAATTCCTATTTATAGGAAAACTCCCTGTGTTTTTATCAAGGGCCTAGATCAATTCAGAATTTGAATGGTTTATCATCCTGCGGCTGAGGCTCTTGGCATTTAATGCGCTGATTTGCTTTTTGACTTTTCAAAGATTTCAAGGGGCTTATTTGCAAAAGTCACCACTTTTTATTGGGTAACTTGTCAGGATTTGATGCGCCATGTCTTGGGATTGACAGTTTCTTCTGATCGTCCGCTTTGTAGGTTCCTTGTGATGATTATATTTCCAGATAGCATACGCTGATGTGTCCTTCAGTGAGCTTTGTCAGCAGCCTACATCAGGAACCTTTGGTAGGGACCTTTCTCAGCATCATTTCTTGACTCCTTTTAAGCTTCAAAATTTCAAATTTTTGCAAGGCTTCCTGGCTTCCCCCTAAGCACAGCTCATAAGGAGTTTTGTTCAGATCCTTGTTGATCAGGCATCTGTTTTGTGTGTAGCATGCTGTGTTGGTTGCTTCTGCCCAAAATCTCTTAGGTACCTCAGCTTCGGCTAACATTGTCCTGGTAGCTTCCTTCAAGGTCTTATTCCGTCTTTCAGCAACTCCATTCTGCTAAGGTGTCCTAGCAACTCCATTTGTGCCTGATTCCATTAATTTAGCAGTAGGCTTCAATGAATTTGTTGGTAAATTTAGTCCATATATTTGTTCTGATCTTTACTTTGCTTAGGCTCTTCTTGGTTTACAGCCTCCTCAGGAACTCTAGCAGACATTGATGAGTATCCGACTTCTTTGCAAGAAAAATTGTCCAAGTAAACCTTGATTAGTCATCAACTACTACTATGGTGTATTTCTTCCCAGATACACTAATCGGTTCAATTGGTTCGAATAGGTCCATGTGTAGCATATCCAGTATCCTATCTGTAGAACGAAGGGATTTGTTCTTAAAAGGGCTCTTTACTTGTTTCCCTTTCTGGCACGCTCCACAAATAGCTTCCTTCTTGTAGACCATGTCAGATAGCCCTCCGACTAGTCCTTTCTTAGCTAGCTTGTTTATGGTTTTGAAATTCAGGTGGCTCATCCTCTTGTGCCACAGCCAGCTAACTTCAGGTGTTCCTTTGGCAATGAAACATGTAAATGTAGTTACTGATTCCCAATCAGCAACATAAATATTTCCCTTTCTTGTTCCAGTGAGCTTGACTTCCTGAGACTTGTTATCCTTAATCAGGCATTTGTTGAGATTAAACTTCACACAGTAGCCTTTGTCACATAATTGACTTATGCTCAGGAGGTTGTATTTTAAGCCTTCTACATGAGACACTTCTTTGATGTAGATATTTCCTTTAATCAGGTCACCAGTGCCCTTTGTACTTCCCTTGGAATTGTCTCCAAATATGACTTTAAGTTCTTTGGAAGCTTTGAAGTTGATAAGGCTCTTCTAGTTCCCTGTCATGTGCCTGGAGCAGCCACTATCAATGTACCATATATCATCTGTTGCTTCCTGTCACAATTTTCTGCAATCAAAGAAAGATTACTTCTTTTTAGGTACCCACACAAGTACCGGTCATTTCTTTTTAGTTTCCGTTCTCTTCTTAAGAACTCATACTTGCTTTATAACAATCTTTTTGTTATAAGTCTTGTTGGTTCCTGATCTTTTACCAGTATACTTAGGATACTGTGTTAGATACATTTGTAGAATATTTTGATGAGACAAAATCTTAAGTAACTCTAAATATGCATAACCAATCTTAAGATATGTTAGTGTAATAGAGTTACTATAAAAGATTAAAAGAAATAGAGAAAGTGTCAAAAGGAATGATACTGAAAAGAATGGTTAAAAAGAATCGGATAAACTGATAAGGATACAACTGACTTCAGGGAGCTACTGGAAGGGACCTCGCCAAAGAATAGAACAGCGAGACAGGAAGCTGCCTGAGAAGACCATGCCGAAAGCATACTGTAGGAGCAGCATACTACAGATGCCTCGAGCCACCTGAAGGAGCAAGCCAAAAGAGGAAGCTCAAGAGTGAAGTGAGAGGAGGAAGCTGCAAGGCAGGCATGGGGAGAAAAGTCAAAATTACCAGTAGACACAAGAAGTTATCGGTGGAGAGAAGAGAAGAGGAGTCAATCAGAAAAGACACGTAGAAAGCAAAAACCTTCAACGGGCAGATTTCACAACCTATAAAGAGGAGGACTGAAGACTGAAAGTGTGTGTGAGAGAGCGCAAAGGCACAAGAGAGAAGAAGTCAACACATCAGAATATCCAAGCTCACAGAGAGAAGCACAAAAGAAGAGAGAAGAGCTTAAAAGAGAGAAGCGCAGAAAGAGGGGGAAGCCTTAGAGAAAAGAGTGTTCAAATAGAGCAGATGAAAAGAAGAAGAGCTCTAACACTCTACACCCTAAGTGAAGACACACACTTAGTCTACCAATCGAGCAGTAAGCTTCAGCAGATCAGTCTGCAAATGAAGGCTAAGCTTGCTGCACCCAGTTGAAGAAGAAGGAGATAAACCTCTCTAAAAGGTTGTCTCGGAGTACTCAGTGTGAGGAGTAATTTCATGCTGAGTTTACCACTTTCTAGGAGATAAAGTGAGGACTTGGGTGGGTAGTGTAGGATCCTGTGTGGGTCAAGGGAAAGTAGGCAAGCATCTGTGTGAAGGCTTTCTACTTACTTGTTAAGGGTGGGTTGTAATAGATAGGTCTATGTAAATCAACCAGCTTAACAAAGGTTCCCTCCTGAGAGGAGGAAGAGAGGACGTAGAAGGATTACTCCACCTTCGAACCTCTATACATGCTTGCATCTTTATCTGCTTACTGCACTACTGCATTACATGTATTCTCTCTGATAAGCTGCACATCTTCTATTCGGCTCTGTAATAAGCTTCCGCAAACCATTCTGATCAGTAACCTCCCAAAAGGTTACTGATAGAAGAAATGAGCCGATAGAGAAAGAAGAAAAGTTTGAAAAGAAGGTAGGCTTATTCACCCCCCTCCCCTCTAAGCCTACTACAACAGTTTTGGGACCAACAAGTGGTATCAGAGCAGATGGATCAAACAAAAGATCTAATCGATCTATCCAGATCCCATCTGTGAAAAGGCCTCTCTCTTAAATAACTCTCTTTCTCTCACCCTAACTTTAGAGATCATTTTAATGGCTTTTGCTCTAAAAGGATATGATTGATGTGAAGACAACAAACAGCTAAAAGATGTAAAAAAATCAAGCTGGGTTGTAAAGAAAAACTGTTCTTGAGGGGAACAGCAAGCTACCGAAGGAAGGACTGCAAAGAAGGAAGCCATACACAAAGAGCAAAGTCCCTACTCATTACGGAGAAGACCAACATGGAGCTGATCAACAAAGAAGACATGCTACTGAGCATACAGAAGAAAACTGACATCATAAGCAAGCAACCATGGAAGAAAATGCTGAGGATGTCAAGCAAAGGAGTAACAAGAAGAAGAAGCTCACTCCAGTCTCCAACAAAGAATGAAAGAGGACCTACTCTTTTAAGAAAAACAACAATGATCAGGTACCTCGTTCTAACTTTATTTTATTCTGGTCTTAATCTTGTTTATCCTGTTAAGAAACTCAAGTGACTACACTCTAACTTAATGGACTTTAAAATGATGTCACTTGGCTTTTAATTATGAGAAGGAAGCCTGCATGTTTATCTCTATATTATAATGCTTCACCTTCTCATGCAAGCCTCAAAGTAACCTGAAATAGTACTGTTAGTGACCCCATATCTTAAAAGAGAAGACCATAAAGTAAGGGGGAACTTCTAGTATAAATCAAGGAAACTTTGAAGGTAAAAAGGTTAAAATCCTTGGAGTAACCCAAATATGGGTCTGCTATAAAAAGTCTGCAACAAATCGATCATCAAGTAGAACAACTTTTTCAAATTCTTTTTATATCATTGTCATTCTTTTCTGTTATCTCTGATTTTCAATTCTTTAAAAAAAGGGGGGGATTCAGTAAAGAAAACACCTGCACACACTATCATTTTGTTCTTAATATATAAATCTTGAAGAAACCAAAACTTTCTCTGCAGCAACCATGGGCTATAAAGAAGGTCTAAACTTCTAAAAGATACTTAACCCATAAGGACTCATACTTGTGTGAGCACGTATACAAGAACGCTTGTTTTGCAGGAATATCTGACAAATGAATACTGAATCTAGGGGGAATCAATAACAAAATGACAAACTCTGATTATAGAATGTTGAACATCCCGTTGCTGGATACTAGATCATGGGATAACAGGACGCTGTACACCAAGATGCTAGACATCGAGCTACTGCATGCTAAGCTAATAGATATCAGAGCACTTGTCATTTAGTCAAAAGAAAAGGTAGAAGGATTCAAGGAAAAAGATTAATTTTGACGAATGGACGCTAGACACCAGGACATTGGACACTAGGTCGCTGGATAGCAGGATGCTGGACATCAGGATGCTAGATACCAGGCTAACTGGAAATTAGGTCGCTGGATGGCAGGACGCTAGATATCAGGATGCTAGATACCGGGGCTAGATACTAGATCGTTAGGCACTAGGACGCTAAATACCAGGATACTACACACTAGATCGCTGAACATCAGGTCACTGGGTATCAGGATGCTAGACACCAATGGACTAGATACTAGGTTATTATAAATCAAAACTTATCAACATGTCACTGGAAAAGGGGACCACTTGGAGGTTACAAGATAGAGCAGTTACTGAAAATTTATCGGTAACGTGTGAGCATAAAAAGTGAATCACCTTTCCAGAAATAGACTATCTTTTCAGAACCCTAGAAGAATTTCAGCCGTGCGATCAGAAGAATCCAAAGGTGGAGATCCAGTAGTTGACCACGTCATCTCACACAAAGGAGATAAGACATAAAGTTGTGGAAACTGTTAACACCTTTGTTGGAAACCGGCGGAGCAGTTAATGAGATCTTTGAAGATCTAACTGCAACAGGGAGTATCTCTAACCCTATAAATTCATGCACTCTTTTTCTTCTTTATTCATAAAAGATATCCTCTCTCTCTCTCTCTCATCTCTAAGTATAATGGCTCTAGATTGTTGGAAACCCTTCTCTTCATCCCTTCCAAAAGACACATTTTCTACAAATAATCAACCAAGCACACCACATCTTCACGTTTGACATTCGCTAAGCATACCCTTCTCAGGAGAGTTGATCTTCTAGCTTTCAACTCTCATCTCACCTGTCAAGAACTTACACTCAAGTTCTTCTATTCAAGGCAGGGGTATAGAGTTAAGGACCCTTCTCCAGCACCCCCAAAGCGTCATCTCATTGATGATGTCAAAAAGGGGGAAGAAACTGCGAAGGGTCATTGAAGATCAAAAGACTTGCAGAGGTGGAGAAAAAGAGATTTTAGCCCTTCTATGAGGTGAATTCTTGTAACGCCCCAATCCCCATTAATTGGAAATCAGGTCGTCACCATTTCCTAATTAAAGAATTCATAAAAACGTTTACAGCGGAAGACTGAAAGGAAAACACGATATTTTTTTTTTCAAAACATAAAACAATTATTTCCAAAACTCGTGTTTTACCCACATTTCTAGGTTAAACGTTCAAACAGGCTCTTATAAGAGATAACATAATAGAACAAACATATAATACCAAAATACAAGTCTAGGCCCATCATTTATCATAATTTGCATATCCAAAATTTAACATTATTCTTAAAAGTAAATACTGGTTTGGTACTTTAACATGAAAGAGGTGATGGAAAGACAAATCAGCTCGCTACACGTCCGCGTCATCATACGCCGAACCTGAAAATATTAAAAGTGGAATCATGAGACACCTCCGGAGAGGAATCCCAGTGGGATAACTGTACTCTCTAATATTCATTGAAACAATTAAATTATTAAGCACATACTACATGTCCGTTGGGTACGCTCACCCTGGACCATACATAACATAAAGGAATGTGGGAGTCGCTCGCCCACTAAACCTTGCTTTCATAGACCGGGTACGCTCACCCTTATGGTCGTCGCCCGATAGTGAAGCAACTACCGGTTACCGCTACGGAACTTCAACCGTAGACCGTCGTACATAACTTACTAATTTAATCATCATCGTATAGTAGAGTGTAGAAATTACCCACTCTAACATATATTGAAATAATTAAATCATTAAGCACATACTACTTTGTCCGTTGGGTACGCTCACCCTGGACCTTTCATAGACCGGGTACGCTCACCCTTATGGTCGTCACCCGATAGTGAAGCAACTACCGGTTATAGCTACGGAGCTTCAGCCGTAGATTTTCATACACACTTACTAATTTAATTACCAACGTATAGTAGAGATTAGAAGTTACCCACTTTAAACTGACGGCTCGAGAATTATATCCTATAACATGTAAATATTATCGAAAGACTTAAAATTAAAACTTTACTTTGTTTCATTAACTAACTCTTTATCTTTTATGAATTTCTACAATTAGTGTAACATAAAAGATTCCATTAATTAACATATGAAGTAAAGACTTATAAATAATCTACCCAATTTCTCTTTAATTTCTATATTACTTAAATCATTTCCTTAATTAATTTAACTAATATAATAATTTTCTAATCTTATTTCTGAAATAATATCACTAATTAATAGTGTATACCAACATTTTACACATAACATTTAATACCAAAAATAAACTTATGTTGTCATGCAGGATACTAATTTCTTATTCAATTTGGCAAGATGGATTATCTTTTAATACTATATAATTCAAAGAAACCACAATTGCATTGCTAGCTATTAATGATTTTGCAAAGTAAAATAATTAAGATACATAATTTGCCAAATAGTATAATAATTTAGAAATACACACCTCAATTAACAAAATAAATTAGCAAAACAATAACCAAGGTACATAAATTTATAAATCTTTAATTATCATGTAATCAATTCAAAATAGAAATACAGATTGTAAGCTAATCCATTAACATGATTTCATACACATTATCCAAATATTTATATTAATCATACATCATACAAAATACACATATATTAGACTCATATATAAAATTTTGATGATAACATTATCATATAAGAATCATTTAAACATGATTAGCATTTAAAATAAATCAACATACTCATAACTTAAGTTTTAGATATTTGAACTAGCAAATTCTTAATCTTAAAATGATGCATAAAATATAAAGATGTAACAATTTTAATATTTCATATATAATTCCTATAATCACAATATTATTCATATGATCACATATATTCATTTAGGTTAACATAATGAAAATAGATTTTAATTGCTTGTACAAAGAATTAACAATCATTGAACATGATTCACATATAAACAACAAATATACTTATAATTTAAACTTTAGGTATTTTTAACTAATAATTCTAAATCTTAAAATACACATAAAATATAAAGGTTTGGGTCATAAAATAATATTCAGTACAGTATGGGATTCAACTTATAATTGTAGCAAAGTTTAGGGGGTTATTCTACAGTTTCTATAAAATCTGGGATCATATTAAAAATTTTGTAAGGTTTTGGGGTTAAACTGTAACTTAAACTAATTTTAGGGGTTGAATTCAAATTAATAAAATTTATAGGGATTAAAAAGCAATTAAGCAAAAGATCAAGGATTGGACAATAATTAAGCAAAGATATGAATTTGCAAAATAGTCCTTGGAACACATTGAATTTTCAAAAGCATACCCCTGCTCCTTCTCTCTCCAAAACCCGTCGCCATCTCCTCCCCCTGCACGGCCACCGCCGCTCGGCCGCCGGCGCTCAGCCGCCGCCCGCTCGCCCTCTGCACGGCACCGCCGTGTGCGGCGGTGCCCCCTTCCCCCTGCACAGCCGCCGTTTTCTCCCTCTCCCCCTTCTTCCCTGCACAGCCGCCGTCGGCTTTCTCTTTTTGCACGGCCGCCGTCCCCTTGCCGGCGACAGCCTCGTCGCCGGCCTTCTCTCCACACGGCGCCGCCACTCACGGTGGTGCCTCTTCCTTCCCCCACCTTTCCCCTTTTCCAATTTTTACAGCATATACACAATATACACTCATATATATATACACATGATACACGCACACAAATACACACAAGACACACCACGGCGGCCCGTGAGCGGCACCGCCCTCTTCGTCTCCGCTCGGCGCTGCTCCGTGCGGTGGCGCCTCCTCCCATCTCTCCCTATTTCCCCCTCTTCTTCTTCCTTTCCTCTCCTCTGTTTTCTTCCCATCTTTTCCCCTGTTTTTCTTCCCCATTTCTCCACAGCATACACTTTAAATATATATATGCACTTGCACTCATATACATACATATATATCTACATCTTGATTTGGGAATAAAATTTGAAAGCAATTAGAATTTTTTTCCTCTTGATTTGAAGATGAAATTGCTAAAGGGATTTCTTCCCGTTTCTTTTCTACAGCACACAAATATACATACATATATATAATTAATTTGGGGATAAAGCTTAAAAACAATAAAAATTGAAACACAAAGCAAGAAAATGCATTAAACCTTACCCTTCTTCACTCAATCTCTCTGCAAAATGAAAATGTATGATAATGAAAGAGAAAGAAGAAAAATATCATCTTTATCTTATATAAATAAAAAGGCACGTGTGTGAAAAGGGAAAATATCTTCTCTCCAAACAAATCCAAAGCTTATCTATTACATACATAAAATAATATTATACACATATATGCTCTAGATAATTAATAAATATACATACATAATACACATATATATATATTACACACGTACACATCTATATATATTAGATCAATATTAATAACATTAATTATAATAATAATAATAATAATACTACAACAACATAATTTATATACAAGTATTTACTAAGTACAATTTACATAAATTATTTTATCACATAGAATCACATATAAAGATCACGAATAAATTAAATAATATAAAAGCATTTACGACATAAACGAAAAATCTTTGCATAAAAACCTAATATCATTTTTTCCTCATTTAAACTTATCTATATCTTATCTTTTTACTTTTATCCATGATTGTCAAGTGAATTGAGATCAAGCTCGGTTTCCTCCGTAAGCAATCCTGCAAAATACTTTAAAATCTCGAAAGAAACATCAGATCACAAATTACGTAGAATCATTGAGTACCACATAATACTTAAAAATCATAAAGCATAACGTAACACGTACCACATAATGCTTAAGAATTATGAAGCATAACGTAACGCGTAAATCATAACTTTAAATAACATAAAAGTTCACTTCAAATCATTTTTCAATTTAAAAGGTAAAAGAAATTTTGTGAAATATGAAATGCAGATTTTCTTGAAAACGGGGTGTTACAATTCTCGTTTCAGATGCAGGAGAACTAGAATGAATGATAGTTTGAGGGATGAGTGGAGATTGAAGAAGAAGGAAAGGCGGCAGCAAGCTACTGGCGTCTGAACTTCTCTGCTTCTTTACACACTTTCCTCCAAACGAATTCCTTCTCTCTCTTGTATCGCCTCTCACACCTTCCAACACCTCTCCCCTCTAGCCAAAGAGAAGAAACTACTGGGAGCAGGTGACTAGCAGGAAACAAGAATGGAAAAGAAAGAAAGGAAAGAGCAAGAACTAAAGAAGAATGAATCTAGATAGGATGTTTATTGTACTCTGCTTACGGCACTGTAATGTACATATTTTATCTTAATAAAATGTCTTCTGTTCTTCAAAAAGTTCATTCCTTGTGCCCTTTCTTTGAGACTTATATGTGATTTGTGTATGAAAGTAGTATGCCCAATAATACCATACTTTAAATATGCTTTCTGTGCTTAAGAGGTTATATTCTTTTGATCTTCTGTAAAGGTTTTGTCATCATAAAAAAGGGGAAATTGTTGGATACATTTGTAGAATGTTTTGATGAGACAAAACTTTAAGTAACTCTAAATATGCATAACCAATCTTAGGATAGGTTACTGCAATAAAGTTACTACAAAAGATTAAAAGAAATAGAGAAAGTGTCAAAATGAAGGATACTGAAGAGAATGGTTAAAAAGAATCGGATGAACTGATAAGGATATTATTGACTTCAGGGAGCTACTGGAAGGGACCTCGCCAAAGAATAAAATAGCGAGACAGAAAGCTGCCTGAGAAGACAATACTGAAAGCATACTGCAGGAGCAGCATGCTACAGATGCCTCGAGCCACCTGAAGGAACAAGCCAGAAGAGGAAGCTCCAGAGTGAAGCGGGAGGAGGAAGCTGCAAGGCAGGCATGGGGAGAAGAGTCAAAATTACCAGTAGACACAAGAAGTTACCGGTAGAGAGAAGAGAAGAGGAGTCAATCAGAAGAAGTCACCTGAAAAAGTTGGCATGTGTCAGGAGTGTGACGTATCAATGATGGAAATCTGTCAACCTTCAACTGGCAAATTTCACTACCTATAAAGAGGAGGACTGAAGACTTGAAGTGTGTGTGAGAGAGCGCAAAGGTGCAAGAGAGAAGAAGTGAGCACATCAGAATATCCTAACTCACAGAGAGAAGCGCAAAAGAAGAGAGAAGAGCTTAAAAAGTGAAGCGTAGAAAGATAGGGAAGCCTTAGAGAAAAGAGCGTTCAAATAGAGCAGATGAAAAGAAGAAGAGCTCGAACACTCTACACCCCAAGTGAAGATGCACACTCAGTCTGCAAACGGAGGTCAAGCTTGCTGCACCCAGTTGAAGAAGAAGGACATAAACCTCTCTAAAAGGTTGTCTCGGAGTACTCAGCGTGAGGAGTAATTTCATGCTGAGTTTACCACTTTCTAGGAGAGAAAGTGAGGACCTGGGTGGGTAGTGTAGGATCCTATGTGGGTCAAGGGAAAGTAGGCAAGCATCTGTGTGAAGGCTTGCTACTTATTTGTTTAGGGTAGGTTGTAATAGATAGGTCTATGTAAATCAACCAGCTTAACAAAGGTTCCCTCCTGAGAAAAGGAAGAGAGGACGTAGAAGGATTATTCCACCTTCGAACCTCTATACATGCTTGCGTCTTTATCTACTTACTGCACTACTGCATTACATGTATTCTCTCTGATAAGCTGCACATCTTCTATTCGGCTCTGTAATAAGCTTCCGCAAACCATTCTGATCAGTAACCTCCCAAAAGGTTACTGATAAAAGAAATGAGCCGATAGAGAAAGAAGAAAAGTTTGAAAAGAAGTTAGACTTATTAACCCCCCTCCCCCCCACTCTAAGCCTACCTACAGCAGTTTTGGGACCAACATACTGTATATGTGTTTTGTGTGCATGTGGTTTCATCCTTTGCCTCTTAGGAACATAAGTTCCTTCAGTTTTAGACATATAAGTTTGTGGCATATAAGATGTTTGAGATCTTCTACCCTTTCTAGGCTGCTGTCTATAGCTCCTGTTTTCAGCATACTTAGGTTGCTGGAGCCAGCTTCTGACAGACTTACTGCAATAGGTAACTGTATGGGGTCTGTTTCCCTTTCCTACAAAGTTTTCTGCATTTCTGCTTGCAGTTCCCCCTAAATTAGGTAGTTCATTTAGATGAGGGACAACTACATGAACAAATGTAGGTGCCTTTGAGGTGCTAGCTGTTGAAGTGGAAGCCTCTCCACAGTAGCCTATGCCAGCATGATCCTTCAGACTTCTTTGGATATTTAACATTGCATCCAAGTCTTTAGAGAATTTGTTGAAGGTATTAATCATTTCAGTGAGGATCTTCTTCTCAATTTCTAGCTTAGTAACTTCCAAATTGAGCTTACTGACTTCTGTCTTGAGGTCACTGCATGCTTAGCTTTTAAATTTTTCTAGAGCTAGTAGCATTTCTAGCGAAGCATGCTCTCTCTTGAGTTCTATATTTTCTAGTTTCAGTTTCTCATGAGTTGAGGTAATTTGCTCAAAGTCACTCATGATCTGTTTGAAAGCACAAATCATGTTCAGCCTTTCGTCAAATTGAACAGAATAGTTAAGATATATTACCTCATCTTCTTAATCATCATTTTTGGTCATGAGGCAGATTAGGGCTTCATCGTCAGAAGATAAATCCTCTGAGTCACTATCAGTGGCTGAATCTTCCTTCTTTGGTGTCTTCTCAGGTGTGGCTACCTAAGAGGTCTCTGTTTTACTGATCAACTCCCTCATCTTTTGGCGCTCCTGTCTCTTTCTTTCTTGTCTCAGCACATTACAGTATTCTTTCTTCTGTTTCATCAGTTCCAAAGGCTTCTGCTTGTTTCTCAGCAAAACCTATGTCATCACCATCGATTACTTGTTCAGGTGCTCCCATCAGAATGATCATCTCTATAAAAGTCAGGTTGCTCAATGGGCTTCTTTCCCTTCAGAGTTCTTGGGGATGGTGGAGGCAATTCAAAAGATGTTGTCTGTTTCTTCTTTTCAGCACGAGCAGCCAATCTCAGTTCTGCTTCATAATTTTCCTTGAACTCACTCCATTTCCTTTTTCGTAGTCCTACTAGAAAGGTTGAGTCCAGTACTTTCTCTTCTTCAATGTCAGACACCTCAGCCCAATTCAATGCCCAATCTTCCTCCATATGCAGCTCTTGTCATTGAACCAAAACCATACTGGGAAGGTGTCGATAATTCCACCAAGTTGTGAATCTTTCCCACTGTTTCCTGAATTCTCCCTTCATCTTTGCAACATCCAGAACTATATTGGGTTCAGAGTCTTCTGAACTCTCTCCAGTTCTTTCTGCTAGCTCAACGGTCTGAATCTCTGTCTCAGCATCATCATCTTTTCTAGATGGAGCAGGGAGCATTAACACGGGTGATGATGAGATTTCATCATCAGAAATTTTCAGCTTCCTTCTTACCATTTGTTTTGCCCTTGCCCTAGTACTTCTTGCCTTCTCTTCCTGCTTTGGTGGAAAAACAGTGGCTGGCAAGCTTCCCCCCTAAGATGAGCTTTCCTGCCTCTCCTTTCTTTTAGTCTCCTTTTCTTTCGCCGCTGTAGTCTTTCTGGTCACCGGAGAACCCGTAGTTCCCTTTTTGGCAAAGATTCTGCCGTATCCTATGAACTTCCCTTTTTGGATGGGCTTGCCCTTAGACAGGTCGAAACCATCAGACCCAAGAATAGTGTTGATTACCAGTCCATAGGTTGGTTTTCCCATCTTCTTCTCCACTTCTTCCTTGATCCTGGTAAGGACATACTCTGCCCAGTTTATCTTCTCAGCTTCCATCAAGGCCATCATCATTCTGTATCTGAGGTTGGTACACTTATCAAACGAAACAGATCGGTTCTCAATAATATGGCAGTAGATATCATGAAGCATCTGATACTCCATTTGGAAGATCTTCTTGTTGCAGCTTTTGTTCAATGTCAGCAAGTCCTCTGCACCTGTGAATCTCTTCCAGTATTCTTCCACTATATCTTCCTCATATGTAACTAGCTCACTGCCATTTAACCCTTCAGTGGGCAGTTGGAAGATTCTACAGAGGAGGCTGGTTGTAATCTCAGTCGTTTTCTTCCCTATCTTGGAGATGATCTTTGTCTTATCCTTTGATATCTCTACATTATTGTAGAACTGGCAGATCATGTCTTCATAGTAGGGTTCCTTGTAATGTGAGCATAAACCCAAGACTCTGGATTGGTAAAGATTGTTTAGGATCATTTGCATCAGATCAATAGAGTGATCTTCATCTCTAATAGCTTTCATTATGATCTTCTCATCAACGAGATGACCGTCAATGACTTGCGTAACTCTGGGTGCCATTTCGAGTGGTAGTAGTATATGTGAGTTTTTTGCAACAGTAGAGAAAATTGCAGAAACTATGGCTAGATTTGCTAAAAAACAGAAGATTAGAGAGTTTAGATAATATGAGAACGTAAAAGATCTGATCAAATGTAAAGTTTATGTTTTATAGGATAACTTCCTGTATTATGATCAACGGTATAGATCTTCTTGAATTTGAAAAGTCCTTTTTTCCGCGGTTGAGGATCCTTGCATTTAATGCGTTGATTCACTTTTGTCTTTTCAAAGATCTTGAGGGACTTGTTTGCAAATAACGCCGCCTCTTATTGGGTATCCTGCCCTGATTTGATGCACCACATATCGGGATTGACAGTTTCTCACTATCGTATGCTTCGTGGGTTACTCTGTGATGATTAAGTTGTCAGGTAGCTTTTGCTGATGTTTCTTTCAGTAGGCTTTATCAGCTTCCTTCTCCAAGGACCCTTGTCAAGATCCTATTCAGTGTCCTTTCTGGAAGTAATTTCTGTGTTTCCCCCTGAGCTATAGGAAATTTGAACAGATATATTAGTAGATTTAGCTTAGTTTAATAATGCCCAATTCATTTCTTAGAAATGAAAATCTCGATTCACATAGAGGTTTTGTGAATATGTCGGCTAACTGTTGATCAGTGTGAATTTTCTCTAGAGAAATATCTTTCTTTTCGACATGATCTCTGATGAAATGATGCCTAACATCAATGTGTTTAGTTCTTGAGTGAAAAACAGGATTGTGTGTAATTGCTATTGCACTTGAATTATCACACATGATTGGAGTATCCTTTTCAAAAATATCGTAATCTCGAAGTTATTGTTGAATCCATAGGATTTGAGCACAGCAGCTTCCTGCAGCAACATATTCAGCTTCGGCCGTGGAAGTGGCAATTGATGTTTGTTATCTACAGAACCAGGATACTAGGCGATTCAGAGTCAGTATATCCAACCTGCAAAATCAAAGTCAGTATATCCAACCTACAAAATCAGAGTCAGTATATCCAATCAATTTTATATCACCTTCTTTTGGATACCACAAGTATACATCTTGGGTTCCAATGAGGTATCTAATTATTCTCTTTGCTGCTGTAAGGTGAGATTCTTTGGGTGTGGCTTGATATCGTGCACACATACCCACAACGAACATAATACTGATCTCTTGCGGTAAGATAGAGCAATGACCCGATTAGCCTTTTATATTTTGTGATGTCGACTGCCTTTCCTCCTTCATCTTTGTCTAGACCCTTTGAAGTCTGCATTGGAATGCTTACAGCACTGGCATTCTCCATTCCAAATTTCTTGATCAGCTCCTTGGTGTACTTTATCTGATTTATGAATGTTCCCTGATCAAGCTGTTTTACTTGCAATCCAAGGAAGAAACTCAATTCTCCCATCATGCTCATTTCAAATTTAGATTGCATTAAATTGGAGAATTTTCTGCATAACTCCTTGTTAGTTGATCCAAAAATGATATCATCAACGTAGATCAGAACAAGCAGGATGCTGTCTCCATCCTGAATTTTGAATAAGGTTTTATCCACTTTACCCTTCTTAAAACCGTTGTCCAATAGATATTTCGACAGGGTGTCATACCATGCTCTTGGCGCCTGCTTTAATCCATAGAGAGCTTTCCTCAACTTATACACCATTTTATCAGCATCCTCTTCAAACCCAGGTGGTTGTTCAACATAGACTTCTTCTACCAGTATCTCATTCAAGAAAGCACTCTTCACATCCATTTGGTACACAGTGAGATTCTTATATGTTGCATAGGCTAGAAAGATTCTTCTTTCTTCAAGCCTGGCTACGGGAGTGAAGGTTTCATCAAAATCTGTGCCCTCTTCTTGGTAGTATCCTTTTGCTACTAGCCTGGCCTTGTTCCTTACAATCTATCCTTCTTCATCTAGCTTGTTCTTGAACACCCACTTGGTTCCGATGACGCCTTGACGTGTAGGTCTGGGGACTAACTACCAGACTTGATTTCTTTCAAATCCATTTAGCTCTTCTTGCATGGCTTGAACCCAGTTAGTATCTTGTAGAGCTTCTTCCGGATGTTTTGGTTCTATTTGGGATTTAAAACAAGCGAACATGGCTTCGTGTGGATTTGCTCGTCTCGTTCTTACTCCAGATGTGTAATCTTCAATAATCAGATCTCTGGGGTGATCTTTCAGCCATCTTCTTCTTGCTTCATTGTCTTGCTGAAGTTCCCCCTCAATTTGGTTCTGATTCAGTTCGGCAGTTTGATCATCTTCAGGTACCTGATTAAATTCAGGTTCCTGTCTCTGAGTTGGTACCTGTATGTCAGGAACATATGTGGTCTGGGGTGGTGGTATTCCATCCATATTTTGAAGGCTTGGTAACATCACATCAATATATTCAACATGATTGTTGTTGATCTGAGTTCTATTCAATCTTTCTTGAATTTCCTTAATATTAGCCTTACTACAGTGTGATTCATAAAAAATCACATGTACAGATTCTTCCACAACAAGTGTTCTCTTGTTGAAGACTCTGAAGGCTTTACTCATTGATGAGTATCCTAGAAATATTCCTTCGTCAGATTTGGCATCAAAGGTTTTAAGGTATTCATTTCCATTGTAGAGCACGAAGCACCTGCATCCAAAGATGTGAAAATAATCTACACAGGGTGAATAACCATACCACAACTCGTAGGGTGTTTTGTTCAGATCCTTGTTTATCAGACATCTGTTCTATGTGTAGCATGTTGTGTTGGTTGTTTCTGCTCAAAATCTCTTTGGTAGCTCGGCTTCTGCCAGCATTGTTCTTGTAGCTTCCTTCAAAGTTCTACTTCTTCTATGAATTTGTTAGTGAATTCAGTTCCTCTGTCTGTTCTGATCTTTACTATGCTCAGATGGTTTTCTGTTTGCAGTCTCCTCAAAAACTCTGGTAGACGTTGTTGGGTGTCAGACTTCTTTGTAAGGAAGATTGTCCATGTGAACCTTGAGTAGTCATCTACTACTACTAGAGTGTACTTCTTCCCTAATATACTGATTGGATCAATAGGTCCAAAAAGATCCATATGAAGTATGTCTAATACCCTTTCAGTGGAGCGAATAGTTTTGTGTTTGAAGGAGCTCTTTACTTGTTTTCCCTTTTGGCATGCTCCACATACAGCTTCCTTTCTGTAGACAAAGTTTGGTAGCCCTCTGACTAATCCCTTTCTGGCCAGTTTTTTTATAGTTTTGAAGTTCAGGTGGCTCAGTCTCTTGTGCCACAGCCAGCTATCTTCAGAGGTGTCTTTGGCAACAAAGCATGTGGCAGAGGTTGCTGAGTCCCATTCAGCGATGTAGATGTTTCCTGTCCTAGTTCCTGTAAGCTTAACTTCTTGAGTCTTGTCGTCCTTGATGAGGCACTTGTTGTGATTGAATTCCACGCAGTACCCTTTATCACAGAATTGGCTTATGCTTAGAAGATTGTATTTCAGACCTTCTACATAGGATACTTCTTTGATGCAGATCTTTCCTTTGATTAGATCACCAGCACCTTTTGTGCTTCCTTTGGAGTTATCTCCAAATATAACTTTAGGTCCTTTGGAAGCTTTAAAATTGGTAAGGCTCTTCTGGTTTCCTATCATGTTTCTTGAAAAACCACTGTCAATATACCATATTTCCCCGCTGTTCTCAGTCACATGTTCTTGCACTTACAAGAGAAATCACTTCTTTTTAGGTACTCATACAAGTATGGGTCCTTCCTTGTTAGTTCTATTCTCCTTTTAGGAATTCATACTTGTTTTACAACAATTTTTTGGTTGCAAGTTTTGATGGTTCCTGAATTGACACAAGTATTCATAGGATGCTGCATATACACTTGTGATTTTCTCCTATATTTTCTGGGAATGAATGGTCCATAATATTTTAGTGTATATTTCATTTGAGTTCTTTTAGATTTTTTAAATTGTTGTTTATAGTTCCTCTTTCCAGCATACTTTGGTTGCTGGAACCAACTTCTAGATTCATCATTTGAACTTAAAGCTTTCTTTCCTTTTTCCTCAAGGCTTCCTACATTTGTGTTTGTGCTTCCCCATAAACTAGATAATTCATCTTGATGAGGAATGGTTGCAATTACAAACGCAGGTGCCTTGGAAGTACTAGCAACCAAAGTAGAGTCCTTTTCACAGTAACCTATTCTTGAATAATCTTCGAGATTTCTCTGAATTTTTAGCATGACATCTAAGTCTTTAGAGGATTTGTTGAAGGTGTTGATCGTTTTAGTAAGAACTTTTTTTCATTCACTAGCTTAGTAACCTATAATTTAAGCTCATTAATTTCAGCCTTTTGGTTATCGCATGCTTGAGTTCTTAATTTCTCTATTGCTAATTGTCTTTCTAATGCAGCATGCTTGTTCCTAAGTTCTATGTTCTCTATTTTTAGTTCCTCATGAGTTGAAGTTATTTGCTCAAAGTCATTCATGATTTGTTTAAAAGCACATATCATATTCATCCTTTCACCATTTTGATCAGGAGAGTTGAAATTTATTGTCTCGTCTTCTGAGTTGTCGCTTTTGGCCATGAGGCAGATTAGAGCTTCATCGTCTGATGATGAATCCTTCGAGTCACTATCAGTGGCTGACTCATCTTTCTTGAGTGTCTTCTCAGGTGTAGCTGACTTAGAAGATTCTGTCTCTTCGAGTAGTGCTGTTAACTTCTGACGTTCCTGTCTTTTTCTTTCGTGTCTCACTTTCCGTTCATCTTCTGGATATTTGTGGACTTTAGGATATGGGCACTCTCTGGGGTAGTATCCTGTCTTTCTGCAGTTGTAGCAGAGGTCATCAGCGTCTTTGGAATTTGACTGAGGTGACTGCCCACTGGTTCCAGTGTCACTTTGCTTTTTCCTGTAGTTGTCAGTTCTTGAATTTCTTTTCATGAACATTCGAAATCTTTTCAGTAGTAGTGTCATGTCTTCTTCTGTTGTGGCCTCCAAATTGGTTGTTTAATCTTTAGACTTCCACACTTCTTGAGGTTGTCTTGACGTTAAAGCTGTGATCCTCGAGTTGCTTCATTCGGTCTCCATTTTTCTTCTATTGATGTCGAATTCAAAAGCTTTGAGGTTTGAGAAGAGATCGAATGTGCTTAGAGACTTTAAGTCCATAGACACTCTCATGGCTGGTGTCTTGCTGTCCCATTCGATGGGAAGTGCTCTTAGTATCTTCATATTTTTCTCCTTAAGAGTGTAGACCTTGTCCAGAGACTCGAGTTCATTTATGATGGCTGTGAACCTTAGATCCATTTGCTCAAGGGTTTTACCAGGTATCATCTCGAACAGCTCAAACTTTTGTGTTGCCATTGAGACTTTGTTCTCTTTTGTGAACTCAGTGCCTTCGCATATTTGCTCAAGCTTTTCCCAGATCTCTTTGGTAGTTCTGCAAGTTTTTGCTGAAGGTTTCTTTGTCCAGAGTAAGGAATAGCGTGTTCTTTGCTATATTATCGAGGTTTGCTCTTCTTCTTTCATCGACAGTCCATTCTTTTCTTGGTTTGTCCAGAACAGCTGGATGTGGAATGGCTCCTGCGTCTCCCTGCCTATATGCTGCTTCATCAGTGGCTCTGGAAAACAATGGATTGACTTTTGTAATCCTCGGTGGTCCTTCGGTAATAACGTACCACATTTCATCATGCATGGCAGATAAATGTGTCTGCATGTAAATTTTCCAGTCATCATATTCATCTATAGAAAACATAGGTACTTTATGAGAATCCATGATGATTATGATTTTTAATTTTTGAAAAATATTTTCAGGAAGAGGGGATCTAGGATTGATCAGTTAGATCGGACGTTTAATCCAACCCACTCTGATAACACTTGTTGGTCCTAAGTGGTAGTGGGCTTATAGGGGGGGTGAATAAGCCTACTCAATATTTCCAATTTTCTTACTTCGAAGGTCACTGTTTAAGCAGGTACCTTGAAGTTTAAAACAAAAGAGTATATTGCATAGCGGAAAATACTTTTGGAAACGAAACTTGTTTTCAGAAAACCGTGAGTATGCTTAGGATTGATATGCAAGAGATATGTTCAGATATATGACAGTGTAAGCAAGATAAATAAATAAAGAACACAACAACTTATAGAGGTTCGAGGGTGGAGTAATCCCTCTACGTCCTCTCTTCTCCTTCACAAGGAGGAACTTTAGTTAGGTCAAACAGTTGATTTACACAAGCCTCGCTTACACAACCTAAACCTAGCAAGAACAACTGCTAGTCTTTCCTACACAGGGTTACTGCACAGTGACCAAAGCTCTAGCCCACACAGGACTCTTACTCTTCAACTGAGAGCGAAACCTCTAGCCCACACAGGACTCTTGCTCTACAACCGAGAGTGAAAATACTTGATCAGGCACACCCTCTAATCAAACAACTCCACACAGTCTAACAAAATAAATAACAATGACACAGGCAGCAAGCTTAAAGCAGTTGAGCTCTTTAAGCTGAAAGTAGCTTGCTGCTTAGACTGGACTTGAAACTTCTAAGTGTTTGTGAATAATTTGCAGCTTATATCTTGAGCGTTTTGTTCATGAGAGTTTCCAGTGCCCTTCCAAGTCTCAGTCCACTTGTATTTATAGGCGATTTGAATTTTGTCCGTTGGGGAGAAAATCTGATCCGTTGTTCTTCTTCTGAGTGACGCGATTTGATCGTACACTGTTTGCTCAGGCTGTCATTCAGAAGCCGCAATCGCCGTCCTAGTCTGTCATTTCTTCAGATTGCCTTTTTTGTTTTCTTGATACGTGGCACGTTTTGATTTGTTTCAATTGCTTTTTGTGCCTAACATATACTTTTGAGCACATCTTTTGAGATAACCGCTACTTCTCTCAGGTAGTTGGAAGCTTTCTGATATTTTCAGCGTCCTCTTCGTTCATTCAGTATCCTTGGTTACTTTGTCACCAGCATCCTATCGAAGCAACCTGCTGTAGAATATATATTTTGATCTTCGTAGTTTTGTCCAGCAAGGTCTTCAACCTCTAGTCTTTGATTTTTAAGCTTGCTGATCCTGATCTAGAGAAAATTACAACTGAATCTAATGCAACGATCTTATGCTTCTATTCTATTACATGTTTTGTCATTCATCAAAATCTTACATAATGTTCCTTACAATTTTCCATTTCAATATTAACGTCGCATGTTTATAAATATTTAAATTTCATGGAGTTGGTCTCCTGTGCACCAAGTGCACATGCAATCCGGATCAAATTCACGTAACCCGCACACTTTATTTTTTTTGAATTTAATTTTTTTTCTTCAAACTGTTACCTTTATGTTGTATGAGTGTGACATTTATGTTACATAAATGTGACTTTTATGTACAAAATTAATGACTTTTATACTCTAACTTTGAAAAAAATGGAAGAATTTTAGCAAATTTGTTTAGCTACACTTTTATATCATATATATAAAAGTGCAACTAATATCACATAAATGTATGTTCATCTTAAAAATGCGCTGAAAATTTTCTGAAAAACTTAATTTTTTTTTGAAGTTAATAAAGATAATCATCACACTTAGACACTTATATAACATAAAGGTCGCCCCCATACAATACAAAGATAACAACATGAAACCAAAAAAAAAAAAAACTCAAATGTCATGAATCCAGATCGAGTCACCCTAGTTGCATGGATTTAGATCCATACAACTTGTGCATAGGAAAATTTGTGAATATCATTTCCAAATATAACGCATTTGTATATGACATTTGTAAATAGAACCAAAATATTCTGTTTATATTGTATCATCGAAATTAATTTAGAAAATTTTATTTCAACTCCTACCAAAAAAAAAAAGAAAAAAAAAACCTAAGATGTAATGTCGTGATTGGAAATGATGGCTAATGTGTTCGTGGCCAAAAATTAAAATCACTTTGAAAAATGGCTAAGTTTGGTGATATTTCACACAAATATTGTTGTTTTGAACAATTATATACAACTTATGTACATGTTAATTCTTATTACTACTTAATTTAATGATGAGTTTGGATACATTAGCTCGATTGTTTTGAATATATAGATAGGGGTATAAACTAACGGACCATTCGTGATCGAGCTCGAATGTTCGTTTATGTTCATTTGTTGGTCTTAACAAATATAAACGAACAAGAAAACTTGTTCGATTATGTTCGTGAACATGTTCATTTAGTGCTTGTATTAGGAGTATTGAGGATAAGCGAAGAGTCCGAACGACTCTCACAAAATCCCAAACTAATAAGAAAGGTGTTGAAGCACGGAAACAAAACAAGTGGGGCCTGTTTAAGACCATATAAAGTTTTCTTCAATCGACAAACGTGATCAGGAAATCGAGGATTCACAAACCCTGGAGGTTGAGCCATAAAAACAGGTTTTTGAAGAACATCATTCAGAAATGCATTCTTCACATCTAATCTAATTGATGAAGAGGCCAGTTGTTTCGAACCGAGATGACTAGAATAATATGAACAATAGTAGTGTTGACTACAGGACTGAAGGTATGATGAAAATCAGTGCCTGGAATTTGAGTAAACCCTGAGCGACAAGACAAGTTTTATGTCTTTCAACCAAAGTCGAGAGAAGAGATGTAGACGCTAAATCAACAGGATAATGTGTCTTAAAAATCCCCCACCATTGAGGTGACTTTGCAGCCGATTTAAAACGTCAGGGCTCAGAAGAGGCAACCAAAGCCGAGAGAAGAGATGTAGATGCTAAATCAACAAGATACCGTGTCTTAAAAATCCCAGGCTTAGAATGAGTAATCATGGAATGAGAAGGAGCAGGAGGCACAGAAGGCGGCTTGGCAACAACATTCGGCAATTAATGATCAACCATAGGAGGAAGGGGCACAATCTGAGACGCAAAAGAAGGAATAATCGAACAATTAAAAATAGGTTTTTGAAGAACACCATTCAGAAATGCATTCTTAACATCTAACTGATGAAGAGGCCAGTTGTTTTGAATCGAGAGGGCCAGAATAACACGAACAGAAGTAGCTTTGACTACAGGACTGAAGGTATGATGAAAATCAGTGCCTGGAATCTGAGTAAAACCCTGAGCGACAAGACGATCTTTATATCTTTCAACAGATCCGTCAGAGCGATACTTTGTGCGAAAGACCCATTTGGAACCAACGATATTAGTTACTGAGGGACGAGGCACCGGATCCCATGTTTGATTTGCTCTTAACGCATCCATTTCTTCCTGCATGGCGGATAGCCATTGAGGTGACTTTGCAGCCGATTTAAAACCTCGGGGCTCAGAAGAGGCAACCAAAGTCGAGAGAAGAGATGTAGACGCTAAATCAACACGATACCGTGTCTTAAAAATCCCCCGCCATTGAGGTCACTTTGTAGCCGATTTAAAACCTCAGGGCTCAGAAGAGGCAACCAAAGTCGAGAGAAGAGATGTAGACGCTAAATCAACACGATACCATGTATTAAAAATTCCCCGCCATTGAGGTGACTTTGCAGCCGATTTAAAACCTCGAGGCTCAGAAGAGGCAACCAAAGCCGAGAGAAGTGATGTAGATGCTAAATCAATATAGAACGAGTAGTCATGTAATGAGAAGGAGCATGAGGCACAGGAGGCAGCTTGGCAACAACATTCGGCAATTGATGATCAACCATAGGAGGAAGGGGCACAATCTGAGATGGAGAAGAAGGAGTAATCTTCGTAAGAAGCGGACATGGCCTACATGAGGGAGGCTTGGATGAAGGGTCATGTGTCGTCATATCAATGGGCTTAAATCGTGACTCATGCAAGGATAGATGAGACACTTTATACCATGTGAGAGTTGATAAACTGATCACTACTGATTTGGTGATTAGGAGTGCTATTGAATAAATAGATAAAGATACAATCGAATCAACAACATACAAGGAAAGAGAATAAAGAGAAATATTTACACAATATACACCATATATTCTATTTTTGTAACTTATCCTCAATGCTCCTAATATACTTAGAGTGACATTTGTGTGCCCCCAAATCAATCATAATATAGTGTTAAATATATGGCAAAAACTTTTATGCACCGGTTGCATGGATCTGGGATCCGTGCCACCGGGTCGACCCGTTCACGCGCCCAAAACGCGCTTCCATGCACCTCCCACGCGCCTGAACACTTGTGCTGAAGCTCACCCAAAAATTCACTCCAATAGACCAACCTTTGTGTATAGTTAAACCAACCTTTGTGTATAGATAGACCAACCATGTGTAGGTAGGTCTAACTATATACAAAGGTATGTCTAACATAAATAAAGGTATGTTTAACTATATACAAAGGTATGTCTAACATATCAAAGGTATGTCTAAGTATACATAAAGGTATGTCTAACACAACGTAAAGGTATGTCTAACATAATGTGGTGGTATGTGCCAAAATTCAAAAATCAAGCCAAAAAAAGACAAGGCATGAAATCTGGGCAGAATTGGTATGTTTAACATAGCTTAAAGGTATGTCTAACATAACCTATTGGTATGTGATTTTTAAAAAAAATCATGTGCGAAAAAAAAAAAAGATGCGGTTCCCCCAACCCGAATCCGACTCGGGTGCATGGATCTAAGATCCATGCACCTGATTCACAAGAGACCTACTCTAAATATATACTCTACAGGTATCATGTATATACTCTTCAGGTATCACATAAATACTCTTATATACATATGATACCTGTAGGGTATATTTATAACACCAAGAAACATAACATCTATAGAGTATATATATATAACACCTGAAGAGCATGTATATAACATCTAGATCCGTGTCATATACTTATCCTCAATACTCCTAATAGTTTGTTTAATATTCATTTATATTATTCATTCATTATTTATTAGTTAGAAACATTTTTACTTATTTATTTAATATTAATTTATGGTTATTTTGATTTTTATGTATTTTGATATAACTCATTTATATTTAATTGTATTATAATATTCATTCATTTAAATTTTACTAAAAAAATTTCAGTTTTTTTGTTGTAAAACACTACAACAAAAAGCATTATTAGGGTCAACAAAATGTTGTCGCAAAAATATGAAAGTTGTCGCAAAAACATTTTTTACGACAACATGTCACCGTTAATTTGTTGTCTCAAAAGCCTTCTCGCAAATAATTTTTTAGCGGCAACATTGTTGTCGCAAATACATTAGAGACAACATGTTGTCGCAATTAGAATTTTTTTAATTTTATTATTTAATTGTGCTTTTGCGACAACAAGTTGACGCAATTTGTTTTTTTTTTAATTATTTCTTAATTTATATTTGTGACAATTTGTTGTTGCAAAAGATTATGTTAATATTTTTTTTTTTTGTATTTTTGCGACAACTTGTTGTCGCAATTTGGTTTATTCATTTATTTTTAATTACTTTTTTGCGACAACTTATTGTCGCAAAAAAAATCCTTTTTAATTTTTTTAAAATTTTCCAGATTCTATAATTGTAGATTTATTGCCTGATTAATGGAAATATTCATAAATACGCAGTAAAATGTAAGCATAACTAAAATTTTATAATGTCATAAAATTCTTCATAGACAAACAAGTACCCTCAAATATGCAAAAATCAGTCCTAGATAGTCAAATATGCAAAAATCAGTCTTAGATGTTCAGTATATGTATGTAGATAGCATAATGTCATGGTGCAATACCATCATCCTCGGTCTCGTAGTCACACTCGTCATCATCATGGGGGGCAGCACTTGACTCGGATGGAGGAATAAATGGTCGCATTGGGGGCAACTGTACGTCCGGTGCTAAACGAGATATCACCTCCCTCATAAATGAAATTTGCTCTTTCATCATATTCATCTCACCATATATCTCCTGAGGTATCTCCCTTGAACAATAAGAATGTGATGGATCTGGCTGTGATAGCTCATAACATGAGAGTGTTGGCCCTATTCCAGGCTTGTATCCCCTACGCTTGCCCAATTTACGCTCCATAATAGGTCGTTCATCCACTAGATTAGTTGATGATGTAGATGATCCCGATGCAACTTGGTTGTATTGTGCTTGTTGTGTTTCTCTCTCTTCCTCCAATTCATCGTACAAAAGTAAACAAAAAAAACCAAAAGTTGCAGGGTAGAGTATTTTTAAAACTTGTATACAAAATGCTCGCCAATAGAATTTCACTGAAATACTTACATAAGTCTCCCTAGCAATGTCATTGACCCATTTACCATCTTTGTATTGATGACATTCACCCCAATTTTTAATTATAGACAATGGCATCTTTGTTTCAGGATCTACCTGCCCAACAAGTCAATAACAAGATATTGACATAGATGTGAGCAATAAACTGTTTTTGCTCACGAATTATTGGGTAGATTGACATGCATAGATTCGAAGCCCTATAGGTCTAGTTTCCAATGGTCCAAGCGGAGAAGCATTTGGAATTTTTTAGAGGGAGTCATGCTTTTTTTATTGGAAGGTGGCAGATTTATCCAAGAACTTCACATATATTCGAACACCTCATACTCCTAATAATTATTCTAACCACGAGCTCAAAATAGCAAGAATTGCCCCCAAACCATACACAAATAAAATAGGAATGAATAACTATAAAACCTTTGCACTTAACTGAAGTTTACGAAACAAATTGTACACTTACCCTCTTCATACGTCGTCGTGTGTATGATTGTCTCCCTTGAGTGCTTGGAAACTTTTGTTTTTCACGATTTTTCTTCTTTCTTCTTGATACTTCCTGTTAAAAATTAAAACCAACATAATTCCAGAAGAAATTACAAGTCTAAATAAAAACAAATTTCAATTACGTACCAAAAACTCAGATGAAGCGAATCTGTCACAACAACGTGGCCAATGTGAAGGATCTCGCAGATTTTGAGGAGGATGTTTTTTTATTATTTCCAAATCAATATTTTTATCTTGCAATGCCTGGAAGTGTTCATGCAGGGAACTTTTCCATTCACTATAAGCTTTCTTTGCGCCTCTGTTAATTATGCTATAGAGTAAACCATCCTTGTAAGAGAAATCGAGATTGAACCAACTCTGCACTTCATTCAAAATGTATTCAGTTTAATATTTATAAGTCATCAATCAAATAGTTCTAGTGAAACTTCAATTGAAACCTTACCCCAAGAGACCTTGGAATTTGTCTTTTTTGACGAATAGGTACTTGCCTCCATGAATCATAGAACGGTTTACACAAGTACCTTGTATGGATCCCAACAGCACTATCCCACCAAGCAGCATGCTGACCAACTGATTTGAATGTCTCACTCAATTCATCAAATTGCACATTCACTTTTCCACGTGCAGCCACCCAAGCTGCAATTTCATACCCTTTTGCTTGTTCTCTTCCTCTTTTCTTTTTAGTAGTAGCATCAGGAGCTATAAAATACCAAATAGCATTTTATATTAGTTGATAAATAATGAATACATATATCACTCAAATAATCCATCAGCATTCAATTATATGTATGAGATATACTACCAGATTGACAGTGAGATGGAAGTTGTCGAGGACGCTCAGGGGGAGGTTGTGATCCACCAGCAGAGCCTCCTTGAAAAACTACTCGACCCGTTGACATTTACAACTGCCACAATTTTAACATATTCATCAATATATAATAATATATATAAATTACATAACCAAATA
The DNA here is from genome assembly GCA_005771605.1 of Scutellaria baicalensis. Classification (NCBI taxonomy): domain Eukaryota; kingdom Viridiplantae; phylum Streptophyta; class Magnoliopsida; order Lamiales; family Lamiaceae; genus Scutellaria; species Scutellaria baicalensis. The sequence continues at coordinate 31,541,598 of CM016724.1, read as the reverse complement.
TTAAATATTTGTTTGACCTAAAGTAAACTTAATAGTTATTCATTATCGGTGGAAAGTTCTCTCATCTCCTCTTCATGTATGTCATTGTCGTCATCAGTATACTCGACTTCTTCCTCTTCAATATACTCATCCAAAGTTTCATCTTCCTCATCATTGAGGAAGTCCTCATCCACAATAGTGTTATTTTTCAAAAGTTCTCTCACATCAGACATGACAGTGGATGGCTCATTTAATTGATTTAACATAAGCATATCAGTATTTGGCAGTTCAACAACTAATTCAACATTAGAAGAATCGATATCTTGAACCACCACCACATCATCCGTGTCCGCTCTTGGAAATTCCCAAATATTTCGATGTCCAAAGTGCTCTACAACTTTCCATTGTGGACCATTAAGTAAATCCTCTAAATAGAAAACTTGTTCTGCTTGAGATGCGAGAACAAATGGTTCATTTTCATACCAAGAGTCCTTAATGTTGATTGTTAATTTATTTTTGTATCGTTGGACTCTTCTTCTTCCCGGCCTAGTATCAAACCATTTATACTTGAAAATAATAACCGAATTATCACCCACATAACTCAGCTCGTAAATATCCTCAAGTACTCCATAGTAGACTTCATTATCAGATCCTTTAACTGAAATGCCACTGTTCTGAGTTGTTCGATTCATATCTCGACTGTATATCAAAAACTTAACCCCATTAACTATGCATCCAGGGTAACTCTTAATAATAAAATCTGAACCAGATGAAAGTGAAATTAATTGTTCAATCTCCTCTGATGTTCCTAAATCTTGAAGAGAGGAAACCTGGGAAGAAAAAAAGAATTAATGAGTGTATTTCTGATACAATTATGAAATATAAGATATAATAATAATCATACCTTATTTTGAAACCACTCTAAAAACTCTTTTGATTGTCTTTCATCCAATGACTCGTTCAAGGAACATTGCTCGATTTCTTTCATGTGGTCACTATGATGATTGAACATCATACATGATTAAGATAGATTGGGTAGTAACTATAAATATATATTTAGAATTATTAAGTACTTACTCGATGTAATGTTGAATTTCACGACAATTTTGTAATATGCACCACTCAACTTTAGTTCGCATTTTTTGGTCTAACATAATTGGGGTCATCTTTCCAATTGGACGACACCGATTTTGGAACACAGAAATCTTGCTCGGAACTGCATTTTCATCATCCACCCAATTTCTTTCAAGTCTGTTGAATTTTATCTCAATACCAATAAGATACATTGAGCAAAATGTCAAGGCTTCATTGACAATATATGCTTCGGCAATCGACCCTTCTGGACGAGCACGATTTCTAACATATTTTTTCAATGATCCAAGAAAGCGTTCTATGGGGTACATCCATCTTAAGTGAACAGGCCCTCCTCGAATGGCTTCTTCTGGCAAGTGCATCATCAAATGGACCATAATATCAAAGAAAGCTGGTGGGAATATTATTTCCAGCTTACATAAAATAACAATAATTTCCTCTTGTGCTTTTTCTAAATCGCTGATCTTCAATGTCCTCGAGCAAATCAATTGGAAGAAATTACTCAATTCGGTAATAGTATCAACTATTTCTTTTTTCATGAATGATCGAATCCCAATAGGCAATAGTCATTGCATAATTACATGACAGTCGTGTGATTTTAGCCCTATAATCTTGTTTCTACCTCCAATCACATTTTTCTTCAAGTTTGAAACAAAGCCATCGAGGAAACGAACTTGTTTCAAAAAATCACAGAACTTCTCACTATTTCTTGGGGCTAATGTATATGCTGCATGTGGTTTCATCCACCGATCACCATCTTTGTACAAGTGCAACTCTCTCCGAACATTCATGTTTTCCAAATCAATTCTAGCTTTGACAGTATCTTTACTTTTTCCTTCAATGTCCAAGATTGTGCCCATCAAGCTATCACATATGTTTTTTTCTATGTGCATAACATCCAAGTTGTGACGTAATGTCAAAGACTTCCAATAAGGCAACTCCCAAAAGATACTCTTTTTATTCCAATTAAGCTCTGTTGCATGTCGTTTACGTTTCTTCCCACCAAACTTTTCATGTTTACCCATGATGTTTGAAACAATATTTTGCAGCTGATCGACTATTTGTTCAGTGGTTTTCCGAAGAGGGGGAGGTCTTGTATCGATAAAACCATTAAACTTTTTGTTGTTCCTCAAGTTATGGTTAAGAGGAAGCCATTGTCGATGTCCAACATAACATATTTTACTCGTAATGCGCATGGAAGGAGTTGCATCATTGCATGATGGGCATGCATAATACCCCTGCCCACTCCATCCAGATAAACAACTACGAGCGGGGAAATCATTAACTGTCATCAGAAGCATAACTCACATTTGAAATTGAGTGTTTGAGGCAGCATCATGTATAAGAATCCCTTCATGCCATAATTCTTTCAGCTCATCAACTAAAGGTCTCAAGAACACATCTATATCCTTTCCAGGAGCTTTTGGGCCTGGAATCAATAAACTTAATAACTTGTATGGATCTTTTGTACATAACCAGGGTGGTAAGTTATAGACAGTCATAACCACGGGCCACATACTATATGATAAGTCCCTGTTACCAAAGGGATTAAAACCATCTGCAGCCAAACCTAATCGAACATTTCTGACCTCACTTGAAAAGACCGGGTATTGTTTATCAAACTCCTTCCATTCTTTACCATCAACTGGATGACGAATTAAATTCGGATCTTTTGATTGACCCCTTTGAAGCCATGTCATTTCTTTAGCAGTATGACGTGAAGCATATAAGCGTCTTAGTCGGTCCTTTAATGGGAAATAACGAAGCACTTTCCATGGCACTTTCTTACCCTTTTTGTTCTTCCAACGACTTGATTTGCAAACTGGACATAAATCCAAAGAAGCATAATTCTTCCAAAATAATGCACAATCATATCTACATGCGTGAATTGATTCATAGCCTAGTCCTAATTTGCTCAGCATCTTCTTGGACTCGTAATGAGAAGATGGTAATTTGTTACCAACAGGAAGTGCATCTTTTAATAATTTCAACACTTCATCCATACACTCGTTTGACCACTTATATAACACTTTGAGATGCATCAATTTCACTAAAAAATTTAGTGATGAATACTTAGTGCAACCTGGATACAATTGCACTTTGAGCTCAAATAGAAGATCTTGAAATTCATTTCCTTGGGAATCATCCATATCAACAATCATCTCGCCCGTCATGTCAGAATAATTAACTGCATTAGCGACATCGGCTAATACTTCAGCCATCTCATCCACCGATTCATCTAAAGTTGGAGAGTCATGGGTTTCACCATGATAAATCCATTTAGTATATGTAACGTCAAATCCAAAGTCGTGGATATGTGCTCGGACAAGCTCTTTAGGTTTCAAATGACCATTTTTACATCTTTTGCAGGGACAACTAATATATCCCATTGAGTTTTTGAAATTCTCTGCGTGTTCCATAAAAACAGACAAACCATTCCAAAACTCATCTGATGATCGATTTCTGATATAAATCCAACTCTTATCCATCTTCACTTCAACTATAATACAAACTTATAAGACCAATGTAGGGATATCTGATATAAATCCAACATTTATCAGCACACTTAATACATATTAAATGCAACTTCATAAAACTTGATAAGTAACTGCACATTAGCTCATCCCAAAACATTAATTAAGCAAATGGAGTTGATTAGTTGATTAAATAAATATTATCTACCATACATTATTAACTATGTGTATCTTAAGTCTTAATGAGTAATAGTTAAGCAAGGCAGTCATAGACAACACATCAAAACAATAAATCTCACCAGCTCAATTTTATTGCTGAGACAATGAGCTGTTACACACCGCTTCATCACCACTGTGCGAAATCGCTGAGCTATCGATGGTTTCAAGAAAAGAAGAACAGCTGGTCATTGCCCTAGGAAATCATTAATTTCAGCAAATTTGTCAAATCATTGGGATAATTAAGTATGAATTTTATGAATTCAATAGTATTAATACAACAGAGGACCAATAGAGACATTTTATCAAACATGTTATGTGGAATTTAAAAGAATTAAGTTATTCAGCAACAATCATCATCATAAATGATAATGCAGAGAACAATTTTTGGAAAAAAACAAAATCATAACTCACCTAATTGAATTACAAAGTTTGAGATGGAATTTTAGGTAGCAGTGATGACTCAATCACAAAGCTTATTTCGACTGATATAGATGCCTAATCCAACTTCATTCTTCAATGGTTTCTCTAGTAATTATCCATATCTCGGCGACAACTAATATGGAGTAGAAGAAATCGATTGGAATCGATGGCCAAACTCAAATGAGAGAGAGCACGAGAAGAAACTACCTCAATGGAGACAGAGAGAGAGAGTCCACAGTAGAGAGAGAGAGAGTAGAAATCATGCGCGAAGTTATTTTAGCTCGATTTTGTAAAAGTTCTATTATAATGCATTTACTTTATATTATATTTTTAATATATTTTAGGACGACATGTGTAGTCGCCAATAATTATATAATATTTTTATTTTTTATTAAATTGTTTTTGAGACTACATGTTGTTGCAAATAAGTTGCATTTTTTTTGAGACAATAAGTGGTCACAAAAATAAGAATGTTTACGACTACATGTAGACGCAAATGATTATTTTAACAAATTTTGTTACAAAATTATATTATTAGTTTTTTGGTCAACATGTTGTCGTAAAAACTAAACATATTGCGACAACTTTTGTTGTCGCAAAAAATGTTACCGTAAATACACATTTTTCTTGTAGTGAAAATTAATAAACATGTTCATGAACCGTTTGTTAACGTTCATGAACACGTTCGATTATGAAATAAACAAACATGAACACTCTCGTTAGATAAACAAACGAACATGAATAACCCCATGTTTGTTCGAGCTCGGCTCATTTATACCCCTATATATGAATGCATGCATAAAGATGGAATTAATAAAGCGTCTTTATTAAATTCATGATAATCGTAACGTAATTTATACTACTTGATGAATTTAATAAATTAGTTATTCATCTCTAATTTAGGATATCTTTATCTAATTTAACTAATTTCTATATAAATTAATACTAAGACCATGATGTTTAACCACTACAATTGAAAAAAAAAAAAAAACAAATTAGTTAACAACAACAAATGGTGTTGGGAAAATATTTTGTGACTACAACATGTATCGTTAGATTACCATCGTAAAAGTCATTATGATGTGTGTATATATATAGGCATCTATAATATCGATGTTGTTGCAGTACGTGGGTTTTTTTGAATATTTTTATGACTATTTATTGTCATGCAATTTATATTATGATGTTTTTGGAAAAAAAATATTCTAGACTAGGCATCTAGTACTCGTAAAAGATCTCATCAATTGGAAGTAATTTATTTTGTTCTAGTGAAGTTTAATAGTTATAGTTACTTGGGATTAAATTTGTTTTTAGCCTAGATACAGTAGGGCAAAATATTTTGTACAACTGATGCGTGAATCTAGGATCCATGCACCCGGGTCGATCCATCCTAAGGGTCTCTCACTTTCGTTTTCACGCACCCCAACACGCTCTCACGCGCTTGGTGGGTGCGCTCAAACCCCCAAGATTCGTTCCAGGAGTCATACTTCATGTTATGTTAGTGTTACCTTCAACATCAAGGTAACACTAACATAACATGAAGGTTAGTAATGTTAATCATAACTTCATGTTATGTTAGACTAACATTCATGTTATGTTAGTGTTACATTGATGTTATGTTAGTGTTACCTTCATATTATTTTAGTGTTACCTTCGTGTTATTTTAGTTCCATGGTTTTAAACTAAGGGTATGAAATCTAGAAATGAGGTCACGCTAACATAACACAAAGGTAACACTAACATAACATGAAGGTAACACTAACATAACATAAAGGTCACGACCAAAACACGTGAAAAAGTAAAGGGGCGCAGGTTGGGCTGGCTCGCTCCAGCCCGCGCGCGGCCTGTCGAGATCCGTGCACCTAGTGCACATGAGTGTTATGTTATGTTACGAGCCAGCCTTACCCGTGCCCTTTTACTTTTTCGCGTGTTTTGGTCGTGACCTTTATGTTATGTTAGTGTTACCTTCATGTTATGTTAGTGTTACCTTCGTGTTATGTTAGCGTGACCTCATTTCCAGATTTCATACCCTTAGTGTAAAATCATTGATCTAAAATAACACAAAGGTAACACTAATATAACATGAAGGTAACACTAACATAACATGAAGGTAAAAAACAATGTTAAACATACATTCATGTTATGTTAGACTAACCTTCATGTTATGTTAGTGTTACCTTCATATTATATTAGTGTTACTATAATGAGGTAACACTATGAGGTAACACTAACATAACATGAAGGTCATAAAGGTAACACAAACATAACATGAATGTAACACTAACATAACATGGAGGTATGACTGCTTGGAGCGAATCTTAGTTTGTTTGAGCGCACCCACCAGGCGGGTTGGGGCGCGTGAAAACCTGGGTGAGAGGCGCGTGGAGCGAGTCGACCCGGGTGCAAAGATCCTAGATCCATGCACCAGTTGCACAAAATATTTTGCCATATGTAAATATATATATATATATATATATATATGTTATAATGCATTCAAGATTTGTTTTATTAAAGCATCAAAAGTGTCTAAGTCGGGACAAACTACAAAAACTTACGTGAGACAGTTTCACGGATGATTTTCGTGAGACGGATCCTTTTTACCCATTAAGCATACCCATATCCACAAATTTATTAAGTCGTGACCTTCATGTTATATTAGTGTTACCTTCGTATTATTATAGTTCAATGGTTTTAAACTAAGGGTATGAAATCTGGAAATGATCACGCTAACATAACATGAAGGTAACACTAACATAATATGAAGGTAACACTAACATAACATAAAGGTCACGACCAAAACACGTGAAAAAGTTAAGCTCGGTCGGCCCACGCGCGCGGCCTGGTTACACGGATTTGAGATCCATACAATTATTAGGTGCATTTTATGTTTCACATGCATAGATTTTATAGCCTATTTTTGGACCCAACAAGTATTTTTGACTAATTCGTGTTAAACGGTTCATGTCGGATCAATTGTGGAATAGATAGATTATATTTAGATTACAATATTAATTAATATGAATAAGTAAATGATGGGCCGACGTGACCAGATTGATGCAAATTAATTTTGTAATAGTTATATATATATATATATATATATATATACACCCTGCAATATTTATCCGTTGACTCAGACTTATCATACCATACAATTTATCTTGAAATTGGATTTTTAATATATTTATTAGGAAATATTTCTAATTGTTTTAAAAATAACTAGCATATTTATATCAAGAAACAGAAAAAAAAAAAAAAAAACATCAAAACATAGAGAAACAATAAAGGAGGCAAGTTGACTTTATTAAAAAAAAGTAGGGCTTATTGAAATCGTAATATAGGAAATTTTAATAATATAGAAAAAACATATATAGAGAAAAAGAGTAGCTAGATAAGCTAATAAAGGGAAAAAAATGTTTAGAAAAATGAAGAACATGAGATAACTGAATTCCACCATCTAAATTTCTGCTTCAAGAATATTTGCAACCTCATTTCCCTTTAGCGTGGATCTAAAATCAAAAATAAAACAATCAGAGTACACAGTGTTGTCAATGGTGTTGACAACACCAGTGTAACACACATTGGAAAATCAAACTTAAAATATAAGACAGTGGACAAATGATATATCCATGAGTATACAAATACTCGTGGAATGCCTCCAGGACGAAAACTCGTTTATTGATCTTTCGGATGAGTAGAAGGAGATAGAAAAACCTCTAGACGAGATTCTTCCTTACAATGAAACAATACGTCTTCTATGAAACCTATGGACATATGCAAAGACTCTCAAAGACTCACTAAAAATCCTTATCTCTACAAAAACTGTCACGAGTATGCAAACTCGATGACCTAGAGAAAATAAGATAGGGCAGTGTCGTATGTGGTGTGATCTAACACAAAGCACGACACTGTTGTACTGTGAATGTATACTTGAAGTTCTTGCTTGTTCGCTCTATCAAAGCTTCAGAGAACTTCTTCTATTTATAGAGCTTGATGCAGTACACCACTTCCTTCAAACATTACTCCATGTTTTGTTATGCTCCATGATCTCCATGATCTTGAACACCCATGTCTCCACTTTCTCCCCTTTCTCTTAAGCTCCATTATCTCATGTCTTCATGATCTTGTTTATATCTCCTTGACTTGTTCCAGCTTTCCTCACGTGATAAAATAACGTTCTTGAGACTCTCAATCACATAACCTATCCAAAACCCAATAACCAAAAGATAGGAACAAATAGAGCCGGCAAAATGGGCCCGGCCCGATGGGCCGGCACGATCAACCCGAAAATTAGGCTGGGCTGGGCCTAGAAAAAAGTGGCCCGAAAAGTGTCGAAACTTTTTGGCCCGGCCCAATGGCCCGATGGGCTAGATGGGTCGGGCCAATTTGTCCCATTGGGCTCGGGCCGGCCCGATGACCCATAATTTAAAAAAAATACACTTTTATCACAAAAAAATCAACTTCCCTAATGTTATTAGTGACGATTGATTCATAAACAAGTGGAGTTATCGTATTTTATTTTTAAAATTCAAATTTGTGGATCATAATTCAATTCCAAGTTTAAACTTGTTCAAGACTTGTTAGTTTTCTAATTTTTAATTCTTGTGTTAGTATTGTAATGTTGTTAATTTAGACATGTGGATGATTGAATGATAGTATTTTAAAATGTTAAATTCTATATGGATTTCACACTTATAAATTTGTTGTGGTGATACGTCGTATCAATATATATATATATATATATATATATATAATTATATATATTTGATTTGTTTAAAAAGACGATGTGGGCCGATTTGGCCCGTTGGCCCATACGAGGCTGGGCTGGGCTACAGATTTATGGGCCCGAACTAAGGATGGGCCGGGTCGGCCCAGTACCAAGCTTTCATGTGGCCCGCCGGACCGAGCTGGGCCGCCCGTTTTGCCAGCTCTAGGAACAACTTTCCTTAAGAATAGGAAAGTGGTTAGTGATTAGTTGATCCTTAATTTGTAAAACATGTGAGATTCAAAACCAATTCTTATGTGAGAGAAAATAAATCTTATCAAAAATTTCTAAATATTATCAATCATATCTAATTATTATTAAACATATCTAACATGATTTAGGTTAATAAATGAAAATGGTAAAATTAATTTAATGTTGGAAAATCTAACACTAACAATCTCCCCCTTTTTTTGTTTTTTCAGCTCAAAACCTAAATCAATTAGATTAGATCTCCCCCTTAATTAAAACTCCCCTTTAATACTGCAATCACAAACAATCACAAAAAATTAAGGATTAATCATCCAACACAATCATAAAATAGATTCATCAAAACTTTCTCCTCCGCCACTTTCACCATGGGAATTGTCTTACCATACCTTCTTCCCCTTTTTGAGCTGAAAGTAGCTCATAAAATAACGTTTCTCACTTTCAATTTGAAGCCCTGCAAAATTTATATCAATAGAGATGTTAGGCCAAATGTTGTCAACCGAAGGGACAACATCCGGTGTATAGGGCGAATAACAAATTCAATTGCCAGTTAAAATTGCCTTGGCACCCTCATCTTAGTTGACTATATTTTGAAGCAAAGGGCTATAAGGACAATGAAAATTAGAGAGGGAAAGGTTAGCTATGGATCAGAGCTTCGAAAAAAAAAGATGGAGAAAAAACGGGAAAAATGAATAAGCGGGGATCAATTTCTGGAGAGAGAGCACGCAAAAGTGAGTAGGTGAACGTGTGCGAGAGGATTTAAAGATAAATTTTGAGCAGTTTTTTGACTTGGAGAGAAATTAAATAAAAAGATATTAATTTTAACCACAAATCTGGCAAAATCTCAACAAATTTTCCATAAAAAAAAATGAGTCACTAAATTCGAATTTAAACTGAAATTGGGTCATCCAAAACTCAAAAATATCCACTAGATATGATAGAAACTGAATGCATAAACCTAGGGATGCTTAAAATTTAAAATCCACAAAAATCGCTCACAATGTACAAGACTGATTTTGTCCCGGTGTTACATAACACTGCGAGGACACCGTTTAAAACACTTAGGCTCTTAAAAAAAATTCGTGCACAAAAATTATTTTTCACACTGACCTAATCTCTACCAACCTTTTGAAAAGAGAGCACTGTCGTAGCGGGGGTCATGCTTCTAATTACTCAGTTGTGAGATCAAGATTTATTTCGGTTGTGGTATCTCCCACACTTTTTGACAATGAAGCATAGTCATAGCGAGTGTTGTGCCCTGAGTTACTCAGTGTAGGTCACACAACACATTTTATAGTGTCACTGGGCTGCCTGAAAAACATCGTCGTAGCGAACGCCATGCTCCAAGTGCTTCGTGACTTTTATCATTTTTTCTTCGAACAAAGTGCACTATATATTATGAGCCTTCATCAAAATAAGTGTCCAAACAACTTTTTGTATATAAGGAATACACTGGTCAGGTACAAACATGTACACATATGCCTAGAAAGCCTAAAATAAAAATTGTAGACTAAGGGTGTTAAGAGTGGCGTGAATAACATGGCTGTAACACCCGCAAACAATACATACGGATTCAAACAATACACAATCCGAGATTTAAGGAAGAAAATCTCTCAAAGTCTAATGTCTTGGTAAAAATATTTGCAATTTGATGCTCAGTGGACACATAATCAAGTTGGATTAACCCTTTTTCTATTAAATCTCGAATAAAGTGATGCCTAATATCTATGTGTTTACTGCGTGAATGTTGAACCGGATTTTTTGAAACATCAATAACACTAGAATTGTCACAAAACAGACTCAAAGATTTATTTAAAAATCCATAATCATCAAGCATTTGCCTCAACCACAAGAGTTGAGTACACCCACTACCCGCGGCTACATATTCGTATTCGGCGGTCAACAAAAAAAACAATTTTGTTTTCTACTATGTCAAGACACAAGATTATTTCCCAAGTAAAAACATCCACCACTAGTACTCTTTCTATCATCAACATTACCCGCTCAATCGGAATTGCTAAAGTCTACCAAATTAAGGTTAGTATCTTTTGTGTATTATATACCCAAATCGATCGAACCTGAAACATATCTTATAATTCGTTTCACTACTTCAAGATGAGAATTTTTAAGCTCAGATTGGTAACAAGCACACATACCAACACTGTACATGATATCCGGTCGGCTAGCAGTTAAATATAACAAACTGTCAATCATTGACTTATAAAGGGTGTTGTCGACACCATCGGCAATACTGTCTTTGGACAGCTTTTGTGAAGAACCCATGGGGGTTCGCATAGGCTTTGAATTTTCTAATCCAAAATGTGATACCAAGTTTTTGGCATACTTGCTTTGTGAAATAAAAATTTCACCCTTCATTTGCTTCACCTGCAAATCTAGAAAGAAAGTTAGCTCCCCAATCATACTCATTTCAAAAGTGGATGACATAACTTTCACAAATTCATCAAGTTCACCTTGAGAAGTAGAATTAAAAACAATGTCATCTACGTAAATTTGAGCAATTATAAAATGTCGATCGCTTCTCTTAACAAAAAGAGTTCGATCGGTCATACCTCTTATGAATCCAAACTCGAGTAGGAAAGTAGTCAATCGACCATACCAAACTCGAGGAGCTTGTTTTAAACCATACAATACTTTCTTGAGTTTGTAGACATAATAGGGTTGAAAAGGATCTTCAAAACCTTTCGATTGCTCAACATACACTTCCTCATTCAAGAAACCATTAAAAAATGCTCCTTTAACATCCATTTGATAAAGAGTAATTTTTAAATAACAAGCAATATCAAGAATCAACCTAATAGATTCAATTCTAGCAACGGGTGTGAAGGTTTCATCGTAATCGATGTCTTCGACTTGAGTGTACCCTTGTGCTACTAAACGTGCCTTGTTTCTTACAATATTTCATAACTCATCCGTTTTATTCTTAAAAATCCATTTAGTTCTAATCACATTAGTATCGGTGGGTCTAGGAACAAGAAACCAAACTTCATTTTTAGTAAATTGTTCTAACTCTTCTTGCAATACTAGTATCCAAAAATTATCTTTTAGAGCTTCAGAAACATTTTTGGGTTCAATTGGAGTGACAAAACAGTAGAATTTTACCTCCGAATATGTGGTTGACATACACACATGTCTTACCGTTTCTTCGTAATTCACGGGGTCTTTTCTACGAGTTTGAACACCTTCATTTACTCCCCCTATCACCTGTGTGGTAGGGTGATTTCTTCTAATACGAGCATGTAGATCCCTTATGAACGGATTAGTCAGATCATCATGATTTTCATCAGATTCTGGTTCAACAGGTATTGCCTCTGGTGTTGCTTCTGGTGTGTCAAAACACTGAGTGTTGTCCGTGGTGTGATGTAACACTGTGGGGAACACGGGTTTGTTTGTCTTTAAGGCAGTCCCACAGACTATCTTACCTTTGTGATTTATACTCGGCAGTCCTTGTACAGCCTCATATTTCATCAATTAATTCTGGAGAGTTCGAAAATTTACATGACCTAATTTTTTATGCCACAAAATTGTGTCATCGAAATTTGTTTTATTACATGTGACTTTGTCTTCAACAAGGTAGCAATTGTCATGAGATCTTGTACCTGTCATGATACACATGTTAGACTTGTCAAAAACTTCACAAGAGTCCTTAGTAAATTTCACCTCAAGGTTGTCATCACATAATTGACTTATGCTAATCAAATTAGCCATAAGACAATCAACTAAAAGAACATTAGTCAACCTGGGAAAACCTGGTATATTGAGAGTTCTTTTACCAATTATTTTGCCCTTAGCACCTCCTCCGTAAGTAACGGATCCTTCGGTAAGAGGTACAAAGTTACACAAAAACTCTTTAGTTCCAATCATGTGGCGTGAACAACCACTATCAAAGTACCAAGAACCTGAAATGTTAGTTTTAAGAGCAGTAAAAACAACTTGGCAGACTTGAGAAGTGTGTTTAGGAACCCGAATTTTCTTTCTGACAGTAGTGTTACGTGACACCGGAGGTAACACCAGACCACTGGCTCGATCACCTTTCAATGCTCGACAGAATGGTCTTATATGTCCAGGTCAAAAACAGTAATAACAAACATATTTTCTATTCCTAGGACCTGAAACGGGGATTTCATCGACTCTTTCGACTTTTCCTTCACGAAATTGATCTTAGCATGTGAATCGTTAAAGAGGTTTGGAAAGATATTTTCAACAGATTTATTTGATCCAATACCTGATTTGGTATAATTACCTGATCTCATGATTTCACTTGCCTTGGAAGAACTCGAATTCCATTTTGCAATTACGGACTCCGTCTCTTCAAGCGTTAATTGAACTTTTCCACGTTCTATGTCCTTCTTGGTGAGAGCAGTTTCCAGGTTTGCAACTGAGTCCTTCAATACTTCATTCTCCTTAGATAGAGCTTCATTTTGCTTGGTCAGAACTTCATTTTGCTTGCATTGTTTTTTCCATTCCTTAAGCAAATAATTATAAAGACCATGAAGTTCTTTAGTAGTTGTATCATTATCCAAGTCGTCTGCAGCAAGAGAATCTGTATCATCACAAACAACATTAAGGCAGGCTATGTTAGCAAAATCGAACAATTCATACTTTTGTGGTGTTGTCTGTGGTATTATCTGTGATGTCATGACAACGGTGTTGTCAACACCATCGATAACATTGTTAGTCTGTTCAGTGATTTTTGCAAACAGTGCTGTGAAACTTTCAGTTTCAGCTTCATCATCATCCTCATCGTCACTCATAGATACCCAGTGACTTTACAGACCATACTTCCTTAGAGTATTAGCACATTCATTAGCATAGTGACCCCATCCCGAACATGCATGACATTGAATGGTATCAAGATGTTTGGGATCATTTCGTCCATAATCTGATGTTGGTTTCCTACGATTACATGTATGCTGAGATGATGATCCAGTTGGCTTCCATTGAGAACGATCAGCAGATAGATTGAACGGCTTATTTCCTTTCAAACGAGGCTTCTTCTTCTTGAACTTCCTCACCATGGAGTTAAACTTCTTAGTAAGCATGGCCACGTTCTGTCCTTCAATGACTTCTTCCAATGGTTCATCATCATCCTCGAATTCATCACCATCTTGAGCTGGCAAGGCTATGTTCTTACTCTTATAACCCACTTCTTGTTGACTTTGGAGATTAAGCTCAAAAGTTTGTAGAATGCTTTGTAGTTTATCAAAGTCCATTAAGGAAAGATTGTGAACCTTCTCAATGGCGGACACCTTGATATTGAACCTCAGTGGTAGAGTACGAATGGCCTTTGACACGAGCTGCTTGCGTCCAACAGGTTCTCTAAGCATTTGAGTTTGATTTGATATGTCTCGAAGTCTCTCAAAATAGGTTCTAATGTCTTCATTTTCCTCCATGTGCATGTTCTCGAATTTGGACATAATGAGATGCAATCTACCCTCACGAATACAACTTTCTCCTTCAAAGTGTTTTTGGAGAGTATCCCAAGCATCCTTGGCAGTCACGGAGTTTTGGATCAAACGGAAAACCTTGATGTCCACAGTTTCGAATATGACGTTGATGGTTTTCTCATTGAAATTTGCACTGTGGATCTCATCTGTTGTCCATTCACTTTGAGGTTTAGGAACAAATTCACCATGCACCTCCTTTAGTGGGGAACTATAACCTTCAAATACAGCTGTCCAAGCTCGTGCATCAATCGACTTGATCTTCGAGCGTACACGAATTTTCCAATATGCATAATTGGAACCATAAAAAATTGGAAGCCTTCCAAAATTGGGATTGCAATAGTCCATGTCCTGTATGATGACTGACTGGATCAACCACTTAATATATGAAGTGGAGGCTCTTGATGGCAATTATTGAAACTGTAGCATGCATCTGAAATCAAAAATAAAACAATCAGAGTACACGGTGTTGTCAATGGTGTTGACAACACCAGCGTAACATACAATGGAAAATCAATCTTAAAAGTATAAGACATTGGAAAAACGATATATCCACGAGTATACAAATACTCGTGGAATGGCTCCAGGGTGAAAACTCCTTTTATTTATCTTTCGGATGAGTACAAGGAGATAGAAAAACCTCTAGATGAGATTCTTCCTTACAATGAAACAATACGTCCTCTATGAATAGATAGGAAACCTATGGACGTATGAAAAGACTCTCAAAGGCTCACTAAAAATCTCTATCTCTACAAAAACAGTCACGAGTATGCAAACTCAATGACCCAGAGAAAATAAGATAGGGCAGTGTCGTCTGTGGTATGATCTAACACAAAGCACGACACTATTGTACTGTGAATGTATACGCGAAGTTCTTGCTTGTTCGCTCTATCAAAGCTTCAGAGAACTTCTTCTATTTAGAGAACTCAATGCACTACACCAGTTCCTTCAAGCATTACTCCATGTTTTGTTATGCTCCATCATCTTGAACATCCATGTCTCCACTTTCTCCACTTTCTCTTAAGCTCCATTATCTCATGTCTTCATGATCTTGTTTATCTCTCCTTGACTTGTTCCAGTTTTCCTCACATGATAAAATAAAGTTCTTGAGACTCTCAATCACCTAAACTATCCAAAAACCAATAACCAAAAGATAGAAACAACTTTCCTTAAGAATAGGAAAGTGGTTAGTGATTAGTTGATCCTTAACTTGTAAAACACGTGAGATTCAAAAAACAATTCTTAAGTGAGAGAAAATAAATATTATCAAACATATCTAAATATTATCAATCATATCTAATTATTATTAAACATATATAACATGATTTAGGATAATAAATGAAAAAAAAAAAATTAGTGTTGAAAAATCTAACACTAACACCTTCCAATTAAAAGACTAAAATTCATTAACTACCCATCTATTGCCAAAATATATACCACTTTCAACATAAATAAAAAATGAAAACAAACACATTTTAATTAGGATCTACCACTTTTACTTGTTTCTTCTTACTTGCAGATCGTGTGGGTCGTGGAAGACGAAATATATAAATCTAATTATTAAACACAAAAACTTTTATGCATCGGTTGCACGGATCTGGGATCCATGCAACCGGGTCGACCCATCCATGCACCCCAAAACGGGCTCCCACGTACGTCCCACGCTCCCTCACGCCCATGAGTGGATGTGCTCAAATCCACTCATATTCTCTCGTTAAGGATACTCCACTCATATTCTCTCGTTAAGGATACTTTTTGGTTATGTTAAAGATATCATTGAAATCATGATTTCAGGTTACATACCACGTTATGTTAA
The DNA here is from genome assembly GCA_005771605.1 of Scutellaria baicalensis. Taxonomy (NCBI): domain Eukaryota; kingdom Viridiplantae; phylum Streptophyta; class Magnoliopsida; order Lamiales; family Lamiaceae; genus Scutellaria; species Scutellaria baicalensis. Next base: position 31,525,167 of record CM016724.1, on the reverse strand, counting down.
GAATACATTTAGGTGATGTTAAGGATACCTTTAGGTGATGTTAAGGATACCTTTAAAATCCTGATTCCAGGTTACATACCACGTTATGTTAAGGATACCTTTAGGTGATGTTAAGGATACCTTTGAAATCCTGATTTCAGGTTACATAACATTACGTTATGTTAAGGATACATTTAGGTTATGTTAGGGATATCTTTACGTTATGTTAGAGATACCTTTGTGTACAAAATGTGTAACACAACTATGTTATGGATAAGGTATCTCTAATATAACATAAAGGTATCTCTAACATAACTTAAAGATATGTCTAACATAACATAAAGGGATGTCTAACGTAACATAAAAGTATGAAATTTGGGCATAAAGATATCTATAACATAACCTAAAGGTATCCCTAAACATTACCTAAGGCTCCATTTGGATAGAGTGATTTGAAATCCAGAATTTGAAATAAGATCCATGCAACCGATTCACTGGAGAATTACTCATTATTAAAAGAAATGTATGAATGATGAAACACATTTATTAAAAATATTGACTTTCATCAAACTCACTACTCAGTCATATATACTTCCAAACTTCTAAAGTAAAGTATAACCTATCCGGATTCAAAGTATCCACTGCCTGCAAATTCAATTTGATCTCTCTTTCCATTAAATTGAGGCTTATTCCTTCTACACTTGTCCCAAAATAAATATACTCTTTTTTCAAAATCATCCCTTAATATTAATTGCTGCATTCTTTTTTTTTTTTTTTCTTTTCTCACAATGTCTTTAGTTAATTTAAAGCAAAAGAAATCCCCATAATTAATAAAGGAGGACAATCCAATTATTTGGTTGATGACATTATATTTCCACTATATTGTTTAGAATTTGTTAATATAAATAATATTATCCACATAATAATAGTGTGCAAGGATGGTTGGCTTGTAAAGTATAGCAGCTCTTAGAAGAATGCACATGGGAGAAAATCAACTTAATTTGGTTTTAGTCAATGTCAACCTCTCACCATGCACTCACTTTCCATAATCTCACAATATAAATTATAATATACACACATACACAAAGTCAACTTCACGTCTGCTAATTTACTCATCAATCTTAGTTGTTCTTAACTTATTGATATGTGAATATGGACTTGTTCAAAGTTTGATAACATGGGTCTGCCACCCACTTGTAACATAAGTTAATTAATACAGTATGGAATTCAATGACAGCCTTGCATTCTCTAATTGTATGTTTATGCTCTAAATTAACTTTTATCTTCTAAGAATAATATTAAAACATTTAGGAAAAAAGGAATATATGAGACCACAGTTTAGTCCTTCTCTCTCCTTAAAAATGTTAATGCAGTTTAATTACGCTACTCCTGCAAAAACACATCATGTAAAAGAGTTACTCTCCTGTAAACCACTTGCACGGATCTGAGATTCGTGCAATCGGGCCGTGCCCGGCCCACGCCTCTTTAATTTTTTGTGTGTTTTGGTTGTTACCTTCATGTTATATTAGTGTTACCTTCATGTTATGTTAGTGTTACCTTCGTGTTATGTTAGCGTTACCTCATTTCCAGATTTCATACCCTTAGTTTAAAACCATTGAATTAAAATAACACGAATGTAACACTAATATAACATGAAGGTAAAACTAACATAACATGAAGGTTAAAAACAATGTTAATCATACATTCATGTTATGTTAGACTGACCTTCATATTATGTTAGTGTTACCTTCATGTTAGGATAGTGTTACCTCATGAAGGTAACACTATCCTAACATGAAGGTAGCACTAACATAATATGAAAGTATGACTGTCTGAAGCGAATCTTGGTGGGTTTGAGCGCACACACCAGACGTGTGGGAGCGCGTTGGGGCGCATGAAAACGCGCGTGAAGGGCGCATGGGGCGGGTCGACCCGGATGCATGGATCCAGTTGCACAAACTATTTTGTCCATGTAAAATATCTATTACTTATATAAAAGTATGAATATTTCTTACAAAATATGGATTGCCTAATATATTCTTATTAAAGATTTTATTTAAGGTTATAATAGTAATTTGTGATTTTCATATTTAAATAATTTTATATTAGAATTATAAAACTAAATCATATAAAATTCTATAATAAGTAGGACTCTATTATTAAAGATTTTATTTAAGGTTATAATAGTAATTTGTGATTTTCATATTTAAATAATTTTACATTAGAATTATAAACCTAAATCATATAGAATTCTATAATAAGTAGGACTCTATTATATTAGGACTTTAATTTATGGATATTTCTTACAAAATATGGATTGTTTAATATATCCTTATTAAAGATTTTATTTAAGGTTTATAACAGTAATTTGTGATTTTCATAATTAAATATTTTTACATTAGCATTCGATCGAAACCAAAATCATATAGAATTCTATTATAAGTAAGACTCTATTATACTAGGACTTTAATTTACTAGATTTTTTTTTGAATTTAATTTAATATAATATAGGTTGTATATCCTTATAAAAAATTATTATTTCAGATTAATAGTAATATAATATTTTTTTTTTAAAATTCATCCTCCAGATGCGACGCATGTGTTGATACTCGTATTAATAAAAATATTTAAAAGTTCTTACTAATTAAAAATGAATGTGTATACCCTAATATACATCTCGTTCACATTTCAAAAATTAAACTATTTAGTAACTATTCTATAATTTTTATATGAATATAGAAATAAAAAGAAACATGAAAAATATAAGATATGATAAGTTATTGATCAAAATATTAACATATGAACCGTACCCAACATTAATATTACAAAGACCAAGAAACACTAAGTCTTTCAGTGATCTGTAGGTAGAATTAGTTATTTCTAAATCAGAAACTATATTAAATAATTGAATTTATTATAGGGAGGATTTCCAAAATACCCATTTTCATAAGTCAAGGAATTTTTTTACCCATTTAAAAAAAAATAACTTTTTTACCCAATTTTTAAAGTGAAATCTCCATAATACCCTTAATTTTAGTTATATTTACATAAGAAAAGAATCTAAGATACTCTACTCGTGTCCAGAAACTCTACTCGCGTCTAGGAAACTCGACTCGTGTCCAGAAACTCTACTCGCGTCTACCTTTCAGATAAGGTTCAACATATCATGAACACAAAATATAATATTGTGTTCACGATATGGTGATATCGTATTCATGATATGCTGATATGCTGATATCGTGTTCACAATATACTGATATTGTGTTCACGATATGCTGATATTGTGATATCGTGTTCACAATATGCTGATATTGTGTTCACGATATGCTGATATCGTGTTCACAATATGCTGATAACGTGTTCATGATATGCTGATATACTGATATTGTGTTCATGATATGCTGATATGCTGATATCGTGTTCACAATATGCTGATATGATATTAGAGGTATTTCCACTTTATGTAAATATAAACTTAAGTTGAGGGCATTATTGATATTTCGTCCAAAAAATGGGTAAAAAAGTACATTTTTTAAAAAATTGGTAAATAAGTTCCTTGACATACGAAAATGGGTAAACAGAGGTATTTCCACTTTTTGAAAAAGTCAAATTATCCACAACACACACATATTTATATAACCATGTACTATTACTGATCAAGATAACCATTTTATACTTAATGAGGGGGACAACTGGAAGCTCACAAAATTAAGTTAATTAGTAGGTAGGATTAGTAATTTCTGAATAAATAAACTGAGGTAATTTATTTTTTTAATCATTTAAATTTATCTCAATGAATTATATATTCATCCTTTATCTTTCACTTTTGATTTTTAGTCATTTACATTTAAGAGTTCCCATTTATTTGTTCTCTTACCACCATAATAGGTAATCTTTTATTCTTTTCTAATAAAAATTCATCCAACACAAAAAATACTTATTTTTCATTGGCAGAATGCTAAATAATAATATTAATGTTAAAAAACATTTTTTTATTAATATAGCCAATTTGGAATGTCCAAATTATTAATATTGATATTTCATAATAAAACTCTAACCCAAACGAAAAATAATTTTTATTATGAATATTAATTTAGACATATTAAATGAAGAATATAAATTGTGATAAAAAAAATTAGTGTTCTCTTGATTAAAAAAATGCGTTAAAATAAAATAAAAATTAAAATGTAACATAAGTTTTTACATAGAAAACTTAAAATAAAAAAGTGAAAGATAGATGATGGAAACTCCAACGTGGTAAACTTAGTAATAAATGATTTATTTTCCCCAAAAACTAATAGTATAATTGCATTGATTATAAGTCAAAACCAAACAAATAATTTAAAGAATAATTTTGGGAAATAAGGTGCGACTTGTGTTAATATAAAAAGATAGAAGTAGGCATCCATCGTAGTTGGAAAAAAAACTCAAAATGGGACGCATAGACACAAACGCAGTTCAATACCATCAAGGACTCCAGTTTGAAGAAGTGCATCAAACCCCACCGGAGACAATCGACGATGCGCCTCCTATTGAAGACGACCTTTACGAACCACCTAATGATTACCAGCCTGATCGACCACCGCCACCGCCACCGCCACCGCCGCACGCAGCAGAAGTTCACTCTTTTCCTCCTCAATATCATGATCAGCCGGCACCACCACCACCGCCGCCACAGGCTTTCCCTCCACCTCAAGAACAACCATTTTCTCCGATCATCGGCCACTACCACCACCACCACCAACAACAACAACAACAACAAAATGGAGGAATGCAGTTTCCACCACAACAAATGAATTATCAAGCTCAAGTCGTGGGAGGGGTACCGGTTGGAGTTTCGCCGTCTCCGCATGATCAGTACCAGCAGCCATGGAAGACTCAACTTTTCGATTGCATGAATGATCCACAAAATGGTACTCTCATTCTCTCATTTTATAATTAAATTACCCTTAATTCATTCTGACCTTGATTTCTATTCATTTCAGCTGTGATCACCCTCTTCTTCCCATGCGTAACCTTTGGACAGATTGCAGAAATAATGGACTCTGGAAATACCCGTAACAAATCCATCCATCCATCCATCTTAATTTTGCTTTAAAGTATATATATATATATATATATACACACACGAGTATCAGCACGTACGTCACACATGGATGATGAAGTTTTTAAATCAAAATATTATATTATTATTAATCTTAAATAATAATTTTGTAAGAATATACAATCTATGTTAAATTAAATTAAATTCAAAAAAAAAAGTATAGTAAATTAGAGTCCTACTCATAATAGAACTCTATTTGAAATTTGGATTAGAATTCTTATGTAAAATTATTTAGATATGAAAATGATTTCTATTATAACCTTAAATAAAATCTTTAATAAGGATATATTAGGCAATCCATATTTTGTAAGAAATATTCATACTTTTATATAGATAATAGATATATATATATATATATACATATACATGATTAATGTCCAATAAATTGATCATCTCTCTTCTCTCTCTTCTCTCTCTCTCTAGCTTGTGGGACTAGTGGAATGCTGTACACTTTGATCGCTTGTTGCATAGCAATGCCATGCATAATGTCATGCACATATCGAAGCAAGATGAGAAGTAAATTTGGGCTGATAGAATCCCCAGCACCTGATTGGCTGGTTCACTGCTTTTGTGAGTGCTGTGCTCTCTGTCAAGAATATAGAGAGCTTCAGGAAAGAGGCTTTGACCCTTCTATTGGTACCCTAACTTCCTCCTTTCTTATATATAATACATCATTCATTTAATATTCATTTTATGATATTTTCTTAATATTTTACCTTAACCGTTATGAACTGAGTCAAATGGAATAATTCGCAAACTTAATGCCTAGCTAATCGGTCCTAAGACTTTTATGATGTATATATAAACTAGTATTGGCACCCGCGCTATGCGCGGTATGTGATATTATAATATTATTAAATATTTGATAATATAGTATAAGTAATTTTAGTACATAAAAGACATTATAATATTTAATAACTAATAGAATCTAAATTTGCTTAAAATAATTCAATTTACAACAATATATCGATATTATACACATCCAATTCACTAATCTATGACTAATATTAAAAACAAAAATATCAATCATGATCTTCAAATCAAAATTGGAAATTTTACTTGCAAGTTTGTAAGTTTTTTAAAAAACTTTATATACAACATTTCTAGTTGAAACATTTTTTTATCATATGTGCTACAAAAAAATTTCGTCAGTCACTTAAATTAAATATACTAAAAAAATTAAAAAAATATGAATTAAATATCAAATTCAATTACTTAAATTAATTATGTGTGTTTGTGAATATGTATATACATAAACAAAAATTTACGTAGGAACTTGATGCAATTACTGTCAATTATATATTTTCAACCTTTTATTTTAAAATAAATTGAATTAGAAAAAAATTAATATCGCTTAACATTTAAGATGACAGATATTTATTTTGTTGTAAGTATCACATAAATAAATTGATATAACACGACATTGATCATTACAATTTAAGCTTAGTACAAAATCGAAATGTAGTAGTAGTGATCATGATGATGACAATATAATAATTAGAAACTAAACATATAATTTAAATAATCAGCTGAGCCATCTAAATTCAAAACGTGCACTCTCATATAAAAATATACGAAGTCCCAAGTGTAAAATAAAAAATGAAAATTTTATTATGAGATATTTATAATTTAAAAAAATATTTAGGATGTCATATAATTCAGACTATAGACATATTATATACATATATGTGTATATACACACATTGTAAATAATGTTATACTTATTTATTAATCTATATTAAATATGATATAAATTATACTCATGCAAATTAATATTTATTATTGAAATTATTGTTTGGATATCAATTGTTGGTATTTAAAAAATTGTTCAAAATTAATTTAATTAAGATCAGTAAAATGAGAATAAACTGATACATCATTTATATTATTAAATCAAAAGGATTAAATAGTAAAAAATGAAAAAAAAAATTGACGGGATACTTACAAATATTAATTTAAAAAATACTTAGGATGACATATAATTTTTACACTAAATACATATTATCCATATACATATATGTATATACACACATCTTTAATAGTGTTACACTTATCTATTAATTATATTGATATTACATATGATATCGAATTATTCCTAAACAAATTAATATTTAGAGTAAGTCTCGTATGAAACGAGTGCATGGATTCGGGTCAAGGGACCCGCTTCTCTTTCTCTCTTTTTTTTTTCCCGCATAATTTTTTAATTTTTGCACCTACCAATAGGGTATGTTAGAACTATATCTACATTATCTTAGACATATCTTTACGTTATGTTAATCTACATATCTGCTCATATTTCATACATTTTCTTTTTTACGCTTGGTTTTTGAATTTTGGCACTTACCACTACGTTATGTTAGACATATCTTTACATTTTGTTAAACCTACCATTCTGCCCAATTGCATACCTTAAACTTAAAAAAAAAAAAAAACCTTAGGGTTGACACATGTACAATTACGTTGTATTAGACATACCTTTAAGTATGGTTAGACATACCTTTGTGTTATGTTAAAACTACCTACATAAGGTAGATCTAACTATGGGAAAAATTCAATTTTAGTCCATTTAAAAAGTCAATGTCCAATTTTCGTCCACCATGAAAGCGGTTTTCAATTTTAGTCTAATTAAGCCAAAAATCGTCACTATTTCGTCCATTTTTGGCTTAATTGGACTAAAATTGAAAACTGAAAATTGAAAACCGCTTTCATGGTGGACAAAATAGTGACAAAAATGGACCAAATAGTGACGATTTTTGGCTTAATTTGACTAAAATTGAAAATCGCTTTCATGGTGGACGAAAATTGGACATTGATTTTTTAAATGAACTAAAATTGAATTTAACCCATCTAACTATACATAAAGATATGTCTATTGGAGCGAGTTTGAGTGAGCTTGAGCGCGAGTATCAGGCGCATGCGGACTCGTGAAATGCGAGTGGGAGTGTTTTTTTTTTTTTTTTTGCGTTTTGACCAGATCAACCCTGATGTATGGATTTAGATTTGTGTGTCAAACTCATATACGTTTTTGCCTAATATTTATTATTGAAATTATTGTTTGAACAATCTATTGTTGATATTATAAGAAATTATTCAATAAAATTAATTTAATTAATATTAATAAAATAAGAATAAACTGATACAATATTTATATTATAAATTGGATGAATGAAATAATAAAAATACAAAATAAAAAAATTATTGATGTGACACTTTTTCTTAAAAAATGATATTTTTGTAAATATCTCCAATTTTTCCTCTATTATTATAGTATATAAATATATAGAAAGATTTGTTTATTTATTTATTGTTTTGAATTTCTATACAATAAATATAACATTAAATGTCTTAAATATTAATATTTTTTAATTAATAAATGTAAAATGAAAGTTATTAATGATTCTTAAAATGGAAATATTTAATAAATGAGACATTTATTGCAGTTATTTTTGGCAGAATGTTCTGCTTTTATATATATATAGATTGGCAAAATTAACTACTTTTAGATATTATCCTGCTTAACTTTTCTTCCATAATCTGTAATTTAGCTGAAATTTATACATTGTAATTAACTTAGATGAAGTGACAACCTCAAAAAATATGAAGGCCATAAAACTAATAAGTGGCTCTCATATTTTTATACAATTTTTTTGAGTCAGCCATTGCTTTTATATATATATATATATATATATATGTCTATGTAGTGTCATGTTAAGTTCATAGGACCTTTAGAACGGATATTATTGTCAAAATTGGCCCAAGTATGAAAAATTACTGATTATTATGGATTTAGGGGTCATTTAAAATGATGGAGATTGGTATTGCTACTTCCCTGCAGTAAAGAGAATTAATCTTCCACGCATCAATTTTGAATTTTTACCAAAATCTAATTATTTGTTGTTCATCATGACAAAAATATTGTATGTTTGTAATTAATGATGGATCCTCTGTGAGCTTTGAACTGATAATTTATTATTTTATACTACAAGTACTGTAGAAAATAAAGTAGATATAAAATATATATGCATATATATGTGTGTGAAATAAAAATAAATATGCTGAATATGGAATTTTTTTACTAGGATGGTTAGGAAATGTGGCAAGGCAGCAGCAACATAAGCAGCAACAATTTGGAATGACACCTCCAATGCAGCAAAGGATGATGTAATTGATGATTGATGAGAGAATTTGTTGTCATATAAATCTCAATCTTTCATGGTTGTTTCCTTTAAATGTTCCAAACTTTATTTCTATATTCATTTTGTATTAATGATGTATCCAATGTTGGAATGAAACAAACCAATATGGTCGGAAATTGGTTGGAAAAGTTGGCGTTGACCAATCTAAAACCAATTTGATTACATGGTGTTTCGTTTGTTAAAAGCGAAATTAAGTTACAAATTTGAAGTCTACGTTTCGAGTAGATAAATGTAGAGTATTTATTTTCTCAAATCCAATTTTAGATGAATGATAAACTAATGGTCAAAGTTGCAAAGTTGCAACTTAAATTAAAGAGATGTGAACGTGTGAGTTTGAATTCAATTGATGTATATATATAACATGAATAGAAGAGTGTAGAAACAAATATCTAACTAATCTAACTACTTTGTTGACTAGACTTATTCATGTGCAATCACATGCATATTGCTGACTCATCTTCTTTGATCTTTTCTACATGCTTCCATGTGAGCCTTGTCATGCATATTCTTAAATACTTCCCTGTGAAACTGAGCTAGGTTATGTAATGGATATGCTGCTCGTAGTTTGTGAAACTGAGTTGAAGTAAGTGCTTTAGTAAGAAGATCAGCAAGTTGATCTTCTGTAGGAATGTATCTAACTTTAACCACCTTAGATAACACCTTCTCCCTTATAAAATGAATGTCAATCTCTATGTGTTTGGTTCTTTAATGAAATACTGGATTTGAAGCCAAAGCTGCTACACTCTTGTTGTCACTCCATATAATAGATGGACTTGTAATAGAAATGCCAAGTTCCTGAAAAAGAGAGTGAAGCTAAACAAGATCAGCACAAGTATCAGCTAATGATCTATATTCAGATTCAGCACTACTTCTTGAAACTACTGCTTGCTTCTTGGAGCTCCAAACTAATAGATTCTTGCCAAGAAAAACACAATGACCTCCTGTGGACCTCCTGTCATCTATGCAGCTGGCCCAATCTGCATCAGCGAAACTCTCCAAATGCATTCTAGGAATGGGAGTAAACACAAGTCCAATTGAAGTTGTACCCTTTAGGTACCTAAGCAGGTGTTTGCATGCTATCCAATGTTTTTCTGAAGGAGCCTGTATAAACTGGCTTAGGTTATTTACAACATAAGATATATCAGGCCTTGTCAATGTGAGATACTGCAATGCTCCAATAGTACTTCTATATAGTGTAGGATTATCTAACTCTTTGTTGTCATGACTGTGTAGCTTATGTGATGAACAACATTGGAGTAGATACAGGTTTACATTCAAGCATATTTGTTTTCTGCAGCAGATCAAATAAGTATTTAGACTGAGTTAATGTTAAATCACCACTTGATCTGTGAGCCTCCAAGCCTAGAAAGTAATTTACTTCTCCTAGAGTTTTGAGAGAAAATTTCTGAGAAAGAACATTGATCACTACACTTATGCCTTCTTGACTATCTCCAGTTACCAAAATCTCATCTACATAAACAAGAAGTATCAAAATCTTGCCAGATTTCCTGACATAAAACAAAGATGAATCTGAAACTAAAACTTTGAATCCCAAAGAAGCCAAATATTGTTTTAGTTTAGTACCAAGCTCTAGGTGCTTGTTTCAAGCCATATTGAGATTTCTGCAGCTTACAAACATATGTGGATTTTGTTGCATCAACAAATCCTTCAGGTTGCTTCATGAATCTGTTTCAACAAGATCTACATTCAAAAAAGCATTATTTATATCTATTTGTTGAATGCTCCAGTTATAAGTCACAACCAAACTTAGAGCAAGTCTAATAGTGCATGCTTTAATAACAGGGCTGAAAGTTTCAAAAAAATCCACACCTGGAGTTTGTTGGAATCCTCTAGAAACCAATCTTGCTTTATGCTTATCCACACTTCCATCAGATTTGTACTTAGTTCTGAAAATCCACTTGCAAGTGATCACATTCATCTCAGATTTGTATGGAACAAGAATCCAAGTGTTCTTACTAATAAGAGAATCATACTCTGCCTGCAATAGCACTTAACCACTTGGGATCAGACATAGCTTCAGTTATTGTATAAGGCTCAGCATGATTACTAACCACAATGTTATATGATTTTGGCTGTAGAGAACCGGTTTTAGATCTAGTGATCATATGATGAGTGTTGGGATCAGACATAGCTTCAGTTATTGTATAAGGCTCAGCATGATTACTAACCACAATGTTATATGATTTTGGCTGTAGAGAACCGGTTTTAGATCTAGTGATCATATGATGAGTGTTGAGTGATGTACTAGTGTTATTTCCAGTAGAAGATATATGCTCGGTATTGAGGTTTAAAATAGGTAAATCCACAACAATGTTAATATTAGAATGAGTGGAGTTATCAGAATTTAAAGAATCAGAGTTGAAGAACCTGAGACACCAGCATCTCTTGAATCACCAATCTCAGAATTATTTGAATTTGACCGTTGTTCTACAAATCGTGTAGATGTCCACTGATAAGGAGTGGGGGATCTGATATCTGATGTAGAAGCTTTCTCTCCAAATAAGTGATGATAAGGAAACTTCACTTCATTGAAATCCACTGTTGTAGCTATGTACACTCTGCCTGTAGCACTGAGACACTTGTAACCTTTGTGAGAGTTACTGTATCCTAGAAAAACACATTTTAAAGATCTTTGCATAAACTTGTGAGAATTATAAGGTCTAAGGTAAGGAAAACAGCTGCATCCAAAAACTTTCATGTATGAATAATCTGGTTTAGCTTTAAACAACTTCTGATATGGTGAGATGTTGTATAATGTTGGTGTAGGCAACCTGTTAATAATGAACACAGCAGTTGTGAAAGCATCATACCAATACTTATGAGGAAGATGTGCTTGATTAAGCAAAGTGAGGGCCATGTCTACTATATGCAAGTGCTTCCTCTCAGCCTTGCCATTTTGTTAAGGTATGTATGGACAAGGATGTTTGAAAATGATGCCAAGTTTATTAAGATCATGAACAAGTGATCTATATTCTCCTCCCCAGTCAGATTGCAATGCTCTAATTTTGAATGAGAATTGTCTTTCAATATAAGCACAAAAACTGAGAAATATAGATGCTACCTCTGATTTTTGTTTGATAGGAAAGAGCCATATGTATCTAGTAAAATCATCTAAAAAATGTACATAGTACTTGAATCCATTTGTAGATACAACATGAGAGGGTCCCCAAACATCAGAATGTATAAGCTCAAATGGCATTGAAGTTTTTAAATTTTGTGAGGGAAAAAGGAGCTTTATGCAGCTTGCCAATTTTGCAATCATCACACAAATTTAGATGAGAAGATGTAAAAGGAACTTGTAGCTGTTTCATCACATTATTAAACACAACCGAACAAGGATGTCCAAGTCTTCTATGCCAAACATTGGCTTTATTATTTTGTATATATTGAACTGAAGTAACAAAAGGAACACAATGAGAGAGAGATGATGGCTTATCAGCTCTTGAAAGATGGCTGAGATCCAGCTGATAAAGCCATTCTTAAGTCTGTCTTCCAGAAGAACTTCCTTGGTGACTTTGTCCTTGACAAGACAATTATCATGATAGAACTCAATGAATATACAATTGTCTTTGGTAAATTGTGAAATGCTTAACAACTTCTTAGCAATATGAGGAACAAACAGAATATTGTTTAGAAGTAGAGATGTAGTATGATCAGTGGAAGGATAAGATGTGTTTCCAATGTGTGAAATAGGAAGAGAAGCTCAATTACCTACTACCAGTTTATGAGATCCTTTGAACTCAGCCTTAAGAGATAGATTTTCTAGCTCATTTGTAACATGATTTGTTGCACCACTGTCAAACAACCATGGACCATCACCTTGTGATGGAGAATCAGTAGTAGCAAACATAGCTTGTGGTGAATAAGGTGTAGAGAATGGAGAGATATGACCTGAGTTATCAGAGGATGAGGCACGAGCTTGAGATCCAGAATCAGGTCTAGTAAAATTTACATCGAATCGTTTAAAACACTTCAACGCAGTGTGACCTGTTCTTCCACATACTTAACATAGTGGTTTGTTTGAATTTGCACCAAAACCACCTCGAAAACCATGGCCACCACGAGTAGATCTGTCTCTGAAGAAACGACCTCCACCTCTATGATTGTTATTCTTCGAGTAAGAAACATTTACAGATGAATTTGTAACAGATGTAGCAAAAGCTATTGCAGGAGGTGGAGTATATTATTGAATACGCAACTCATGAGTTTGCAGCGCATATTGGACCTCTGATAAATTCAGATTCGAATTTCCAGATGTAAGATTAACAATGACTGAATCAAATTCATTGCCAATACCACCAAGGATATAGAGACATAGCTCATCATCTGTGATTTTAACTCCAGCAGCCATGAGATCATCTGCAATTCCTTACATCTTCAAAAAATAGTCATCAATTGACAAATCGCCTTTCTTCAAAGTTTGTAGCATAAGGCGAAGTTGTAGAGCTCGCGCTGTAGATTGATTCTGAAACATCACTTGAAGAGTGTTCCATACTTCATGAGAAGTGACACATCTACTAACATGACCAAGCATTGGTTCTGTCATGGAAGCAAGCATCCAACTGTAAAGAAGTTGATCTCTGCGAATCCAGAGTGAATTATTTCCTGCCATAGATGATTCTTCACTAAAAAGGATATCATCATATCCAAATGCCTTCGCAGTAGATAGAATTTGTGTCTTCCAGTAGTTGTAATTTGAGCGATCAAGCCGAATTGAAATTGCTGGAAAATGTGGTATGGAGAATGAGGTAAAAGGAGATTTTGAAGCCATAAAAGATTCTGAAACTGAAGACACCGGAAAAAGAAAATTCCACCGAAGAAGAAGAGTAACCACCGGAGAAGACCACCGGAAAAAAAAAATAAAGATCGGAGAGAGGCTCTTGATACCATGTTAAAAAAGATAATAGAGAGAGAATATGTAATCCATTTCATCAAAACTAAAAACATATGCAGAGTGTTTACATACATACATATATATATAACATGAATAGAAGAGTGTAGAAACAAATATCTAACTAATCTAACTACTTTGCTGACTAGACTTATTCACGTACAATCACATGCATATTGCTGACTCATCTTCTTTGATCTTTTCTACATGCTTCCATGTTAGTCTTGTCATGCATATTCTTCAATAACTACTCTCTCTACAATGTATATGCAGTGACAAAAACTGCAAAAGAATTGTGGGATTTACTAGAAAAGAAATACAAGACCGGTGATGTCGGATCGAAAAAATTCATCATCTGTAGGTTCTTGGATTTCAATAGTGGATTCCAAGATGGTCTTAGACCAAGTACGAGAGTTACAATTAATCCCACATAACATTCATGCCGAAGGAATGCAACTCATCAGTGAATCTTTCCAAATAGCTGCTATAATTGAAAAGCTATCGTCTCTTTGGAAAGAGTTCAAGAACTATATATCTCAAGCATAAACAAAAATATATGGGGCTTGAGGTCCTGATCGTGAGACTAAGTACTGAGAAATACAACCGAAAATCTGAAGTCAAGAGCGACAGGACATCTATGGAGGCAAAAACAAACTTGGGGCAAGTGTAGATACGCAAATTTATTGCCCAATGCCACGTGTAAAATAATGTGTGGAATATTAATTTATATTTACTGTTAGTCCCAAATATGGTGGTAGTAGGCTTAGAGGGTGGATGAATAAGCCTACTCCTATTTCAAAACTAATGGTTTCTTCTATTGGCTTGGTTGCAGTATTAATAACTTTTTGGGAGGTTACTGATCAGAGTGGTTGCGGAAGCTTTTCTCTCATAAGAGTCTGGTATAGAAGATGTGCAACTTAACATAGAGTTATGCAAGTAAAGCAATAAGCACATATAGACGTATGGATATACAAAGATTCGAAGGTGGAGTAATCCTTCTACATCCTCTCTGCCTCTTCTCAAGAGGGAACATTCGTTAAGCTAGTTGATTTACATAGACCTATCTATTACAACCCTCATTTAACAAGTAAATAGCAAGCTTTCACACAGCTGCTCGTCTACTCTCCTCACTGACCCACACAGAATCTTATTCTACCCACCCAGGTCCTCACTTTCTTCTTCTGAAAGTGGAAAACTTAGCAGGACTCGCTCCTCGCACTAAACACTCCAAGACAACCTTTTAAAAAGGTTTGTCTTCTTCTTCTTCAACTGGTGGCAACAAGCTCAGACTTCTTTTACAGGTTAAACTGTTGTAGCTTGCTGCCTCGACTATGAGACTGATTATGCATCTTTGGGGTGTGGGGTGTTTGAGCTTCTCTTTTCTCTCTTCCTTTTTTGCTCCCCACTTTGCTCTCTTTTCTTTTGTGTAGTCTTCCCCCTCTTTTCTGTGTCTTCTTCTTCTGAGCTTTTTCTCTGTTGAGCTCTTCTCTTTTCTTTTTTGCACTCTCTCTTTCTCTCTCCACATCTCTCTATCAATCTTCAGTCTTCTTCTTAGTTATAGATTCGAAAATCTGCCCGTTGAAGGTAGGTAGAGTTCCTAATCTATAAATGTACTGCACTCCTGACACATGCCAGCTTTTCACTTTCTACGTGTCTTCTTCTGGTTGGCTCCTCTTCTCTTCTCTCTACCGGTAACTTCTTTTGTCTACCGGTAACTTTTGACTTTCTTCCCATGCCTGCTTTGTACCTTCCTCCTCGCGCTTCACTCTGGAGCTTCCTTCTCTGGCTTGCTCCTTCAGGTAGCTTTGAGGCTTCTGTAGCATGCTGTCCTGCAGTATGCTTTTGGCATTGTCTTTCAGGTAGCTTCCTGTCTGGTGGCTTTCTGCTTTTCTGCTTCAGCAAGTTCTCTTCCAGTAGCTTCCTACAGTCATCAGTATCCTAATTAGTTCACCCGATTCCTTTCCACCATTCTCTTCATTATCCTTTCTTTGACACTTTTTCTAATCTTTCTTTCTTCTGCAGTAACTCTGTCACAGTAACCTCTCCTAAGATTGGTTATGCTTTAGAGTTGCTTTCTTAAAGAGATTGTAACTCAAATTCTGTTTGATTCAATAAATTTCAATTTGTACAAATCTTTTGTGTTTATTTATCTAATACACAAAATTTGTTGTTACAAATTTTTAGCGCGCACGTAGGACAATCTCTTCCTTTCATCTCTTCTCTTCACCAAGTTCATCAAGATGTTTACCAACAAGACTTCATCAAAGTCTACATCGTCAACTTCTTCGAAGGATACAATATAAACTGGTGGGGTTATCACATGAAATATGCTGAATCAGTTGGAAAAGTCTAAGGAAGTGATTCCTACTCACGAAACAACATTTTCTGAGGCTGAAGAATCATTGACACCTGTCAACCTAAACCAAGATGAAGAAAACTCAAGCGGTTCTACACCACATACTCCTCGCTCGACATCAAGTCCGTTACATACAGCTCTTGTAATGACTACAAGTGCTATAACTTTGGAAGAACAAATGGCTAGCCTTATGAAAGCTATGGAGAGTCTTAGCAAACATGTTCAAGAGCAAGACGCGAAGATAGCTTTACTACTGAGGAATGAGGAAGTTGATGGAAAAACAATGGATGACCCAATCGACACACCAAATGAAGTTGACGCATCCAGAAGACCACAAGTAAACAATAAAGGAAAGTTATAAGCAACTGAGGTGCAAGTTTCATCCGATGGATTTATTCCTATAAGTGAACTAAGGGAGTTCGTCATGGGAACCATTCAAGACAAGCTAGATGGAGGATTCAAATCACCAACAACTTACTCTAAGCCATACACTGCAAGGATTGATAACTTGAGGATGCATTAGGATATTGAAAGTCCTACGTGGATCTGCAAAAACAAAAACAAAAATAACCCAATCAAAGTACACGGTGTTGTCAGTGGTGTCGACAACACCAGCGTAACACACAGCGGAAAATGGATCGAATTAAAAGTTACAGAACACAAACGATATATCCACGAGTATACAAATACTCGTGGAATGCCTTCAGGGTAAAAACTCCTTTATTGATTTGTGTATGTGTACAAAGGAGAAAGAAAGATCTCTAAAAGAGACTCTTTCGAACAAACAACTCAATACCTCCTATGAGATGAATATGACACCTAGGAATGTATACAAAAACTCTCAGTTGAACACTCCGAAGAACACCTATACTAAAAGTCAAGAGTATGCAAACTCTATGACACACAAGAAAATGATGTTGCCTATCGGTGTGAACAACACAACCTATGACACCAGTGTACTGCGTATACTAGACTACTTAAGCTCTCGATTCTGTGTATCCTTGATCTTCAGCAACTTCACCTATTTATAGACCTTGAAGTACACTGTGTAGAGACTCCACTTCCCATGATCTTGGAGAGCTCCATGATCTTCATAACTCACGTGCATGATGGGGAAGATGGAGTGGACTTGTTCTTGACTTCTTCTTGACTTATTCATCTCCACTTCTTGAACTCTAGCTTGACTTGATCTTTCTTCATCTCCACGTTCCTTAATCACACGTTCTCTTCTCATTGGATTCTCACGTTGATATTCACTCTCAAAAGAACGTGTTTGACTCCTTCAAACTTCACTTGTTTGATCTTTATATATATCTTTGAATCCTATCAAAAAGATGAGCAAATAGCAACTTCCTAAAACTTAGGAGAGTTTGTTAGTGAAAAGAGATTCAAAACATATAGAACACGTGAGATTTTAATGAGTCAAATCCATAAGAGAATATCAAATCTTTTTTCCAAATCTTTTCAAATAAATATATCTAATAAAATCTAATTAAAATCTAATTTTGAATTTAGGATAATCTTGAAAAAGAAAAATTAATTATTGTTGGAAAATCCAACACTAACAATCTCCCCCTATTTTTCTTTTTCAGCTCAAAACCTAAATCAATTAGATTTATCTCCCCCCCCCCAATTCAATCTCCCCCTTAATCCTGCAACACATCAATCATCAAAACAAAAAAATAGTGATATAAGATCAAAACATAATCAAGCAAACATAAACACCATTAATTAATCAAAAATCAAGAATGAATATACGAAGATTAATGTTTAACAACCCGAAATAAAATAAACAGAATCTGAAAAATATCCATCCATAAAAACCAAAAACAGAATATTCCATCTACAATCAACCAGCATCTTCAATCTCAAACTTCATCTTCATCATCCTCTCCACCTTCGGCTTTTTCAGCATCCACGCCATCTCCCCCTTTTTGAGCTGAAATCAGAGCATCCAAGTTGTCACGAACTTGGAGCAGACCTTCTATGTGCTCAGTCAAGGACTGACGTTGCAAGATCAGCTGTGCAAGGAAGGATGTGCCGGTGTTGCGACTGGTGTTGCCAACCCGAGGAACAACATCAGGTGTGACAGGAAGATCACACACCCTATTCCCTTGAAGAAGAGCCTTGGCAATGGTAAGGGGAGGCTGAGGAGGCACTAGGCTCTCAAATGCAGAAAGAGTAAGCCCTTGGAATCAAAGGATGGCTGAGATAAGGGAGGAAAACTTTTCGGCAAACCTACCAAGATTTTGCAACACTAACCTCCCAAAATTAAAAGGAATCCTCAGCACTATCCTATAAAGCAAATTAGCTTGCTCCTCAGTCACAACAGTGGAGTTAGATGAAGGAAGCCAATTGTGTACACAAATTTTGTGTAACACAGCAAAGAGAGAAGTAAGAGATGAAGCTGAAAATTTCCTAGACCATGATAAAACTTCCCACCCACCCCCCCCCCCCCCCCGTAATTTCAGAGGTAACAACATCAAGAGGGGGAAGAGGAGCATTCTCAACAACATCAGGCAAATCTAGGACAACATTCACATCCTTAGAGAGAAAAGAAAACAGACTCCCCCTCACATAGACTACCCCATACCCATGATGGCTAGAATCGCACAAATGCTTATGCAAGTTAGCATAGAATTCATAAATAATAGTGGGGCAGTAAGATGGAATGGTGGTCACACAATGCAGTAGTTTCCTAGAGGCGAAGAAATCAACTAAGCCTAACCTAGAGAAGGAATCAACATGCAAATTGCGCTCGGCCAAAATAGGCTTTTGACACAAGGATGTCCAAACACTAGAAGAGGTCTTAGTGTAGAAAGTAGTCGAGTAAGCTTTAGAAACCTGAAAAGGAGTCCCCTTGGGCTGAAAATCAGGAGAGTGATCATCCTCCTCTGCCGATAGATCAACAGGTGTCTTCCCCTTAGCCGAAGGTGTTGCCCTGGTATTGGCAACACCTGGCTTGACACCAGACATTTTCAGCTTTAAAATGACCTTGGAGAGGGTGGTCTCCATGTCATCATCAGTGTCAGAGGCAGCGGCGGGAGCGAAGTCCTTATCAGACTCGTCATCGAGCTCCATAGAGCTTGACGATTTGGCCGATGTCGGAGCTGGAATTTCAATTTTAGAGACGGCCGGAGCTGGGCCAGAAGAGGGAATGGGCCTCTTTCGCTTCTTGACAATGAACTCGGGGGTCACCTTCCCCGCGGCACGCAGACGCTGGGAGCATCTCTGTCGTTCGTTCAAAGGGCGATTCGAGGGCTCGATCTCCTCCACATCAACAGGGTCAGATGAGGCGCCCAATGGACCTTTGGCAGGCTGGGAAGAAGAGGCGGCACCCTTTGCAGCCTTCGCACTCTTGGCCTTGGCCTTCGAAGCAGTGCGAGAAGAGGGAGTTGGGGAGGCAGTGGTCGGTGTTGCGCTGGTGTCAGCAACATCGGCCGACGACACCGCAGCAGTGGATGGAGCGAGCAAAGCAGGGTACGATTGTTTTAGCTTCTCCAAGAATTCAAGTACAGCAGGAGGGATTGAGGAATCAGCCATGGGTGAAAAAGAAGTAAAATTAGGGCTTTTTGGAGAAGAAGAAGAAAGGAGATCGCCTTTTTGGAGAGAGAAAGAGAGAGAGAGTATGTGAGCAAGAGAGAGAGTGCACAATCGAGAAGTGGAGAGACACACGTGATGTTCTGATTTTAAACACAAATATTGAGCCTTTGAATATTTAGATAAACTCAAGAGATTTTGAAAAGATATGAAATTAAGATAAAATCTCAACAAATTTTCACAAAAATAGTAATCACAAAATTCGAATTTTAAATTTGAAATTAGGTTATCCAAAAATCAAATATATCCACTATATATCATAAGGATTAAATGCAGATACCTAGGGATGCTTAAAATTTAAATCGCATAAAAATCGCACACAATGTAACCAACTGGTGTTGTCCCTGATGTTACGTAACACTGCGATGACACCATAAAAATTTTGGCTCTTGAAATTTTTTTTTTGTGCACACTAAATTAAATTCACACATACCTAATCTCAACCAACCTTTTGAAAAGAAAGCACTGTCGTAGCGAGCGCCATGCTTCTAGTTACTCGGTTGTGAGATCAAGTTTTATCGATTTGGTTGTGATATCTCCTACACCTTTTAACAAGGAAGCATCGTCGCAGCGAACGCCGTGCCTGGAGTTACTCAGTGAGGTCACACAACACATTTAAGCATAGTCACTAGGCTACCTGAAAAGCATTGTCGTAGCAAGCGCCGTGCTCCAAGTGCTTCGTGACTTATATCAATTATTCGAACAAAGGTGCACTTTTATTATGAGCCATTAACAAAATAGGTGTCCAATCCAGAGTTATCACATAAGGAACACACTGGTCAGATACAAATATGCACACATATGCCTAGAAAGCCTAAAATAAAAAAATTTATTCTAAGGGTGTTAAGAGTGGTGTGAGTAACATGAACGGTAACACCCGCAAAAGCAGCATGCACATTCAAACAATGCACAATCCGAGAGACTTCTTTAAGGAAGAAAATCTCTCTAAATCTAAAGCTTTTGTAAATATATATGCTATTTGGTTTTCAGTGGATACATAATCAAGTTGGATTAACCCTTTTTCAACTAAATCTCGAATGAAGTGATGCCTAATATCTATGTGTTTAGTTCGAGATTGTTGAACTGGATTTTTGGAAATATTAATTGCACTCGAATTATCACAAAATAGGCTCAAAGATTTATTTTCAAAACCATAATCATCAAGCATTTGTCTCAACCACAAAAGTTGATTACACCCACTCCCGGCGGCCACATATTCGGATTCGGAGGTGGATAAAGAAACACAATTTTGTTTTCTACTATGCCAAGATACTAAGTTATTGCCTAAGTAGAAACAACCACCACTAGTACTCTTCCTATCATCTATATCTTCAGCCCAATCAGAATCGCTAAAACCCACCAAATTGAGATTAGTGTCCTTAGTATACCAAATACCTAAATCTATCGAACCGGAAACATACCTTATGATACGCTTCACTGCTTGAAGATGTGAGATTTTAGGGTCAGATTGGTAACGTGCACAGACACCAACACTATACATTATATCCGGGCGGCTAGCGGTCAAGTATAGTAAACTGCTGATCATCGATCTATAGAGGGTGTTGTCAACACCATCGGCAACACTGTCTTTCGACAGCTTTTGTGACGAACCCATGGGGGTTCTCATAGGCTTAGAATTTTCTAAACCAAAGCAAGATACCAAATTTTTAGCATACTTGCTTTGTGAGATGAAAATTCCTTCCTTTAATTGCTTTACCTGCAAACCTAGAAAGTAAGTTAACTCTCCAATCATGCTCATTTCGAAGGTAGAAGACATAGCATGCACAAAATCATCAAGATCACTTTGACAAGTAGATCCAAATACAATGTCATCAACATAAATTTGAGCTATCATACAATTTCGATCGTTTCTCTTAACAAAAAGAGTACGATCGGCCATACCTCGAATGAATCCAAACTCAAGTAGGAAGGTGGTCAAACGACCATACCAAGCTCGAGGAGCTTGTTTCAAACCGTACAATGCTTTCTTAAGTTTGTATACATAATGAGGTTGATAAGGATCTTCAAAACCCTTTGGTTGTTCAACATACACTTCCTTATCTAAGAACCCATTCAAAAATGCTCCTTTTACATCCATTTGATAAAGGGTAATTTTCAAATAACAAGCAATTACAAGAACTAACCTAATCGATTCAATTCGAGCAACGGGTGCGAAGGTTTCATCATAGTCGATGCCTTCGACTTGTGTGTACCCTTGTGCTACAAGTCGTGCTTTGTTTCTTACAATGTTCCCTGACTCATCCAATTTATTTTTAAAAATCCATTTAGTTCCAATCACATTAGTATCGGATGGTCTAGGAACAAGAAACCAAACATCATTTCTAGTAAATTGTTCAAGTTCTTCTTGCATTGCTTGTATCCAAAAATGATCTTTTAAAGCTTTAGAGACATTTTTGGGTTCAATTGGAGAGACAAAACAGTAGAATTTTACCTCTGAAAATGTGGTTGACATACACACATGTCTTACCATTTCCTTGTAATTCACGGGGTCTTTTATACGAGTTCGAACACCATCGTTTACTCCTCTTATCACCTGTGTGGTAGGGTGATTTTTTTTGATACGAGCAGGTGGATCTCTTCGAACTTGATCAGGTAGACCATCATCACTTTCATCAGATTCTGGTTCTGCAGGTGTTGTCACTGGTGTTGCCGCTGCTGTTGCCTCTGGTGTCACAACACTGGGGGCAACATCAATATTTCCAGTTTCATGAACTACTGGAATTTCAACAAGATCAGTCACGGCATCTTCATAAGATTTTCCTGTAAGATCTGAGAAGTCATCAAACACAACATTAACTGATTCTTGAATAGTTCTAGATCTTAAATTAAAAACACGATAAGCATGACTATTCAAAGAATATCCAAGAAACACGACTTACTTTTTGCATCAAACTTAGCAAGATTATCACGATCATTCAAAATGTAGCAAAGACACCCAAAAACATGAAAATGTTTAAGATTTGGCTTTTTCCCTTTTCAAAATTTCGTAAGGGGTCATTTTGCTACCCGGTCTTAAAAAGACTCGATTGCCAATATAGCAAGCCGTGTTCAATGCTTCAGCCCAAAAATGTCGTGAGAGGTTCTTAGAACTGAGCATGACACGAGCCATTTCTTGGAAAGTTCGATTTTTCCTTTCCGCAACTCCGTTTTGTTGAGGAGTTTTTGGAGCCGAAAATTGGTGTTCAATACCTTTCTTTTCACAAAAATCAGCAAACAATTTGTTTTCAAATTCCTTACCATGGTCAGACCTGATGCTCAAAATTTTAGAAGAAAATGAGGTCTTAATCCTAGTGTACAAAATCTTGAATTGAGAAAACGTATCCGATTTTTCACGCAAAAAGAAAATCCAAGTATATCGGGAAAAATCATCAACAATAACATAGGAATACCTCTTTCCTCCAAGACTTTCAATTTCAACTGGTCCCATTAAATCCATGTGTAAAAGTTGAAAACAAT
The DNA here is from genome assembly GCA_005771605.1 of Scutellaria baicalensis. Classification (NCBI taxonomy): domain Eukaryota; kingdom Viridiplantae; phylum Streptophyta; class Magnoliopsida; order Lamiales; family Lamiaceae; genus Scutellaria; species Scutellaria baicalensis. The sequence goes on along the minus strand of CM016724.1, from coordinate 31,501,543 downwards.
GA